>CM062808.1:892230318-892976603 GCA_031772625.1 Pinus tabuliformis
CTCTTGAGTTTTGTATCTTTGAGCCTTTGATTTTTTGTGGGATCCCTAAGGGAGATTATTGGCTCAAAGTCACTTGTGGATTAAGATGTTTATTTGTGGAGAAGGGCTTGATGTGATTTTGGGATGAAATTAAAGGGGGATGGATGGGGTAATAAACTCTAGAAAGACAAAGAGAGAGGATGGATTCAAATACAATAAAGAAGAAGGATGAGATCGAAAAGAGCACAGTCCAAGGCGGGAAGATATGTTGTAAGAAAAGCCATGATCAAAGAGGTGGTTAAGTAAAAAATAAAGAAAAGGAAAATAAATGAAGGAAAGATAAAATAAAGCAAGAGATGATGAAAATATAGCAAGGAAAGAAGCAACACAAGGTGGGAGTGCTAGTGCTAGAAGAGAGCATTAAAGAAAGGATAGGTTGTTAAAGTGAGGTAGTGTAGAGGAAAATATCATTGACAAAGTAATAGAGGTACTAGGAATCGGTATTAAATGAATCTGTTGAATACCAATGGTAGTTGAGAGATATGATAAAGTCTAGAGAATATGGAGAGGATGATAACAATGATAATGGGATAGGAAGCAATGAATGAACAAATTTATGGAGGATTGAGGCCTCTTGGTGATAATTGGAAGGCTTCTATAGTTAAGTTTGGAGGGTTTAACAATGTAAACTTTGAAACGAGAACTGATACTGCTACCCGTTTCGTAGAGATAGCAAAAAAAGTGACATGATTTTGAAAAGGGGCGACACAAAACACATATTTTTTAGAACATAGTTTTTGGCACTTTAATTTTTTATGTACATTACATTTTAGAATGTTAGTGATTTGCATGCTAATTTAAAAAAGGTGGTGATTCCTCATCGGGCCCTTTTTAAAAGACTTATTTTTTGACTTTAAATTTTCTAATGTATGAAATGTAAAAATTATTTTCTAAATTTAACAATTTTTGAAGTGGTCTTCTTCTTCATATATATATATATATATATATATATATATTGTAGTGAGGTTTTTATTGTTTTTCATATTTAAAGAAGAAGGTCGATATTTTGAAATTTCGATTTCTACATATTTATACATCATTAATTAATTTTTCAATGCACATGAAATAATTGTCTCTAAAAAACAATAATTTTTAACAATTGACATAAAATAACCATTTTCAACATAAATATAACTAAAAAATTACACATTTTGATAATTTTTTGCTAGAAATGACATGTCAAATCACAATTTTTATAGGAAAATTTTAACAAAAAATGGTTAAATAATAGTTTTTTTTTAATGAATTTCATGTCAAAAAAAATGATAATCACTGTTTTTTTCAACAAATAATGATTAACATAAAAATTAATGCGAAAATCACATAATACAAATATTGAACACATAACAACATTAATTGAATGATTATTCTTCTCATAAATGTCAAATTCAAAACATTACAAGTATAATTAATTAATAGTTACAAAAAATGAGCTTGATTTCCAAGCATAACTTAAATTTAATCAACAATATCATAATCCAAACTCTTCATCCTCTAGAGTTTCATGATTGTCTTCTTCCATAATATTTTTTGCTTCATTTTTCTCTTCTAATGGATCTTTAATGTCTGCGAATCTCTCAATGTATGCCTTTCCAATCATTCCATGTAATGGTGGTTGAGGTTCTTTGCCTTTTTTGCCACACGTGATTCACTAAAGTCCATTTTCTTCAACCCATTTTCTTGCATTGCATATGGAAGAAATTGAAGAGCGTTAATTTTTTGCTGAATAAAATTGCACTGTACTTGATTTTTTCAGTGGCAATGCAATTTCTTCCTTTTTGAAGGCAACATGCTAGTGTTGTATCTAATTATCAAGCACAAAAGAAATAATGAAGTAAATTAGTACAATGACTTATAAATTAAGAAAGAAGATTTTGAATTCAATTCCATATAATAAAACTTACCTGAGCCAAAAATAAATCTAGAACCCAATCTCCTTCATTTGAACATATGTTTATAATATAGTTAATCAATAACTGTGGTTTTTGATAAATGTTAACTATATCTTCTTTTGCTTCTTTGTCTTCATATGTTAGTTTCTCACAAAAATATCGTAAGCCAGTACTTGGCTATGACTCTTTTCATCTACCCGATTAAAAATCATAGACATATAGCTATCATATTTGCCAAACTATCAATATGGATGAACTCACAATCATTTATAAATGGTTGATCTTCATGGTTAAAAAGATTTGACTTTTGCCTGTAAGATGAAATAGTAAAAGTTCAATTAACTTGTACATAAATGAATATTTTAACATTAATCAAATATACATTTTCAATGTTTTACCATGTAAGTTGCATCCTTGAGTTTGTTTTCCCCTTGAAACTTGATAATAATATTGCCAATTGTGTGTCTGAATGAAATGTCACAAATGTCCATAATAGTGATGATGTGACTTCTAGAAATCCCACAACCACTTTACTAAGAGCTTGATAAGTATAAGGGCCATTATCATAGTCAATGTTTGAGATTTTGAAACCATGGGAATATCTGCAATAACTAGGGCATAATCCCTTTTAGGTATGAGTTTAGCATGTCTTCATAGTCGCCTTGTATTTCTTGATATTGAATAGTGTCAAGCCCATTCCAAATGAAATGGGTAAGAGTTGGATCAAGTTCAACATTCCTAAGACGTTGCTTCTTCAGTTTTTCGATCTTAATTTTTTCAATAAAGGTTCTGAAATTATCTGGTGCTCCATTCGAATCCTTCCTCATCTTTAATAAAATAAACAAATATATGTATAAGTTATAAAATAAAAATAGTATACATATGAATAGTAATGAATGTATAAGTCAATATTCCTTTTTAAATGCAAGATACTTTTTTTTTTAATGTTGATGCAGAACTTGAATCTGGATAGTTGCGTACAACATCATCCCAACTATCTTCATTAAAAAATTTAACCATTTGTTCTTGTATTTTCATGTAACATTTTGTGACTGCATAGATAAAGTAAAAAAAGTTAATATAACGATATGTATAACAAATACTACCAAGAACAATATGTTATATTTAAAAGAAAATTATAATCTAGAAATAAGTAAAAATAATTCAACAAACTTACTTTTGAAATTCCTCAGACATTTCCTCTAATGATAATTCCCCTGACCTCACACGAGATAATATTGCTTTGACAAGTTTTTCATCCTTCACTCCTTGCAATGCTCTCCAAGGTGTGATAGTCATATCTTCTAGAAGCTGCTTCATTTCAAGACCTGATTTACTGTTGCTACATATCAATGTTTAGACCTTTTGGCCTTCTGGTTTTTAATGCCAATGTTCTCCCACATGCTAAAAATCTCATTAATCAATTCCCATATCTCTCTAGTTCTAAATGCCAACTAGAAAATGTTATCAATACCTTTGAATAAATTAGTATTTACTGTGACGCCTTTTGAATTAATTTTCTCCTCAATTTGATAGCCTATTTCCATGCAACATTCATTTCGGAAATCTACAGTAATATTTATCTTATCCCCACCACATTTTTCTTCAAATTCACTATGAATTAATCTAACCCTTTGGATGAAATTCATAGACATCCTATATTCATTATCTGAATTATGATCCCGTGCCACTAACTTTGCTTCTGTATTTGATAAACCAACATAAACAATACATTTCATTGTTTCAAAACATAGGTTATTAGGATATTCCTCCATCAATTGTCTTTGTGCTTCTACAGAATGGTGTCCCTCAAGCACATAATAATTGTATTCAAAACATTTTAACTTATCAAATGCTTCTTTGTTGGGAACTTGAACTGGATAAAAAAAAAGCACATAATTAACTACATGAGCATATGGATTGTACCTCATCAATGTCTTCAAGTTGTGAACAGGCAGGTGGTGTGGCTTTTTGATTTGATATTTTTACATATTCCTTACTTGCTTATAGATTTGTCTCACATTAAGCTGAAATGTACAACCACCCTTAATTAAGTTTCTCTTTGTCAAGTTCTGTCGAATGGCATTTTGTTTTGTTTCAATAATTCCATCCTCTAAATCAGCTCTTGTGTAATGATTTCTTTTGAAGTTTCACTAGATCTTCACTGTTGGTAATGACCACTTGAGAATGCTCAACTTTACATTTTTTCCTCATAACATTCTCATCATTAACTAGAACATATTTATTCTTGGGAATTGCTACTTTTGGTCTTTCACGACTCTTCTCCTTTCTAACATCAATTCCAATGTCATCCTTAGTAACGACAACATTTTCTCAGTGCTAATTTCAACTTCCTCATCTTCAAAAGTAACCTGTCTACCTTTGTTAGATTTATCCACTAGAGGCATTTTTTTATGATCCCTTGGATGTAGTTTTGTAGCATCATGAATTACTACCTTTTGCTTGTTTGCCATATCTTCTTCTGACACTGAGTAAAAACTGCTGACAACTTTCATAATATCATGCTCTATGAAATGAATGCCTCCCAACATAATTGAAACACTTTCAAAAAAATTTTGCCAAACAAAATATCATATGTCAATAAAAACTAAGTTATAAAAATATAATGAGACAGTTATAATAACGCAAAACACAAATATAAATAACAATACTTACGATATTTTGTGTCATCTCATTTACGATTTGTTTACACAACTTTGTAGATACCTCTCTCGTGTCATACAATGAATATAATAACTGATATTTAATCATTTCATGTGACTTGGGCAGTTTTGTAAGTATGTAAACAACTTCACTGTCCAATATCGAACACATATCTATGACCTTTCCTAGCACCTCATAAATTCCATTATCGTTAGGTATATCAACATATAGATATATCTTCAGATCTTCGCTTTCTCTTTCTTTCACATACTAGACATTTGCTGGAAGTTTCACTTCTTTTGATTTCTTTCTTCCAGTATGAAATCATCTTCTTATCATTTGAGGCACTTGAAATATTTGTATCTATCAGCTCAGGTTTGGTTTGTTCAACAATGTTTTTTGAAAATCCACCTTTAACAGTCTTTGGTCCAGAAAGATTCACATAAATATTCTTTGATGCCATTTTCCTAAAAAAAAGACACATATATAAATCAGTAAATTACAAAAAAAATAATAGCTTAAATTAACAAACAAAATGATAAATGATAATTAATTTTGTAAAACATAACAATTTAAAAATAAATTAAAAATAAATAAGAAATTTAAAAAATACAATGCCCTATCGCCCCACCCCGGAAATCGGTCGGCCACCCGGGCTGACAGTTGGGCCTAGCCCCCCTACCCCACCCTGGTGGCCCAATAACTACCCCACCTCCCCACCCGTAGCCTCGCCCGGCCCCCCGCCACACCCTGGCGGCCTAACGACCCACCGCTCGGGCCGGCTGTTGGGCCGTCTGGGTGGCGCAGGGGGGCTAGCGCCCAGCCCCCCGCCCCACCCTGACGGCCCAATAGCCCGCCGTGCTAGCCGACCGTTGGACCGTCGGGGTGGGGCGGGGTGTTGGGCAGCCAACCCCCCCACCTCTCACCCATGAGCCCGTTGGGCCGTCGGGAGCATGATCGGGCCCACCACG
Source organism: Pinus tabuliformis (assembly GCA_031772625.1). Classification (NCBI taxonomy): domain Eukaryota; kingdom Viridiplantae; phylum Streptophyta; class Pinopsida; order Pinales; family Pinaceae; genus Pinus; species Pinus tabuliformis. Next base: position 892,235,885 of record CM062808.1, read on the forward strand.
CCCATTGCAGATGTAGTGGGTAAATATGTATCATTGAAATTTTTAATTTCTAAAAAAGAATTAAATTTCATTAAATTTATTTAATTTTAAAATTTGTACAACAAAAAAATTAACTAGCCTTTCAAATGCGATAATTATCCATTGAATATGTCGTTGATAGCAATGTAGTTGCTCCACAAATTCGCTCCAAGTCTTTTAACGAACCTCGGAAAACTTTGATGTGATGTGAGGAATAGTGATAATGAAATCTATTATATAGGGGAAATTACAGAATTGTTTTACCGTAATGCGGGATTAATTTGTTTTTATTAATTTTAACATGTAAATTTTGTTATGGCGATATAGGAAACTCTAATAAAGCGAACATTATGAAATTGTTTTACAACATGGTGAATGTGAGATTAATTTGTTTTAGAAGGTATAATAAAAATAAAATAAAAAATCACTCGGATGCGGGTGACACGTTCAGGCATTAATGTTATTACTGAAGAATGGCGGTGAGGGGACGGGCCACTTGTCTGATGGCGCCCCTCCCCATATCACCCTGAAACGCCTTCATTACTATCTGCAGGCAGCATTCAATACAGGTCTGGATCGGCAAAAAGCTATTCATTGTTGGGTTATGGAGATACCTCGTTTCAATCCTTCACCGTCTCCCCTGCTCTGCAGCATCTGTCCGCCTCAGGCTTTCGAGCCTAGCCTTCGCACTGCAACTGGCCCTCGCTGCTGGATTGTTTGCTGTGCAGATTTTGATAATGGCTTTCATCATTCGCATTCGGCTCTATGCTTTCTAATCTCTTCCCAGATCAGTCCTGTTTCGCCTCTTATTCCCACTGCTAGTGCTCCCTCTGCCTTCGTCCCTCTGGTCTCTGCTCCCTTTGAGCGCCCAACCAACAAATTCAATATGGTAAGGCACCGTATGCGAAGTCGTAGGGGAGGAATCAGGGGACGAAGCTCTCGTCCTCCGGTGGAGCGCTCCACCTCCTCTCCTTCCCCTGAATTGCATCATCCTCAATCTTTTGGGAGGGTAGACATCATAATACCAGGCGTGGGAGAGGTCGGGCTCATTCTTCCGGTGTTCCTCTTGACGAATTTGTTGTCCATTCTGACAATTCTCCTCCGCCCCTTCAACCCGCTCCTCACTCTGCCCATTTCAGGTTCTGTAGCTCCCTGAACAGGCCCGTCATTACTGCTTCTATCTCCATCTCTTTCTCTGAAGAAATCGCTCATTCAGCCTCTCAGGTTGACATCTCCAACTTGCCGCAGGAAGGTACACTCAGATGCAACAATTGCAGGGATTCTGGTAAAAATGTGATGGTTGACAGTCTCTTCACCTCCCTTGGACCGAACTTTGGTGGAATTCTGCATGGTGAAGGGGGCAGCTCTACTGCCATGCGCCCCTCTGGTGGTTCGTGTCATGATGGTTCAGCTATGCAAGATGCTTCTGGCGACGGGGGAGAGCCTCACGGTGGTGGTGGAGAGCCACACGGCAGAGCCTCCATGGACGTGGCGGATGAGTGGGCTTGCCCAATCATCGAGGAACCCATCCCAGATGACTACAACTAAGATGACGTGGCCTCCAGGTAGCAGAAGGTGGCAGACAGAGATTCGGCAGAGGCTGCCTGAGGTTAGAACTTGGCCGGCTATGGCTGCCTTGGTGTCTTCTATCTGGTTTTTTTTTGGTTTTTGATAATCTTTGTGTGGATGCTGGTATCCTTTCTGGACCAAATGTCAGGGTATTATCTTACTGTCTTTTTGTGGAGTCTGGTCTCAAAATTGCTACCATTTTTGAAGGTTATGCTCTCACTGGACTAGTTTCCCCAATGTTGGGGCAGTCCAGATTTTGTTGATACTACGATAAACTTGGTCGAGGCTCTGTCCTCTTTGTATCTTTTCTGTACATATTAATAGACTACTTTTACTTAGAAAAATAAAAAAATAAAAAAAGTATTTAATTGTCTAGTAAATATTATATACTTTAAGTAATAAATTAATTTAGGTAAAAGATTTAGTTTACAATTTTAATTTAAAAGATTTGTTTCATAAGAAAATTTTATTTAAAATTTTTCAATAAATTGTAGAAGAAAATAATGGAGGGACATACATGAAACGAAATTTTTGGAGGCATTACATTGCAGGACATGGATTCTTATGATAGTGAAGTTTCGCTTTGTGAAGCATCAACATCTTCATCGCGTAACAACTCTATTCATATTGATGAATATAACAAAAATTCTTCCACTATGAATAGAGAGTCAATTCTTCCACTTAGTCCTAATCCTAAGGACTATGAGAGCAGCACTGATGAAAGACGGGATGAAGAATTTCAAATAAATAAAGAGTCATGGTTTCCACTTAGTCCTAATCCTATGGATTATGAGAGCATCAGTGATGAAGAACATGATGAAGAATTTCAAAAGAATGGAGTGTCACGGTGTCCACTTAGTCCTAATCCTATGGACTATGAGAGCAATAATGATGAAGAGCATGATGACGAATTTCAAAATAATGAAGTGTCATGGTGTCCACTTAGTCCTAATCCTATGGACTATGAGAGCAACAATGATGAAGAGCATGATGAAGAATTTCAAAATAATGGAGTGTCCTAGTGTCCATTTAGTCATAATCCTATGGACTATGAGAGCAACAACGATGAAGAGCATGACGAAGAATTTCAATTGAATAGAGTGTCACAATGTCCACTTAGTCCTAATCCTATGGACTATGAAAGCAACAATGATGAAGAACATGATGAAGAATTCCAAAAGAATGAAGTGTCACGGTGTCCACTTAGTCCTAATCCTGTGGACTATGAGAGCAATAGTGATGAAGAATTTCAAATGAATAGAGTGCCACAATATCCACTTAGTCCTATTCCTATAGACTATGAAAGCAGCAGTGATGAAGAACATGATGAAGAATTTAAAATGAATAGAGTGTCACAGTGTCCACTTAGTCCTAATCCTATGGACTATGAAAGCAGCAGTGATGACGAACATGATGAAGATTTTCAAATAAATAAAGAGTCACAGTTTCCACTTAATCCTAATCCTAAGGACTATGAGAGCAGTAGTGACAAAGGATAGGACGAAGCACTGAGTCCTAATCCTAAGGACTATGAGAGTAGCAGTGATAAATGACAAGATGTAGAACTTTCAGTAAGTAAACAGTCACATTTTCGATGTAGTCCTAATCCTACGAACTATGAGAGCAACACTGACAATGCACATGAGGAAGAATATCCAATAAACAGCGAGTCAAATTTTCCATTTAGTCCTAATTCTAAGGACAATGACAGTAGCACTGAAGAAGGGGAAGATGAAGAATATTCTCCAAGTCAGTGTTTCAAAAGCACAGATGATCATAGTGAGGATAACATTCCTCAGAATGATGATGAAAATGCTTATATAAATGATGATCCAATGATGGAGATGTTGCTAGGAAATATTGTATTGAGGAGTAGGAGTAGACCTTTTCGTATCAATCCAAGATGTTCTAGTTATACAAGGGGTAGAACATAATATTTGACAAGAAGAAGTTCTATCAACGCTCATATTTCAAGTGAATGTTGTCAAAAGGATTGCTTGAAACATATGGATTTCAAGTTTGCATTAGAGAAAAGGAAGAGATATTTGTCAACGAATAAAAGCATGCAAAATTCATATTTAGCTGGGTGCATGCAATCTACATTGTCAGGTTGTGATTATCATATTGGGTCTTTATTTATTTGTAGAAAGGCTTTCAAAATGTTTCATTCAATGGGTAATTTTCGTCTCTCAATAATCCAAGAAAATTTGGAAAAGGATCCCACATTTTACTTAGAAGTACGTCATAAACGATAGTTTGGCCCATTATCAAATACGGCAATGTCATGGATGAAAGATTTCTTTTCAAAGCATGGAGAGTGTATGCCAAATAGAAATACAATACATATTCCAGATAAATTTTCAAGACGAGAAATCTACAACTTATACAAAGGATATGAAGAAGGTGCTAAGGGACATGGTTGATTTATTACATATCAATATTTTGTGAAGGTATGGAAGAAAAAAATTCAACAATGTCTATATTCCTAAGAAGACAAGGATGGGGATTTGCAGTACATGTGCTTCTCTTAAATAAAAAAGGGATAAATGTAAAGGGTCAAAAAGAGGTAAGCATTCGTAAATTTAACTTTTAAAATTGTATAGTCATCAACTATGAAAACGTATTTCTTAATGACTTTCTTTTATGTTGTGTAGATTCCATTTCCAAAGAACTTCAGGAGCATCGTGAACAAAAAACAAGTGAAAGGAAAAAGTTGTACAAGCATCAAAAGAAATGTTATGATAATCCGAATAAATATTTGGGTTTGATAATTGATGGTATGGACACGAAGAAAACATTTTTATAACATTTTGTTCGCACACCCAAAAATTTACAGGAAGAAAATTTTATTCAGTATCACTTGGTCAGTTGTATGGTCTTCAATGGGAAAATGTTGCCAAAGGTGTACTTCACAGCTCCAAATATTCATAATGATGCAAATTTGACAATAACCATAATTTATGATGTGCTTTCTCATTGGTCTGGTAATCTTCCTGAAGTTTTGTATCTACAATTAGACAACACTTGCTGTGAAAACAAAAATCGGGTTGTTTTTGGATATCTAAACATGCTTGTTGAATTGAAAATTTTTTAGAAGGTAAAGGTTGGTTCCCTTCTTGTTGGACGCACCCATGACCATATTGAGTAGATGTTCAGTCTTTTTTCAGTCACATTGAGGAGGAAGGAAGTTGGGAGCTTGCCATCATTAATTAAATGTATTAAGAAATCATACATGCCAAAGCCTACTTTTGATGTGTTGGAAGAAACTGTTGACATGCGAAGGTTTAATATGGAATCGTAAGATGAGGAGAAATGCATTGAACAACTTAATGACATTAGCTTCCAACATCAATTTCGTATCAAAAAAAATGATGGGAAAACACTAATATGGGGCAAGAAGTATTCAACTACTACAGAATGGGCACCGTCATCAGGTTTGGAATTTTTGAAGTTTATTCCAGATCATCCAATATTTGCATCAAAGATATCGTTATTACAATCAGTTGCTGAAGTTCATAATGCACACAGACATAATAGAGATATAAATTATTTTGATTTCCTAGAAGAAATTAAAAAATGTATTATATATACATATGAATACTTTGACATTGCTATTCAGTTTGGTGGGATTCATTTTTCAGTAATCAAAGTGATCATTTCAAGAACAACAAATGAAGATATACCTTTGAAAAATCCATTTATTTGGCCACAAAATGTGTCAAATGAACATGAGGAAAGAAACATTGTTGAACAACAACAATCTCAAGGTATTATTAATTCTTCACAGGCAGAGGAAAGAAAGATGTATATTGGTTCCAGAAGATCTCATGCAGAACGTGAAGCCATGGAAGACCTTTACAGGGGTTTAGTATAGGATATTAAGGAGGGTTGCATGATCGCAGTGCTAGCAGATGGAGATCCCAATGGCTATCCATTCTGGGTTGCTAAGGTTATAAAGGTCTTTACAGAAAATGAAGATGTTACAGGTGTTGAAGTACATTGGTATGCCACAAATACACACCCATTCAATGGTGTGTATAAGCCAGAGATGGTAGTTGATAAAAAAATTGGCGGAAAGAGAAAAAGAAAGGGTACAAATATAAATCGTCGTCGCACAGACCTCTTAAAATTGGAAGATGTTAACATACTTGTTTATGACTTCAATTTAACAAAGAGAGGAACTCTTCGCTTCAAGACGATAGAGATTCTGAAAAGGTTGTTACCAGAAGGAACAGTGTTGAGATTGAGTCTGCTGAAAACAGTCGTAGATACAGAAGAATTTTGAAACCTGATATGGTGGGCATGCATGTGGACTTAGATGGGGAACTAGTTGATGAAAGAGAGAATATGGAACATCTTCGTCTACATCCAGTCATTCATCTGAAGATGTGAATTTTGACGGTGTGTAAGAAAATATGAGTGATTTTGAATAATTGTCTAAGACAATTTATAGAACTGATGTTTACTCTTATCTTGAAATAAAATTTTTGATTTCCATATGGTGTTAAATAAGAAGTTATGAGTAATTTTTATGTTGTTGGATTATATGTTTTAATTATGACGATTTTTATTGTTTAGAATATCTACAATGCAACAATAAATTAGAGATATAATGTACGTTTCATTCAATATAATGACGTTTTGATTAATTTAGTCATGTAATTTGTTCATAATGTCATGGTCTTTTAATTTTATGGTTGAAAATTTTCCAATTTTTTTTGTATCTTTAATGTTATAGTTGAAAACAATTAGACTTTTAGCGATCTTTAGTGTGGTGTTATTATATGTTTAATAACATGGATAAAAACTAATAGAATTTTAATGTGTTTCACATCCCATTATTTTATCTTTATCGTCATTACTAAAACATGTTGAAATTATACTTAGGAAAGAAAAATGTTATTCTACCAAAAACATTAGTGTGTTTTTTCCCTCAAAAACAACTGTTTTTTAGCACATAAAAATTCGGTTTTACTGGCATTTTTAAAAATGTTGAAAATTGACTCTAAAAAACCACCATCGTTCCAGTATCAACACTTTTCATTTTCAGGGTGTTTTTTGCACAAAAAATTCATTTCACTGCCATTTTTAAAACATGTTCAAAATTGTCCCTAAAAAAAAACCATCGTTCTAGTATACACACTTTTCGTTTTTAGCACTGTTTTTCATGTTTTTTTGGGGTTTTTTGGCCAGAGTTCCCATTTTGAGTTTATAGTTCTCGTTTCAAAGTTTACATTGTTGGTTGTTTTGATTCATTGACACAACAAATTAGATAGAATGGAGTACCCACCTCTTAAAACCATCCCCTTATTGACAAGGATAAATGAACAAACAACAACCACAAGGGTTCTCTCTAGTATGAGGTCCTAAATAGACCTCACACCATTTGGGGTAAGAGACCCATCCAAATTTTGGCTCAACAACCATGCTTGATTTGTTGAATGATATGAGATATTGAATGACCATCACAATGGGGAGCATGCAAACTAAACTAAAACTATCTAACTCTGGAAAGAAAACTATTGTAAACTAACTAAATGCTGAAAGATAGACGTGGATAGGAAATACTAAACATGACATTTATTGAACTAAGAAAACAATTATTTGATTCCGTAGCACTAGAATGTTTAACTTATTAGAGCAAACAAAGAATAGCTAATCTTTATTCTAATAAGTACTCAGTGAAGAAAGTGATAATCAAGAATTAGTAACAATTTGAGAAAGAACTTCTTGGTTCACATAATAATATGTTAGTTAATAGTAATAAATATCACATAATGCATGCACAAATGAAAACACTTAAGATTCATATGAAGCAATATCACGATACATGTTGAGTCATGATTTTGGTAGTGGCCTTCTTGGGCTTCTGAATATTATTTGTCAATGGATACAAAGTACACCAAATTCTTAGATCTTAACTTTTAAACTCAATAAAATTTTACTAAAGATTTGAAAGTTCAAAAGTAAAGCAGTTCAAGCATTCAATGTCCTTTTTACTAGGAGTTTTAGATCATTTATATATTACATCAGTAACTTCCCCTAGGGACTGTTGGTTACTAGTCAGTTCCAATATCTTCATATTCTCATCATTTTCAAATGTAATTAAGGGAAATAGTTTATAACTCTCATGGGATGGAAAATTCAGCTACTGTAATCTCATTGAATCTTCCACAAGGAACCCTAGGACTTCATGAAGATAAGCTACCAAAATCTCATAACATGAGAAAATCATCTTGATACTATTGGGTAATAACCCTTTAATGATGACATGATACTCTGACGTGCTCTGTGAGAGGGATTGTACATCTTTATTTTGTGAGACCATGAAGGAGTTTAGAACCTTTTTCTACTTTGAGGGCTTCACAATGTGTTGCTTGAGATTGTATTTTGTGAGTTTGTTTGTTAAGACACTAAAAGGCAATTCTCTAGTATTCAACATCTCTTCTAGCTCCTTTTCTACTTCATCTAGCTTGGATTCTCACTGGGTTCCAATGGTTGGTAACTTATTCATCTTGATTAATCTCTTAGTTAAGGAATAATGTTGTTGGTATTGAGCTACAGATCATGATATGTCTTTATCCAACTTTTCCTAGATCTTAAGGGTCATGTTAACAATGACATAGTCATATGTCAGTACTCTTAATTAATACTAGGGACCACTCACAAAGCCTATAAATATTCCTTAGGCTATTTCTCTAACCGGTTCATAAAATTGTGTACTTCTTGAAGCTAAATGCCTATTTTCTTAGCTAATTCCCAAAGCTGTAGTAGTGTGGTGAATATATTTTGGAGCTGCGAGAGGCATGGGTAGACTTGTTTGACCATGGTCTTGTTGGATTCACACAGTTTAGAGGTACAAGACCTATACTTTTCCATGTTGGTTCCCTCCTTCAAATTTCTATTGTCAACATTTAATAGCTTGACCTAATACTTCAGCTCTGTTTTGTATTCATCTTCTTGCTTTACTTGTTCATGGAGGTTTTTTATATTTCTCTTAGTGGCTTGAAAGAATGTTGTGCCTATTAAATCCATGGTAAGTGGATCTTTTTTGGTGTCTTGCAGAATGGGGCTCTCTATGGTGACTAACACTAGAGGCATACGAGGAGTTGATAGTGTCTCCTTCTTGTGCTCCATTATCCTATTCAAGGCATGGTCATATCTGAATCTACCTAGGCTAATCACATTCCTCTTCCTTGTTGGTGTGATGCCCATCTTTGTAATTGGAAAGTTACCACCTGTGATGGTAGGAGCCACTAGTTCAAATGGGTTAATGGCCATGGAAGCTAGGTTCTATTGGACACCCTATTTCTATTCTTCCGATTGGGCCTTGAGAGCTTCTTCTTTCACTTTGGCCTCAACTTCTTTTTGTCCCTTCTCTTCTTCTTCCTATGATTTTCTCCTTTCTTCCTCTACTTTCTCTTCATTTCTTCTTCCCTCCTAATTTCTTCTTCTTCTTTCTTTTTGAGCTCAATCTCCTAGGCTACGCAAGCTACTTCTTACTCCCACATCAAATTATTGCATGCAACTCTAGCTACTTCATGATGGGAAACTTGTTTCTTGGAAAGGGATTATCTTTCAGCTTGAGATTTCTATTTTTTTGCTTGAGATGAATTATAACCTATCTTGAAAATAACTTCTGATAATTTCAAGGAATTTTTTTTGTTGACACCTAATCATAGGGATTGGGTGAACAATTGTAATTAATATAAATAAATAATAGAGAAGATAGAGAGTCATCGGGAGATGAACTGAACAGTCACTCCCTCTTGTATATAATAATGAACAACCTGAATGAATAATATAGAGTTCTGATTTGAGGAGTTACCTCCTGGTCTGACATGGTATCAGAGCCAACGCCATTTTTGGCTTCCCTCTGCTCTGTAACTCCCTATTCTGCCTATGCAGACTGACATCTCTCTCACTATTATTCTGTTGATTCTGGCTAGCTTGGCAGCTCTGACGCTACCTCCCATCCAAGAATACAATTGACTCCTAGCTTGGCGATCCTCATACACAGTCGAATCCCTAATTTTGAAACGGTTTCATTCGCTATGTGATGCTTCTTCCACACTGTAACATGTTCCAACTAATATACGACCTCTTATTGAAACAATACCCATGAATGGACACTTCTTGTCGATGTAGGTTCCTTGAAGCTAAGACCAACATTCTTCCAAAATCTGTTGCCACCTTTTCCAGGTCGTTTCCCCTTCCCGATGTCTTGGAACTAAGAAAGACTTTTGGTTGCTTTAGAAAAGCTCTCTCGGTCTGTTCTGCCATGGCCGAAAGATGAAGAATCACTGAGACTCCCACCATAGCCGCTCCCGCCTCTGCCTTAGACGATCTCTATAATGTGGGCTCCCATTTGCAGCTTGAGGACTATGATAGAACTATGACCGCTCCTCCCATAGCTTGGGCTTCGTCCATATCGTGGGATATATCGATGCTTGGTTATGAGGGAGACCATTGGTCATTATTATGTGTGAGTGCTCCAGCTGATACGCTCATGGTCTATGCGTGAGTGCTCCTGTTGATACACTCATGGCCTATGCGTGAGAGCCTCCTCTCTTGCGCGAATGGTATGATTATTTTTAGTGACTGTAAGTTGTTGCATTGTATGTGTATGGCATTGAATATTAGAGTCAGTGAATGGTGAATGCTATTACGTTGAATGATATTCAGCGGTGTATGGTATTACATTTTGTATAGTGATACCTCTGTCTCTATATATCAGAATCAGATTTTTTTAGGAGTAAAATTTTGTAGCAAAAGTATTTTTACAACACTCATATTTTACAATGCATTCAATTATATCTATTGTGGGAGTAGTTCTCAATGGAAAGGAGAATGATCCTGAATGGTCGTGAAAAATCCAACATACTCTCATTTTTAATGAGCTATGGAAAGGAGTGTGTGTTGGAGAAGGAGACGAAGCGCCAGTCTAGCCTACCTCAGACAAGGAGCTCACCATTTGGGAAAATAAGAACAACAAAACCTATGCATTGATTGCAACATCAATGAGTGAAGAGGTGAGTCGACACATTTCGCCATTTTCAAATGCATTCGAAGTCTTATAAAAGCTAAAAGAACTCTATGACTCACACTCCACACTTGAAGTTGTTCAACTCATGATTAAACTCTTCACCCTTGAATTACAAAATAATGATCCTCTCACTCTTGCATCCAAAGTAAAATCTATAATGCATGATATTAAAGTCACTGAAGTTGAATTGGATATTCCTCTGATCACTTTTCTCAAGGCACTTTATCCTACTTACTCCAATTATCTTGAGTCATCGCAAGCAAATGGAAATCTCAAAGATATTACCTTTGACTCTCTTGTGAAAAAATTTGCTGAAAGAGAGAAAGTTTTTGGAAAGAAGACAACCCCTGAATCTTCTGAAGAGGCTATGTGCCTTGCTCTTAAAGAAAAGAATATTGCCCAAGATTCTTCCAGAGGAAGAGGTGGTCTAAGAGGAAGAGGAAGATATTCCAGAGGCAGGGGGGCAGACACTCTCAAGGAGAAAAGTCAGATTTGCATTGCATACGCTGCAAAAGAGATGGATCACATGATGCATCCACATGCAAGCTACCTTGGGATAGAATTGAGCAGGAAAGAAACCAACCTAAAGGTAAGACTAATGACAGAGAGAAAGGTAAAGCACCTGAATCCTCTCACTATGTTGTGGCACACTGTAATATTGGAGTAAATGAAGACTTATTTAATGCTTCACTTACTTCTTGGAAAAATGATTGGCTGCTTGATTCAGGAGAAACTTGCCACGACTTTTAGAAAATATTCTTTTGAATAATTTATTGACAATGTTGATGGAGCAGTATACTTTGCAGACAAATCAAAACTCAAGCCATCAGGGCTTGGCACAATTAGACTTAAACTGCCTGGTCTTCCAGACTTTCTTCTGCATCATGTTCTATATCTCCCACAATTGAGGAGAAACTTGCTGTCCTTGGTCCACATCTGCCAGTAAGGACACTCCATTCATATGTTTGATGGCAAGCTTGAGGTGAGAAAAGCATTAGACCACTCACTTGTCATGACGGGGATAGAAGAAGAAAGGCTTCTCAAGCTGCAGGGTACCTCTACTCGTGCATAAAATTTCTCATATAATTCTTAGTATGACGAAGGTACATTTCCATCAAGTTTATTATGGTGTGCTAGATTTGGACACTTGAACTGTGACAACCTCTGCTTGTTGAAGAAAAATGGTGTCACTGGTTTGCCTACAATTCCTAGGAAACTTAAGCAATGTGATGCTTGCATTCTAGGAAAGCATAGAAAATAGTCTTTTCATGATTCACATTCAAGAGAACATAGAAAACTTGAACTCATTCATTTAGATTTATGTGGTCCAATGCATGTTCCTTCTGCAAATGAAAATAAATATATCATGACATTTATTGATGACAACATTAGAATGTGTTGGGTTTATTTATTGAAGAACAAATCTGATGCTTTTCAAACATTCAAGAAATTTCATACATGGATTGAAAATGATGCACAATCTCATATTGGCTCTATTCGCACTGATAATGGAAAAGAATACACTTGAAATGAATTTGAAAACTATCTTCGCCAACATGGGATCAAACATCAAACAATTGTGTCTTATAATCCCCAACAGAACGGAATAGCTGAACGAATGAATAGGACAATCTTAAATATGGTACGCTCCATGATGTTTTTCAAAAATGTAAAATTGATGTTTTGGGCTAATGCAATTCTATGCGCTGTATATATAAAGAATAGATGTCCATCTAATGCTATTAGAAACAAGACTCCTTATGAAATGTGGTATGGGCACATTCCTTCGGTAAAGCATCTCGGGGTCTTTGGTTCCACGTGTTATGCCTTGATACCAAAGGTACATAGAAACAAACTTGGTACAAGAAGTCGTAAGTGTATCTTCCTGGGGTATACCGTCTCTATGATGAAGTCAATAAAATGTTTGTTGTATCTAGAGATGTAATCTTTCTTGAATCATCCAAAACTGACAATGTTGTTGAGCAGAAAATTGATCGCTCGGATAGATTCGCAAATGCAAAATCATTTCAAGAATTTGATAATCAAATTCCACATCTTGAAGGGGGGATTCCTATACTAGATCAACCTGTGGAATCTTCTTCTGAAGCACACTCTCCCCCGCATGAAACTCCAACAACGGATGATACTTTAAGTGATGTGATTGATAAAATTGGGAGACTCAATCTTGATTCAGTCCCAACTCAATCAACGAAGCATGCTAGACCATTTGAGAAAGGTCCCCCAAAGTGGCTGACAAACACACTTGAAAGTGTACATCCTAAAGAGGTTGGAAGGACAGGAACTAGCAATTCAAACCGGAAAAATGGAGGTGATGTAGATGGCTCTGATTCACCTATTGATATGGATGTTTCTTATGATTGTGAATTGAATTTATCTACAGATTTTGAACCAACTTCCTTCAAAGAAGTTGCTTCTCATGATGAATGGAAAGAAGTGATGCAAAAGTAGTATGATGCCCTCATAAAGAATGGTACTTGAACGCTGGTTGACCCTCCATTGGGAACCAAACCAATTGGTTGCAAGTGGGTTTACAAGAACAAGTATAAAGTTGATGGCTCACTTGACAAGCACAAAGCCACTCTTGTGGCAAAAGGTTTTACACAGAAGGAAGGGGTCGATTATGAGGAGACTTTTGCCCCCACAACAAAATGGGCTACCATCCAGACAGCCTTTGCCCTAGCAGCTCAGAACAGTTGGAAATTCCATTAAATGGATGTAAAAATTTCTTTCTTGAATGGAGATCGAAAAGAGAATGTTTTTATGTCCTAGCCTGAAGGATTTTCTATTGAAGGACATGAACATACAGTATGCAAACTTGTGAAATCCTTGTATGGCCTCAAACAAGCATCGTGAGCCTGGTATGACAAACTAACTGAACATCTTATGAAACTCAACTTCAAACATTATGATCTTGATGATGCAACTTTGTTTGTCAAGAAGGTTGGCAAAACAGTTGTATATCTTGTTGTATATGTAGAAGATCTTTTGATAACAGGGAACAATGAAAGCTACATCCCATCCATAAAGAAGGAATTGAGGAAAGGTTTTGAAATGACTGATTTGGGCTATGTTCATTACTATCTTGGTATTGAAGTAACTCAACATTTGAAGTCCATATTCATTTCTCAAAAGAAGTACATTGGAAATCTGTTGAACAGGTTTGGCATGACTAAATGCAATCCTCTGACTACTCCAATGGAACAAAACTTAAAGCTCACATCGATTGAAGGAAAATAATTTGAGAATGCAACAAAGTATAGACAGCTTGTAGGAAGTCTCAACTACCTACCTACTACCAGACCAAACATTTTGTTTGTTGTTGGAATTCTCTCCAGGCTCATGCAAAAGCCTTGTGAGGGACATTGGTCTGTTGCAAAATGAGTTCTAAAGTACTTGAAGGGAAGTCAAGACTTTGGAATCAAATATACACAGGTGGGTGACTTCAGCTTGATTGGATACTCTGATTTAGACTTCGATGGAGACAAAGAAACTGGGGTATCTACTTCAGGTTTGCTATGAGCCTTGGATTAGGAGTTGTCTCCTAGAGATCACGCAAATAATCAGTTCTAGTAGATTCCACAACAGAGGCAAAATATGTGGCAGCAGCTGAGGCAACAAAAGAAATTGTGTGGCTCACGAAATTCTTGAAGATTTGCAAGTAAAACAAATACAATTGACTCCACTCATGATTGATAATACCTCTGCAATAAAGTTGGCCAAGAACCCAAAGTTCCATGATCGAACAAAGCACATCAATACTAAATATCATCTAATTTGAAATCATGTTGAGGCCAAAACAATCCATCTCCGCCATTGTTCCACTAATGAGCGAATTGCAGACATCTTCACTAAGGCACTTGGAAGAAAAAAGCTTGAAAGATTCAGAACGATGTTTGGACTCACCAACATCCCTTCAGATTAAGGGGGGGAATGTTGAAACCTAATCATAGGGATTGGGTGAACAACTGTAATTAATATAAATAAATAATAGAGAAGATAGAGAGTCATCGAGAGATGAACCGAACAGTCACTCCCTCTTGTATATAATAATGAACACCCTGAATGAATAATATAGAGTTCTGATTTGAGGATTTACCTCCTGGTCTAACATTTTTGTTTCTCTTCCTCAATTCACGTCCATGGTTGGTAGTCATACCTGTATTTACATTCCTTACAATGATTATTTACCCTAGAGTTGGTATCATATCCATGGAATTTTAGATCCCCAAAATGGAATATTGTCAGGGTGTCAAATTATGATCTCGCTTCTTTCATGTACTTCAACTATAGGAATCCAAGTGTACTAGCATGTGTGGTTAAGGATCCTTCTTGTAAGGCCTCCGGGCAATTGTGCAACGGGCGAAGTCGCCGTGCACGAGGGCGCGAGCAGGCGCACGACGGGCGCGCGCTAACCGGACATGCGACAATGTTGCGGAGGAAATGCGACGAACATATGAGCTACATGCGACGAAAGAGTGGACGGTTTATGACACTTAGAAAATGCGTGGAGCGAATGGAGGATTTATACCTTGTGAGCGTGGGAAGGATGTGTGGCTAGGCCGACATATGTATGGGCACGCGCAGGGGTGTTTTGATTGTATTTTGGGGGTCGGCTGGAGTGCCACCGCCCACCATGAAGATGTGTTGAAACGCATATATATAAACCTGCATTGAGGATCATTTGTCATCCAACAACTCGCACTTGGAGCTCGCACTTCTAGAGAGGAGCAAGGGTAAAAGGGCGCAGTCCAAGAGTGGAATGCGCATAGCTCATGCGCAGTTCTAAGGTGCGCAAGTTGGTCTATACTTAGAGCTGATTGTGGGTTGGGCGAGGTGCGTCCAAGGTCGTTCTAAGTGCAGTTTTGTGCCGGGTTTTGGTAGAGTGTCTCGGTGACTCGGGTGAGCACCCACTCTTGTGCAAGACGTGCACATGCTCATTGTAAAGGCTGTTATGCCTGCTTTGTAAAAGAAACTAAGTATTGGCTTGGAGTCTGCCAAGCATTACTTGTATTGTATTATTGAAGAAAGACTGGTTATAATATATTGTCGGGCAGACTTGTTCGGGAGTTGCCCCTCCCCTTTATACTTGTTGCAATTGTTGATGTTCTTGTTATGATTGCTATGGATAATGAATGAGTATGGGCTTCATTAAGTATAAAGGATAATTGTATGTTTACTTGGTTGCGAAACACAAGCTAAGTAATGTTAAAGTGAAAGTAGGCGTAGTCCATGAATGTTAGTATTGGTGAAAAGAAAGTGTTCGGTGGTGCCGCACCTCGCTATAAGCGGTTGGAAGACTACCGCAGGTGTAGGGGCGTGACAGTTGGTATCAGAGCAGCTAATTCGGGTATTGAAGCTGCTACACAACTTCACTGAAGTGAAGTTGGTATCAGAGCAAGGTTTGCTCGTGGAAGGTTGGAAGTTTGTGAACAGGTTCAAGTGTTGAAGCATTGAAGCCGATATACACTTGACAGGTGAGAACAAGACTTCGGTTTGAAGCCATTGAGCAGGGTTGCTTGTGACAGTGGAAAGGGTGCTTGCAGGTGAAGGAAACTGTTTCACACAAGTGGAACAAGGGTTAGTTCTAATTGCAGGTGACTTGGTGAAGCTGTTGGATGGTAAAAACTAGATTGCAAAGGAGGAAGAAGCTGTTAGAGATGGCAGTCGAATCTCAGGCTGGGTCTAGTCACGTTGTGAAGGATACTACTATTGGGTTCATTGAAAAGGTGTTGGAAAAGATGGAGGATATGGAGACTTCTTGGGATAAGAAGATGGACTTGTTCGCTAAAGAACAAGAGGCCAATTTGAAGACGAAGGAAGAGCTCGATGAACTCCGAACACAACATGATGAACTCCGAACACAGTATGAGTACACTGATCTTATGTGTACACAACTTGAAGTAAGGGTCAAGGAGGTTGAAGAAGCAAGGGATCAGGGTCTTGCAGAGATCGTGAACTTGAAGAAAACTCTTGACGAAGCCAAGGATGAGATCGCAGTGTTGAAGAAGGCCGTGAGGCATAACTCAGGTGGAGGAGTGCCTCATGTGAAGGTCAAGGAACCAGAATCTTATGATGGCACAAGGAATGCAAAGACTCTTGGCAACTTTCTATGGGACATGGAGTAATACTTGGAACGGTTGGGTCTATCTGATGATGAGACAAAGGTCAAGGTAGCTGCTCAGTTCTTAACAAAGGATGCTAAGATGTGGTGGCGAAGGAGCTTGGATCAGATTTCCAATGGTAGTGCTGATGACATTACTTTGTGGGATGACATGAAGAAGGCTTTGCAGACTCATTTCAGTCCTCAGGATGAAACATGGGAAGCAAGGACGAAGATTAAGTACATAAAGCAGACCGGGAGCCTACAAGCATATCAGCGGGAGTTTGCAAGTGCAGCTCTGGAACTTCCTGACATGGCGGAGAGGGACAAGGTGTTCAACTTCATTATTGGGTTGAAGCCTTGGGCACGCAATGAAGTGAAGAGGCAGAAGATTAGGACACTTGAAGAAGCTTTTGTTGCTGTTGACAGGTTGGTGGAGCATTATGATGAGACTTCTGATGATAGGAAGAAGAAGTCTGATAAACCAAAAGATAAGAAGAAGGAAGATGCTTCTAAATCAGATGATAGTTCGAAGACAAAGAAAGCCTTAAGTGTTGGATATGTGTTGGACCACACACGGTGAAGAATTGTCCTTCTAAACCAAAGGTGGCTGCTATTGCACAATCTGATGTGAGGAATGAAGGTGCTTTTGTGGGGATGATGCAGATACTTGGTGCTTCTGCTACTACGGAGGTGGTCTCTAGAAGGGATCCTGAGAGGAACAAGTTGGAGTATGTTCGAATGAAGGTTGGAGGTGCTGATGTGCTCAGTATGGTGGATAGTGGGGCTTCTCACAACTTCATGGGCGAAGATACTGCCAGAAGGATTGGGCTGAAATTTGTACCGGCAAAGGCACAAATAAAGACAGTGAATTCTCCTCCCATTGAGATTCTTGGTATAGCTGAAAGGGTGGACACTACACTTGGTGAATGGACCGGGAAGGTGGACTTCACTATAGTGCGGATTGATGACTATGAAGCTGTATTGGGGATGGAATTCATGAAACAATTTGATGCTATGATTGTTCCACATTTGAAGAAACTCTACATATATGATGGAAGGGAAGATGTACCCTTTGGTGTGCCAACCATTGGTGTGACAAGGCCTGATTGTAAATAGGGGGTGATGCAAATGGAGGATGAGAAGAGAATGGGAGACATGAGTAAGCGATTGTCTACTGTTGAGGCAAAGCTTACCGAGCAGTCACTGGTCATTAGATCACTCTCAGATAGCATCTTGGATTTGTCAAGAAGGCTAGAGTTGATTGAGGATGATGATGATGATGAGGAGGTATATATGAGGCCGGATGTCCAGGGGGGAAGACCAGGTTGCTTATCTACAAAGGATGGAGATTGAGGATCCTGATAGGTGGATCGAGTTGATTAGTGAGGGAGAGCCTTCAGGCTCTAATCCCTCTACATATTCTTAGATGGATAAGAAGATGGGGCTCATTGTTAGCTGCTCATGGCAGTGAGTCCCTTAGACATATGGAGCAGGTATGATTGATGGTGCAGGGATGGGATGGCATCAAGCATCATGACATGTTGCAGATGGATGGAGTTTCCATGGACCTGAGCATGGATTATGGAGGTAGATTCTTGATGAGTCAAGAATGTGGCAGGATGTTTTGAGGAACAACTGATGATGGCATGAGGATGTTCACTCTCATGGTTTGAGCGTGACAGTTGGATTAGCTACCCAACTAGTTCAGACATGGGGTCGCGAAGTGTGCAGAGATGTGTTAGCATTTTGTTGGAGTATCATGACAGAGGTTCACATGATGACACATGATGAGGTCGACACAGGTTGTTGCAGTGGAGATTGTGACAGAGGAGTCGATGATCATGGATTGAGATGATATCTGATGGAGGACATACCGTAGAGGTGTATACCTTGGTATGGTTATCTTGGTGGCGGTTGGTCACTAAGATGGGACATGATGGAGATGGAGTTCTACATATGTTGCAGGGATGTTTGCCTTATGTGGAGGATGATCTTGGTGGATGGCTACCAGGATGGTATGTTGTCGAGGACGACAACGGTTTCAGGTGGAGGAGGATGTAAGGCCTCCGGGCAATTGTGCGACGGGCGCCGGGCGAAGTCGCCGTGCACGAGGGCGCGGGCGGGCGCACGGGCGCGCGGGCGCACGACGGGCGCATGCTAACCGGACATGCGACAATGTTGCGGAGGAAATGCGACGAACATACGAGCTACATGCGACGAAAGAGTGGACGGTTTACGACACTTAGAAAATGCGTGGAGCGAATGGAGGATTTATACCTTGTGAGCGTGGGAAGGATGTGTGGCTAGGCCGACACATGTATGGGCACGCGCAGGGGTGTTTTGATTGTATTTTGGGGGTCGGCTGGAGTGCCACCGCCCACCATGAAGATGTGTTGAAACGCATATATATAAACCTGTGTTGAGGATCATTTGTCATCCAACAACTCGCACTTGGAGCTCGCACTTCTAGAGAGGAGCAAGGGTAAAAGGGCGCAGTCCAAGAGTGGAATGCACATAGCTCATGCGCAGTTCTAAGGTGCGCAAGTTGGTCTATACTTAGAGCCGATTGTGGGTTGGGCGAGGTGCGCCCAAGGTCGTTCTAAGTGCAGTTTTGTGCCGGGTTTTGGTAGAGTGTCTCGGTGACTCGGGTTCTGCCAAGCATTACTTGTATTGTATTATTGAAGAAAGACTGGTTATAATATATTGTCGGGCAGACTTGTTCGGGAGTTGCCCCTCCCCTTTATACTTGTTGCAATTGTTGATGTTCTTGTTATGATTGCTATGGATAATGAATGAGTATGGGCTTCATTAAGTATAAAGGATAATTGTATGTTTACTTGGTTGCGAAACACAAGCTAAGTAATGTTAAAGTGAAAGTAGGCGTAGTCCATGAATGTTAGTATTGGTGAAAAGAAAGCGTTCGGTGGTGCCGCACCTCGCTATAAGCGGTTGGAAGACTACCGCAGGTGTAGGGGCGTGACACTTCTTGTCCCGTGAGAGTTCTCCACCCACCCCTACGCAAACTTGATATGCTATTTATTATAATACCATTTGGTCATTTATAAATTTTTGCAACAAATGAGGAGGATTGGTTGCTCCAAACATTCTCAAACATATGCCATCTTGATAAAACAAGACAATCATCAATTGTGGAGATCAACTTCTTGGTTCTTTCAAACATGCACGAAGCATGCACATTAAAAATGATTCCATACAATGGGACCAAGAAGTTTTGGTGTAATAATGGATGTAGTGAGACTCCCAAGGGACTTTTAAGTAAATGTGAACTAGATTCCCTTGCACTGTCCACTTTCAACCCATTGCCGAGAATATGTGATTAACACGAATGACATTTAGTAGGTAGGAGGCCATGAAGAACTGAGGCTGCCAACCTTCCCTTGGATTCTAATATTTTCTAATATTATCCTTCAGGGAGAGAGGGAGGATATTAATCCACTGAAAAATGCTTCCTTTCACTGTTGTAAAATACATAAATGGGACCCATCCTCACAGAAGGTCTCTGTGTTAGGCCTGCCATACAACCTATATAACATGGAAGCTACAAGTTGAAAGGAAGTATTTAGAAAATTGATAGAATATTCCTTTTGTGATTGGGACCTAAAGGTTCCTTTTTGTATCTACCATGTCTTTAGAAGCTCTTTGGGTAAGATCTTTAAATCTAATAGTTATTCCTCATCTAAGGGTATCTCTTCCTTAGGGAGATTGTAATACATCTAATTTTAGAGGCACTGAATGAGGAAATGAGATTTTTGTGTCTGTCCTTGATCATGGCCTCTTCAGAATCAACATGCTTCACTAACCACTCAACTGCCTCTGCACATATGAAGATAGGGGGATGAGCAATGACATTATGCAACCAAGACCTCCTAAAAACCATGTAGATCTCCGAGTCTAGTTCATCTAGAGGCAGATTTTATATCTAAAACAACTAGTATACTTTTTTCCATGCATATGCCTCATATCTATCATTGAGGCATGAAGTGTCCTTGAACTCAGGACCAAGTGAGTTGGCAGGTGGCTCTTCATTTGAGGTCTCAACCATAAGGGTTCTGCAGGCCCTTTTATTTGACACATACATAGTTTCCCTATGCATCCCATTAAGTTAAGAGAACCCATTATATAAATTAACTCATAAATATAAACACCAAGGAACTCAGAGCTTTGGGCTTGAGGCTATCTATGTTTATCTACTCGTCTATTCTTCTACTTTTAAAACTCAGCTAGAGGTAATAGGTTTTTTATGGTAAATGAAAAAGTAATACTAGTAATATTAACTTGAGACAACATTCGAAATGACACTACAATTGATGAACACACAATATTGACCGAGATGGCTCCATATTGAATTACAAAGGTGTTTCTTTGTGCTACAGGAGACAAGGCTAAGGTTTTTGCAGGAGAAATGCAGGTGATCATGTCCTATAAGGGAATGGCCAAAGTGGTGGTGAGTGAGACTAGAGCCAAGTTTTAACAATGAATATGGTTAAAGAGGCATAGAGAGGGTGTTATAAGGATGAACCTTAGGTGACTTGATGAGGTTAGCTATTAAAAGAACATAGAGGAGGAGATTAGCATTACTAGACACTGAAAAGGATGAATCAAGGGTTTTACTGACATAAAAATTTGATCCAAAGACCAATAATCCATCTCGTGGCTACTAGGGAATGATTTTGGGTTTGAAATGAATAAGGAATGGGTGATATTAACTAGATGGGGGCATGCATCTCCTCTTCACTTACCAAGGACATTCTTCGAAGTTGAATCAAAGGCATTCAAGGTGTTTTCTAAGTAGATGCAGGATGTGATAAGATAGGGCATAATATTTGATCTTGGCAAATTGTCTTTTATTACCCACTCGATTGAAAAGATAAAAACTAGTCAATATAGCATGGGAGAGAGGAAAAGATGGGCCAATGATTGAGATGGATGATTTTATTTACATAATAAATAAATAAAAACCAAAATTCAATAGTTGAGTTGATATATTTGATGATACTTGAGTTGAGTTGGTTGACACCTAGCACCAACAAGGAGGGAGGAAGTGCTCTATCCAATCTATGCTCTCAACATCACAAGATGAAGATGACAATTAGCAATGTGAGGAAAGAGGGATATATTTTGTCTTTTTAAAGAGTTTATTTGATGTTGGTTATATTGATTTCCTTTGATAAATTCCTTTGCTGTATTAAGTGTATATAAGCTATGATCACAACAGTCATAACTCAAAATTCAAGAGAGATTTCAAAGGGAGGATGCACACTTATCTGAAGTATTCCTTTTCATGATAACATGAACAATGGACCGACCTGTGTGAGGATACCGCACTATTAGTCTCTGACTCCAGACTTAAGGCCCATAAATGATGGACGAACCCCAACGAGAAAGTTTTTCCTCCTACCTCCAAAGGGGATACAAAGAAAGTGTCAATACCTGGATCATCAAATCATATGATGGCAAGAGTTTCCAACCCTCAACTCGATAAAGTCTTATATGTGGTTACCTATCACATGGATCTAGGCTGCGACCTTCTCTTTTACGTGAAACAGAGACAACATAAAGCATATTATAATTATGTTGTAGACTGAAAAACCGAATGTTATTAACCAAAACATAAATTGAAATATGAAAATATAACCCAAGAATGTTACAATAAATAGGTATGAAGGGTTGTTACCTGGAAGAAGTAGTGAGTGAGTCATGCATGGCATAAGACGATGGAGAGGAAGTTCTAGACAGATAATCTCATGATGTCTTGGATATAAACAATACCCCAGAGGTACTAGTAATGAGGCGCCAATTCTAGAGGAAACATTATGATTACATCAAACTTGACATCGAATTAAAACCCCAAATGCTAGTAAATTTGAACGATACTTACAGTGTGAGGATGGTGGTTATGGGGAAGTTCCACAACTAGTGGAAGTGCATAGAAATACCACACTAGTAAAAATACATAACTGACGCCATAAGTGAAACCATAATTAGAATAAAATGTTGAACTCGGACATCGTACCTGTGATGGCCAGGATGAAAATATTACACCGAGAATCCTCGACAACAACCTTGAAAGAAAAACAAGAAACTAAGGTAGAAAGGAAATGTGTACAGTAGGCAGGATAATACATGCAACTGAGAAGAAAGGAAGGTTATACCTGTCAGTGGAGACATAGGGTTGCTCAGTCCCTCGCCATCTAAAATTCAAGCAGAGATGAGAAAAAATACTTAGAAGCAGAGCCATAGAGGAAACCCAAATCTGGATGAAGGAATCTTATGCAATAGCGAAATGTCTTAAACAAGATCCGAGCAAAGAAGATAGAGTATGTCAACGTTCTAACCCTTTTGTCAAAATACCTGAGCAAGGTTACAAATAGACTCAAGGGGTATCGACTCACCCAAGGGAGTTAGAAAATTTCAGCCAATGTTGTTGCAATGCTGAGAAGGAACTTGGTAGGACAAAACTCTCGTAAGAGACCAGGGAGAACCATAACATCAATTTTAAAGAGGTAATTTGGAAGTGAATAGGTGGAAGACAAAAGTGATGGTGATATGATATAATTAAAAATTTTGAAACGTATGGACAAACCCTACCTGGAAATAGTTTGAGTCATTTCCCAACCGCACCCTGACAGCTATGCACAAAGTCGTTGCCAAATTGTTAGGAGTATGCCATAGCTCACGGAGGTGTCTAGACGCTAACCAGTTCGAATGACGCACAAAAAGATCAGAGGCAAAGGAATACATTGTGGGTTTGGCATTAGGGTTAAGGGGACAACCTTCCTTCGTTGATTTCACCAACCCATAATCCCATCGTTCGTGCAAAATGACAAGCAGGTCGGTGCGTTCACATGGGCTGAGTTAGTGTGTCATTACTTAATTATGCCACCTTTCCCATATATCACATGTGCCATAACAATCAATGCTAGAATTGACAAGAAGTCGAGAGGGATGACAAGCATAAAACTCTAGGGTGTCGTATTAAATGTCATATGAATTTAGCGTTAACGTCACTGCACTAATGTGAGTGCTTAGGAAAGGTAGCACACTCAGCAAGACTGATAAGTTCATAGTACTAAGGATCTACAAATATTACTTCATTAAGGTTAAAAAGGAACATGTGTTGTTAAGGTGTGAAGTGGACACCCCTATCAAGGGTTGTTATATCATAGTAGAAAGGCGAAAATAAATGTAGGGTTTGATTAAGAAGTGCACATGGAATCCGATGATATGGTATGAGAGGTTCCTAGGGTATCAATTGTAGCCTACATATCTTTCTTAAAACAAAATTACCTTATTGTTTAGATTAGGTGTTTTATAACCAATGCCTAGTTGAATTTTTTAATAGATGTATAATTAATTACACCAGAATTAATTATACAAAAAAAATGCCTAAGTAGAGGTGCATGACAAGTGGTATCAGAGCCCAAGTTTAACACTAGGCCTAGTGTGGACCACCATAGACATAAAGAAAAATATATAGATATCTTTTATTTTGTTTTTATCTATATACTGTAAGTGTTGATAACATAATGATGTTGTGGATATAAGGTACATAGGTACAACAAATTGATACATTTGGCAAATAAATCACCTCCAGTCATGTCCGGAGGGGAGGGATTATATGTAGAGCTGGGAGGGGAAGGCACTACCTCTAATCCCAACTCTCAGATTATGGAGGTTATACATAATTTACAACAAGATTTGGTGCAACTCCAAACCCCCCTACCTTTGACGGGGAAAGGGAGGAAGATGTTGAAGCTTGTCTTTTGAATATGGTCAAATACTTCTAGGTATATGAATATAACTTGAAAGATAGACTGGATGTTTATCAGCTATAGGGAAAAGCCACCCTGTGGTGGGAGGAAACAAAAATTATACATTTGTTGGATGAGAGAATAGTCTCATGGGAGGAATTTTAGCAGAAATTTAAATCTTGTTATTTGAGTAAGAGATATTATGACGATCGTGCAAAAGAATTCCATGAACTAAGGTTAGGGCAGCTTACCATGGATGAGTTTGTGACAAAATTTACAAACTTACTTTGGTATCTGCCATATATCAGAGAGGAAAAAGCCAAGGTGCAGAGATTTTTGAATTGTCAACCAGCAGTGTATAAGGAAAGGATTGAATTCGACAATCTTAGGACTATGGATGAAGTAGTCAGGAAAGCCAGACTTTGCTACCAACCATGGAAGAACAAGGATAAAAATAAAACGGGAATGAATGTAAAAAGGCAGAAGCCATGTTTTCCATGTTTCATGCTTAAATAAGGTTATAGGTGAGAAGATCCCAATTCAAACAATATTGCCAGAACTTGACAAGGAAGGAAAAATCATATTGGAATCAGAAGCAATCACAAATACAAGAAATCGACAGCTACGAAATCGATCAATTTTAGAGTATCTCATCAAGTGGAAGAACTTACCCATTGAATATTCCACATGGGAGGATGAAAATGTTATACAAAAGCATCCAGAACTACTCAAGCATTGAGCACAACACTTTTTGAAGGAGAGGGGCATGTTACCTATACTACTAGTGTAACCCCTTATTGTTATTAGTGCAACCCCCTTATTGTATTATTGTGCACATATAGACCCCATGTTGTTATTATTATGCCCCATAGAAGCCCACTATTGTTATTGTTATGCCCCTACAATATTATTGTTGTGTAGGCTCTAATTGCATTGGGACCCCTTAGACTCCTATATATAGAAATGAGGTCTTGTCATTTGTATCATCCAAGAATTGTTCATTTGTGTAATGTAAAGGAGGTTTCCCCCTCGAGGAGGTTAATTTTTAAGTCATTGATTTATCTTTTCTATATTTTTGTGAGTTGGTTTCATAACATTTTTTTTGGAAAAAATCACCAGCCAAAAAAGTTTACCAAAGGAAATCTAAGTCAACCGTTTCAATCACACATGGGATCAAAACCCATGGAATTGATCAGTGAAAAGGGCACAGGAGGTAAAGAAAGGGAGCCACTGAAATTCTAGGGTTGTGGTGAACCATATTTGTTGAGGGATTATCCACATAATCCCAAATCAATTCAGAATATCCAAAGTTGTATGAAGCAACTACGGTGAATGATGTGGCCAGGAATATTTTGAGGATTATTGCGGCGTTAGAAGACCGACAAGTTGAACATTGAACTATAATGATTGAGATCGAAGGTACTATCCAAAACCAACCTGTGTCTATTTTAGCGGATCCCGGGGCTAGTTTAAGCTATATTAGAACTCATATTATGGAAAAGTGTAAATTACAGTCAATAAAATTTCAAAATTCTTGGTTGGTACAGTTGGCCATTGGTACCAAACAAAAAGTAACACATCAATTAAAACAGTGTATTATGGATTTAAATGGGTATTCCACAGAATTAAAATTAAATATCCTTCCCTTAGGATCATATGATATTAATTGGTATGGATTGGTTTGAACAACAGAAAGCATGGAAAATTTTAGAGGTTAATATTCATCGATGGACTAATTTTCCATGTTTTTTCAAGAAAAAGAGATTTGCCAATCTCCACTTTTTCTTAAAATAATTCGCCCAAATTTTATAGGATAAAAATAATTTACCTCAAAAATCGCCAAAAATTATAAAGACTAATTTAAAATCATTAGAAATTTGAATATTTTTACAAAAATATCTCTAAACATTTTACAATTTGAAAGGTTTATTAAGTTTCACCAAAGTTTCTAAACTTTAACATAGATTTCCATCCTTAAAATTTTCCATAGGCCAAAAAGTTGTTATAAATTGTTTAGAAAAAACTGTAAACTACATTGACTCATATGGACAACCATTTTTGATAAAAGGAAAACGAAAACTAGTCTTAATTATAAAAATATCCGCTTTACAGCTAAAAAGGATAACAAGGAAAGGATGTCAAGTTTATATGGTTCATGTGGAAAAAGATGAACAACAAACATAAACAAAAATGTTAGACTTTACCTGTAATAAGAGAATTTTGGATGTCTTTCCAAAGGAAAATCCCAAGATAGCCCCTCATAGAGACATAGATTTCTCTATTGACTTAGTGTCGGGTGCTACACCTATATCCAGAGTTTTTGTATAGAATGAGTATACAAGAATTGTTAGAATTGAAAATGCAGCTACAAGAGTTGTTAGATAAAGGTTATATCAGATCGAGTGTGTCACCGTGGAGAGCTTCGGTTTTGTTTGTAAAAAAAAAAGATGGCACATTTAGAGTGTGCATCGACTATAGGCAGTTGAATAAGTTAACTATCAAAAACAGATATCCCCTACCCCAGATTGATGATCTGTTTGATCAAGTGAGCGGAGCAAAGATTGATCTGCAAACTAGTTATCATCAGTTACACATAAAAGACAAAGATATTCACAAAACAACATTTAGAACTCGATATGGTCATTATGAGTTCATGGTGTTACCTTTCGGTCTCACCAATGAACGCACAATCTTCATGTGTTTAATGAATAGCGTACTCCACAAGTATCTTGACAAAACTCTAAAAATGAAGAAGAACACCAGGAGCATCTCAGGTTGGTGTTACAAACATTAAGGGAGCATTAGCTTTATGCGAAAATCAACAAATGTGAGTTTTATAAACCCAGAATTCAGTACTTGGGACATATTATTTCCAAAGATGGGTTGGCAGTGGACCTTGAGAAAGTTAAATCCATTATGAATTGGTGTATACCAAAGATGTATCGGTAGTTCGCTCATTCATGGGAAATGTTGGGTACTATCGAAGATTTGTGGAGGGATTTTCAAAACTAGCTTATCCTACAAAAGAAGGGAGTAGAGTTTAAGTGGACAGACAAATGCTGAGAGAGCTTTGACAAATTGAAACAAATGCTGAAAACCGCTCCCATTTTTAAAATATCATATCCAAATAAGGAATTTACTGTATGCACGAATGCTTGTTTACAAGGACTGGGGATGTGCTACTGCAAGACAATGTTGTCATAGATTATGAGTTAAGAAAGTTGAAAAAACATGAACAAAATTATGATGTATATGATCTAGAACTAGTTGTTGTAATACATGCCTTGAAAATGTTGAGGCATTATTTACAAGGAAAAAATTGTTCTGGTAACTGACCAGATCAGCCTGAAGTATTTCTTTAGTCAGCTTAATTTAAACGCAAGACATGCAAGGTGGTTAGCTTTCCTTAATGAATTTGAATTTGAAATAAAGAATATAAAAGGAAAAGAAAACAAGATTGTTGATGCACTAAGTAGACATGCTCATTCCTTGATAGCAAGTGTTGGAAGCAGCATAAAAACATATCTTGAAGAATGGGTGCAACTAGTTGTGCAACAAGACCCTTAATATCAAGTAATGCAATTGAAAATACAATAGAAAGAAATTCCAGGGTATGCTTTAGACCCGAAAAGCTTAATTACTTACCAAGACAGACTGTATATTCCTAATGTGGCAGTGTTGAAACAAATGATTTTGGATGAGCACCACAAGAGACCATATGCTGGTCACCCAAGATACCAGAAAATGATAACAACATTAAGGAAAAAATTATTTTGGCTAGGTATGAAGAAGGAGGTAGTAGATTATTTGGTAAAATGCTTAGTGCCAACAAGTAAAAGTGGAGCACCAACATCCGACAAGATTACTGAATCCATTACCCATTCCAGAATGGAAGTGGGAGGTGATCTCCATGGATTTTATAACCAAGTTACCAAAGACCAAGTATCAACATGACTCCATTATGGTAGTGGTATACACATTGACTAAAGCGCACACTTTATACTAGTACAATCTACCTTTGGGACTGGGCAAGTTTGCAACATTTTCATGAAAGACATTTTTAGACTTCATGGCATACCAAAAATGTTAGTTTCAGACAAAGATGCAAAATTCACCTCCAACTTTTGCAAGGCCTTGTTTGGGGACATGGGGACTAAATTGAACTCAATACTGCATACCATCCTCAGACAGATGGACAAACTAAATCAACAAATCGGATTTTGGAGGACATGCTCAGAATGTATGTAATGGACAGACCCACAAAGTGGGAAGATTTTTTGCATTTAGTTGAGTTTGCTTACAATAAAACTTTCAAACATCTATAAAAAAAGCCCCTTTGAAGCTCTGTATGGCAGAAAATGTGATACACTACTTGGTTGGAGCTAATGCTTTGCAGGAAATGGAGCAAACAGTGCGAAGAATTCAACATGATATTAAAGCAACTCAGGATCGACAAAAGAGCTATGCAGGAAAAAAGAGAACACACAAAGAGTTCAAAGTTGGAGATCGTGTATATCTGAGGGTTAAACCTCAAAAAAGTACTCTCAGTACTGACAATTGTGCTAAATTAGCATCATGATTCTGTGGGTTGTTTTAAATTTTGGACTGAGTGGGTCCAATAGCATATCAATTGGCTCTACCCAGTCATATTAAAGTTCATAATGTATTTCATGTATCATTACTAAAAAAATATGTTCATGATCCTTTTCATGTGGTTCACTAGTATTTATTACAGGTGGAACTCGAAGGAGACTTTCTACTAGAGTCACTTTGTATCTTGGATTGGAAAGAGACCATGCTCCGGAATCGAGTTGTCGCTCGAGTTAAAGTGCAGTGGAGGCACTTTACACCCGAGGAGGCCACTTGGGAACATGAAGATAGCATGAAAGAAACTTATCTAGCTCTGTACGAAAATGAAGTGGCAGAATAATAAACACTGAGGATGGTGTTCTTTTTTTAGAGGGGGAAGATGTAATACCCCCCATGTTCCTGTGAATACTCTTTTAGTAGTTGAACTATTTTTAGTAATGGCATGGAAGCCATAATTGATTTTTTGGAATAACTATGATGATGTAATTAATAGATTTGAATAATATTAAAAATATCACTTTGGAGAATTAACTTGGAAAAGAACAGGTGAATTAATGAGATCATTATTCCAATCCAGAATCCAATGTGGATGGATAGGATGGAAATAAAACTTTCCCAAACTACTCCTAAAAATCCCTAGGAGTGAATCTATGTGATTGATTAGATGGGGAGAGAAAAATCTAATAAATCACCCAGTGTGTGGGAAACAACACTGGGAATGGGTGAATAAAGCGTTGTAGAGGAAAATACGGGCTTTAAAGGAAAAAAATGATTTTTTTTTTTTTTTTTTAATAGGAAAAGCCTAGGCTATGGGGATTGGCAGGACCCAGAAATACGGGACGTCGTTATGGACAGTCTACTAGGGGGAGTGAGGCATAAGAGTGCCTTTACCAAAACAACAAGGGGTTTTTGATTTTGGTGGAAGGAGGATCTCAACACGGGGGAGAACCAGGAGAGAAGGTTCACAGTTGGGAGGCAAAGCGTTCTTTCCAAGTTATTTTGGTTGTCTACTGTGAGAAGTTTTCTAGATAAAGAATATTTAACTTCCTTTAATAATAAATATTGTGGTGTTTAATTGGATGAATTTAATGTATTGTTGGATTTCGTGGTATGCAATGTTGTATGGATGAGAATATTGTTGTCTAGTTGTTGTAAAAGTTGTCAATCAAAAAACTACCATGATATTCTGTGTGAACAAACCGATATATTTGTTTAGCATGTAGACTATTTATTTAATTATGGCACAAAATTTTAGTTTTTAACGAGGTTGGTTACTTCCTTTGAATCATCTACTTCCAATAAAGAGATGTGGAATTAGATTTATAAGCTAGGAATACAAAGAAATTTAAGTTACAACACAGGGATATGATAGATTATTTGACTAAGTTAGAAAATTACAAGTGCAAATATAAATTTCAGGTATGCTATCCTTGTGAAGTTGTAACGGTGAAATAAATAAAAGGTCATTGGGATAGGCATGCAAATCACATGCATAGTTTGGATACTTGTTAGGTGAAAGGGTTGGGAAACTTCGAATGATGATTATAACAAAATATGTCGTTCCTCGAAGAGGCTTTAGTAGAAGACAAATTACCTGTGAAGTTATAATAGTACAGGGTGAACATATAAATGTGTATTAACTATTTTAGTATTACATGAAAGTCAGCTAAAAGGGCTAACAATGGAATAGTAGAAAACTTACAAGTGGAGTTAACCAATAGAGGGAAATGAGTCTCAAGTGCTTTGTTCAATTACTAGGCAAAAAGAACAAATTTTTTTTTAGAATTCTGTAAATGTTACCTCTAGTGAGGAAATAAGTTATGATGGAGGTTTGTGTAGTTTGCCTGAAATAGAAAGCGTTATTTTAAAGATACGTAGGTTCAGAACCCTCAAAATAGAGGTGAGACACTATAATCAAGCAATATATATATTCATGATACCAACAGAATAAGTCTACTAGGAGGTCCTTCTCATAAAGGCAGTCAGACATGTTAACACAACAGAACAAATAAAGAGAAAAATAAAAACAACTTGATATACAAAACTTCTGAACTGCAAGATGATCTGGGTAATACCTACAACACTCGCATTTCCAGCTAACAAACGCAGGGAAAAGGGGAAATGTGCAACTAATGGGGCACAAGGATAGGTGCTACTTTGGTGAAGACACCAATACTCGGCCAACTGAAGTTATTAAATATCAGAGTTTATAAGAGTCGGAGTAAATGCCTCTGCAAATCACCCATAGTATTTGCAAATATCCCTCTTGTGGGGAAACGATTGCTCTCTACATAAACTCAAATCAATAAGTGTATATAAGTTATGATCACAACAGTCATAACTCAAAATTTAGGAGAGATTTCAAAGGGAGGATGCACGCCTTTCTGAAGTATTCATTTTCATGATAACATGAACAGTGGACCGACCTGTGTGAGGATACCGCACTATTAGTCTTTGACTGCAGACTCAAGGCCCAGAAATGACATACGAACCCCAACGAGAAAGTTTTTCCTCCCACTAAAGAAAGCGTCAATACCTGGATCATCAAATCATATGATGGCAAGGGATGTCAACCCTCAACTCAATAAAATCGTATATGTGGTTACCAGTCACATGGATCTAGGTTGCGGCTTCTATTTGGTTGCGTGAAACAGAGACAACAAAAAACATATTATAATTCTATTGTAGACTAAAAACCTGAAAGTTATTAACCAAAATAGAAATTGAAATCTGAAAAAATAACCCAACAGTGTTACAAATAAATAGGTACGAATTGTTGTTACCTGGAAGAAGTAGTGAGTGAGTCGTGCATGGCATAAGATGGTGCAGAGGAAGTTCTGGACGGATAATCTCATGATATTTGGGATACAAACAATACCCCAGAGGTATTAGTAATGAGATACCAATTCTGGAGGAAGCTCTATGATTACATCAAATTTGAAATCGAATTAAAACCCCAAATGTCGGTAAATTTGAACGATACTTATAGTGTGAGTATGGCGATTCTGGGGAAGTTCCATAATTGGTGGAAGTGCATAGAAATATCACACCAGTAACAATACAGAATTGACTTCATAAGTAAAACCATAATTAGAATAAAACGTTGAACTCGAGCATTGTACTTATGATGGCCAGAATTAAAATATTACACCGAGAAACCTTGATAGCAGCCTTGAAAGAAAAACAAGAAACTAAGTTAGAAAGGAAATGCGTACAGTAGGCAAGATAATACATGCAACTGAGAAGAAAGGAAGGTTATACCTGTCAGTGGAGGCATAGGGTTGCTCAGTCCCTCGCTATTTAAAATTTGAGCAGAGATGAGCAAAATTCCTTAGAAGCAGAGCCATAGAGGAAACCCAAATCTGGAGGAAGGAATCCTCTGCAACAAAGAAATGTCTGAAACAAGACCTAAGCGAAGAAGATAGAGTATGTAAACTTTCTAACCCTTTTGTTAAAATACATGAGCAAGGATATAAACAGAGAAGGGGTCTCTACTCAGCCAAGGAAGTTAGAAAATTCCGACCAACGATGTTGCAATGCTGAGAAGGAACCTGGGTAGGACAGAACTCTCATAAGAGACCAAGGAGAACCATAGCATAAATTTTAAAGAGGCAATTTGGAAGTGAATAGGTGGAAGACCAAAGTAATGGTGATCTGATATAATTAAAAATGTTGAAATGTATGGAGAAACCCTACTTGGTAGTAGTTCGAGCCATTGCCTAACCGCACCCTAGCAGCCATGCGTAAAGTCGTTTCCAAATGGCTAGGAGTATGCCATAGCTCACGGAGGTGTCCAGACTCTAACCAGTTCGAATGACGCACAAAAAGATCAGAGGCAAAGGAATACACCGTGGGTTTGGAATTAGGGTTAAGGGACAACCTTCCTTCATTGATTTTGCCAACCCACAATCCCACTGTTCATGCAGAAGGACAGGCAGGTCGGTGCATTCACATGGGCTAAGCTAGTGTGTCATTACCCAATTGTGCCACCTTTCCCATATATCACATGCACCATAACAATCAATCCCAGAATTGGCAAGAACTCGAGAGTGACGACACACATAAAAATCCAAGGTGTGGTATTAAATGTCACATGAATTTAGCGTTAATGTTACTATACTAATGTGAGTGCTTAGGAAAGATAGCGCGCTCATCAAGATTGATAAGTTCATAGTACTAAGGATCTACAAATATTAATTCATTAAGGGTAAAAAGGAACATATGTTGTTAAGGTGTGAAGTGGGCACCCCTATCAAGGGTTGTTATATCATAGTAGAAAGGCGAAAATAAATATAGGGTTTGATTAAGAAGTGAACATGAAATCCAATGACATGGTATGCGAGGTTCCTAGGGTATCAACTGTAGCCTACATATCTTTCTTAAAACAAAATTACCTTATTGTTTGGATTAGGAGTTTTATAACCAATGCCTAGTGGAATTTTATAACGAATGTATAATTAATTACACCAGAATTAATTATACACAAAAAAGAAAAAGAAAAAGAAAAAAATGGTCTAAGTAGAGGTGCATGACATTCTTAGATTTTACAACAAAAGCTTGAGACTTCTCATTTCATTCGATGTCATCCTTTGTGTTCAATCTTGTTTCTTCCAAGACACATTGGGCCCATAGTTCATCAAAATGAGTAGTATACTTTCTTGAGTAGACACTAGTTGCAAAACTGCTCCATTCCAGTGGCAAAGCATTTAGTACACAAGTGGTCATCTCTAAATTGCAGTTGGTCCTTTAATTGTGAGATCTTCATCAGATATGTGGCCATATCTTCGTTCTTTAATATTCTTATTCTATATAGTTGATTCCTCAAGGATATTTTCTGACCCAATGTACTTATAGAGTACAATTTCACCAATTTATCATACATAGCTTTAGATGTACTCAAATCAACAACAAAGGGAATGAGGTGATCCTTTGTAGTTTCAATAATAATCCTTTGTGCCCTCACTTCTCCCTTCTTGTATTTTGCTAACTCTTGAGTCTTCTCTTTGTATGGTATAGTAACTTCACCAATAACATATTCCATGACTTCATTTTTTGTGAGCACCAAATTAATCCTCTTTCCATGCTAGGAAGTTTGTTGATCCAATGAACTTGTTGCTTTCCTTGCAAAATGTAGCCATTTGATCTTCAATGAGAGCTTGATCCTTCTTAAGATGAAGAGGTCTTCAATGAAAACTTGATGTAGTAACTTCCTTTTAGATCAATAGGTTTTCGTCTTCTTTCCTAGTGTCCTTTTGCAAATGATTCCCCTTGACAAGCAATCCTCTCTGGATGTCAACAAGATGATCTTCAAGTTGCCTTCTCTTTCTTCATCTTAGCTTTGATACCATGTTGGAGAATCTAGTAAGGCAGTTATTTAAACAATTATCCTTATCCTTAATAATTGCTTGTGAACTTTACCTATCTTCTAATTGTTCTTTATTAGATCTTTTCATCAAACAATTATCAAGAGCATAAACAATAAAGACAATAGACACAAGAGGTAGCCTCCAAGCTAGGACAAAACCCCTCCAAGGGAAAAACCCATAAATAATCTACTCTTCTTCTAGAATCAGTTCAAATGAGAAATCCAAGACCCCAAGACCAAAATCAAGACTTCCTCTAAGCACCAAGTCAACCCTCCAAAATATTTTCTCCAAGCAAGGCAATGTCTACAAAAGTCAACTCTTTCAAAGCCTTCTCCAATCCTTGTTTTAGCCTTCTATTTCAGATCTGCAACTTTGGCCCATAGTAGACAGCAGAAACCCTAGCTTTCTTGTGTGTGCCAATCTTCCAAGAGACCCTTCCTCAAACAAGTCAAGGTCTTCCAAGTCAACAAGAGTTAATCCTTCTTCAAGATCTGCTCTAATCAAGGTTTCCGCCTCCAATGCAGGTCTACAACTTCAGCCTACAACTTTGACAAAAACGCTAATCTTCACACATGTGAGAGAATAAGGCTAAAAAATCTGATCTTTGTTTAGACTTTCTCTTGCCTCCTTGTCCTTCGCTCTTGTTTTCCTCCTTTTCTTGCTTGAGATCGAACTGTAGAAGTGTGTCCAAATGAATCAAACTTGGTTCCTTTATATAGCCTTCTCATAACGTTGAATAGCCCTCTGCTAGGTTGACTTGTCACTGGTAGGGCCGACTTCTGCTTGGAGGTCTTTTTTACTTTCTAGACACAAAAATAAATTATTTTCATGTTACAACTTGCTCAAATGGGTCTTATACAATTGGTAGTGTCTCATGACAATTATTCTTATGACATGACAAACCCTAGAAGCATGAAGAACATGCTTAACCTAGTTGACCGATCAAAAGAGGCATGAAACCCATGCTTGAAAATAATATTTTTTCTTTCTTCTTTTGTTCGTTAAATAAGATATACATAATGACATGAGTACAATGACAATTATGAAGACCGAAACTAGTTACATTTTCCAACACTAAGCAACTAATCTTCCCATGTATCATAACAAGCTTGTACCACCATCTGTGTCAATTCCCCAAGCTCACTAACGCCCTAGATAAACTCTTTCAAAGATCTTTATCTCCTCATACTCAACTCTGTGTGCCTGCGTATCATCCATCATCTGGACCATTCTTCCTTCCGTAGAGATGACCCTCTCTACCAAACTAAAGCCTTTTTCACTTCTACCTACTCTAGAGTTTTCCATCTCTATTGTGGCAACTTGTACCTATTCAATAACCAATTATCTCAATAGTAAAGATGAGTACCTTGTTTCATTTTTGCATGAGTTGTTTTAATTCCACCTTAATGGTAAATATGCTCTTCTTCGGCTCTAAAATCACCTTAGCGGTATTCCTGCCCTAATACCACCTGTCACACCCCTAGAGACTTCTCATGGTTAAGGCGCACCACAATCTCTAGTCGTGCAGCGCCAACATGTTTCTCACCAATGGCTTGACCCCATTGATGATACTTCACCTGGACTATGACTCACAAATCACCACTTGCTTAATATGTCTTAGTTAAGTTCTTAGTGGAATATCAAACTTATGTGAAAAGTGTGTCATTGTCCACATTAACATCATCATCATCATGAATTACAGAAAACATTTTTATAAAATACTTTTCAAACGAAATAAGCCATCCAAATCATTGCAAGGTAGCATCCATTGTGCATCTTGTGCAATGTAACTAACATAGGACACTAAAAACATTTGCATTGATTTCTTAACAATAGTGAAAGGAATTTGAGATTTTATTTGCAAATGTAAATATAATACCATTTGTCCTCTAAAGCCACTCTAGGGAATCCAAATATAGATATTCAGGAAAATGCATTAAGATTTTATTAAAGGCAAATCTAGCTAGATTTGAATTTCTGTTCATATAATCCAAACATTCCTTTAGACATGTCTAAATTAAGATCAATTGGAAAAATTACAGGTTTGTCGGTGGCGTAATCAATTTATCAAGTTTCTGGAACCTTTGAAGTGAATGCAATTTAAATAACTGCATCAACCTCTAGCAACGATGCATATGTGATCAAAGTGTTTCAATAGTAGTGTTCAAGCTCATAATCTTCTTTCTTGACAACAAACAAGCAATACATATGCATTGGCTCTATTTCTACATTTAATGCCAAGACACCGTTTGCATGTGTTACATCTTACAATAAAGAGTATTGAATGTG
Organism: Pinus tabuliformis; assembly: GCA_031772625.1. Taxonomy (NCBI): domain Eukaryota; kingdom Viridiplantae; phylum Streptophyta; class Pinopsida; order Pinales; family Pinaceae; genus Pinus; species Pinus tabuliformis. The sequence goes on from CM062808.1 coordinate 892,272,659, forward strand.
TAGACAAAAATAACAAAAGTAACTAAAAAAGAAAACCACAAATTAGACATGGAAGTAATAGCAAGAAGATAATCTTCTCAATTCGCTCTTCAGATGAAGTATGTTGCTATTATTAGTTTTTGTGTTTTAGTCAAAATCAAAAGTTTTCTCAACCTCGGACTACAACGATGGCTTTCCTTTAAAATAAGGTTGATAAGCCGTTCAAAATGTGACAATGGTTTTAGTTATCTCTTTTAATTGTGAACCCAAAAAAATCATTATTCAACAAGGATAAGAATAAATGTTTTAGATGTGGGAACTTCCACATACTATTCCATCCATTAAAGTCCTTAAAGAATGCAAATCCATTATTACTTTCCATCTATAATCTACTAAAGCAATTCCCGAGCCAAATCAAAAGACAGGATTCTAAAGAATCAAGAATAAGTTCATGTCGTTGCCTTGAGCACTGGCATGGCCCCTGAAAACATGAAACAATTATCAGCTCAGTTGTAAACAACTCTGGAGAAAACCTACAATACAATTGCCTTGAATATAAATCCAAAATTTATTTTACATACATGCAGATCATCGTTGCTCTTTGAGTTCATTTTCTGTCAAGATCCTAGTCATATGGGGATAATTTCCACTTGGTGGTAGATCACTATCATCAATCTTCACTGTTTGCAAAGAAAAATGTGCAGCAAGTGCAGACACTATCTTGTCTAGAAAATTCGGCCTTGAAAGTGAATAATCCTTCAATGAACAGATGAAATCATTGTGATGTCGCTCCTGGAGGGGATGAAAAGTGTGGAAATAGAATGAGAAAACAATTACACAGAAATTTGAAAACAATTACAACTCCATGAAAGAGAAGCAAGAAAAGATTGCTCACGTTCTAATGATATTAAAACGGAAAAACTTTACTCCATGGGAATATCCTATTATTATCACACCTTAATGAACAAAGTTGTGAGAGATCTTAAAATGAAAGGTGGCAAAGCAAATATAAAGTTTATATTGTTTTAGCTTTTCTTTCAAATAATCCACTACAAGGGTAGGCTCCGAGAGTAATATAAACTAGTATTTTAGGCTACAAAACCAAAAAACCAAAACCATTTAGATTGCACTTTAATATGATGTTATGAATAAAATATATATAAATAATATAAATAAACAATAATGATAATAATAGAAAAATTTGATCATTAAGATAACGAAAACACTGAGCCATGGCTAGGGTTTCCGGAATTGTGATCTATGCCACCGCCACTCTGCAAACCAAGGAGGGGAGCTACCCGGGATCAGAACGAAGCCCTCACGCAGACGGGCGAGTTGATCTCGACCCTCTGGCAGTGTTATGGTTTGGATTTGGAACAAGAAATGGTTTTTTTGCCGCGAATCGATTTTCCCACAGGCCAGACGCGGCTAGGTTTCTCAAGGCATGGCCTTTCCACAGTTTCGAACTTGTGATCAAGGCAGAGCTTGGCTGTAACAGAGCAGGGTACGAGGGTGGGCTGACAACGGCCATGAACAAGCACAAGTGCCTGGAGATAGAAAAGGGGGCGGCGGCAAATAATGACAACTCACTAATATCTGAACCCGGGACGGAGGGGGTCTGGAGCCGAGGCTAGCATTTATTCCTCAGATCTGCCGCTGACTTGTCCTGCTCGGATTTGGCCGATGGGAAAGACGCGGAATCAATCGAGAAGTCTCTATTTTGGGGCGAAGGGACTGCCACCACAGAACTGGAGAAGCCAGTCAGGGCTTTGACAGATGGACGGGAGCACGCAGAGGATCAGAGGGCAGTCAAGGTGCCAAAGGTGACTAATGTCCATAGATTTCTGGAGGACCAAACCATCATCACGGATCTCTAGTCGTTTGAGCCCTCGAAGATGGCCGAGTGTGTTTCCTGGAAGCAGAGATTTCCGAACGAGAAGACCATACCCGATCTCTGTAAGACCACTGGGGCAGATGCAGTCGAAGTCACATTTGCGGAGGGGAAAGACTCCCAGACTGGTTCCCCACCCTTGAATGCTAGTACTGGCTCCGATGGGATAATACCTAAATGCTTTCAAATCTTTGTTAAAACCCCCATGGGGAAAACAACATTGATCTGGGCTCATGCTACAGACAGTGTTATAGACCTGAAGAATAACATTGCCAATCATATTGGCTACCCGGATGGACAACAACACCTATTAACTGGGGGCAGAACGCTACAGGATTACAGAACCATTAAGGATTACAACATCAAGCCAGGATCTACAATCATACTCAATATGAGACTTCGAGGAGGTGTAGCAACCAGTAAACAAACAGAAGGAGGCAGTGGGTCCAAAACAAATCACAACCCAGATCCACATCAGCAGCATAGAAGCGAAGGAACATCTTACAAGCATATATTACAAGGGGGAAAATCTCCTACAACAGCTCCAAAGCAGGCCGGAACAGAACCCAGTCCATACATAGTGGAGCAACTGCAGCATACACCAGAACTAACAATAGATACATCAGAAGCAGAGGAGGTATGTAATAGCTATGCAAAGCAAGCCATCATTTGCCGTTTTAACGGATTTTGGCCCAAACCCTTTGATCTGTTCCATTGGATACTCACAAAATGGTCTCTAAATTGTGAGATCCATCTCTGCTCCAAAGGGTTTTTTATAGTCAAATTTCAATCAACAGAGGTCAGAGATCTAGTGATTCAGGAGGGACCTTGGTTCTGGGGATCTTCAGGCCTCTTTATCACTCCATGGTTCTCGGAGTTTGATGCAAACACTTTCATTGTTTCCAGGATGCCCGTATGGGTACGTCTACATAATCTCCCTATACATTTCTGGGACCAAAAGGTACTTGCATGCATAGGCAACACCATTGGCAGATATATTAAAATGGATACACAAAGAGTGGATGAAAGAATTTTTACCTTCGCACATATCTGTGTGGAAGTCGACCTCAGTAAAGGATTACTGGACTGCATAAAACTGAAACACAAAGATCGCAGCTGGACGCAGTCATTAGACTATGAAAATACAGCATTCAGGTGTAGAATATGTCGGCAAACTGGACACCTTCAAAATGCATGCCCAGAATACAAAAAGGACAGCCACAGAAAGAAGAAAACCGGCAAACATCAAAAGGGATGGAATTTCCCCCCACTAGACCCAGAAGAGGAGGAAGATTATGAGGAGGAAGAACCCATCCCAAATGAGAACAACCAAACAGAAACTCAGAAGACATCTCCACAAGAGCCTATGGAATCGCAATTGGGAAAGAATCCAAATTCAATGGAAATCAGTGGAACCAAAAGGCAACACACATCAGACACCTCTGACTCAGACAAGGAAAACCCCCGACCCGACGATGAAAATCCACTTCAACTTGTTCCCACGATACCATCCCAAGGAGAGTGGCGCAAGGTCGAGAAGAAAAAGGGGAGGAAAACATGATTCCCCCCATAATGTCATCTCAGTTGCTCTTGTTGTGGAACACTTTTTCTTGAGTTTTTATGGTTTTTGTTTTCTGCTCACCATCTCGATAGGCACAGGCCCGAATATTGTATATGCTATGCATCTACAATTCCTCATATATGAGGAGGCCCGTACATCAGATTAGTGGTTTTTTCCTTCATGTTTTTTGGACAGGACCGAATTTTCTCATCCTGTGAGCTCTATGATTCGCAAATCATACAACAAAATGAATGCTTCGGCATATACTATGTAACTTTTTATTTTGGTTATAAAAAGTTCGATTTTTTCTTTGGAAAAAAAAAATGATAATAATAGTTAATTAACAGTGATTAAGTAATTATTTATTGAAGAGGCATATGTTTAGGGACATGACTGTTCATGAAGGGGCACCTGTCTAGCTATATAAGCGGGCCCTCATTTGTAACATCATTATCTCATATCTTCAATACAATTCTTATATAACATATTTGTCCTATAATGGGTATTTACATATGTTGAAATCACGATTGCCATTACACCAAAATCCGTAGGTGTTAGTAAACGGACACATCGCTAGAGTTAACCGATCTACGAGAGGCAGTTAAGCACATGTCACAAAACACACATGGAACATTGATTCATCCAATGTCCAACAATCTCCCCCCAGCGCGACCCGGGTGTGATTCAAACTCAATACCTTTGGCTCTGATACCACTTGTTGGAATCACGATTGTCATTACACCAAAACTTGTCGGTGTTAGTAAATGGACGCATCGCCAAAGTTAACGGATCCACAAGAGGTGGTTAAACACATGTCATGAAACACACAGGAAGTGTCGGTTTATCCAATGTCCAACAACATATACCAGATCTTCTAAAATAGTCTATTGCATATACAAACTTGTTCGTAACATATGAACTAAGCACATAGTGCCTTCCATAAAATGCATTTACACCACAAACAATTTTTTGTAAGTGCAAATCATACTGAAACAAAGGATTCTTCAAAATGTAGAAACTTTTGAACACACAACATTACATTACAAACAAATTAATTGGAAGGCACAAAAGAGTATTTGTAAAAATCCTGCTAAGTTGATCTAGGTGTAAGGAACTGATGTATCAACGGTGTTTATGCAAAGCCAGATTCTCAAGGACTTGTTCTTCTAAACACCAGAAACACAATTACAAGAGAAGTGTACTTATAGTTTTATCAACATGAAAGGATGTCTCTCATTTACTAAAGAAACGTGACATCAAACTCAATATTATTAGCATGATGGATGGTCAACCCAGGGAATGTTATATATCCAGCTCAAATCTCCCATGGAATCCCTGCTCCAATGGTGAGTGCACATGCCATAACACATACCTTGATGTCAACTAAGTTGATACCTCACACTTGATTCCACATTCTCGCCATACAACAAGCACTAGATGTCATAACCTGGTTTCCGTGAAGCCTCTTGCAATACTAAAGTAAGAATTAAGGGAAATTTTAAGGTAACCACAAAATCATAAGCTATAGAAATTCAGGGAATGCCTCAGATTTAAATTTAAATCGTAATACAAATTTCTATATTCATTTTCTATAATTATATAAATTATCTATTGACGATAATGTGAAGGGGCAATTTTTGAATTTGCATTGGCCTGCAATTTCTCGAAATTTCCACATTGTTAACAATGAAGACTGCAAATTGACTCTGCAATCATGTGCTCTAAGTTATCATGCCTTCCTCTTCATGTATGTCCAAGAGTGAAAGTTTTTGAGGGTTTGCATACGAAATTGCTTAATGTATGCTCTGAACTTTCAATATATTCTTAACCACACCATGTGCAAAATCACCAATTGAGATGCTTTTCAAGTAGTACCAATGGAGATGTGTCCTTTGCAAAAGAAAATGAAAATTGCATTTCATATTATTGATCAGCTATAATGACCAATATCTTAGTTAACTAAGATCCAACACTAAAATATCTTTCACAGGTATCTTAACACCCTTCTATAAATCATTATATTTCGATTGTTTTTCTATACCCTCTGCAGGCGGCTATTTGCAGGTGGCCCAGCACAAAAGAGTAAATTGCTTCTAGTTAATTTCATTTACGGCTGCAATAGGAGGTATAGCAAAGGAGTTATTGGTATTAAATCATTTAAGGCTAGGAGGTTAGGGACAATAGCCGTGCTGGAATTCTTTGTTTCGTAATCAAGGCATTTTGATGTTGGAGAAGATTGATCATCTCCTATAATAAGAAGCAGATTGTTCCTTTGTGAAGACATTCTTGTACCAATATTTAATATTAATGTCAACTTTAGATTATTCTTGTAAGTGCACATGACAGTCAGCCAATGCTTAAGATTGAATGATATGAATACTCACCAAGCGATATTTTGGAGCACGAGATGGAAGTTTCAGGTAAGCCATGTTTTCAACTTTGTAATCCCACAAAAATGACGTATGATGAAGCCATCGATCTTTTGTTATAGATTGTGCATTGCCACCAAATTTACGATCCCCAAGAACATAGTCTGAGAATATTCAATAAGTAAACCTTGAGTTAACGTTGAGCATAAACCTCCACAAATTGTCTACATATAGACATATAAAAAAACTGATATTATATTGTTAACTTGGTTAAAAGTTAAGAAGATCATGATACAAACATGCTTCTGAAATTTCTTTGATTGGTTTTATTCAGTAGTTTCAATGGAACGTGTCATCAGGAAAAACAACGATAAACAAGGAAAATGATGGTACTAATACAAACTGCAGAAAGAAAACAATATATCAACAAGGCTATGGAGACCATGATACCTAGCTATGTCATCAGCATTTTCTTATTACGAGGTTGATTGGGAGGGAGCTAATCGAATCTCATATGAGAGGGAAAAAATAAAAAAATAAATGGTGTTTCATAAATTGAAGAGTTATCAACCAAAGAAATTAGCTCATGCAAAGAAAATCGTGCTAAGAGTCAGTATTTCCTCTGTTGAAACATTCATTCAACTTTTGTGTATAAGCTTATTGGTTTTTAGTTTTCTTAGTAATGATGCCCTTGAACGAAACAAGCAGAGACAGCACTTACAGATTCAGAGTATAAAAAATAAAATTATGGCTAGGGCAACCCAAATAGCTACACTGCTTGGGTTGGCATTCAAAGAAGTTGAGAATTGTTAAGAAATCAGACATAAGAGGCCACTACCCCATCTACCATATAACAACGCTACTTGTGGGACCACTTTATTCACAAGGAAGTCTCATACCACTACAAGTGCTCTTGTCTGCTGGCTTTGGGGCATAAATGTGAATCAGAACCTTCAGAAAACAAGCACGAGAAATTTTGGCAAAATATGAAATAAAAGAGATAAATCTCAAACAAGAGGCCATTCTATCAATAAGTTGGCTAAGTCCAAAAGAGTGCTGCACTTGAATAAACGATTAATGACACGGTGTCTATGAAAAGACTCAATATAAAGGCCTTGATATAAGATGCATGCAGACTTTTTACTGTAATATAAGAACATGATTTCCTTAAAAAAGGTAAAGAATAAGAGGCAGTAGGCAAGAACAGTAATAACCTAGGGAAATCTCACAAAAACTAATCTAGAATTATCAAACAGATTCTATTACTAGTATTTTTTTTTTCAGAAGCGTACAACCCAATGTTTAAAATTCAGAATCATACTTTAAATTGGCTGAGGGTCAGAGTAATTGGATCAGAATCAGCCAGTGACTTGGTGTTAATTTTAGGTATGTTCTATGCTTAGAGCAATTTATTTCAATTTTAACAGTTAGTTCAATATCTTTTCCGGATTAGCAATCACATCAGCGTTACATAAACATAGATAGCAGAAGACAAGTCAAGACAAGAGGACACAACATGTGGCGCTAGCCAATGACAAACCCCAATGTGGGGAAACCCTTGATCAATTCTTCTTATATGTTCTTCAATAGTTCAACAGAGAGAGATAGTACATATACAACAGAAGTCAACGTTTTGACTTATCTAAATAAGAGCATAGATCATCTCTAAGAAGATGATACATGAGGTAGCTGAACTTAGTTGAAGACATGTTGCTTCAATTGATTCTCCAAGGTGACTCCATCGCCTTGCTGCACCTATCGTTGTGCTTCTCCTCATCATCATGCTACACCTCACTGTGCTGCACCATGCTACTCGCATCATCACTACGCTACATCTCATCATGCTTCACCAATCATGACTGTACCATGTACTTGCTGCACCAAGTATCATTGCTGTCCCAAGTACTATTGCTGCACCTTGCTGCACTATGTACTTGCTGTCCCATTTGCTTGCTGTACTAAGCACCATTGTCTCACTGTCCCATTTGGCATGCTGTGCTAAGCACCATTGCCTAGCTGTCCCATTTGGCATGCTGTACCTTGCTGCTATTCTAATGAGTTTGCAGCAACATGCTTTTGCTGCTGTTCCATTGTAGCCTTTGCTGCCATGTCATAACTATTGTCCCAATTGTGCCTTTGCTGCCATCACATAGCTGCTGTCCTATTGTGCCTTTGCTGCCATGTCCTAGCTGCTGCCATCTTTGCTGCCATGTCATAACTATTGTCCCAATTGTGCCTTTGCTGCCATCACATAGCTGCTGTCCTATTGTGCCTTTGCTGCCATGTCACCATACAAACGCTGCTGTTTGTCACTTTATTACAGCTGTAATTTCTGGGACTGGCTAGGGCACACAACAGTCCCTAACCATCTTGAAATCTTGGCCCAGAATTGCCCTTATGAACTGCGGCCTATTCTAATAACGCTTCTCTCCATTAGTGCTACTGTTTTGGGCACTGTACAGCCCCAAACACTTCCATGTTGTCCCTGTTTTGAAGTGGTTAGGATTGCGGCCTACCACAGTGCTTGCTGTCACCTACAACCCTCTTCAAAACAGAGTTCCTTACCTTGTTTGCTGCCTAACAGACCTGCGTTTAGCCTTGAACACATTCAGCCTTCTTGCTGTAGCAACCAGCCTTCAAAACTGATCCTAGAAGGCTCCACGCTGCCTTCTTTTCCTTGCTGGAATGCTGCCTTAGCTGCGGCCTAGCAAGGTTCCTTTACTCGGCCTGTTACAAGAGAACAGACCTCAAAACCTCCACGGCTTGGCCTCCTTAATCTCCTCTATATCACGCTGTCCCAGAATCTCCTTTAGGACAACACTTAGGCCTCTCCTCCATCACTGCGTTAGGAGTTAGGGCATCACTTCTAGGTCATGTGTAGATTATCTAGGACTGCGGCTAGATCATGCCTCCTTAATCTCCTCTATATCACGCTGTCCCAGAATCTCCTTTAGGACAACACTTAGGCCTCTCCTCCATCACTGCGTTAGGAGTTAGGGCATCACTTCTAGGTCATGTGTAGATTATCTAGGACTGCGGCTAGATCATGCGTAGATCATGCTAGGGATCCTTCTAGAGACCAGGGCAGCGAGTAGCCCTCTTTCTTGACTGCGTCTAGGGCTCCTTACCTTCTGCGTTAAGGGCTTCCTCACTTAGATTTCTCTTCCACTAAAACCCAGAACAAGTGGAGAGAAATCAAGAGTGAAGTGTGTGTAGAAATGACTATCAAGTCACCTCTTTTTATACTAAAACGTTGAGCATATGTGGGTGTTATTTAGTTGCTGGCCGACCTAGACGAATTGTCCCATAACACAAATAAATTCATATCTCCATGAATACTTATCGGAATCAGATGATCTTTAGATCAATCCTACACCTCTCGATGAGAAGAATCCAAGAAAAATATCAGCTGCCATAAATAAGATGACCTACATGGAGTTTGGCCCTAGTTGCCAATTTTAACACTTGGTTTACGAACAAGTTTAATAAAAAAGAATACATAAAATATGAAAAATTTAACATATATATAGAGAGAGAGACACTCTTCCTCTATGATGAGGGTGAGCAGCATGTGAGTGTTCTCTTAAAGATGGAGGTGCTAGAGTTCATAGAGGGTGATCAGCATGTGAGTGTTCTCTTAAGAATGGGGGTGCTAGAGTTTCCTAGGGGGCTTGTATTATGGTTTCAGTGCAGCAACCAGGTCAATGATCATACCCTTGATCAAAGTCTATCTCATGTTTTTGCAGAAGAGGTCAATCAAGTCAAAGTTGCATCATTAGTTTCTCCTCAAGTCCTTCAAATTGATGATTCTAAATTGTAGAACCAAGTGGTGGAAGGCACTGCTTGTAAGGTTATGGGTTCAGACGCAATGATGTCAAGCGTAAGGTTTTTGCACAACAGGGCATCCGATATGAGGTGTAAAGTCAGAAGAATAGTGGCAACAGAAGGGAACAACTTCTCCCTATGCATACCACGAAAGGAGATGATTACACAATGATTTCGAAGGAGGTGGTGAGCATCAGGGCTGATAATGCAACTAAAACTACTTAAGATGATTCGAGGAAAGCAACAGATGACAAAGAACTTGAGTTTGAGGAAAAGTTTTTGAGAAAAAGGAGATTACAAAGGAAGGGAAGACTTCAATAGCCACAATCTACAAAGAAAAGAAAAAATGGATCAAGAGGGTTTGGAGGCAACAACTAGGTTATGCTCGAAGGTTGGATAGCCTTTTTTATTTTTTTTCCGGTATGCTAAGGATAAAGAAATGATTCTAAAGGGGAAGTGATACTAGGGCAACTCACTATTGTCGCTAACTGACTGGACTCCACTTTTTGACCCCATGAGAAAGAACAAACATTCAACTCACTATTGTCGCTAACTGACTGGACTCCACTTTTTGACCCCATGAGAAAGAACAAACATTCAATTTCCTTGGGTTAAACTCCATTCCTTGCCTTTGGAACTGTGGTCCAAAAAGGCTCTTGCACTGATTGGTAACAAGCTGGGGAGAATGACGGACGTTAACAAGAAAACGAGGTCATTGGAGAAAGCATCCCTGGCAAAGATATGTGCAGAGATGAACTAAGGTGATGGGCTGCCAAATGGAATTAACATTTAACTTGGGCAATGCGAATAGGTCTTACAGACAGGGGTTCGACTGTGTGAAGATACTCTTTAGATGTTCCGCATGCCATTTCTCTCGGCATCTTAGGAGAACCTATCCAAAGAAGGAAACACCAAATGAGTTGTCAAACTAAAAGCAAAACTGGAACAATATGAAAGAGAGCTTTAGGCAAGATGATACCAAAATACCTAGAACGCAGGCAGGCACTTCACAGGGAAATAGAGGTCAGCTTTCAGTCCATGGAATAGAAGAACCTTTTTCTTCCATTGTAGATAAAATTAAAAATCCTAAACGATATTGCTAGAGCAATGAGGGATTCCCCAAGCCCTAGGAAGAGACGTATCTTTGATGATGACCAAGAGGAAAGGATGATTTATGGTCATAGAGAAGTGGACGAGTTTGTTAGAACAAAGGCTAAGACATTAACCATTGTAGATGCAATTCAAAAGAGAGAGATTAAAAAGAACAAGTGCAAAGTTATTCCTACCTTGTATGAAATCAAGGGACAAAGGGGACAATATGAGGTTTCAACTTTCAACAAAAGATTCTTTACAGGATGGTCGAAAATCGATCCCTAAGGGCATGTCAGGTAGAATGGGTGACAAAAAGGTGTCCAATACAGAAGTTCTCATACTTGTTCGTGTTGGCATGACCATATGGGGGGGGGGCAAAGGTATTAAGGAAGAAAACGATGGATAGTACTACCAATAGCATCAATACAGCATATTCGTCAAAGGAAGACTATGTCCCCCATTTCAACCAAAAGGAACAAAGGCATAGAGATTGCACATATTGGTGTGAAAGGGTGTCTGGGTCAGGATCAGCCTGGCCTTTAGTCAACTCTTTCTTACGGAAATCTACTCAATCAGGCTAAGATGCAAGTGAATAGGGAAGTCCATTCAAGTAAGCAAATGACCATCCAAGGGGCCCTTCGAGCAGGGAAACCCCACTCTAAGGGTTTAAAATGATTTTTCTCTCCTACAACATTTGGGGCTTAGGCAGTGCCCATAAGAGAAACCCCGTTAAGACTTTGGTTATTGTACACAAGTTAAAGGTGATGTTAATTAAAGAGTCTATACTTGAGGCAAGTAACGTCAAGCGATTAATGACAGTTGCTTTTCCATGTTGGAAATTGAGGCAATCAAAGCTGATATGGGATTTGGAGGTCTGAGGCTGGGTTAGTACAAGGCCCTTTAGTCCTGGAACATCTCTTACCTACCAATAGCTATATTTGCTACGCTTTACTCACCCAAGGTAGGTAAATTTTTAATTTATTATCCTTTTTCTAACGAGGAAAGAACCTGTAATGAGGAACGGCAATGTCATTGTGGGAAGGAATATGAATTGATACAAGGAGAACTGCAGGGAAAGAATGGAAGAATGGATCTCCTAGCTGATTTCTCACTGGGTAAGATTGAGGAGCCATGTCTTTATGATTGAGAGCCACTTATCCTTGATTATACATGGAGGAATAATCATATAGGAGATGGGGTATCATATGGTATCTTTCTCCCATATTTTTTGTGGACATAACCCAAAGGCCGACATTTTATCACTAGATGGAGTGCCTTTGGAGGTTTGAGTGATGAAGACCTTAGAATAGGGAGTCACTACGAAATTTCCTTCATTTCACTTTCTTTATAGACTCTATGCTTTCTGTCTTAATGTCATCTTCAGTTTCCTAACTGCTTGGAGTTATTGGTCTGCTGTATTTTGGGAGTCTCTTGTGACCATTGGGTATGTTTCCAAGTAGTCAACATATAGTGGCTTCTTACAACCAGGGTTGTTGAGCAATTTTTTTGGTGGTTCAGCTGTATATTTTTTAAGAGAGTCGTTTCTGTATGCCATATTTTGGGAGTTTTTTGTGCTCACAGGACATCTTTTTAAGTATTCTGGATGAAATGACTCCTTACAGCCAGTGCTGTTGAGCAGTTTCTAAGTGGCTTATTTGTATATTTTTGAAAAGATAATGGGTATAGTCCCAGGGTTAAGCTGGGTGATCTGATAGTTTCACTTTGTGCACTCGCACAAATCTAAAATGTAATGTACGTATTCAGAATTAATAAATTACAATTTTTTCTACAAATATATATAAATTTATATAATATATAATATATTAGTTTTAGCTCGGGTGGTTAATAGGAGAAATTTTATTCTTTCCACAAGGTTCAAATCTTATTCATGACATGTTTGGCCTTTGTAAGTTGATTGGGGCTAACAAAGTACCAACAATCTCAATCTCGATTAAGTGTTTGACTGTGGGACATCTTTTTGTGCTCACGGGACATCTTTTAAGTATTCTACATGTAACGGCTCCTTACAGTCAGTGCTGTTGAGCAGTTTTTAAGCGGTTTAGTTGTATATTTTTCAAAACAAAATGGGTATAGTCCTCAAGGTTAAGTGGGTGGTCTGGTAGTTTCACTTTGTGAACTGGCACAAATCCAAAATGTAATGTAATATAAGTTTTCAAAATTAATACATCATGATTTTTTTATGAAAATAAATAAATATATATAAAGAGTAAATTGGGTTTACATCGAGTGTTAAGAAGGGAAAATTTTATTCTTCTTATTTAGAATCAAATTCTATGACATGTTTGACTTGTTAGGCATATATATTTTTGAATGTAGCATTTATCACTCTTGTAAGTCTAAGGTGACAAGTCAAAAGCTATGCAAAAACCATGTGAGGCCCTATATTAGGCATCCTAGACCTATGTCTTTGGCATTGAGTCTATATTCATTTGTTTGGTCGAACCTTATATTCATTGAGGCCCGGGGTTGAGTTGGAGGGACTGCCCCTATACTTCGAAGCCTAACGCAACCACCCATAAGCATGTTAGGCAGGTTAGCCGAGTTTTGTACCTGAGTGGGGCCCAAATATTGATCAGTAAATGCTTTCCAGTGTGAGACGTCCACCTTTCAGCCTAGCCAAGTTGATCCCTCAGTGTATTGGCTCAGCCAATAGCTCAGTTCAGAGGGCCCGTTTTATACCAAAAGAGCTGAGTGCCAGTTCAATACCAAACTGGCCTTCCTACCTGAGCATATTGACCCAGCCAAATAGCTCAGTTTGAAGGACCAGTTTGGTACCACACTAGTCAAGGCATGACTTGGTCAGTTCGGTATCAAACGAGCCCTACTTGGCCAAGTCGGTCTTGAACCCCACCATAGTGGACTGTGCATGAAAAAGTCATTTAATATAACAGGAAAAAAAAAAACAAACAAACAAAATTCTGGCAACCTAAAGCCTTGGAGGTGATGAGTTTGATAATTAATTATGTTGATCAATGATTTGTAATATATAACTTTTTTTTTGGACTATAGAGATTATTTAGAACTTCATAGAGTATATATTTTGTTGTTGATATATATTACACTCAGTGCTATTTGATATATTCACCTTTAAAAAATATATATATTCTTTACTAAAATATATTTTGATATATTCTTTAAAATATTTTTTAATTTAAATATAATATTTTATGTATTGTTTTAGTAAACGAGTCAGTGAAATCAGATCAATGTGAATCATTCCAATTCCAAGTCCCAGTCCCATTCTGAGTTATCCCTGGACTTATTCCAAGTCCGAGTCTAAGTTTGAACACAATGATCTGAACCTAACTGCACCAGGAGAAGAAAGTGCTCTTGCAGCCCATGGTAGAAGAGTTGTGGGATGTGTATAACGCTACTACAACTAAATCGAAGACCAAGCCGATGTCTGACTTGTAAAGTTATTATTAAAAAAAAAAAAAAAAAGGCGAGAAAGAAAGAAACAAAATAAATCAATAAATGTAAAATTTATTTAAAAAATATAAAAAGAATTATTATTTGTCCATTTTAACCCGGATCTTTTCAGCAGCAAGTTAGTTTTTTATCCCTCTTAGTGCTTAATAAAACTGGGGTTTTTTATCCCTTAGTGCTTAATAGAATTTGGGGTTTTTTATCCCCTTGGTGCTTAATAGAATTGGGGCTTAATAGAATTATGCTGGTTATATTTTCACAGTAGTAACTCAAACAAATGTAACTCCATTCTCATAGCTAAGGTTTAGAAATTTGAATCCAATTATATTAGAAAGCTAGGATTTAGGGATTTTAGAGATGAAGATCAAAGTACCATGCTCTAGTAAGTGGAAATCTGCGACTCCTTTAAAAACAGGAGCATAAAGTTGCTCTGTCCATGACATAATGGGTCGAGGAAAGAGCAGCAGATTGGGAATGGAACCTCGATTGCAGATCAAAGTCACAAAAACTGTGTCGCTATCAACTATGACTGTGCCTCCACCACTGAACCGCTTAATCAAGGGAATCCGATCACGTAAGACATGGTGCACTTCAATCAGCTTCTCTGGTTGCCTGCATCGTATAAAATCTTCTGTAATGAATTAGCATACACCTCTCATACCCAAGAACGTAACTATACCATCTACTTTAAAAAAGAATGCTCATCTGTGTACACACCCATTAGCATAAAAATCATGGAATATTGGAGCCTTCGTCATGCCATAGACCGAGCCTCACAACCAATGTGGGATAGAATGAGAGGATATTTTATAATTGTAGAAGTAATTTATGTGTAAAGCATACCCTGAAATGCCCATGACGATGGTAGGAGCATCGGTGCCATCGTTGATAATACACCAGTTGTGCGAAGTGGTGCGAAGCAATCTCTCCTCCAAGTGCAGTTGCTGCAAAATGGGCAATCCTTTCGCTCTCACGAGGTTTATTGGAGGCAGGAGTCTCATCATTACCATTACCAAAACCTAAACCCCAAACCACCTAAAACAAAATGTGTCGAGTTATCATCCTCTGTGTCCATCGGATGAAGAGATCCTGCTAATCCCTGATAAACATTTTGTGTCTGGGTGTGCGCGTCTGAGCGCCATTTATGAGCTGGTACTGTCAGTTATTGAATTACAGCGATTTGGGCACCACGGAAGCAGCAGAGTTTTACAAGCGGCGCTGAATGGCTTCGCATTGCGTTTAATTCCATGGTTTCTGTTCAACGAGCCACTCAGGTATTTGCCTGATTTCAATTAGAATAGGCTATATTTAATCTTGTGCCTCCCAGTTATTGTTTATGCAAAGTAAAACAGCTTCTGCATATTGGCCGGGCTTTGCTTTGGCTCAAAAGCCTTCCCTGCCCTTATTATGATAATAGTTTCAATAACTTGTCCGATCCATGTTCAATTCGTAGGCCGTTTTGGATCAGAATTCCCTGGAGCCAATCAGGTAAGGATAAAAGAGTGCAGGGGATGAGAAAGAAATTCAATACCAGTCAAGTCGTCAATGGTGTTACGCAGGTTGGGTTAAGTCGTAAAATTTTCGTTTTTTTTTTTTTCTAATTCAATATTAGGAGTGTTTGAATGGTGTTGTTACAATGGAGATGGATTCAATACGGTATAGTTATAATTAGGGTTTCCAAAAAAATCAGCGGAATTTTCTCAAAATCTTCGAGGAATTGTGGTCTCATCACACTACAATTGAGGCCACAATTGTCATTAAGTAATAGGGTTTTGGGTTTTAGTTATAATTAGGGTTTCCAAAAAAATCAGCGGAATTTTCTCAAAATCTTCGAGGAATTGTGGTCTCATCACACTACAATTGAGGCCACAATTGTCATTAAGTAATAGGGTTTTGGGTTTTTGAGTGATTTGGGAATTATTTAGGTTTGGATTTTTGAGTAATTTGGGAATTATTGTATGGGTTTTGGGTTTTTGAGTCACTTAGGGTTTTGGGTTTTTGAGTGATTTGGGAATTGTTTAGGTTTGGATTTTTGAGTAATTTGGGAATTATTGTATGGGTTTTGGGTTTTTGAGTCATTTGGTAATAATTATATGGCTATTGTGATGATGATAATTATTTTTTTATTATTCATAAATTTTAAATAGATAATTAGATATAGAAAGTTTTATCTATGCATTTTGACCTATTCACTTTGGTTCATCTTCAAGACAAGATGGAGAATCAATCTGGCCATAGATTAAATAAGTAAGGTGATGTAGAGAAAATTACTACTAATTTTTAGAATCTAACGACTAAGGGTCAAACAACTACTGGTCAAAATTAAAAAGAGTGAAAAAAATAGTTAAGGTCATATAAAAATGGGATTAAATCAAAAGAGAAAAGGCCAAAAAAAAAAGCCATTGATCCAAAATATATAATTTTTATAATTCAAAATAATTTAATTTAATTAATAAATTAATTTATATATTTAAATACAAAAGAAAATAAATTAAGGAAATTTTTATTATTTAATAAATTTTGGTTTTATATGATTGAAAAAAAAATATTAAGAAAATATTAAAGTTATTGTTGAGTTTGAAGTATTTAAAGAGAGTAGGTTGTAAAATTATGTTTGATAGTTAATTGTACTTTCATAGAGGAAGCTTGTACCCACAACCTTGATGCGCATTTTGGAACAATTTCCAGAGTGATTTGTAATAGTAGAACCCTAACCATACGACTCGAAAAAGTAGGGTATGAGTAACTGAAGCGTAAAGATGTAGAAATGACAAGGAGTCTCAAATTTTTTTGGTTCTCTATAATGACTAGGGTTCTAGTTTTAGGAGACGGAATAGACTAAGAGTCAATGTACGTATAGCATGTTCAACTAAGTTTAGGATTTTGGTTCTTGAGGTTAGATTGAAGGGTGCTTTGAAAACAAGGGTGGATATCGGACTATTAGTGTGAAAGACAAAGGAGATTCAGACAGTGTAGTGGTTGGGTCGAACTGCAAAGCTGTCCTCTGGGGGAAAAGCCAGTGGTCCCCTAGAGAGCCGGTCTCAAGGCTCGGAATTGTTAGTTTTCCCCCAAAAATGGGTAAGGTAACAAAAGGCATGATAGTTGAGGAGTTGGACTTAGAGAAGTTATGCTTGCAACAAGTTTTGTGCTACTTGTCGTCTCATTGGAGGGTGTGGTGAATAAGACACCCAGGTCACTGGCGACTAAAACTAAAGGATATGAGGTGGTGCCCACTCAGAAATTCCAAGGTTTTTCTTAAGCAGGTGAAAGGCCTGGGTTTAAGTCTCTGACCCATTTTACTTTCTCTCCAACCTCGCCCTCCATGCACGCAGTGTCCCCAAATAACCCTAATGAAGCAAAGCATAAGGAAACTAGGGTTTCTGGCAATCCCCTGGATGGTGATCTAGTAGGTCAAGAGCTGGAGCCTGGGAGCTGACCAATGTAGGAAGGTTTTGTCTCATTGACGTAAAGCTAATCCTCAGGGGGTAATTATGAGTGTTTAAAGACCCCTCAAAGTTTTGAGAACTCGAGCAGAGAAGTCAGCCCTTACCCTGGGGAGTGACATCGACATGAGTAGAGTGACCAACTTGGTAACAAGGGCATTGGTGGGGAAATTCTATTACATTTTTCCCAACAAGGGGCAAATTCTAAACTGGGTGTCTCAGAATTGGAAGCCACTAATTGGCTATACACCAAGTGTTAGTCTGTTCATGAACAATTGACTACACTTTCATTTCCTAGATGAAAGAGACCTAGATTTTATCCACAAGAAGGCTTGGGTGATTGGTCATGGTTATCTTTGGTTCCAGAGATGGCATGTAGGCTTTAATTTGTTATCAAAGAAACCCAAGATTCAAAATCTTTGGGTTAAGCTGGCAAGTTTTCCTCTGAAGCTCTAGACCTGTCAGATTGTTGAAAAAGTGGCCAATGTCATTGGCAGGTTCATGTATTGATGATTTGTCTCTGGTAACATTCGACAAAAGGATCTTGTGGTTCTTAGTTGAATTGGATGTATCCTTGGGACAATCGATGGAGTTCGAGATTTTTCAAGGGGAAAAATATTTTTGTCAACCTCTAGATTTCTGGAAAGTCTCGTTCAGATGCTTATTGTGTCATCAATTGTCCCATCTAAAAGTGTATTGTTCAGTCAATCTAGGTAAGGGTTAAAAAAATAAGCTTGTTCTTAATGCAGGTTCCAATCGGCTTCCTCTTATGGGTTTTGAAGATAATGTGACAATTTTTTATATGTCAAGCCCTACAAAATGGGTTTAGGGGTGCGAAGTTTTGACTGTCCTCAGATTGGGGAGGTTCTTTTAGGGGGTTGCTTGGACCATTGGGTCTCTCCAAAGCGGGGGGCCTACTCTCATTGGCGGATGCACAAATATCTATGCAGGATGTTGTGGGAGCTTTTAGGGAGAAAACTGATGACAAGGTTTTTGAGGTGTCGCAGGGTTATAGGGCGTCTGAAGAAGGCCAAGTAATTGATTCCACTATTGATTTGGGGACTCAGGTGGTTTCCACACTTTCCCCATCAACAGAGTAGCCTTTGAGCGTGATTGTTGAGCCTCCTCACGATGGATTTATAGCGGGAGATCTCCCTCTTTTTTAGATTCAGCCAGGGTTGCAAACACAGAGAGGTTTCCGCTCACTTCATGTGGGGGTGCGCCTGCTACTTCTAATGTTTCCCCTCATGATGGATCCCCTTTTCTAATTGGGCATGGATCCCGGGCGACCCTTTCTGTCCCAAAATCGTGCTCAAAGGAGCAGTAGGAGGAGCACTTGACACAAGTTCTTCGACCGAAAGCTGGGGTAGAGTATGCTCCTACATCTTTTGGGAAGGAATCTTCCCTCTCGGAATCTTTATCAAGTAAGTTAATTCAAGCTCAATCCTTAGAAGAGATTTTTTTGCTGCATAAAATTGAACATAACTCTTCCCTTTTAGTTGTTACAAGTTAAAGGCAACTAATGTAAAATGGTCACAACTTTATGTAGTTAGGGTTTAAGGCAACTAATGTAAAATGGTCACAACTTTTGCTACACACCTCAGATTACTTATTATGACCATAATTATGAACTGTGACGTCCACTCTAGATCTAATGACACTAGTTTAACTAAAATTTGTGCACTCTATCAAAACATATCCAATCTACAAAAGGAAAAATTATGAAAAAGGTAGATTTTATATCAATGATAACTCCACTTTTCAAACTCTAATTTGGATGGTTTTTTTTTTTTAATTAATTAATTAATTTATTTATTTAAATTTGCATGTTTTTTCAAGAGGAACTCAAACCTATGGTTGGTCTTTAATTTATATACAAAAAGTTTAAAAATTTGACTAAAATGTTATTGTCCTATGTTTTCCTTCAAAAATATACAAAAAGAAAAAATAATTCTCTCACTTTGTGCCCAAGAGAGAGCTTTGATGCCACTTGTAGCAAACCTTGTTAGATACAAAAAAAATAAACTGTAAAAAATTAGAATTAAACTATTAAACTTCAAAGATACTAAAATAGGGGGATAGATATTATATTTATTTCTACTAAGACTAACATGCATGTTCGAAAGTGAAGAAAGAGAGAAAAAGAAAAAATATAATTTTGGATGGTTGTCCAAAGTATCGAATAACGTCACTTGATCTAATTCTAGCTCCACTACTTCTCCAAATAACTTGCACAATCATCCAATAAGAAACACCTTCCTCGTTCCTCTTCAAATAACAAAGATAACTTGCATGAATAGAAGTCTTAATCTAATAACTCAAGCTAATTAGAATGAGAAAAAACCTCATTAAAGATGCAATAAGATTTACAAACAAAGAGATTTTTTGGAGGTCGGGTGGGGTGGGGGTGGTGAGAAAATAGATCTATATTTATTAAAATAAAGCTATGACATTGGTGGTTACCTTGATTCATCACTGTACTCTTGGCTTCAAGAACAAAAGTCCTCTTCCTTAATAGTTTGCCTCCATCAAACAAGCATAATTTGGAACTATATCACAACAAGATAACCAAGTGAAAGACTATTAAAATCTCACCTAAGCTTTGATTACATTAATGTTGATGCCCATAACTCAGTAATGATATAAAACTTGAGACCAATAATTCTCATTACAATTTGATTGCATAAGGACACTTGCAAATCAACCCCTCTCCCTTAGCTTTGGCTATCTTACTTATAGATTATTGAGGAGAGAATAAAATGTTGCATAGAATACATATTGTGCACTTATGAACCATGCACAATACCATGCAAGCTTTTAGCTTTTGCTAACATAGAGTTTTTCAACTTTACTCATGAATTTCTATTATTTGAACCTCTTAAGGGGTGACCATGGGTTTTATATGGGAAAACCATGACTAGCCATGTCTAATCCATGGGAAAGCCATGGTTGACCACTTTCTTACCGGGAAGAAGCATGACCTTAAAAAGAAATTGATAACCAAGTTTTTAATGAGAAAATTAATCTTGATCCAATAGTGTACTTCGCTTCATTACATCTATCTTAGACTATAGTGCTAATTAGAGGTGTAATAAATGCACCTTTATGTATGAGGTTAGAAAAAGAGTTGATGGTCAAAATACATTACAAATAATATGTGTGGATAAGTGGACCAAGGAGGAGTTCTAAAAATCAAGGAACCAGGAATTACCTACAAGAAAGAAAATTAACCGATCAAATATAAATCATCCTCAAGGTGTGTATACCCATGCTTATATATATCACAAAGCACGCCCACCATCACAATACATTTCATATCCATAAAATATATAAAATGTAATACCATGGCCACAAAAAGGTACATAGTGGATCCATGTCATATAGAAGATCAAAGCCACAAGAAATACAAAGTGGATCTATGTCACAATATACATCAAAAAGACACTTAACACAAATGAGATTGTAATTTAGTCTTCAAATTACTCATTAATCAATGGCACAATCTAATGCAATTGAAGAAGTTAGCGTTGAAAGAGAATGACACTAGCCCAAGCTCTTTAATCCAAACTTTGTAACTTTACAAATCTACATCATGTGAATAAATAAGCAAACATTGAGTGTGGTAGAAAACATCTCATTACTGGTCATTGATGGAAACCATTAATAGATGCAAGGGAACCCACTAATAATGAAGATGGACCCCAAGTGACATAATATAACTTAGCCAATGTAAACACATGAGTTGATGTCAAACACTTGAAGAATAAATCAATCAAGGTTCAATGGTGTAAACCCGCTGTCAACCACCAAGGGAACTTGTTACTAATGTTTGCAAGTCGTAAGGTACTATCAAGGTCTATAGACCTACTTCAAAATCTGGTATAGCTCTCAAGGAAATTCTAAATCCCAATTGAAAGACAATGACACAAAAAGGTGCCATGTGTTGTAGCCCAATCTAACCCTCCTTAAAAAACTGGGATATCACTATAAATTCTACCTCACATGAACTTTTACCCTATTTTCACTAGTCTTACCTAGCCTCCTAAACTCATATTCGACATGTCAACCCACTCCTTATAGTCGACCTATAATCACACACAACAACTAATCAGTGAATAAAATTGTAGGGATCTTCCTTAGGATGTTTTATTTTTATTTTTTTATACATAAACTTTTAAATCAGACTCAAGATAATAGTAAGAAATTACTAGATACAAGAAATCATGTTAGTATTTTATTAACTAATAAGTAATGCAATTTAAGTTATCGTGTTGCAATTATAAGTAAATAAATAATTTCATTTTTAAACTAATCATTCCTTAGCCACATCCATTATGAAAGTCACATGGTAATTAAACTCAAATCAGCATTGAAAACACATAAATTTTAAGATACACATGTCAATAGCCCATAACTTTACAATTCAACCATCATATTATTCACTCTTACACTCTGGTAATTATATATACCACAATAATCATGTAACATAAATTTATCAAAACATGAGGTATCGTTCATCAAAGGAGTGGAGATTCGATCTCAACTTGTTGTTGCTTGCACTCCCTTGTTGTTGTTTGTGTTCACGTGTGAAGGATGATGTGTCCTGACCAAACGTTGTTGAACTCTGAGGCTACTCCTTAGGTACCCTTCTTCCCCATGTACCTCTGAGTTGCAATGGGGTTGTAAAGTAGAGGAAGAATACTAGTTGATGGAGGAGAGCACTTCTAGCTCAAGAGTTCCCCTTGATCTAATGACCTTCACCTCACCAAACTCATTATTGATGATGATGATGATGGTTAACGTCCACTAAGACCAAATTGTTCTATCGGACCTATAATTTTCTTTCTTAGTTTATAATTGTATGGCTCCTCATCTTTCTTGGCGAGATTGGCGCTGTAGCTTTCTTTTTTTCTCTACGATCTTCCAACTTTCTTTATCTTGCATCTCCTTCATCTCTTCTGATTCTTGGGACATTGGTGTCTTAGCTTTGCGATCTATTGTGTTCGTCCTTTTGAAGATAGTCGGAGAAGAAGTTTGGTCTAGGAGATCTACTTTGCTGTTAAATGAAGATTTATTTTGTGCGGTATTCGTACCCTCATAACTGTTGGTGCTTGAGGGGTTTTCGAGTTCACTCTTTTGTTGTTGGGTGGGGCTTTCCTCCTGCTTGTCTTGAGAGTTGTTTCTTTCTTGCCCAAATTCATAGTCACTCACAATAACATTATGTAATTCATACAACAATAAGGCAAAAGGTGATTCTCTCCCATAGTTTTCTCCTTCTTTTATAAGAGGTTTCGTAGGTGACACTTGGAATTTCATGCAAAAATAATTATTTTTATTGATATAAAAGTTTGATTATTCACCCACCCATGTGTCAACCTCTCACCAAGGCTCTCCTAAATTATTTACTTAAATTTTTATTCAAAAATAATATTTTTCCTCACCCCAACATGACTTCCTATTTATTCTCCTAGTTGTCTCTTAATCCCCCTTTTATACTCCTTATTTTGTGTTCATTACTACAGTCAACTAGTAGGTCTCAGATTTGGTCCCCCAACTACACCCTAGTTTAACTCAAATTGACTCTTAGATGGAGATCCTTGTGTTGGCTCTTGCCACATGGAGGTTCTCTCATGAAACTAAATTTCTTTAATTTAATTTATTATTCTTTATTTTCATTCACCACCCTCTTTCTTAATGAGGTTAAACTATTCTAGGATTAATGTTTCTAATTAACTTTATGTCCCTTTTCCCACTTTGCTTATTAAAACCTTGCATACTTTGGAGTTACTTTATATGCACATTATCTACCTAAGATTTTCCAAATGTGGGAAGGGTAGAGTTCTTAATTGGTCCAATCTTTTTGTTTCTTCCTATTCTTCCTTTACCCCAAGGTTTTACTCTTGATTTAGTTAACTTGGTTCTAAAATCTCATTTACTTCATTATGTGAATTAGTATGATTACCATATGTTAATTATATTTTAGTAGTTTCTTCTTGATGCTAAGGGTGCTAAGTCAATCGTGCCCTTCAAGAAATTCCCTTTGAAGTTCCAAGAGTGCCATGTCAATCAATTCCTTCTTGATGCCAAGGGTGCCAAGTCGGTCATGCCCTTCAAGAAATTTTGTTTTGAAGTTCCAAAGGTGCCACATCGCTTGCCCTTCAAGCATCCAGTGACTACGAGGGGAAAAACTAAGCACAATGACAAAGACTGCTATCCTCTCCTATGTCGCCCTCTATATTGAGACTAATGGTGTTGGGGATCAAGGAATCCACCTTGATGCACACCTCGTAGTAAAATCCCTGTGAGCGACCCATTCTGGGGTCTTCCCCCGTGACATCATGATCTTTAAGGTGAAGGTATCCCAACACCTTTTAGCCTAAGTCACGACAGGAGTGCTAGCGGGTGGAATAAGGGACACTGTCCCACCACTCCCATGAAGTATTATCTATTTGTACATCCCCATCACCCATGTGTGAGTTATTCAACCAAGCAAATAACCTGTGTCTAGAACCAACTAACATGTCATTAGAATTCATAGCAAAAATTTAAATTGAGCTTTAATTTTATTTTTTTTGAGACAATAATATGCAATTCAAATCAAAGCAGAGCTCGTTTACTCATCATATGCAAGTGCATCTCGGTTGTCTCCTGTCACACTCAATAATCATCAGTAGTACTGGTACATGCTATTATTCACCAATATACTCATGTGTACTAAATCATCACCATGACATAATCATCAACATCTTTGTTAACCATGAGCAAGAACTAATATAAACATGCAACATAATGAATCCATCAGATGATTAGACATAGTCATAAAACACATCCATCGCAACTATTATGATCACAACATCAAACTCGAAAATAATTATTATCACGTCCACAAATAGTAAAAGTCAAATATTTGGATCTTAGACCTTTAAAGGTACTCAAAGAATAATGTATGAGCCCTAAGGCTATAACAAGGCTAATGTCATATCAGGGTTAGTCAACAAAAGTGGGGCACTACATACACCCCCTCTTAACAACGAACTTTGTCCCGAAGTCCTCATAACAAAAAAAGAAAACAGTGATGCATCTCCTTGACATCCTCCCAAGTGGGAGAATTGGGGCTACAATTGTCCCACTAAACCTTAACTTGGTCCACCAATCATTGTCTAAGCTGCAAAGTTTGTTGGTATAGTATGCGAACTAGTTCGACCATCACTGTGCCCTTGTTTGAGACCTACAAATGACCCAATTCAATAACATGTGAAGGTTCTGAAATATAATGACGTAATACAGACACATGAAACACATCATGCATATGTGCTAGTGATGAAGGTAAGGTAAGCCTATAAGCCACCAAGCCTTTCCTTTCTATGATTTCAAAATGTTCCATGAACCGTGGATACAATTTTTCTCCCTTTCTAAACCTTATGTAGTTCTTTTTGGGCCTTACTCTCAAAACCACCCTATCTACCACTTCATAACTTTGATCTATCCGATGGGACCGTATCAACATAGCTCTTTTGTCGATTTTGTGCTTCTTTAAGTTGGCCATTAATCATGGTAATTTGTTCTTCCATCTCTTGTACTAATTATCTTCCTATAAATACTTGGTCCTCGAATTGACCCCAACTAAGAGGTGTTCAACACGGTCTCCCATACAAGAACTCAAATGGTGCCATGTTGATAGAACTTTGATAACTATTATTGTAAGAAAATTCCACTAGTTATAAAAATTCCTCCCATTGTTTTTGTTGGTCCATCACATACATTCGTAGCATGTCCTCAAAGATTTGATTAGTCCTCTATATTTGACCATTTGTCTCAGGGTGATAAGTAGTGCTGAAGTTCAAATGGGTTCCCAAGGCTTCTTGGAAACTTGTCTAGAACCTTCGTGTAAATATTTCTCCCTTATCTAATATTATATTTCATGGTACTCCATGTAATCTTACAATCTCATTAATAAAACTCTTGCTATCTCCAGTGCCTTATATGTAGTCTTAATTGATGTAAAATGGGCGCTCTTAGTCTGCGTGTCTTTGTAACCACCCTCCTCCCACATCTACCCAAGTAACTAGGCAACCAGGGTAAATATGTGATGAGAGGCTACTATGATATGATTCAACCTCCTTGGTGACCTTAAGGAAATGGAATCAACAGAAACACATCAGCCATACCTTCTACATCAACAACAACACCCCCAGGAGACATCCCATCGACTCGGGCATCCTTCCCCTGGGTCCCACTAACCTTTTAGATCTCTTGACCTCTGGACACTCTCATGCTATGGGCATGCTATCGTCCAAGGGCCTCTGGACGCTCTCACAGTCTTGCATGCCTGCGTCTAGGGAATTTTCCCAGCAGACCTATGCTAGTTTCCATGAAATTTAGGGCACTTTTCTAGCCCAGAATTCTGGCCACTACCCAACACTTGTTGTAACTTTCAAAATCCATCAAACACATGGTTACAAGACTAATATACCAAAAATCGACTTCAGGACTAGGCCTGACCATCCCTAATTGGGACTAACATTATGTCAAACACTTGGCATCAATGCAACCTACAAGTCCAAGATACAAGACAGAGCATGAATGACTAAAAACTCTTTTGAAACATGACAAGAAGGATCACCACCTTCTCCCTTGAATTGTTATGACATCAATTAGGTCTTGCATCCATCATTTTAATAATTGCAAGTAAATACATGAAATAACCATGAAATGAACCAGTCAATTAACCATGCTTATAACTAGCACTAAACTATGGAAATAACAGAGTTATAAAAACCATTAAATCCACATAAAAATAAGTAAAAAAGCAAGAGAACTTAACTTTCATTAATCATAGGCAAATTCGACCAGGTTCAGGACTTCCACGTACCACCCGACCATAGACATGGCTGAACCAAATCTTTCTTTCAGTCAGTCACCCCCGTGTCATACTCTAAGCATGAATGTGGGATCTCATGGATAAACCAATCCAAAACCAACCAAGGGAATCCAGAGGTTAAACCACCTCCATCCTCACCAAATTGTGATCACACCAAAACTGGTGCTCCGATCACAAAACTGAATCGAGCTTGGAATGCCATCTAGAATCCATCACTATCCTTGAGGAATTTTCCATCTCCTTGTCTCTCAGGCTTTACCGCAACCCAATCTTGGATCACTAAGCCCTAAACCGAGACTATTCTCTCAGGATTTATCGCAATCCAAACTCATATCACTAGGCCCTAAACCGAGACTCCTCCCTCAGGTTTTACCGTGTATCCCGCCAAAATCGGTCAAGGGATTCTTATGCCTTTGGGAATGAACCTTGAGACCACCTCCGCCCTAGATTTCGAATTCCATCCGACAAATCCAAAGCTCAAAACCGATATAAACATCCCAACACGCCATGGCATCTGAAAAATATAAGGCTAGGCTGAAAACCACTATCATAACTCGACAAAACCATGCCACCGACAACAAGAGAACCATACACCAACATGCAAAGCCATGCATGTCAAAACCAGTTAGGAAATCACAAATGTAATATGTTACCTGCAAGTTTTCCTATTGAAGTTGCCTGATCCTGCTCTTCCTTCCTTGATCCTTGCTTTCCTTCCTTGATCAAAAGCTAGAGTGCTCCAAGAAACTCTAAGTGACCAAGAGTGAGAGAGAGAATAATGGGAGAGCTCCAAAACTGAACTGAAAAAAGGTTACAAACTGATCCTCAGAGGCCTTTTCATTAATGAGGACTCTAATTTCTTCATTTTCCATTATTTTCCTTCATTTTCCTCCTCACATGCAACTTGTGACCTTTCACCTTAATTTTCTCCTAATTTCCTTTATTTTCATAAATAAATGTGCCAAAAATGCCTTTTAATTCCTTTGCCAATTTCCTTAGCCATAAACACATCCAGTGATGCCCACTAGGATATCTTTTCCCAACATTAAGCTTGGAATACGTGTCCCTTAACTGTGGTCTTATTTTGCCTTTATTAAATTTTATTACATGAACTTTTCACCAGGGCTGTTACAGTCTAACACTACAAATATGGCATCATGTCTTCTTGTAGTCATTGGTAGTCCCATGATGAAATCCATTGATATAACTTCCCATTTAGAATTTGGTATCTCATGGGGTTGCAATAACCCTGTTGGATGTCTTTGTTAAGATTTTACTCATTGGCACTCTAAACATCTCGCTACAAATTTTATATTGTCATTCTTCATCCCCTTCCAAAAGAAGAGTGGTTTCAAGTTTGCACTCATCTTCTTAACACCAGGGTGTGCCATGTATATTGCTCAAGGAAAATTGTTGTATATCGTCATTTGTTGGCACATATATCCTCCCATGGAAGTGTAAAATTCCATCACCATCTAGGGAGTGTCCTCATACTTTGGGACCATCATTTCATCCTCTCTCAGACTCTTTTTAACCTCTTTGTACTAGGTGTCCTCAATTTGTAAATTGAGAAACTTTTCCCTCAAGTTTGTCCTTAAGAGAATCATCGAAAATATTCGAGGTCTCCTACTTAAAGCACCTGCCACCTTGGTTTTTGTTTCCTTTATGTAAGTAATATCAAAATCATATTTACTTATTAATTCTGACCACCTTCGTTGTCTAATATTTAGATGGTCCTAGGTGAATAGGTGTTGTAGTCCACAATGATTAGTACTTAATTCAAATTTCCTTCCTAGTAGGTAGTGTCTCCAAATCTTTAGGGTGTAAACAATAGCTCCCATTTCTAGGTCATGCGTTGAGTAGTTCTCCTCATGGCTTCTTAGTTTTCTTGATGCATATGCTATTACTCTTCCTCTTTCATCAATACGCAGCCCAATCCTTCCTTGGAGGTGTTAGGTTCCTATAATACTAGTGCATCCCACTTGTTGTTATTGTTAGTGTAGCCCCCTATTGTTATTGTTGTGCCTCATATGATCCCACTATTGTTATTGTTGTGTCCTTACATTATTATTATTATGTAGGCTCTGGTTATATTGTGACCCTTTAGACTCCTATATATACCAAGGAGGTCTTATCATTTGTATCATCCAAGAATTATTAATTTATGTAATGTAAAGGAGTTTTCTGCCTCAAAGAGGATAATTTTCAAGTCATTAATCTTTATTTTCTACTGTTTTGTGAGTTGGTTGCATAACATTTGGTATCACAGCTTTGGATTTTAGGGTTTCGCTGCTTCAAACAGGTCATCTTGGAATTTTCGCTATAACTTTTTTTCTACGAGGCTTAAGAATCTGAAATTTCGACCATGTGGAGTAGAAATATTGGTGAACTTCGTGTACAAATTTAGATCTTGGTTCTCTATATTTTCTGAGATATGGTTCGAAGAAGTTAGGGTTTTTGCAGGCTCTAGAATTGAATCTCAAACAGGTGACCTAGGGAAAATCGGCATAACTTTCTCTCTGAGCATCAAATTTGAATTTCGTAAAAATGGCCTAAAATTACACGGAATGTAGTTTTTTGTGTATCATTTTTAGGGCCGAAGGTTGAAACAGTGAAATGAGGAATTTCGTACAAGTTCACTCTATTGAACCAGTCTATAATCAATTCATCATGGGAGACTGGGCATAACTCTTTCTTGAAGAACCTAATCTTGGTATAACTTATGGGGTTGGAAAGAATACTCAGAGGGCTACTACCAGATGAAATTTTAGAACATGGAGATCTGAAATTACATATATACAACAGTTTCAGTATCAAGCTCCTAAGAATAAGAAAAAGGTACGTATTTTTTTTAGATTTTGCATAACTTTTGTTTGAAAAATCGGTTTGAAGTGATTCAAAGGGAATAGAGAAGCATATATATCATTCTTTGATTCCAAAATGCCTCAAAACAAAAAATGGACACACCTAGTAAGCAACTAGAAAGCTCTTATATGACGCATGAAGAAGAGGAAGAAATGCAACATGATATATCAAAATTACAAGACCAAGTGCAACACATTTCACTCGCACAAAGAGTAACAAAAGATGAATTGGAAGCAATGATGAATGTTAAGGTGGATGGTTTAAAAGGGAACATGGATGGTTTAGAATAAAAAAAAAAATGGACATGGAAGGCTTGAAGGATGGTTTAGAAACAAAAATGGAAGGTTTGAAGGATGGTTTAAACACAGAAATGGAAGGTTTGAAGGAAGGTTTGACAAAGTTGCTACAAGAAATGCTTCCTAATGGCGACAAGATATTCCATGAAATTCATGATGATAACAAAAGGAATGTTAATCATGATTTTAGAGACTCTAACTTTGGGTTGAAGACCTACCACATTCCAAAGATCGATATGAGGAAGTTTGATGACAAGGATCCGATAACATGGATACTACAGATGGAGCAATATTTTGATCTACATGATGCACAACTCTCACAAAAGGTATGTATTGCATCTTTATATTTAGAACCTAATCAATTTGTATGGTATAGATGACTTTGTTATCGAAAACCACTTTTCACTTGGTCAATTTTTACGGAGGAAATGATAGCACATATGAGGATACAAAGAAAAACACCTTCTTTAGCAAATTGATAAATCTCAAACAAAAAGGTTCAATGACGGAGCACATAGAATACTTCCAAAAATTGAATATTAGGGTAACTGATATTCCATAGGAGCATACGATTGATGTATTCATAGGGATGTCAAATGATAACATCCAACATGAGGCTCGCCTTTGGGAACCTGATTCATTGGAGAAGGCATTCAGGGTGGCAAGAAAAGTAGAAAGAAAAATTATGGCAACAAGGTAGTCTACCACCCACAATTATAAAGATGGAAGTGTTGTTGCTCCTAGTCTTCCACAACCTACAAGGTTGACACCACAACAATTGGAGGAAAAAGGAGCAAAAGGGCCTTGTTACAATTGTGATAGAAAATACACTAAAGGTCATAAGTGTGTTGAGAAGAAATTATTCTACATAGATTGTGAAGAGGAGGAAGAACAAGAACAAGAAACATCAAAAGAGGAGGATATACATTAGGAACCAACCCTAGAGAAATAAGAAATGAATCCGACCATAACTTGTAATGCATTGGCAAGAATTACCACTCCTCAAACTCTCAAGATAGAAGGATATATCCAAGAAGAGAAAGGTAATAGTTCTGATTGATTCAGGTAGTACCCATAATTTTATTCATTGTAAGATAGCCAAGGAATTGAATTTCTTCCTTTATCCAACACCAGAGTGTCAAGTGATGGTTGCAAAAGGAGGAACTATAAATTTATATGGAAAGTGCCATAATATCAAGATAACCATGGGGGAATATGTATTGAATAGTCCAATACTTTCCATTCCAACAGGTGGTGTTGATGTTGTACTAGGAGTCCAATGGTTATAATCTTTAGGGATGATAGCTTTTAATTTTAGAGAACTTTTCTTTAATTTTTTTGGGAAGGAAATGAAGTTGAATTAAGGGGTATCACAGGGAAACCAGGAAAGGTAATAAGCTATAATGGCATGACAAAACTTTTGAAGAAAGAACAACAGGGCGTAATTGCATAGTTATGCTCATGATCAGGTGCTCAGTATTTAGCTCAAAAATCAAAGTTCTCAGATTGGATCAAAACTTAAATGACTGCATCCGTCTCGTCAAGGCGATCACAACACAATTCGTTTCACTGAAAATCGAGTCCGGACGAAGTAGGAAAGGCTTGCTATTCGTTTTCTTAAACAACTAAAAAAATTGCAGAACAAGACAGAATGATGACATGGCAGTACGATCAGCATGATGAAAATCTTTTTCAGTTTTTTCCCAATGAGGCTATGACAAGTGTCACTTCAGGATTCGCTAGTTTGGTTGTGTGAAGGTGAAATTGCCTAATGTCCTCCAAGATGGAATTATGAGTTCATGGTGAATATTATGTGGAAATTATTTTTTTAGAAATATATATATGATTTAATATCATATATTATATTATAATTCTTATTTATATATTATATACTATATATAAATATTATTAATTTCAAACTAAATTCCAAATCCGCATAATACATATACAATGGCGCATTTAAATGATATGGTATAGTCCAAAGTCCAAATATATATGTGGAAAAATGTATTAAGGGACGGGCAGAGGGCGGGTCGAACTTGTGACCTCCCCCTCCCAACTCCGTTACATTACCAATGGACCAAGCAACGAGATTTGAAAACTGTAGCCACCACACTATATTTAAGCTTATAATAAATGCGGATGACGTGACCTCCATACACTATGACCATGGGCCAGCGCTAATAGATAAGCGCGCTTAGAGCGCCACTAATCATTCTTAAACTTAATTAATCTAAAATTTAAAATGGCGGCAGTTTTGGTAGCACACCAAATTTGGTAGAGTTACCAATTTTTACGGTGCTAACTGGAGTCTTCTCCAGTTTTAGCGGGGTTTCCTAGGGAAACATTGAATGAAGCATATTTTGAGCAATTTTCGACCAAATTGAGCTCGAAAAGAGGTGTTCTTGGCTAATTTGGACATTCTGAACACATTGGTGCATGTATTAGGATCCATAGAGCTTTGTAAACAACATTTTTTCCACATTGATCTAATACAAAGGCCCAAGCCATGGAAACTAGACCAAGGAGATGTAGCCCAGGAGGGGTGAACTCTTTCATCAAAACACTGTGTTAATGTGTCTCTTTGATGGTTTGCTGCACTATACATGTTTGATGTTCAATATTTGTTTCTGAAGTTATTTTTCTCATGAATGTATTTAAAAACTTAAGGAAATTTACCTGATTGTATGCACAAACAGCTAATGAAACCTCAGCAGAAGGAGCAATAAGCAAGCATATATTTATAAATATGTAATTGTTATTAGCACAACAAAACTAATAATACAAAAACAGATCAAGTTGGTATCAGAGAAAAGGTTGAATCGCTTGATTGCTTGAGTTTGTGCAGTTAGGGTTTTAATGGTTGCAAAATTGTGATGCTTACAAGGTTAAAGTTGCAGAAAGGAGAAGGGAAGTTATTGGTTACAACTCCTGAGATAATGCTTAGAAGAAGGAGAGCCACAAGGCCACAATCTCCACCACCCAAAGTTACAATTCCAGCTGCACTTGAAACTCAAGTTTTTTCTTCAACTGAGATTGAAGAGGTACAAGCAATACCAATTTCTGAGCTTGAATCCATAGCCATTATGTCTGGAGAAAGAGAGTATGAAGGTCTCTCTTCAGAAGAGGAAGAATTAAAGAAATCTTTCTATACTTTGACTGAGATGGTTAAAGTCCTCTATGAAGAGAGGAACACTAGAATGGTTGGAGAGAGTTCTAAACCTCCACATGGAGAAGGAAGCTCAAAGGACAAAAAAGATGAGAAGAAGGATTCCAAAGGGAAAGGTGGAAAGCCACCTCCATCTCCACCATCCTCATCATCTTCCTCATCATCTCCATCATCTCACACAACATCATCTTCCACTACCACCACTGAAACTGCCCATACTCATTCCAAAACCCCAAAAGGAAAGACTCCATTACTGAAATTGGACATAAAATTCAAACTTCCCATGTACAATGGAGAGGTGAATGTAGAAAAGTTGGACTATTGGATTCAACAGTTGGAGGTATACTGCAGAATTCAGAACCTTCAAGAAGATGACATAAATATCCAGTTTTCTTCATTGAGGCTAGAAGGAGTTGCACTAGTTTGGTGGGAAGTAAAGACTCAAGAGGAAATGAGAATCCATGGTAAGATATACATCACTTGGGTTGAATTTGTTTCTGCAATTAAAAGACAGTTTTATCCTTTAGCCTATATGCAAAAATCCATTATGAGTTGGCAGAATTTTAGGCAGCTTAAAGGCCAAACAATCCAAGATTATACACAAAAGTTTAGGAAAAGGGATTTGTTATTAGGAGTGAATTTGAATTCCCAAGATACACTACTGAAATATATTGGGGGTTCACATTCCTATCTGAAACATACTATCCTTATGTTTAATTCAAACAATTTAGATGAGGTATGTGTGTAAGCCACACACCTTGAATCTAGAGGAAAGAACATTCAGGAAGAGGGTAGTAAGAGGAAGCCATTCAAGGGTAAGGAGAAAGAAAATTGTGGAAAATGGAAGGGAAAGAAGAATGCAAGTGTGAAGAAAGAAGGGGAGAAAATCACATGCAAAGACTGTTCCAAAGAGGGGTATGATGAAGCCCACTGCTGGAAATTGCATCCCAAATTAAGGCTTAAGAAACAAAACAATAAGGGAAAATAAAAGACGACCGCTACCATATAACATGACCTTGGTTCAGATTCTGGTGATGAGACCAAGATTTCAGCCATGGTTACAAAAGGAAAAGAAATTGTTGCAAGCAATAGTTCATCACATAGTCAAAATAACACTCCACCTCATCATAAGCCATATCCATTGGGTTGGATAGTAAACAATGCAAACTTACAGGTTACAAGGAAGCGTTTATTCAAGTTCATCATTACTGAAAAGTTCATTGATGAAGTTGAGTTAGATGTAGTTCCACTTGACATCTTGGAATCATTTTGGGTAGTCCTTATTTGTATGATAGAAAAGTAGTATTTTATCGCCATGACAACAAATACATATTGCTTAAGAACGGGGTGGAGTACATAGTGAGAGACCATTGCAAAAAGCTGAACATTTCTTTGGTTAATGCAAGGTAGATGAAGAGACTTGTAAATGCAAGTAAAAATTTTATGCTTCTCATGATCAAGAAAAAGAATGATATTGATTATGAATCTTTTGAAGGTTGTGATGATAAATTGAAATATGATTTATTTGATGTGGTAAGCAAGCATGGAGAGATGTTTCAGGAACCAAAGGGGTTACCTCCCAAGAGGGGAATTCAGCATGAGATTCAGTTGCAACAGGATGTTCCACTTCCGAATATTGGCATGTATCATATGTCTATTATGGAGATTTTGGAAATCAAAAAGCAAATTCAAGAATTGCTGAGCAAATGTATCATACGCCCGCCATGTGGTTCGCCCATTGTCTTAGTGCCAAAGAAGGATGAAACTTGGTGCATGTGTGTGGATTTCCATGCACTGAAAAAAATCACGGTAAAGAATCGTTATCCACTCCCAAGAATTGATAATTTGCTTGATCAGTTGAAGTATGCAAAGTATTTCACTAAGTTAGATTGATGAAGTGGTTATCATCAAGTTAGAATAGTTGAAGAAGACATTTGGAAAATTGCATTTAAACCTTAACAAGGATTGTTTGAGTGGCATGTTATGCCTTTTGGTCTTACAAATGCTCCAGCTACTTTCATGAGGGTAATGAATGATGTATTGAGACCATTTCTAGATGATTTTGTCATTGTCTACTTAGATGATATCCTCATATTCAACAAGTCAAGAGATGAACATGTCATGCATGTAAACAAAGTACTTGATATCTTGAGAAAAGAACAGTTGTTTTTAAAGATGTCGAAGTGTGAATTTGGCAAGACTTCTTTAGTGTATTTGGGCCACATTGTTGGAGGAGGTGAACTGAAGATCGATCCCTCTAAGGTTGAGGTCATTCTGAATTGGCCCAAGCCCAATACAATTACAGAGGTAAGAAGATTTTTAGGGGCAACACAATATTGGGGAAAGTTTATTACTAATTTTTCTTCCATTGCAGCTCCACTACAAGCATTGACAAGTGTCAAGAAAGTCTTCCATTGGGGAGATGTACAACAGAAAGAATTTGATGATTTGAAGCAAAAGATAAGTTCAACACCGGTTTTGGCACTTCCGGATCTTAGACAACCATTCGAGATTCAAACGGATGCAAGCGATTATGCCATGGGAGCAGTTCTATTGCAGCATGGTAAGCCCATTTCATTTCATTCTGAAATCTTTAATGGAGATGTAACTAACTATCCCACATATGACAAAGAACTTTATGCATTCGTACAAAGTGTTAAGAAATGAAAGAACTATTTGATGGGGAAGGAGACCATCATCCATACCGACCATCAACCATTGCAGTATTTATAGTCACAGTCAAAGTTGCAACAATCACGACATTTTAGATGGATGGGTTTTCTACAACAATAAGGTAGCTGATATGCTTGCAAGGCCTATTGTAAATTCATCTATTATACTCAAGAATAATTCTGTTTTGCATGAAAGTTACATAGAACAATATGCAAATGATAGTGACTTTCAAGAAGTATATGCAAGCTTGAGTAAAGGAAATTAAATTGAAGAGTTGGATTATCATGTGCATAATAGTTTGTTGTATCACTTGGGAAAGTTGTGTATTCCATCGGGAGAAAGAAACATTATCATAAGGGAGGCGCACACTTTATTGATTGCTGGACACTTTGGTGTAGGCAAGGCAATAATGAATCTTCAAAGGTATTGTTATTAGCCACGCAAGTTGGATAATGTTTCTTGTTTCATAAGAGGATGTTCTTTATGTGCTACAAGTAAGCCTAGCAATAGGAAACTTGGTTTATACACTCCACTTCCGGTACCTTCATGTCCATGGGAGAGTATCTCAATGGATTTTGTAGGAGGAATTCCATTGTCAAGGAAAGGTCATGATTACTTGTATGTAGTTGTAGACAGGTTCAACAAAATGTGCATACTAACACCATGTAAAAAGAAAATTACAGCTGAACAAACAACTCATATTTTCTTTCAAAACATTTGGGTTCATTTTGGTCTTCCTACTTCTATTGTAAGTGATCGAGATTCTTGATTTGTTGGGAATTTTTGGTCAAATTTGTGGGGCATGATGGACACAAAGTTGAAGAAGAGCACAACCTTTCATCCACAAACAGATGGACAAACTGAGGTGGTCAATAGAACAATTATTCATCTTCTTAGAGGATATTGCAACAAACATCCCAAGTTGTGGGATGAACAGTTGCATTACATACAATGTGCATACAACAGGGCAAAACATTCTTCCACAAATACATCGTCATTTGAGGCATGTTATTGGACTTCATCTTTGAGAAAGATGTTGCCATTGATGGTCACAGTGATATCGATAAGGCAAGGAAGTTCATAGAGCAAATTTAGTTGATACATCATACAGTGCAAGAACAACTTGAGAAATGTCAAAGCAACTACAAGGCAAGGCATGAAAAACACTGGGTTGATCACAAATTTCAAGTTGGCGATGAAGTTTGGTTATATATTATCAAAGAGAGACTTCAAGGGGAAGGTAAAAAGCTTAAACCAATCCATTATGGTCCTTTTAAAATTCTGGAAAATATTGGTAACAATGCATTTAAGCTTGATTTGCCTCCTTATATGCAAATATACTCTATTGTTAATGTTGAGAATTTGAGATTGTTTGAGCCTCCTTTGATTGATGATCAAGGAGAGCATGTTCAACTGCCATCAATAGATGATTTCTTGCTAGAATATCTAGATGAGCTTCAACAAGATCTCATACTTGACAAAAGAACCAAGACTTCAAAGAGAGGGGATGTTGAATACCTTAGAGTGGGACTCAAGGGAAAAAAGCCTTCTCAAGCCAAATGGTTGCAGACCGAGAAGGTGAGGGAGATGTACCCTCACCTGCTGAACAATTGATAATATCTTTTGGGGTCCAAAATACTTCTAGTGGGGAGGAATGATCAGGTGCTCAGTATTCAGCTCAAAAATCAAATTTCTGAGATTGGCTCGAAACTTGAATGAATGCTTCCGTCTCTTAAGACGATCGCAACGCAATTCATTTCACTGGAAACCGAGTCCGGATGAAGGAGAAAAGACATGCTGTTCATTTTTCTAAACAACTAAAAAAATCGCAGAACATGACAAAATGATGACATGGCAGTACAATCAACATGATGAAAATCTTCTTCAGTTTTTTCCCAATGAGGTTGTGACAAGTGTCACTTTAGTATTCTCCAATTTGGTTGTGTGAAGGTGAAATTGCCCAATCTCCTCCAAGGTGGAATTATGAGTTCATGGTGAATATTATGTGGAAATTATTTTTTTAGAAATATATATATATATTATTAATTTCAAACTAAATTCCAAATTCGCATAATACATATACAATGGCGCATTTAAATGATATGGTATAGTCCAAATTCCGAATATATATGTGGCAAAATGTATTAAGAGATGGGTGGAGGGCGAGTCGAACCCCTGACCTCCCCCTCCCAACTCTGTTACATTACCAATGGACTAAGCGGCGGGATTTGAAAATGATAGCCACCACACTATATTTAAGCTTACAATAAATGTAGACGATGGGAGCGGAGGGAGCCATCCCCACGGGCCAGCTCCCTCACCATACAACCATACACTATGACCATGGGCCAATGCTAACAGATAAGTGCACTTAGAGCACCACTAATCATGCGTAAAATTAATTAATCTGAAATTTAAGATGGCGACAATTTTGGAGGTGCGCCAAATTCGGCGGAGTTTCTAATTTTGGCAGTGCTAACTGGAGTCCTCTCCAGTTTTAGCAGGGTTTCCTAGGGAAACATTGAATAAAGCATATATGGAGAAATTTTCGACCAAATTGAGCTTGAAAAGAGGTGTTCTTGGCTAATTTGGATATCTGAACACATTGGTGCATGTATCAGGATCTATAGAGCTTTGTAAACAACAATTTTGCCACATTGAGATAATACAGAGGCCCAAGCCATGGAAGCTAGACCAAGGAGATGTAGCCTAGGAGGGGTGAACTCTTTTATCAAAACACTATGTTAATTTGTCTCTTTGATGGTTTGCTGCATTGTACATGTTTGTTGTTCAATATTTGTTTTTGAAGTTATTTTTCTCATGAATGTCTTTAAAAACTTAAGGAAATTTACCTGATTGTATGCACAAATAGCTAATGAAACCTCAACACAAGGAACAATAAGAAAACATATATTTATAAATATGTAATTGTTATTAGCACAACAAAACTAATCATACAAAAATAGATCAACTTACTAGAGGGTCAAATATCGAAATCATCTACTTCTTCAGATCTCCAAAAAGTCTTGGACAATCATTCCAAGGTATTTGAGACTCCCAAAGGCCTCACACCTATTCATGATCATGATCATGGTATTCATTTGATTCTAGGAACCGTTCCTCCAAAAATCAAACCTTACAGATATCCCTATGCCCAAAAGAGTGAAATTGAACATATGGTTGTAGCTAGAGGGCGATATAATTCAACCTAGTTAAAGTTCTTTCTCTGCTCTAGTAGTATTGGTGCTTAAGAAGGATGGATCATAGCGTATGTGTCCACATTATAGGGAGATAAAAAAGCTCACTATTAAAGATAAATTTCCCATTCTTTTCATTGATGGATTATTGGATGAATTACATGGAACAATTTTCTTCACCAAGTTGGATCTTCATTCAGGATATCATCAAATTAGAATGAAGACCGAAGACATTCCAAAAACAACATTTATAACTTATGAGGGTCATTATGAATTTTTGGTCATGCCTTTTGGCCTTACTATTTCACCTTCCACATTTCAAGGTTTGATGAATTCCATTTTCAAAACCTTCCTTGAAAAGCTTGTGCTATTATTTTTTGATGATATATTAATCTACAACAAGTCTTGGAAGGATCATGTTCAACATGTTGACAAGGTGCTCAAACTATTGGAGGAGAAACAAATATATGCAAAAACCTCCAAATATTTCTTTGGAGTACAAGAGGTGGAATATTTGGGTCATATTTGTATCTCATGAGGGTGTTAAGGTAGACCCTAACAAAATTAAAGACATTAAGGAATGGAAAATCCCCACAACCATAAAGCATCTTTGAGGATTTCTCTGGTTGACAGGGTATTATTGGAAGTTTGTTAAGAATTATGGGAGAATAACAACACCTCTAACAACATTACTAAAGAAAGATGCATTTTCTTGGACTCCAAAAGCAAGTAAAGCATTTGAACATCTTAAAGAGGCAATGTGCCAAACACCAGTCTTAGCTACACCGGACTTCACAAAAACCTTTATTGTGGAATTTGATGCCTATGGAAATGGAATTGGTGTTGTTTTAATGCAATCAGGAAGACCCATTGCTTTTGAAATTCGTCCAATCAAGGGGAAGTAACACAAACCTATTTATGAGAAGGAAATGTTGGCAATACTACATACACTAAAGCAAATGCAACCTTACCAAATGGGAAGACACTTCAAGGTAAAAACAAATCGTGATAGTATTAAATAATTTTTGGAACAAAGTTTATCTTTAGAAGAGCAACAAAAATGGGTCACAAAGATGTTGGGTTATGAATTTGAAATCATCTACAAAAAAGGGAAGCAAAATGTTGTTGTAATGCACTCTCAAGAAAGGATGAGGATGTGGAAGCATTGCTTTCTGCCATTTTTATTATCCAACCTGATTGGATAACCAAAGCAAGGGATAAATGGAATAATGATGAAGAGGTATGGACACTCATTCAAAAGTGGTAGCAAGATCCCATTACATCTTATACATTTAGTTGGAAAAATGATTAATTATGGTATAAAGATCGCGTATATCTTTGTAAGAATTCCCAACCTAAGCAAAAGATTCTTTTGGAATTGTATATCTCCCCCTTAGGAGGGAACTCATGATTTTTAAAAACTTACCACAGGGTCAAGAAGAATTTTTTTTGGGATGGCCTTAAATATGGTATTTATAAGTTTGTGGCAAAATGTTTGGTTTTCCAACAAAATATAGTTGAAACAATTAAGACCCTAGGTTTGTTACAACCTTTATTCATTCCAAGTCATCGTTGGGAGGAGGTCCCAATGGATTTTAGCACAGGTTTGCCCAAGTCTGAAGGAAAGAGTATCATCATGGTGGTAGTTGATAGACTTACCAAGTATGCACACTTTTGTGCACTATCTCATCCTTTTAAAGCGAGTACAATTACTATTGCATTTATGGAAACAATTCAAAAGCTATATGGAAACCCAAAGATTATTGTAAGTGACAGAGATCCCATTTTCACTGGAAATTTTTGGATAAAATTATTTTCTTGTCTTGGTACTCAATTAGCTCATAGCTCATTTTATGATCCTCATTCTGATGGGAAAATTGAGAGAGTGAAAAAATGTTTGGAAGGATATCTTCGTTTCTTTGTATCTGATAAACAAACACAATGGGTCAAGTAGTTAACTCTAGCTAAATGGTGGTATAACACTTCCTTCCATATTGCAGTAAAAATGAACGCATTTATGGCACTTTATGGATATCATCCATAATCCATCACATCATATTTAAGAGAAAATTCTAAGGTTCAAACAATGGAAGATCACATCGAGCATCAACAACAAGTTCTCCAACTCTTAAAGGATAACCTCACTCTGGCACAAAATCAAATGAAACAACAAGCATATCAACATCACAGTGAAAGAAGTTTTGATGTAGGTTACTGGGTAGTTTTATGGCTACAACCATACAAACAAATGTCCCTCAAGCAAGCTAAGAAGGATAAAAAGTTATTAGCCAAGTACTATGGTCCTTACAAGGTGTTGCAAACTATTGGTAATATTGCATACAAATTGGAGTTGCCTGCATCTTCCTAAGTACACCCAAAT
This sequence comes from Pinus tabuliformis, assembly GCA_031772625.1. Lineage (NCBI taxonomy): Eukaryota > Viridiplantae > Streptophyta > Pinopsida > Pinales > Pinaceae > Pinus > Pinus tabuliformis. The sequence goes on from CM062808.1 coordinate 892,313,727, forward strand.
TTCCATGTTTCATGCTTAAAGAAGGTTATTAGTGACAAGCTCCCAGTTCAAGTAGTGTTGCCAAAACTTGACGAAGAAGGAAAAATCATATTTGAGTCAGAAGCAGTCACAGAAACAAGAACCTGACATATACGAAATTGATTAATTTAAAAGTATCTCATTAAGTGGAAGAACTTACCCATTGAAGATTCCACATCGGAGGATGCTAATTTTATATAGAAGCATCCAAAACCACTCAAGTGTTGAGGACAACACTTTTTTGAAGGAGAGGGGCATGTTAAGTCCCAATAATACTAGTGTATCCCCCTTATTGTTATTGTTAGTGTAGACCCCTATTGTTATTGTTGTGCCCCATAGAATCCCACTATTATTATTGTTGTGACCTTACATTATTATTGTTATGTAGGCTTTGATTATATTGTGACCCTTTAGACTTCTATATATACCAAGGAGGTCTTATCATTTGTATCATCCAAGAATTGTTCATTTATGTAATGTAAAGGAGGTTTCCCCCTCAAAGAGGATAATTTTTAAGTCGGTTATCTATATTTTCTATTGTTTTGTGAGCAGGTTGCATAACATGGGGCATCAGTGCAAACCAAAAATTCTTACTCCATATATGGTACTTTCAGATTGGTGTTGTAGTTAGTAATACTTTTAACCTTTGGAAAACATCTTCACATTTTTTAGTCCAGACAATTTTTTTGTTCTTTCTTTGGAGTTTTGTAATGGGGTTTTCTATCTTTGAAAACCCTTCATCGACAAATCTGTGATAATTAACCATGCCCATGAAACTATGTATTTTATGAATATCGGTTGGTGTCAGCCATTCAATGATGGCCTCATATTTGTTGGGTCTACTGTAATACCCTTCCTTGAGATAATGTTCCCAATATAGTGGATCTTGGATTGGTAAAACAACACTTTGATAACTTCCCATATAGTTGGTTCTCTCTAAGACATTGTAAAACTAGCCTCAAGTGTTCATCATGCTCCTCTAGGGTCTTTGAGTAGATCAAAATATCATCGATAAAGAATTGTACAAACTTGTCTAGGTATTCCTGGAATATTTTGTTCATCAAACTCATGAAAACACATGGGGCATTTTTCAAACCAAAGGGTAATACTACAAAGTCATAATGAAGAAATCTTGTCTTAAAGGTTGTCTTTGGAATATCTTCTTCCTTGATGCTCAAATGATGATATCCTGATCTCAAATATATCTTTGAAAACATTGTTACTCCCCTCATTTTGTTGAACAAGTCATCTATCCTCGGTAGAGGATATTTATTTTTTATCGTCACCTTATTCAATTGGCAGTAGCCAATGCACAATCACCAAGACCCATCCTTTTTCTTAACAAAAATTACAAGGGCTCCCCATGGGGGTATGTTGGGTCGTATGAAACCAAATTCTAATAATTCCCTTAATTGGATTGTAAATACCTTAATTCTGAAGTTGAAATGCGATAGGGTGTCCTTGCAATAGGCTTTGTGCTTGGTTTAAGGTCGATGGTGAAATCAATTTCCCTTTTTGGGGGTACCCCAAGCAATTCTTCGGGAAATACATCCTTAAATTCAATAAGGATTGGATGCTTATCAAGATTTTTAAAGACACCTTTATAATTTAGAGCTACCACTATGAACATTTGGCATCCCCTTCATCTATATTTCATCAGTTGCATTGATGAGATGAACATTAGGGACACCCCTTAGTTATTTCACCTCAAGGATTTTCTTTGTCCGTCAACATCAGTGAAATGCAGTATGTTATCCTTGAGGTCTAGAATTATTTCATGTCATTCCAACCAATTCATTCCCATGACTATATCATAGGATCCTAAGATTGTATAGTATAAGGATACTTTGGTTTTACATACTCCCAAATCCACCTCACAATCGCTTACCATTTTTCCTGCGTTGCTTTTCATACCGCATGCCATATGTACATGCCTACAATCATGTTGTGTAATTGTTTCATGTTTAATTTTTGATAATTCATTTAGAGAAATAAAAGAATCAATAGCTCATAGATCTATTAAAGTGACAAAACTCGTACCATTAATATTACCTTATGTCTCCAGCATAGTGGACTAATATTTAGCCTGGTGATTGTTAACTGCTACATGGATGCGATGAGCTTTCCCTAGATCTCCTGCTATGGTTGATGTTTGGTTTTAGTTGGTATTACCTGTCTTCTTAGGGAAATCCCTCTCATAGTGTGGACCTCCACAAGTCCAACACCCCCTCTTAGGAGCTTGGCTCTTACTACTGACTGAACTAGTGGTTGTTTTGGATCCATGTTGGTAAGACACATAATATTGTGATGTATGTTGAGGTGGCATGGCGTGGTGCTGCTACATAGGGCGGTACTATAGTGCCTGAAAAGTCTGTTGAGATACCATGTGTGACTACTGAGATGGATGCCTATATGGTGTTCTTTGGTTTTTTGTTGACCAATTTTGATGATTGTGTATTGGTCCCCTCTGAAATTTTCTGTGACTCATTGTTGAAGTATGAAATTGTTTCCTTTTTGACTACCTCTTTCCCTCTCCTTCATCTTTTTGTGGCCATTTTTGTAGCAGTCTCAACATACTCAAGGTTATTTCAACTTATAAGAGGTACTAATCATCCATGTTTTAGAATCTATGTTTCTTTATGAATTTTAATGAAAACATCTCTAAAATTATAGAATCTTAATCATTCTGCAGCTAATGTTGAATTCCGCATCCATATCCATGATTAGACGGGTTGTAATGCATCAACAAAGGGATGAAGGGTATCTAAAGATGACAAATGTGCACCACATGGATGACCACCTATCGACATGACTTGGAAAGATATAGAGATGAAGATATTTAAGAGTCAAACTCAAAGTCAAAATCTAGGTATGACAGTGAAGCGGTAAAGCAAAGATAAGTAGGAGATCACAACGACATCAAGAAAGCGTGCAAAAGATCTGTTCAATCACGAGGATGTGATTTGAGAAGAATAAAATTCTAATTTAAATCTATTTCCTAGATGGCATAACAATTTCATTTCTTATCGGCATAGAATTCTTGAATTAGTTTTAATGAAAATTGTATAAAATCCATAAGGCAAAACCCAAAAGACAATTCAGAAATTAAGTATGTTGTGGTTTATTTTCAGTATTATGAAACTCTATTTCGAATTGATAGAATCCTTTGCTTTCAATGTGTGGTTGAGAAATTAGTTGATCAGTGATAGACATACACTCACAGGAGGCCCCCTTAGCGAGTTGTAAGGATAGTTAGTTTTGTTCCTATTTTAATTTACTCATAGTGTAGTAGTTTCATTACTCATTTATGTTTTAATTCGCTCATAGCATGATAGTTTTATGAATTTTTTCTCCTTGAATAGTTTTGGTTTAATCCTTTGTTGTTTTAATTTCAAAGTACTCATAAAAGAGAAATCCAAAAAGAATTGATTTTCATATGCATTTTCTTTCCAACAATTTTGTTTCATTACTCAGTTAATTTCGTAGATAGTGAAAGAAATGTGTTTTAGAACTAATTGCACACATTAGTAATCATTTAGAGTTACAAGTTCTCATTTGATTCTTTCTTTTGCAAGTAGTTTCATTAGCATTCCTTTTTGCAATTGTAGTTAATTTCTTTTTTTGTGCAATTAGGAACTAAGTTTTCTTTATGCAATTAGTGTAGAGGTTCCTTTTTGCAATGTAGTGTTTTAGTGTTTTCAATTATGCAAGTAGCATTAAAATATTTTTCCTGGAATATAGTGTTAGCATTTCCTTTTATGCAAGTAGAAATAGGTTTTGAATTTTGCAATTAAAATAAATTTTCAATTCTGCAAGCAATATATTTCAATTCACTTAAGTAATTGGGTTTTGATGTAGCTTTGAATAAAAAGAACTTGTGTGTGATTACTCTCTAAATCTCATTCAAACATTTTTCCATACTTAGGATAATTTCATACTTAGAATAATTCAATCCATAGATATAATTCCTAGCATATATGGTGCACACACTTCTCACAAGTACACAAACCTTGGTTGACAATTAATGAAGTAATTTAAGAACAATTAAATTACCCAACATTTTGGCGTCATTGTCAGGGAGGTATATATAGGATTCCATTCTTGGTTTTCATATCATTTTAGGTGCATTAAATTTTGTATATGCATAATTAAAGCATGGTAAACATCATTTATGTACAAAGAAAGGGATTCTAGGGGTAGATTTGTAAGTAGAGGTAGAAGTTCAATTCCAACATCACCACTCACCCCCACTAGACCTTGTAGTGCCACACCATCCACTCATACTCATATTCCATCATTTGCAGGTAGGCATAGACTTCCTGAGGTGCATAGATCTGAAATACAACCAAAAGATTCACCAACTTCTTCTACTGAAGTTGTAGTTGAAGAACCTACATCCCCAATAGGAGTAATTTTCCTCTCTTCGACATGAGATCAACTTCCAGGACAAGAACTAGAGGTTCCTAGTGAAGAAGAAGAAGATACTTATTATAATATACCATTAGTAGAGGAAATGGAAAAAGAGCTAGACAATCCTATTATATAACCTTATATTAGCTCTAAGGAATCTACAATGGTAGGGGAAGGAGAAGGAGAAGTACACAATATAAATGGTGAACTTAGGATTAGAGGTGGAAGAGGCAGAGGAGGAAATAGAGGAGGAGGTGGTAGAGGTGAACTAGATTCTTATGGATTTCCCATTTTTTATGAAGATACCACAACCACAATGAAAAAAATATCACCCTCCATCCCTCCTAATTTCCATGGTTTGAGAAATGAGGACCCTGAAACATTTATTTTTGAGTTTGAATTTTTATGTAGATCTTATGAATACTTACTTGATCCTCAAAATTTGAAATTATTTCCAGCTACTCTTAAAGATGGAGCACTTAAATGGTTCATGGGATTAGGAACACATATTATTAGAACATGGGAAGAAATGAAAAATGTGTTCTTAGAAAAATATAAGGATTATTGCATGCCCCATAACCTTAAGCATGAAGTCTTTAAGATGATGCAGAAAGAGGATGAAAGCCTTGAAGATCGAGTTGAAATATTTTCTTACAATATTAAAAGGGCTAAGATGCATAATTTAGATGATGAAACATTAAAAGGTCTTTTGCTAAAATCCACCAGAAATGAATGGATTGACCTTCTCAATTTAATTGGCAAGGGAGATGTTTCAAAACTTTCATTTGGAGAAATTTGTGATTTGTGTAAGCATATTTCAAGGGGTAAGGCTAGAACTGGTAAAAATCCAAGAGATCCTGTGATGTTTAGAATTAGTAAATCTGCATCTGGAACAATAAGTAGAGTTGAAATAGGAAATTTTCTTGACAATTTCAAAACAAATATTCTTAGGAGTCTTAGTGAACAACTAGACACCCTTAAGATACAAAACAAGCAAAAAGCCGAGAATGTTGCATTATCTATTTTTTGTCCCAGATGTAGGAAGAAACATGCATTGAGAGAATGTCCCCTTGATAATATAGAAATTTGTGTCATATGTGCTAAAAATCATAATACAAAGGAATGTCATTCAATACATGGTATTAAAGTTGTTTTTCAAGATGAGGCTGGAAAAATCCAAGCTGAATCACTATGTTTTATCACTAAAATACCATGGAAAAATCAACAATCAAATATGAATCAACAATCATATGCACAACCATAAAGCAATTGGACTACACACATGCCTTGGCAACCTTGGACCCCACAATATAAAAATCCATCTTGGGCACAAGGTTGACAAATTCCTTATGGAAAATATCCTCAATATCCTCAATTCCAACAGCCTTATCAATTCCAACAACCTTATCCTTCTTTTCCACCACACTATTATCCTCCTCAACCAACCCAACCCCTTCAATTTAAAAATCCAAATCAACAACTTTCATTACCATTTCCTCAAAAACCTAATCAACTACCTACTCAACCGCTTTTGAATCCAAACAATAAGAATCAACAAGCTATTTATAATGTTGAAGGACACAATTTTCAAGCTTGTATGATTACCCCATTAGGTCTAAATGATCTTCAATTTAGATATGGTAGCATTTTGCAAAATAAGTCACCAACAATCACCATCCAAAAATATAAAGAGGATGAAGTTCATGAAAAAGATGCAAATCTTGATCAAAAAATATTCCTCTAAAGGAAGATGTTCCTATACAATCAAAGGATGAGAAAATAAAGCAAGCTCCTATAGTTCCTCTAGTAGGACAACCTTCTATTTCTTTACAGGATCCACCTTTTCCTGAAAAGCTCAAAATTGATAAAGGAATAGAAAGGCAAATTGTTTTACCAAACTATGATATGCTAGATGAACTTAAAAATATTTGCATCAAAATTCCTTTACTCCAAGCTATAAAGGAAATACCAATATTTGCAAAAAAATATTAAGGAGCTATGCATTAGAAAACCAGGAAGAAAAAGATAAGATGTTAAAGAGCTCTAATTGGTAGGAAAAATTGTTGATATCATGATGGGGAAACTTATTGTTCAAAAATATCTAGATCCTAGTAGTCCCATTGTGAAAATTCATATCAATGATATAGAAATTTCAAACACTTTGATCGATCTAGCAGCAACCATCAATATTATGAGTAAACATACAATGGAGCAACTTAAGCTTCCTACTCTTCAATACACCCCTACATTATTACAATTAGCAAATAGATATGTTATCAAACTAGATGAAGTATTAGAAGTTGTGTATGTTTCTGTAGATTCTTGGGAATATCCTGTAGATTTCATGATTTTAACTCCCAAGAATAATTTAGGAGGGCATCCATTGATGCTTTGTAGACCTTGGCTAGCTATAACTGATGCATTCATAAGTTGTAGATTTGGTGATATGTAATATCTGATGGGAATTCCACTAAGAAATTTACATTGTATCCTCCTGCAAAAACAATAACTGAAGTAGAAAGTGAAATTTGGATAGATGATGATAATGAAGACTTTGATGATATATAACGAGTTTGTACCCTTTCACAATCAAATGAAAAATTTAATGACTAATAATGATTCTTCTTCATCCTGTCAGCAAGATCAAAGTTTTCAAGAGCAATGCAATATTTAATATCTATCATCTCACCAACTGGTTTTACATTCTATGGAAAAGTTTGGAAATTCTCAAGTAGAAAATTTTCCATATAAAACATTGAATATTAATAATAATTTGGAAGAATTTCAAAAGAGGAAATTGATATAGATGCTACAGAAAAACTTTTGTGCCTATGCATGGGAGTATACTGATACAAAAGGAAATTATCCTAAAAATTGCATGCATCATATTTATATTAAGGAAAATGCCAAACCAGTTAGACAACCTTACAGAAGGATGAATCCTAATCTGAGAGAAATTGTTAAGGAGGAATTACAAAAGTTTCTTAATATGAATTTCATTTATCTAATATCAGATAGTCAATGGGTGTCACCTTTAGTGATTGTTCCAAAGAAAAATGGAAAATGAAGAGTGTGTATTGACTATAGGGAATTAAACAAAGCTACTTTGAAAGATTATTTTCCACTACCCTTTATAGATCAAGTATTAGATACCTTGGTAGGGAAGAAGTATTTCTCATTTTTAGATGGTTTTAATGGATATAGCCAAATCCAACTAGCACTAGAAGATCAAGATAAAACTACTTTTACATGTACATGGGGAACATATGCTTATAGGGTACTTCCCTTTGGATTATGTAATGCATCTGCCACATTTCAAAGAGCAGTTTTAGGTATCTTTTCTGATCTAATTCATGATTGTGTGGAAATATACATGGATGAATTTACTGTGTATGGTGATACTTTTGAGGAAGCTATTGAAAATTTGAAAAAATTCTTACTAGATGTAAAGAGACAAACCTTTCATTAAGCCATGAGAAATGTTTTATGATGTTCACTGAAGCGATTATTTTAGTCCACCATATTTCAAGTGATGGAATTAAAGTGGATACATCTAAAGTAGAAATAATTTCCAAAATTTCAATTCTTATTTGTCAAAGAGATGTTAGAAGTTTTCTTGGATTTACTAGATATTATAGAAGATTCATAGAAAATTTCACAAAAAACAACTTCTCCACTTTTTAAGCTCCTTACAAAATATTGTGAATTTGTTTGGAATTATGACTGTCAAAAAACATTTGAAACATTGAAACAAAAGATTATTGAAGCACCAATTTTAAGAAGACCTAATTGGTCTCTTCCTTTCCACATTTCTACTTATGCTTCAGATACAACTTTAGGAGCTGTGTTGAGACAAAAAAGATTTAACTCCTTATGTTATCTATTATATAAGCAAAAATTTGGCTCCAGTAGAGTTAAATTACACTATAACAGAAAATGAGTTTTTAGCTATTGTGCATGCCATTAATATTTTTTGTCATTATATCACTAGTTATGAAAATTTCATTCATACAGATCATTCTGCCATTAGATATCTAATGAAAAAACAAATTACTAATGGTATAATAATAAGATGGTTGTTATTGTTACAAGAATTCAACATTACTATTCTTGATAGAACAGGAAAAGAAAATACAGTTGCTGATTTTCTTTCTAGAATGCAAAATAATAATGATGATGTCCCTGTAAAAGATAACTTTTCTGATGAATATATTTTTTGCAATATCTACTAAAAACCTTGGTTTGCAGATATTCCTAATTATTTGGCTACAAGAAAGTTACCTCCACAACTATCAGCCAAAGAAAAGCAAAAAGTGATCAAAACCAGTGCACCTTATTCTTGGATGGATGGAGAATCGTACAAAACTAGACCTGATTTGATAATTTGAAGATGTGTTCAAGAAGATGAAGTACCTGAAATATTGAAAGCTTGTGATGATGATCCATGTGGAGGACACTTTGCTGACAAAAGCACTATTTACAAGATCCTTCATTTGGGATATTATTGGCCATCCATTTTCAAGGATGCCAAAGAATATGTCAAAATATGTGATAGTTTTCAAAGAATGGGGGAGTCTATTCCATCAGATGTGTTAGTGTCGGTCATGATGCCCTCCATCAGTGACAAAAAAACTCTCTCCATCAGTGACAAAAAAACTCTTTGCATATGCATAAGTAGGTGTCTCATCGATGTCAGTTTTGCATTCCATTAGGCATGCCATAAAACTGATGGAGGAGCTGGTCCTTGTTCCCTTCTTGGCTTTACTAGATCAGGTCATATCAGCTAATGAACTTGTGTCACGCTTGTTTTGTTGTGTCTTGAAGTCCAAAGTCTTAGGTCTAGGGTTTCAGTCAAATGTCATTGCAAGATCATGAGTTAGAGGTCCATGGGTCCCCAGCAAGCCGGAAGGAGGTATGTAAATATGTTTCATGGATATTTTCATCAGGTACAACTCATTTATACCTTGGATTTAAAAACCATGTTTTTAAAGCCAAGGTCATGTCAATTTTGTAAAAAATAAGGAAATTTCAAAAAATTCTTCAAAATGCCGGCAATAACCCTGGTCTCCTCGCCAGAGTCCATCAGATGGTCTACCTGCAAAAAGAACGGAGTTAAAGCACTCAAAAAGTCAAATTCAGGACAAAGCAAACTCAAAACAGTGTTAAAGAGTATGTCAAAACAAAACATTAGAAAGTGGGTTTGGTAAGTAAATTTTTTCAAATTGGGCTTATAAAGAGTCAAATTCCCTCTAAAACACCCTCATTGTGCATCTAAGAGCTTGCAAAGAAGAGTGAGAGGGCGAAGAAGGCGAAAGGAGGCGAATTGCAGAGAATTTGGGTCATTTTCAGGTGCGCGACCACTCAGGAGCTGTGCGCGACCAGTCAGCAGCTCCTCCGCAGTGTTAATTCCTAACGGGCGCGACCAGTCAGGCTGTGCGCGACCAGTCAAAGCCCGTGCGCGACCAGTCAAACTGTCTTCCACAAAACCACTTCAAATTTGCTCAATCGCCCTCTTGCTTGCTAAATTGATCGAGGTAGGGTCTTCTAACATGCTGGATGCTTGAAATCAAGGATGTTGGGCTTGTGCTTATATATATTTGCTACCAAGAATGTAAAGAGGAATGGATTTTAGTTATTGCTTGTTCATGTAGGCATTATGCTAGGGTTGGTGTTCTTTTTCAAGGTTTTAAACTCCCATTTATTCCCTCCATTGTTTCCCATTAAATTCACAATTGTTATGATATGTCTCTATCTTATGTCATTTGCAAAGAATGTTAAATTTCCCATCCCCAATACCTAAACCATATCCCTCCCTCACATACATTCCCTAAACCCTAATGCCCTCCATCTAATCTACCCAAAACCCTAACGTCCTTCACACAGCAAGGATAACAAATAAACACAGCAAGAATAAAATGATGTGCAAAAAGAAAAAGGCAATATGATGGCAAAATGACAAAAAACTAAAAGAAAGGCAAAATGACTGTGCATAGTCATTACAAAACAGAGAACATATTTGCTGTGTATATTCAAAGCAAAAACAAAGACAATGCAGCTGTGTATATTTATCAAAAAGACATATTGCTTTGAGTATTCATTACAAAAATAATGTTGCTGTGTCTCCCAAAACCAAACCCTGTTTTTCCTTTTCCCTTCTATCCCCTAAATATCCTTGTTTCAATACAACTCTTTTCCCTTTTGAAGTTGTCAATGAAATCCCTTTTCCCCTTTTGACAAAAATGTAAATAAAGCCCTCCTTCCCCTATGACAAATGTAAAAGAATCCCTTGTTTCCCTTAGCATCAAATGTACATGAATCCCTTGAAAAACAGAGTATGCCTTATAATGTACAGTCAAAAGACAAAAATCAAAGAGCAAGTTGTTGATGCTAGTGATCTATGCTGCCCCATACCCCTGTTATACATGCTGTCCCTTACCCCCTGTTGAGCATGTATATCATTTCCCTTGGTTATTATCATCCATGTTTCCCTAATAAAAACATTTCTTTGCAAATGATTTCCCGGTGATTAAGATGAGATTGTATGTTTGACAGTTTGTGAATTGTCCCTTAGAAATTCCCTATTTTTATATGTTTCCCTTTCCTTATGAAAAATCCCCTTCCCTAACATTTCCTTCATGATTTTGTTCCCCTTGAAAACAGCATACAACTCAGCATTTTTGCAGGCAAGGGCAGCAGTTAACTTTGTCTATTTTCTCCACTTTGCTCAAAAGCACCATGTCAACCACTGAAACCTATGAGCAAGGTGATGACCGGTCTTCTTCCACAGAGGTTGAGGTACAGCAGAGGCCTCGTAGGGGTGGCAAAGGTGGTCATCATAAGAGAGAAGAGCCCACATCTTTAGCAGAATTACAGGCCTGCAATTTGGCAGTGAATTGTTTCCGTTATATGTCATGTTTTCAGTTCTGTGAGAGGCTTGCCCAGATTCAGCACCACAGGGAGTTGGCCCGCTTATTTGTTTTGCACCTTCATGATGGGGAGGTCACTCTTGCAGGGGTGAATTTTGTGCTATCTCCGGAGGTGATTTCAGAGGCTACCGGGATACCAAATGTGGGTGAGGTGTGGCCCAAGCGCAAAATGCTGGATTATGTTTATTTTGAGCCATATGTCAGGCCAGCATTCATGAGCCACTTGTCGGGGTTCTTTCCTTTCAGATTCCTCCGGGGGGAGTATGCTCCGATCATGCGGCTTATCATGCATTACTTCACATGTGAGGGGAGATTTTCACAGGTCTTCTCTTATCACATTCGCCTGTTGATGCACTTTACCCGAGTGAGGATGATGAACATCCCGGTTTTCTTCTTCCAGGACATTCAGAGGATGGTGTCCGTGTTCCAGAGGCGGTCCCCAGCTCAGCAGTATAGGAGTTTGTGCCATCATGGTCTCATCCAGCTCATTGTTTCCCATCAGTTGAGTCAGCAGGGCATTCCATGGGCAGACTTCATTTCTCATGAGTTCTTTAGAGTGCCACCACAGCCACACCCAGAGCCAGAGGTCATTTATGAGGAGGGAGGTCCATCTCACCAGCCCGAGATCATTGTTCCGAGACAGGTTGCTTCCTCACCTCAGGTCACCTACCAGAGAGGTCACAGGACCTTGTTTGCAGCAGCTCGACGAGTACTTTCTCCACAGCAGGTGGAAGGGGTCTCGCCATTATCATCTACAGGTCAGCGAGTGTTATCTCCACACCAGGTGGAAGGGGCCTCGCGTTCTCCATCAGCAGTACGGGAGGGCAAACAGCCCATGACAGAGGAGGAGAGAGCCGGTGACACACAGGTTAACATCATTAATCTTGATGCTCGCTCCCCAACTTCAGATTTGCATGAGATCATTCGACAAAGAGAGGCGGAAAACCGCTTGTTACAGCAGAAGCTCGACATGGCCCAATGGACAATAAACTATCTTGAGCAGCGCAACAAGCAACTTGAGGATGAGAAAGAGTTGGATGAGCTGTGGAGGATTCGAAGTGACCGAGTCATCAACCGTAGGAGGCCCGGTGACTTGCTGCCCAAGGAGAGGGAATCCATGCTTATCCGTGTGAATGCACACTTGCAGAGGCTGTTAGAGAAGGAAAACGAGGACAAGAGGTTGCTACGGAACATGAAGAATCACTATTGGGCGAGGATGCATGTTTGCAAGGCGAAAATGAAGATGTTCCAAAGGAGGTTGTCCGAGGCCCGTAAGAGGAAGAAGAAGACCAACCCGCTCCGTATCTTGGCTGAGGCCTCTCTCACTCACCATGATACTCATTAGCATCCTCCTAGCAGCAAACCCAAGAAATTTTGAGAGTTTTGAAACATTTTTGGCATTTTTGGGAATTTTACAGGTTTTGGCCATTTGACTGGTCTCACCCCGCGCGCGACCATACATGGGGGCAACTCAGAACGGGGAAAACTTTGCATTTTTGGAATTTTCATGCAAAAATACACTTGCCTATGGATGGGTTTCAGATTTTATGGAGATTTGGGTTTCCAAAAGCTCAAAATACATGCAATTTTTGACTTTCTGCCCCTATTTTGAGTTGCAGAAAGCTGTCTTGGGAGAAATGACTTTTGAGGGGTCAAATCAACTCCAAATTCCGAAATTCTAGTGGGGTTGGAAAGTAGACTCGCAGACCTTTCCAACGAGCTATCTTGCACCTGATTTGGACACCGGGAAGGCCCTCAAACAGAGCTGTGAATGTGCACGACCAGTCAGAGTGATGTGCGCGACCAGTCAGGGAAATTTGCCTGTTTTGACCAGTTCGGCCAGCAAAACACTGTTTTCATCTTGGTTGACTTTTGAGGCATGTAAATGATGGATTTTTGTGTAATTTTCATGGCACTTAGATGCTTTTACTCTCCTTCATCACTTCTAGAAGTTTCTTTGATGTAAATAGTGAATATTTAATGCATGGATAGATTACCTAAGTTTTAGAGGCAAGTTGTTTTGACTGCCTATTATCTAGTGCTCAGTTTAGAATTAGTTGAAACAGCTCCTAGGAAGCTGAGCTCGACCCCTAGAGGTGGGGAAAGGAGTTAGATCATCTATATTATGCCTTCTCTTGCTCATTTTCATGGTTGGACTCTTGAGGGAGAAGCTCCTATTGTATATTTTACTTGTATCTCTGCAATTTGAGGAAAAGGAAGACCAGGGTTTTGCAGACATCATTGGGATTCTTGTGGACTTTTGTGTTGATGGTGTGTTCTCTTATTGTAATTGTAAGTGTGTTTATGTGTTCCATCCCTTTCTTTACTGCTGCTAATTAAACAAATGAAGTGATAAAGTTTGAATTCATGCTTGCCATGCTCAGCTTTCAAATTTGTTTAATGTTTATGTTTTCCACTGTCTAGAGAGGATTCAAAGTCATTGTTTGCCCTCTTTAGCTTCTCTTTTTTCTTCCTTGATCATCCATCTCAGCTAAAGGCATCAGCACAAACTCCTACCTTTCCCCAAAGACCCACCTGCAAAAAACTGAGCTCAATCCCCGCACCCTGAATTGCACTCCCTCCAATTGCCACCAAAAAACCCAAAAAACTTTAAATCAACCCTCCTTATCAGTTTACTAGCCTAATATCAGTGTTCCTAATTGGGTCAGCTCATCCTATTGAAAGATTTGCTGAGTTTGACCGGAGAGAGCCTTCTCATACCCCGTAGGGCTAGCTACGAGGTGAAATGGTTTGATGTTGCCTTGAAGGTTTACCTTCCTCAACCTAGGGTGAAATCTCAAGCGCTAACATAGTGGCGACCATACTGGGGAGAACAAATTAATCCTTTGCTCATTGACGTGTTATTTCATAAGTCTTAGACGGAGCCTGAAGTTACGCCAGGTAGCCTTCGAAAACGCTCTTGTTTTACATCAGCGTTAGTAGATAAACGCTGCTTCAGTCAATCTCCGTGAGCTTGTGAATACAACACTTCATTTGCATTTTACCCCAGTACATGTATCAAGTTTAGATCTGATTGTTGATGGTGAACAACAATTAGACACTTGAAAGGCTGAAAATCATTCACTGGCGACTCCTTCACTGAAAACTCCAAAGATCAATGCTTCATGGTGACTTCACTGCAGGGAGATCAGTAGCTGTGAGATTTTCAAGATGGATCAGATTGCAAGAAGATATGCTCCCTTGAGTCGAGATCACATCCCCGGTTTTCCAAATAAAATTCCGAAGGTAGATTGGTCAAGGAATCTGCCTATATTTAATGATGATGGTAAGAAGGATGCTGCTTTACATCTAGTTAGATTTCATATGCATATTCGCAAGTTGAAGGTGGATTTTCCTGAAGATTGCTTGATGAAGATATTCTTGGCCACTCTGGAAGGTAAAGCCCAATCATGGTATGAAGGTTTGCCGCCTGCTTGTATTTATTGTTTAAAGGATTTTCATGCTATGTTCATTGAAAGATATAAGGACTCTTATCCATCATTGAATTTAGTTCAAGACTGTTGCAAGCATTCCTATAGTTTTATTGAAAGCCTTGAGAAGTTTTATGAAGATGATGATTTCATGGATGTTGAGATAATGGAGGCTTTGTATGAGAATCCATTTCAGCAACACGATGAGAACCTAGTGGATACCCATGAAAATTTGCAGCAGAATCAAGATCAGCAGCTTGAAGATGGCTATATGGTTGAAAATGATGAAAGAGAGGGTTCTATTTCAGATCTGCCCACAGAAGAAGACAACATGCAGGGTAGTCAAGATTCATGTGATAATGTTAGGACAACTACTTCAGTTCTAGATTCAGATCATGGTGACCAAGAATACCTTGTGCCGAATCCTGAAAAGGAGAGTTTTGTTGTTGAGATCATGGACAAAGTTCTTGATCCAAATTTCCTTATGCCATCAGAACAGAGCCTGCATGAGGAGGTAATTCAGCCAACTCATGAACAACAAGATGAGATCTTTGTTCAAGTAAGTGAAAACTATTCTTTCAATCATAATTTGGACAGTTTGATTGCCATGTCATATGAAGATGATCAGCAATGTTTCCAAGTTTCAGAAGATCAGGACTATCATTCAGATTTTTCATGTTTTTCATGTTATTTCAAGAAGACAAGACTTGTTTGAGCAAAGGGAAACAGAAAGTCTTATCTCCTTTGTCTGAAGAGGAGATAGATCAGCTTTTGAAAGGTCATGCTACAACCCAAGCTAAAGCAAATCGGCAGTGTGCACATGGTCACGAAAGTGTTGGTGAAACTTCTTCCTCTTTTGAAAATGATGACAATCTTGTAATTAATTTTATAGATCAGCAAACGGATAATATTTTCTTTGATGAAGATGATGAGGCTGTCATGTTTGATGATCTTGAGGATTGTTTTCTGTTTAAGAACGACCTAGACCATGAAATTGAGGAATATAAGCTTGAGAGAGACAATATGTCAAAATTTCTCACGGTTAAAGAATTTACAGCCAACACTCATATGGCAGAAGCTTATACTTCTCTGTGCCTTCCTATTAATCAGCAACCCACTGTTCTTTTAGATCAGAATGAACCGAGTACTTATATTTTTGCAGCTGGATCTCCAAACAAGGTAGTGCTTCAGGATTATCAAGATCCCTTTGGCATTCTTCTGCAAGCATTAGAAAAGATAAATGTTGCCCGGTTCATTATCATAAGCTTTGGTTTCAGTGGTTATTTTGAGTTGCCTACAGGTTCATCGTTTCGCCTGCTCGAGATAACTGAGAGCAGAAATTTGGTATGTAGCCATCTACTGGATTGGTTACATTGGAAAGCTCATTATACATGATTGTACATATTTCATTAGTATGCAGGTGGTTGTCATCATGATTTCACATCTTGATGGACTGCTGCCCTTCTCTTGTTTTAGTTAAGTCAGTCATGAGTCATTTGTGTTTGGTCTATTGAGTGAGTTTTTTCAAGTTATTTCAGTTTGCCATCGAGTCGGTTTGAGTCAAGTTCTAGTTAATTTTCAGTCAGTTTTCAGTCAAGTTTTCATTCAATAAATGAGTCAAAGTTTTGTGTCAAAGGTGTAAATAATGACTCCATCGCCCAATGATTGCAAGCACTGGTCTGCTCTCCCAGAGGTCTAAGGTTCTTGGCACCTCCAAGGAGCTACCATCCCCATTGGAGCCAATGTTAGTGTCGGTCATGATGCCCTCCATCAGTGATCAAAAAACTCTTTGCATATGCATAAGTAGGTGTCTCATCGATGTCAGTTTTGCGTTCCATTAGGCATGCCATAAAACTGATGGAGGAGCTGGTCCTTGTTCCCTTCTTGGCTTTGCTGGATCAGGTCATATCAGCTAATGAACTTGTGTCACACTTGTTTTGTTGTGTCTTGAAGTCCAAAGTCTTAGGTCTAGGGTTTCAGTCAAATGTCATTGCAAGATCATGAGTCAGAGGTCCATGGGTCCCCAGCAAGCCGGAAGGAGGTATGTAAATATGTTTCATGGATATTTTCATCAGGTACAGCTCATTTATACCTTGGATTTAAAAACCATGTTTTTAAAGCCAAGGTCATGTCAATTTTGTAAAAAATAAGGAAATTTCAAAAAATTCTTCAAAATGCCGGCAATAACCCTGGTCTCCTCGCCAGAGTCCATCAGATGGTCTACCTGCAAAAAGAACGGAGTTAAAGCACTCAAAAAGTCAAATTCAGGACAAAGCAAACTCAAAACAGTGTTAAAGAGTATGTCAAAACAAAACATTAGAAAGTGGGTTTGGTAAGTAATTTTTTTCAAATTGGGCTTATAAAGAGTCAAATTCCCTCTAAAACACCCTCATTGTGCATCTAAGAGCTTGCAAAGAAGAGTGAGAGGGCGAAGAAGGCGAAAGGAGGCGAATTGCAGAGAATTTGGGTCATTTTCAGGTGCGCGACCACTCAGGAGCTGTGCGCGACCAGTTGGGCAGTGCGCGACCAGTCAGCAGCTCCTCCGCAGTGTTAATTCCTAACGGGCGCGACCAGTCAGGCTGTGCGCGACCAGTCAAAGCCCGTGCGCGACCAGTCAAACTGTCTTCCACAAAACCACTTCAAATTTGCTCAATCGCCCTCTTGCTTGCTAAATTGATCGAGGTAGGGTCTTCTAACATGCTGGATGCTTGAAATCAAGGATGTTGGGCTTGTGCTTATATATATTTGCTACCAAGAATGTAAAGAGGAATGGATTTTAGTTATTGCTTGTTCATGTAGGCATTATGCTAGGGTTGGTGTTCTTTTTCAAGGTTTTAAACTCCCATTTATTCCCTCCATTGTTTCCCATTAAATTCACAATTGTTATGATATGTCTCTATCTTATGTCATTTGCAAAGAATGTTAAATTTCCCATCCCCAATACCTAAACCCTATCCCTCCCTCACATACATTCCCTAAACCCTAATGCCCTCCATCTAATCTACCCAAAACCCTAACGTCCTTCACACAACAAGGATAACAAATAAACACAGCAAGAATAAAATGATGTGCAAAAAGAAAAAGGCAATATGATGGCAAAATGACAAAAAACTAAAAGAAAGGCAAAATGACTGTGCATAGTCATTACAAAACAGAGAACATATTTGCTGTGTATATTCAAAGCAAAAACAAAGACAATGCAGCTGTGTATATTTATCAAAAAGACATATTGCTTTGAGTATTCATTACAAAAATAATGTTGCTGTGTCTCCCAAAACCAAACCCTGTTTTTCCTTTTCCCTTCTATCCCCTAAATATCCTTGTTTCAATACAA
This sequence comes from Pinus tabuliformis, assembly GCA_031772625.1. NCBI lineage: Eukaryota > Viridiplantae > Streptophyta > Pinopsida > Pinales > Pinaceae > Pinus > Pinus tabuliformis. The sequence continues at coordinate 892,331,846 of CM062808.1, forward strand.
CTCTTTTCCCTTTTGAAGTTGTCAATGAAATCCCTTTTCCCCTTTTGACAAAAATGTAAATAAAGCCCTCCTTCCCCTATGACAAATGTAAAAGAATCCCTTGTTTCCCTTAGCATCAAATGTACATGAATCCCTTGAAAAACAGAGTATGCCTTATAATGTACAGTCAAAAGACAAAAATCAAAGAGCAAGTTGTTGATGCTAGTGATCTATGCTGCCCCATACCCCTGTTATACATGCTGTCCCTTACCCCCTGTTGAGCATGTATATCATTTCCCTTGGTTATTATCATCCATGTTTCCCTAATAAAAACATTTCTTTGCAAATGATTTCCCGGTGATTAAGATGAGATTGTATGTTTGATAGTTTGTGAATTGTCCCTTAGAAATTCCCTATTTTTATATGTTTCCCTTTCCTTATGAAAAATCCCCTTCCCTAACATTTCCTTCATGATTTTGTTCCCCTTGAAAACAGCATACAACTCAGCATTTTTGCAGGCAAGGGCAGCAGTTAACTTTGTCTATTTTCTCCACTTTGCTCAAAAGCACCATGTCAACCACTGAAACCTATGAGCAAGGTGATGACCGGTCTTCTTCCACAGAGGTTGAGGTACAGCAGAGGCCTCGTAGGGGTGGCAAAGGTGGTCATCATAAGAGAGAAGAGCCCACATCTTTAGCAGAATTACAGGCCTGCAATTTGGCAGTGAATTGTTTCCGTTATATGTCATGTTTTCAGTTCTGTGAGAGGCTTGCCCAGATTCAGCACCACAGGGAGTTGGCCCGCTTATTTGTTTTGCACCTTCATGATGGGCAGGTCACTCTTGCAGGGGTGAATTTTGTGCTATCTCCGGAGGTGATTTCAGAGGCTACCGGGATACCAAATGTGGGTGAGGTGTGGCCCAAGCGCAAAATGCTGGATTATGTTTATTTTGAGCCATATGTCAGGCCAGCATTCATGAGCCACTTGTCGGGGTTCTTTCCTTTCAGATTCCTCCGGGGGGAGTATGCTCCAATCATGCGGCTTATCATGCATTACTTCACATGTGAGGGGAGATTTTCACAGGTCTTCTCTTATCACATTCGCCTGTTGATGCACTTTACCCGAGTGAGGATGATGAACATCCCGGTTTTCTTCTTCCAGGACATTCAGAGGATGGTGTCCGTGTTCCAGAGGCGGTCCCCAGCTCAGCAGTATAGGAGTTTGTGCCATCATGGTCTCATCCAGCTCATTGTTTCCCATCAGTTGAGTCAGCAGGGCATTCCATGGGCAGACTTCATTTCTCATGAGTTCTTTACAGTGCCACCACAGCCACACCCAGAGCCAGAGGTCATTTATGAGGAGGGAGGTCCATCTCACCAGCCCGAGATCATTGTTCCGAGACAGGTTGCTTCCTCACCTCAGGTCACCTACCAAAGAGGTCACAGGACCTTGTTTGCAGCAGCTCGACGAGTACTTTCTCCACAGCAGGTGGAAGGGGTCTCGCCATTATCATCTACAGGTCAGCGAGTGTTATCTCCACACCAGGTGGAAGGGGCCTCGCATTCTCCATCAGCAGTACGGGAGGGAAAACAACCCATGACAGAGGAGGAGAGAGCCGGTGACACACAGGTTAACATCATTAATCTTGATGCTCACTCCCCAACTTCAGATTTGCATGAGATCATCCGACAAAGAGAGGCGGAAAACCGCTTGTTACAGCAGAAGCTCAACATGGCCCAATGGACAATAAACTATCTTGAGCAGCACAACAAGCAAATTGAGGATGAGAAAGAGTTGGATGAGCTGTGGAGGATTCGAAGTGACCGAGTCACCAACCGTAGGAGGCCCGGTGACTTGCTGCCCAAGGAGAGGGAATCCATGCTTATCCGTGTGAATGCACACTTGCAGAGGCTGTTAGAGAAGGCAAACGAGGACAAGAGGTTGCTACGGAACATGAAGAATCACTATTGGGCGAGGATGCATGTTTGCAAGGCGAAAATGAAGATGTTCCAAAGGAGGTTGTCCGAGGCCCGTAAGAGGAAGAAGAAGACCAACCCGCTCCGTATCTTGGCTGAGGCCTCTCTCACTCACCATGATACTCATTAGCATCCTCCTAGCAGCAAACTCAAGAAATTTTGAGAGTTTTGAAACATTTTTGGCATTTTTGGGAATTTTACAGGTTTTGGCCATTTGACTGGTCTCACCCCGCGCGCGACCATACATGGGGGCAACTCAGAACGGGGAAAACTTTGCATTTTTGGAATTTTCATGCAAAAATACACTTGCCTATGGATGGGTTTCAGATTTTATGGAGATTTGGGTTTCCAAAAGCTCAAAATACATGCAATTTTTGACTTTCTGCCCCTATTTTGAGTTGCAGAAAGCTGTCTTGGGAGAAATGACTTTTGAGGGGTCAAATCAACTCCAAACTCAGAAATTCCAGTGGGGTTGGAAAGTAGACTCGCAGACCTTTCCAACGAGCTATCTTTCACCTGATTTGGACGCCGGGAAGGCCCTCAAACAGAGCTGTGAATGTGCGCAACCAGTCAGAGTGATGTGCGTGACCAGTCAGGGAAATTTGCCTGTTTTGACCAGTTCGGCCAGCAAAACACTGTTTTCATCTTGGTTGACTTTTGAGGCATGTAAATGATGGATTTTTGTGTAATTTTCATGGCACTTAGATGCTTTTACTCTCCTTCATCACTTCTAGAAGTTTCTTTGATGTAAATAGTGAATATTTAATGCATGGATAGATTACCTAAGTTTTAGAGGCAAGTTGTTTTGACTGCCTATTATCTAGTGCTCAGTTTAGAATTAGTTGAAACAGCTCCTAGGAAGCTGAGCTTGACCCCTAGAGGTGGGGAAAGGAGTTAGATCATCTATATTATGCCTTCTCTTGCTCATTTTCATGGTTGGATTCTTGAGGGAGAAGCTCCTATTGTATATTTTACTTGTATCTATGCAATTTGAGGAAAAGGAAGACCAGGGTTTTGCAGACATCATTGGGATTCTTGTGGACTTTTGTGTTGATGGTGTGTTCTCTTATTGTAATTGTAAGTGTGTTTATGTGTTCCATCCCTTTCTTTACTGCTGCTAATTAAACAAATGAAGTGATAAAGTTTGAATTCATGCTTGCCATGCTCAGCTTTCAAATTTGTTTAATGTTTATGTTTTCCACTGTCTAGAGAGGATTCAAAGTCATTGTTTGCCCTCTTTAGCTTCTCTTTTTTCTTCCTTGATCATCCATCTCAGCTAAAGGCATCAGCACAAACTCCTACCTTGCCCCAAAGACCCACCTGCAAAAAACTGAGCTCAATCCCCGCACCCTGAATTGCACTCCCTCCAATTGCCACCAAAAAACCCAAAAAACTTTAAATCAACCCTCCTTATCAATTTACTAGCCTAATATCAGTGTTCCTAATTGGGTCAGCTCATCCTATTGAAATATTTACCGAGTTTGTCCGGAGAGAGCCTTCTTATACCCCGTAGGGCTAGCTACGAGGTGAAATGGTTTGATGTTGCCTTGAAGGTTTACCTTCCTCAGCCTAGGGTGAAATCTCAAGCGCTAACAAGATGAAATGCCTCTATAGCCACTGGTAGAGCCTTTTGAAAAATGGGCTCTAGATTTCGTTCGACCAATAAATCCTCCATTTAAACAAAAAAAGTACATATTTGTTTGTACAAATTATGTTACAAAATGGATAGAAGCCAAACCTCTTTTATTTGTAACTGAAAATGTTGTAGTTACATTTCTTTTTAAGGATATTTTTACTTGTTTTGGTGTTCCAAGAGAAATTATAACATATCAAGGTACTCAATTCACATCCAAGTTGGTACAAAAGATCATGGATCAATATAAGATCAAGTATCGAAAGTCTATTCCATATCATGCACAAGCCAGTGGACAAGTGGAATCCACCAAAAAAGTACTTGAAGCAATTCTAACCAAGACTGTGAATTTGAATGGGAAGGATTGGGAAAAAAAGCTTCCAGAAGCATTATGGGCATATCGAACTACGTGGAGGAACACAACTAGACATACTCCTTATGAGCTTGTCTATGGGAAGAAAGTTTTGCTTCCAATTGAATTCCAAGTGAAGACCTTCAAAACAACAACTAAATTAGGCCTTGATCTATTAGAAGCTCAAAAACAGAGACTAACACTATGGGCATCTCGAACCACATGGAGGAACACAACTAGACATACTCCTTATGAGCTTGTCTATGGGAAGCAAGTTTTGCTTCCAATCTAATTCCAAGTGAAGACCTTCAAAACAACAACTAAATTAGGCCTTGATCTATTAGAAGCTCAAAAATAGAGAATAGCACAATTGAATGAGCTAGATGAGATCCGACAAGATGCTATCTAAAGAACTAGCATACTTCAGTGGCAAAGATCAAAATGGCATGAAAAATTGATCAAACCTAAAAAGTTCAAGCAAGGTGACTGGGCTCTTCTTTTTTATTCCAAATTCAAAGATTTTCATGGGAAATTTCAAACTCATTGGCTTGGTCTTTATGAGGTTGATACTATGTTGGATAATGGAGCAGTCAAAATCAAAACTATTCATGATGAACACGTTACTTTCCTTGTTAACGGTCATAGATTAAGGTTGTATCATAAACCACTAGCAAAGTAAGAGTTTGCCAAATATTTGCAAGAGAATTCTGAATTCAAGTTGCTCAAGAAAGGAGATTCTTCTCCTCATCTCCAACTTCGTTGTAATTTTTCTTATCTATCTATCTATCTCTCTCTCTCTCTCTCTCTCTCTCTCTCTCTCTCTCTCTCTCTCTATATATATATATATATATATATATAGATATATATAAAGAAAAAAGTATAAACATGAAAACCAACTATGTTGGCATGTTTATACAAAAAACCTTAATTGAAAACCAAGATTTCTTGGCGGTTTAGATTTTAATAATTCTCTTTTCTTGTCCCTATTTCTTTATATCCTTCTTTTTCTAATAAATTTCAGTTGATAAGCAATACTTCTGAAGACCAATTTTCTTCACTGATGACCAAAGCAACAAAAAGAATAAAGAATATTTCCTCTGATCAGAGTAATAGAATTTCAAAATAAGCAACAACATAATTTATGACATTTTGCAGCTGATCTTCAATTTTGCAGCCAAGTCCGAATTCTACATCTACATCAACATTAGAAAATCCAAAGCAAAGGAATAGCAAAGGAACTCATAAGCAGATGTATGTAGGACGTTGAATCAATTTTCATGTAAGAACATTAGTTTTTAATTCATGGGATGAATTTATTAAATAAAAGCTTGAATTATTAAACCTTATAAGACTGCCCAAAAATCATAACCGTTACACCCTACCATCATCATTACTAGTTTGATCACATCAATTTTTCTCAAAAATCACATACATCTCACCGATCCTATGAAATCAGATCTAAGAATCATGGGAGATCGTGTGAAAAAGTGCAGTCCTATCATGAAACAAATACTCTGTAAGCACCTTACTCCATTATCATTTTACTCAACCTCATCCCATTTCACTCCATTCTGAAACCCTCATCGTTCAACTCTGCTCATTTCGTATCAACCTTCCATCATCCCTGTCGAAAGGAAATAATTGAAGACTGAGACTTCCCTCTACCATGGGTATCATCATCTAGTATGAACCAAACAGAATCAATTTTCTTCAAGCATACCCGAGAGTTAGAGACCAGTTGCAACATGTAGGGTGGCTTAAGTTCTTTGAAAAATTTGACGGGCATGAGACAAAGGTCACCAAATCATTCACTTGGGATTTTGATGGAGTCGAGGTAGAAATTGGAGACATCAAGCTTATCTTGACAAAGTCTATCATGGAAGAAGCTACAAAATTTCCCAGAAACGGAGAAAGTTGGGTAAAAAAACAAGAAAATCAAGGAGAATGACTGGGTAAACTTCCTCAGAGAACTAGGTATGGATATATCCATATTTAAAAAGGGAATTCTAGTTACAACACTAAAAGGGAAATAGAGAAATTTATTGGAGGTTATCCATAAATTTTTAACTTGTGAAGGAAGGTTCGAAACTATATTTTTCTACCATGCCTGACTTTTGATGCATTTTATTTATGGGAATGAAATCAATTTGCCTTACTTTTTGCTTCAAAGTCTTAGAAAAATGGCATCTAGTATGCAAAGAGTGTCTAAATCTATTGATAATGCCCTCTACCATCATGGACTGATAAAAAATATCATAGAAGCACATTTAGATGGTAAGAGAGGCAATTGGCAGGACTTTATGGTTCGTAACCACTTTATAGAAGTTCAAGAAGAAGAAACAAGTAGAAGGGTTAAAAGAAGTCAAAAAAAGGTCAGCATCAAAACCTAAACTTGAAGAGAAAATTGAAGAAGAAAGTCCATAACAGAATGAAATAGAGGCACCAAAGGACCCATTTAAAGATGACACCCCGCCCTCTCAGTGATTTGAAAAATGTAAGCAAAAAAATGAAAAACAAAGTGTTAGAAGAAAGAAAGGCAACATAGATCCTAAACCTCTCGAAGAACATGAAGAACCAGAGAAAATGAAGCAGGAACAATTTGGCAAAAAGAGGAAAAGTCAGAACATTTCAGAGATAGAAGTAAAGCTAAGAAGAAGGAGAAGAATTTCAAAACTCTCAAATACACAGTCTCCAGAAATGATTGATCTTGAAGAAGAAGGATATAAGACACCAATTCACACAGTGATCCTGACAAGGAGAACACCATACATTGATCCAGTTCAACAAGAAATTTATGACTATGTGGAATCCCTGGAACAGAGAGTGCAATAGAAGGTAAGTTCCTCTCAGAATAGGGAAAATGCATTCAATGAAACTCCTTTGTCAGACCATAGATTTGAGGATATTCTGAAGTAGGACATATATGAGCTAGAAGTTCTTAATAAACATCTCACACAGGAAAGGGAAGCAACAAAGGTACAAAATGAGATATTAATAACTCAAAATGATAACATACTTTTACATCTTTGACGTTTGTATAAAAAAAATAAGAAACTCAAAGCAAACAATAAGTTCCGTAATAATAAGATCATGGGTTTGCAGAGTAAAATTCTGATGAAGAGACCAAGGGCTACCTTGAACATTAGAAATAGAAAGGAAAACACTACTTTGGATGTGCTTGCATAGGCTTCATAAATCATACATTGAAGAGGAAAGAAGAACCAATTTTGAATTTTTGGAGCATGAGGACATGCAAGACCTTTGGTGTGGGGGAATGTTGAAGTCTGGAATTGTTTCCTTTTTGACTACCTCTTTCCCTCTCCTTTATATTTTTGTGGTCGTTTTTGTAGCAATCTTAACACACTCAAGGTTATTTCAACTTATAAAAGGTACTAATCATCCATGTCTTAGAATGTTGAATTGCGTAGCCAATTCCATGATTAGACAGGTTGCAATGCATCAATAAAGGGATGAAGGGTATATGAAGATGGCAATTGTTCACCACATGGATGTCCACCTATCAACATGACTTGGTAGGCCATAGAGATAAGGAGATATAAGAGTCAAACTCAAAGTCAAACTCTGGGTATGACGATGCAACGGTCAAGCAAAGATAAGTAGGAGATCATGATGACATTAGGCGAGTGTGCAAAAGACATCTTCAATCATGAGGATATGATTCAAGAATAATCCCTCATGATTTTCTCTTTCAGTAGCAAATCATGAGGAGATAAAGTTATAATTTAAATCTATTTCCTATATGGAAGAACAATTTCATTTCTTATTGGCATAAAACTCTTGAATTAGTTTTAATGAAAATTGCATAAAAGCCATAAGGCGAAACCCAAAATATAGTTCAGAAATTAAGTAAGTTGTGGTTTATTTTCAGTACTGTGAAACTCTGTTTCGAATTAATAGAATCCTTTATTTTCGATGTGTGGTTGAGAAATCAGCTGATTAGTGATAGACTTACACTCACGGGAGGGCCCCCTGGCGAGTTGTAAGGATACTTAGTTTTGTTCCTATTTTAATTTACTCATTATGTAGTAGTTTCATTACTTAATTATGTTTTAATTCGCTCATAACATTGTAGTTTTATGAAGTTTTTCTCCTTGAATAGTTTTGGTTTAATCCTTTGTTTTAATTTCAGAGCACTCATAAAAGAGAAATTCCAAAAAGATTTGATTTTCATATGCATTTTCTTTCCAAGAATTTTGTTTCATTACTCAGTTAATTTCATAGATGGTGAAAGAAATGTCTTTTACAATTAATTTCACATATCAGTAATCATTTAGAGTTACAAGTTCTCATTTGATTCTTGCTTCTGCAAGTAGTTTCATTAGCATCCTTTTTTGCAATTGTAGTTAATTTATCTTCTTTGTGCAATTAGGAATTAAGTTTTCTTTATGCAATTTCCTTTTATGCAATTAGTGTAGAGGTTCCTTTCTGCAAAGTAGTGTTGTAGTGTTTTCAATTCTGCAAGTAGCATTGATTTTTTTTTCATGCAATCTAGTGTTAGCATTTCCTTTTATGCAAGTAGAAATATGTTTTGAATTCTGCAATTAAAATAGATTTTCAATTCTACAAGCAATATATTTAAATTCAGTTAAGTAATTTGGTTTTGATGTAACTTTGAATAAAAATAAATTGTGTGATTAATCTCTAAATCTCATTCAAACATTTGTCCATACTTCGGATAATTTCACACTTAGAATAATTCAATCCATAGATAGAATTACTAACATATATGTTGCACACACATCTCACAAGTACACAAACCTTGGTTGACAATTAATGAAGTAATTTAAGAACAATTCAATTACCCAACACTCATATTGTTTCCATTTGGCACTTCTAACTCTGTGAGTTTTGGTGACCTACTTGGTCTACTATTTAAGATCTCCTCCTCGGCAATAATTGCCCACTAAACTGCCACATGTGTGAGACATTTAGATCCTAAACTTAGCTCGAATGTTAAAATTTAGCCCATACACAAATTTGTTCACTCTTAGCTTTTATATGTTTAAGTTGGGTACCTAATGAAGTATCTCCATGAAATGAGCCTCATATTCAGGCACTGAGCGACTGCCCTGCTTCAATGCATTGAATTCATTTAATTTTATTTTGATGATCTCTTCTAACAGGTAGTGTTATCTAAACTTTTCTTCAAATAACTCCCAAGTTACCTCTTAGATATCCATCCCCAATTGGGGTTATAATGTCTTCCACCAAAATAATGTTATTCCATTCAACAGGAATACACCCATATTGGCCTTTAGATTGGAGGTTTAATCCCTCAAGGTGAAGCACATAACCATGTTTTCTAGTCATACCTTTGCAGTTTGACCATTTGTGGAGCCCCAAAATTTTGGAAATTTCATCTTTTCCAAATCTCAACTCACATCATTTCTTTCGGGGTTTTGGGGTGCTTCATTCTACGTGATAGGTCCTTCTTGTTCACATTTTATATGGTTTATTAGTACCTCTAACATGTGCTACAATGATCTCATTGACTTCAACACTTCTCCGTCGGGTATATATTCCTATTTTTCAATGTGTTCCCCGTCATTGGGTGGTGTGGTAGGAGTTAGTTGTTATGGTGGAAACATGTTTTTCCCTTTAGCATCCCTACTATTTCCAATTCCATTTCTAGCCATGACCACATGTTTTAAATCAACATCAAGTTTCTTTAGTTCAATCAAAATGAGACAATAATTTTAGGGCCTACTGTAACACATGTAAGAACCCAACATCCTATCTAAACTTGGCAACGTTGCAGTTCCACCATACATTAATACCAACATGAAATCACAGACACTTACCACTCTACTCAACTTATCAAGGAATCGATTAGAAATCATCCATGAGTGTTTTCACCTCAGATTTTGATTCACTTATTAACTTATAAGGTGAAATAAGGATTTCCTTCCTTTAAAAGAATACTTGTACATCAAATATTCTTAATGCCAAAAATAATCAATTATCAAATCTTGCAAAGATAGGATTTTGACAATCCCATTTACTACTTCGTTTTTCATATAGTGTATTAAATAAATTGAAAGTTAACACATGTTTGATGGTGAAAATGTCAACTATCAACTGCCATTACTTTCCAAATTTTCATTTTTTTTCTTACTATGCACAAATGTACCACCTTTATTGAAATAGATATTGTTACTCCAAATATCTTTGCAAGTGAACAACACTAGCATAGGAATAACAACTCAAATTGGATATTAAGGGAAGGTTTTGAGTTCTATGGATTATCACACCAATGGGATGATCACACCAAAATGACCTGTATGTGGGATCGTACACATTCCCAATGAACACGCTATTTTGTTTTGTTTTTTGTTTTTGTTTTTGTTTTTGTTTGTTTTGTTTTGTTTTGTTTTTTGTTTTGTTGTTTTTTGTTTTTTGTTGTTTTTTGTTTGTTGTTTGTTTGTTTGTTTGTTTGTTTGTTTGTTTTGTTTTTTTGTTTTTGTTTTTGTTTTGTTTTGTTTTTGTTTTTGTTTTTTTGTTTTTGTTTTTGTTTTTTTGTTTTTGTTTTTTTTTTTTTGTTTTTTTTGTTTTTTTTGTTTTTGTTTTTGTTTTTGTTTTTGTTTTTGTTTTTTTGTTTTGTTTTGTTTTGTTTTTGTTTTTTTTTTTCTCAGTGGTTGACTTTCGACAAGACAAGCCAAGGTACAATGTTTTTATAGAAATAAACATACTGTAAAAGATGACTCAAATGGAAGGCCTTAGGTTTTTAACAATTAAAAACTGTAATATGGTGTGAAACAGATATATATATATATATATATATATATATATATATATATATATATATATATATATATATATATATATATATATATATATATATATATATATATATATATATATATATATCTATATTTTAAAAGGGGAAAATTGGAGGACTGTAGGTATTATGGAGTTGTAATGCTCTTTAAAACACGTGTAATAATTAATACCTACTAATATTAATAAGGACCTAACATGGATATGCATAAAACTATGATTAACATACAATTGCACATATAATATTAAAATTACAACATAAAACTTGACTAGATAATATAACTATCCTTTTTAGTTTCTTCTTTTACATATTAAAAAAAATAAAATTGAAATTTGACAAAATCAACAAAGAAAGGTCCAAATGACCTGGTACTTGAACAAAATTTCAAAATAATCGAGTACTCTTTGAAAACATAAAATTGACTTGTCGCCATTGACAATGATTAAAAAAGAATAGTTGACTAGCCAAGACATTCACTAGAAAACACCAATCATCTATCTAGAAAGCTTCTACCTTAGAGCTAGGAAGTGTCCATGTTTTGTTTAGCCATGGATTAGATAATGATCTAGTAAAGCAACAACAAAAGGCTATTTAAGAGTATTCAATACTTTTATGATTTGAGAAATATCGGTCTAGTCATTCTGACAAAGGGAGATTGGTGGGTAGATATTGATGAGGCTTGGAGGTAAGGTCAAAACTTGAACTTGCAGTTTGTACTCACATTGTCAAAGGTAATTTTGATTGGACAAGGAACATGCTAGAAATAATGATTGTTGGTAAACCTGTTGTCACACACTTATGGTTGGAGAACTCTAGCCAGGCAAGCTATTTCATTGATGATAATAAATACATTTTGTAGCAATTTGAATTCAAAACCAAATAGATGAGAAACATTGATCAAATGCCATACATGATGTTGAATTCAGAGCCAAATAAATGAAAATATTGATCAAAATTCCATCTTGCATGTGTAGAAAGTACACTCTCTACAACTTCCTATTTACATACTTGTACATCTAACACTTGCAACAAGGTGGTGGATATGTGGAGCATACCTTTTGACTTGCTCCAAATTCTCAATCCTCGCTTTCCATATATATCCTTCATTAAGTGTAAATGTTTGTATTGACAATGTGATATTTTCCAACCAGGACTCCTCCTTAGAGTTTTACGTTCCCATGCATATGCAATATGCCCCCTTTAGGCCTCAAAGCTCTTATAGTTGTACACCAACTAATCTTGTTGCTTGGTAAAAGGCCAAGGTACACCCATTTTCAACTCCCTTTGGAGTTGTGATGCAGTTGTCACCCTCCAAAATAATGCACTAATATCTAACACCATTTACAAAAATGTTATGTTGAAGAGAAAATAATGCATTAAGATTCCACTTGCAACCATATATTGGTTTTGCACCAGCTTTTAAGAGGAAGAGCAGAACAAAATATTCAACTACAACAAATAAATCTAGCCTATTTCATTTATGTAGTCTGGTTTGGCCATGCGAAGTTTCTGTGATATGTTTCTACAAGAAAACATAAAATTTGTTGCATCAAACAATACATATTCCTCTTTCTTCTTGTATTGCTCCTAACCATTGTCACCAAAAAGAAGTTCTAAAGTGTTATCCCTTATGCATGTTGAAGCAATTCGATCTTGATGAGTTAGATGTTGCACACCAAGTGATCTTGCAACAGTGACCCAAAGCTCGTTACCAAGGGAATGTCAACTTTCATCCTTGAATGAAGAATTGGAAACATTGCCATATCGACTTGGCAATTCTTATAGGATAGATAAAGAGAGCCCCTTTTTTCTTCTTATTTCCTAAGAAATATATTTCTTCTCACAATTATTCCTTGGGAGCTTCAATTCTTTGACATGTAATGAGGGAATCCTGTTATGAAACCAACTCACAAAAAGATAGAAAAGATATATCAACGCCTTAGAATTCAACCTCTTTGAGGGGGCAACCTCCTTTACATTACACAAATGAATGATTCCTTGATGATTCAAATGACAAAACCTCTCTATATATAGGAGTCTAAGGAGTCACAATATAACCCAGCCGACCTAACAATAATAATATAAAGGCACAAAAATAACAATAGAGGGATTCTATGGGGCACAGTAATAACAATATGGGACAATAGGGGCACAACAATATTAATAACGGATACAACTACAATAGTAAAGGGGTAATCACTAGTATTATAGGGACCTAACATGCCCCTCTCCTTCAAAAAAGTGTTGTCCTCAATGCTTGAGAAGTTCTAGATGATTCTGTATAAAATTCTCATCCTCCCATGTGGAATCTTCAGCGGTTAAGTTCTTCCACTTGATGAGATACTCCGAAATTGATCGATTTCATAACTGTTGAGTTCTTGTTTCTATTACTACTTCCGGTTCCAATATAATTTTTTCTTCCTCGTCAAGTTCTGGCAATATTGTTTGAACTGGGAGCTTGTCACCTATAACCTTCTTTAAACATTAAACATGGAAAACTGGGTGCACTCAAGAAGCTGCAGGAAGCTCCAATTTGTATGCCATAGTACCAATCTTTTGCAACACCTTGTACAGACCATAATACTTTGGTGATAATTTATTATCCTTCTTAGCTTGCTTGAGGGACATTTGTTTATATGGTTGTAGCCATAGGAATAACCAATCACCTACATCAAAACTTATTTCGCTGCGATATTGATCTGCCTATTGTTTCATTCTATTCTGTGCTAACACGACGTTATCCTTTAAGAGTTAGAGGACTTGTTGTTGTTGCTCAATGTGATGTTCCACTGCTTTAACCTTAGAATTTTCTTTTAAATATGATGTGATGGATGGTGGCTGATATCCATAAAGTGCCATAAATGGGATAATTTTTGTTGTTGTATGGAAGGAAGTGTTATACCACCATTCAGCTAGAGGCAACCATTTGACCCATTGTGTCTGTTTATCAGATACAAAGCAACGAAGATATCATTCCAAGCATTTGTTTACTATCTTAGTTTGCCCATAATATTGAGGATGATAAGATGAGCTATGAGCTAACTGATTATTGAGACAATAAAATAATTCTATCCAAAAATTTCCAGTGAAAATGTGATCTCTGTCACTTACAATAATCTTTGGGTTTCCATGTAGCTTTTGAATTGTTTCCATAAATGCAGTAGAAACTATACTGGCTTTAAATGGATGTGATAATGCACAAAAGTGTGCATACTTGGTAAGTCTGTCATCTACCACCATGATGACACTCTTTCCCTCATACTTGGGTAAACCTGTGATAAAATCCATTGAAACCTCCTCCCAACGTTGGCTTGGAAGTGATAAAGGTTGTAATAGACTCGGGGTCTTAATTGTTTCAACTTTATTTTGTTGGCAAACCAAACATTCTGCCACAAAATTTTGAATATCCAATTTAAGGCCATCCCAAAAAAATTCCTTCTTAACCCTGTGGTAAGTTTTAAAAAATCCTGAGTGCCCTCCTAATGGAGAAGTGTGAAATTCCATAAGAATCTTTTGCTTGAGTTGGGAATTCTTACAGAGGTATAAGCGATCTTTGTACCATAACGAATCATTTTTCCAGCTAAATGTATCAGATGTACTGGAATCTTGTTGTAACTTTTGAATAAGTGCCCACACTTCTTCATCATTCTTCCATTCCTCCCTTGCTTCGTTTATCCAATCTGGTTGGATAATAGAAATGGCGCACAACAATGCTTCCACATCCTCATCCTTTCTTGAGAGTGCATCTGCCACCACATTTTGCTTCCCTTTTTTGTAGATGATTTCAAAGTCATAAACCAACATCTTTGTGACCCAATTTTGTTTCTCTTCAGAGGATAATCATTGTTCTAAAAAGTATTTAAGGCTATCATGATCCGTTTTTACCTTGAAGTGTCTTTCCATTAGGTAGGGTCCTAATGGGTTGCCATTTCTTAAGTGCATGTAGTATTGCCAACATTTCCTTCTCATAAATAGCTTTGTGTAAAAACTTTCCCTTGATTGGACAACTTTCAAAAGCAATGGGTCTTTCATCTTGCATTAAAACAACACCAATTCCATTTCCTGAAGCATCACATTCCACAATAAAGGTTTTTGTGAAGTTCGGTGTAGCTAAGACCGGTGCTTAGCACATTGCCTCTTTAAGATGTTCAAAGGTCTTTGTTGCTTCTGGAGTCCATGAAAATGCATCTTTCTTCAATAATGTTGTCAGAGGTGTTGCTATTCTCCCATAATTCTTAACAAACTTGCGATAATACCCTGTCAACCCGAGAAATCCTCGCAGATGCTTTATGGATGTGGGGATTTTCCATTCCTTAATGGCTTTAATTTTGCTAGGGTCTACTTAACTCCTTCATGAGATACAATATGACCCAGATTTTCCACCTCTTGTACTCCAAAGAAACATTTGGATCTTTTTGAATCTAAATGTTTCTCCTCCAATAGCTGTAGCACCCTGTCAACATGTTCAACATGATCCTTCCAAGACTTGCTGTAGTTTAGTATATCATCAAAAAATACTAACACACGTTTTCTAAGGAAGGGTTTGAAAATGGAATTCATCAAACCTTGAAATGTAGAAGGTGCATTGATAAGGCCAAAAGGCATGACCAAAAATTCATAATGACCCTCATGAGTTCTAAATGTTGTTTTCGGAATATCTTCAGTCTTCATTCTGATTTGATGATATCCTAAATGAAGATCCAACTTGGTGAAGTAAATTGATCAATGCAATTCATCCAGTAATTCATCAATGATAGGAATGGGAAACTTATCTTTAATAGTGAGCTTGTTGAGCTCCCTATAATCCAGACACATGCGCCATGATCCATCCTTCTTATGTACCAATACTAATGGAGCAGAGAAACTTTGACTAGGTTGAATTATACCAGCCTCTAGCATTTATGCAACCATACGTTCAATTTCACGCTTTTGGGCATAGGGATATCTGTATGGCCTAATGTTTGGAGGAACACTTCCTAGAATCAGATTAATAGCATGATCATGATCACGAATAGGTGGGAGACCTTTGGGGGTTTCAAATACCTCGGAATGATTGTCCAAGACTTTTTGGAGATCTGGAGAAATAGATGATTTCGATGCGGAAACATCTAGCGAACATAATTGTGCAATTACACCTCTTTGTTCCTTTTTTAGAAGCTTTGTCATACCGTTAGAGCTAATTATCTTTCCTGGTTTCCCTACAATACCCCTTAATTCAACTTCTTTTCCTTCTATAGAAAATTTCATGAAAAGTTCGTGAAAATTAAAAGCTATTGTACCCAAGGATTGTAGCCATTGGACTCCTAATACAAAATCAACACCTCCCATTGGAATGGAAAGCATTGGGCTAGTCAATACATATTCTCCCATGGATAGCTTGATATTATGGCACTTTCCAGAGATATTTATTGTTCCTCTATTTGCAACCAACACTAGGCACTCTGGTGCTGGATATAGGAAGCAATTCAATTCTTTTGCTACCTTACAGTGAATAAAATTGTGGGTACGTCTTGAATCAATCAACACTATTACCTATTTCTTCTTGATTTGTCCTTCTATCTTGATGGTTTGAGGAGTGGTAATTCCAACCAATGCATTACAATATATTGTTGGATTCATTTCTTCTTTATCTAGGCTTTGTTCTTGGAGTATATCCTCTTCTTTTGACCTTTCTTGCTCCTTTTCTTCTTCCTCTTCACAGTCTATGTAGAATAATTTATTCTCAGCACACTTATGACCTTTAGTGTATTTGCTATCACAACTGTAAAAAAGCCCTTTTGCTCTTTTTTCTTCCAATTGTTGTAGTGTCAACCTTATAGGTTGTGGAAGACTAGGGGCAACGACACTTCCATCTTTACAGTTGTGAGTGGTATGCTTCCTAGTTGCCATAATTTTGCTTTCCATTTTTTTTGCTAACCTGAATGCCTTTTCTAATGAATTAGGTTCCCAAAGGCGAACATCATGTTGGATATTATCATTTAAAGTCCCTATGAACACATCAATCCTATGCTCCTCTGGAATTTTTTTTACCTTTATGTTCAATTTTTGGAACTCCTCAATGTGCTCCATTATTGAACCCTTTTGTTTGAGACTTATCAATTGGCTAAAAAAAGTGTTGCTTTTTGTATCCTAATAATGTGCTGTCAATTCTTCCATAAAAATTGCCCAAGTGATAATTTGTTTACGAGAGCAAAGCCATTGATACCACAAACTGATTTGGTTCCAAATATAAAGTTGCAATTCGTACCTTTTGTGCATTTTGCACATTATTGAGATCGAAAAATTGCTCCATCTGTAATATCCATGTTGCGGGATCCTTGCCATCAAACTTCCTCATATCAATTTTTGGAATATTAATCCAACGTTAGAGTCTATGAAATCATGATTAACATTTCTTTTGTTCACATCATGAGTTTTCTTTACTACCCTTTCACCATTAGTAAGTATTTCTTGTAGAAAATTTGTCAAATCTGTCTTCAAATCTGCCATGCCTGTCTTCAAATTTGTGTTCAAATCTATATTCAAATTGTCCATCTTAGCTTCCATTCCATTCATCTTAGCTTCCACGCCATTTATCTTAGCTTCTGTTAGCTTTTGTGAGAGTGACATTTGTTGCACTTGGTCTTGTAATTTTTATATATCATGTAGCATTTCTTCCTCTTCTTCACGAGTCATGCTAGAGCTTTCAGGTTGCTTACTAGGTGTTTGAATTTTCTTTCCTTGGGGCATCAGTTACTGATAATAATGCTCTACTATGCCTTTTGAATTCCTTCAAAATAAATTTTCAAACCAAGCTTAAGCAAGAATTTAAGAAAATTTACACACCTTTTTTCACTTTGTAGGAGCTCGATATTGCCTCTGATGTATCTATGTAATTTCAGATCATCTAGTTTTGAAATTGTGACCTGCAATAGCCCTCTGTGTCCTCTTTCCAATGCCACCAGTCTGATCCAAATTGGATTCTCCAAGGAAGAGTTATGCCAAATATCCCACAGTGACCTAATTATAGACTAGTTCAGTAGAGTGAAATTGTATGACATGCCACGTGTCCCTGTTTCGACCTTTGGCTCTGGAAAATATACACAAGAAACTATAATCTGTCTTCTCTCTGTACCTTCTTACAAAATTTAAATCCAATGCTCAGGGAGAAATTTATGATGATTTTCCCTAAGTCACTTGTTTGGAAGGTAATTCAGGAGTCCGCAAAAAGACCAACTTCCTCAGAGCATATCTCCGCAAATATAGCGCTAAAAGCTCTGAAATTCGGACCCGAGGTTAGTGCGATTTCATCTCAAATGGGGTTTTTCGCTTCTGAAATGTTGCAGGAAAAATGTTATAGCGAAAATGCCACAATGACCTATTTGGAGCAGCAAAACCCTAGAATCCAAAAGCTCTAATACCAAATGTTACGAAACCAGCTCACAAAAGATAGAAAAGATAGATCAACGCCTTAGAATTCAGCCTCTTTTAGGGGGAAACCTCCTTTACATTACACAAATGAATGATTCCTTGATGATTCAAATGACAAAACCTCCTTTCTATATATAGGAGTCTAAGGAGTCACAATATAACCCAGTCGACCTAACAATAATAATATAAAGGCACAAAAATAATAATAGAGGGATTTTATGGGGCACAGTAATAACAATATGGGGACAATAGGGGCACAAAAATATTAATAAGGGATACAACTACAATAGTAATGGGGTAATCACTAGTATTATAGGGACCTAACAATTCCTATGAATGTAGGGGATTATTTATTCCATAAATGCATTTGTGAAACTTGTCATCTATAACAATAAGAATAGGAAACAGGGTAAGAAAGATCTTTTTAATCCACTAAAGGATAAAATGAGTATTATAAGTCTTATTATTATAAGCCACTTGATCCTAAGGCCCACTATAGAGGATGTCGTGGTCAGACCCTCTGAAATGAAATCTATAGTGCACAGCTCCAAGGCCCAACCCCATATCTGGACTAGGTCCCAACCTTTGATCTCTAATATCACTGAGGTCTTGACCACAACCTTTGATCTCGCTGAGGTCTTGACCCCCTACCTCCGATCTCGCAAAGATCCTAACCCCCAACTAAGGTTGGGCCTAGACCACTAGTCGAAACTCTGTCTAGGAGCAATTTTAAAAGGTTTTTCCTCCTTCCTAACCCCCGAGTAAGGTTGGGCATGGCCCACTAGTTGGGAACTTCCATCCATAACATACCCCGATGGGTCTTGACCCCAAAATGGCCCCAACCGTCAACACTTAGTAAATTTTACGATTTTAACCATTCTTCTACTCTCTCACGAATTCTCTAGTTCAAACCTACTTTATCTAGGGATTAAGTAATTAAATAAAAACTCAGGGTTTGGCTTCGATTTGGCCAGTATGATCAATAAAAATAAATAAATAGGGCATGCGAAGAACAATTACACACAGGTAAATGATCTTGGTAAAACATTAAACATTTAACAACAAACTTACAACCAAGCCTGCAATTCCACTAAGACTCAAACCATATTTATGCCCTACACATGCAACATTTAACAAGATTAACAGTCTTGTATTTGACATATAAATCAAGCATGAAACAAATATGAGTCACAGAACCTGCATGACTGCATATAACACAATAAATTTATGCTCGCATTCAAAAAATTTAACTTACAACTCAGTAGTAGAGACTCATGAAATCCATAGATCATTTCAAGGCAAATTCAACCAATTAATTTCATGTACCAATTTATACACTCATGTGATAATTCACAGAGCTATATATATTAACTTTCATAAGACATAATCCTTAATATCATAACTTTAAGCTAAATGCACTTATCTGCACTATGACCATCTCTCAACGTAACAAAAACATAATGTTTTCTATATGCAATAAGAAAGAAATTCCCAGATATTGAACTTACTGTTGCATGAAAAAAAAAATCATCAACAAAACCATAAAATAGTGAAGAATTCAATCAATAACATCCATGCACCAACATCATACGACCATTTAACATTATTCATATTTACACACATTCAAAGAGAACTTGTTTAATTCGACAATTCTCAACTCATAACATTTCATACACAATTCAGAGATAGGGCAAATTGAAGGCGGGACTTCAATTTTCCACCCAACCATAGACCTGTTGTATGAAGAATTACTTACCATAGTCACCCCTGAGCCAGATCCATGATCTAAGGGGAAGTTTTCCTTTCAACAACCTCAAGAGGAAGCCATCTTAGGATACACAAAGGATAGTAAATGCATATGACAATGGGTGGTTTGTCACATAATCAAGCACAACATAATTCACAATAATGGGTGGTTTATCAACTGGGTTAAGCACTCTCAGAGTGGCTTATCATCCCCAACAAGCACCCTGGGTGGTTTATAAGTTGTGTCAAGCACTCATTGAGTGGTTTTATCATCCCACAATAAGAAACCCTCTATGTGTGGTTTATCAACCCTATTAAGCACCCAAGGTGGTTTATCAGTTGTGTCAAGCACTCAATAAGTGGTTTATCAAACCACAACCAACACCCATTCTATTTCTTTTTCATCCTCTTTCTCTTCTGGTCACAACTATCTCTTTCAGGGAATCCCATTCCCTCATATCATAACTCCTTCCAACTTTACTCATGAGCTCCACCATGAAGATGTCTAACACTATATTGTGGTGCATTTTCCTTTTTATTATTTCCTTAGGGGTCTCTTCATATTCCTCTTGGACTCTTCCTCTTATTTTCTTTTCCTCATTATTTACACCACAAAATTATTGTAAGGTGCCAACTAATCCCAATTGGGTTAATATCTCTTCCCTCTTAAATCATGAATCTGTGGTATCACACTTCAGACTATTACCTTATTACATTACAAAAATCAGGGGAACAAGTACCAGGGGTGTCACACATTTGGACATGGAACTTCCATCGGGGAATTCGAGCTTGGGGAAAGTGCAACTCAAATATCTCTAGATGGTAGCAGGATATGGCACAATACTAGTGGCTCTGCAATTCTAGCAATTATGTGGTAGCCACCAAAGTCCTAAATTGGATCCAAAAGCACAATCTCTATTACTCTTATAAACTCATGTACTCTATCATAATTCACTAGAGGCAACAAATTGTATGAGGCATTCTGGCTAATCAATGAGCTAAGAGAGAAATGCAAACCATTGGGAGCCTTAACTTACAATGCCCTTCTTGGTGCTTATGCTCGTAATGATGAATATGAAAGGCTCTTAATTTACTCTCCAAATGAGGTAGTGTTGTGCTCTACAACAACCCCCCATTTCATATCATCTTTACTTATAAATATTAATGTATGAAATGGGTCCCTTTAGAATTTAATTTGGTATCAATGCTATTATAATCCAAAAAAGTCCAATAAATGAATAAATGCACTTTATAAAACTTTTTGGACAAACCCTTAAGAAGAAATCGTGTAATGATTTGTCATTGCGATAAAGCGATCGCAAGATCGCATATCGCAATGACACATGAATTATAATTAAGCACCCCAAAACTTTCCGCCGATGCGCATTCGGCGCATTCGGAGATCGGCGATATTCCATGAACATGTTCAAATGCCCCATGCCAATAGTCCCGACGCGATACACATTCGGCGAATTCGGCGATCGACGACACGCTACAACAGTTGTGATGTTCCCAAAGACTTGTCCCAATGCGATGCGCAGTCGGGAACCGGGTATCGGCGGCAATCTCACCCAAGTCTTATTGCGCTCAAAGCTTTTTGCCGATGTGATATCGCATTCGGCGATCGGTGATATCCAATACACACCATTAAAGCACACTAATCATACCCCCGATTGCGATCTGATAAAGCGCGGTTTTCGACGAAGAGCCGTTAAGTGATGGGATGGCACAATTTATTTGTAATAAAAGATTGATCGCTCACGCAATCCTTCATCTATGCTCAACCGCAAAAACGTCCATTTCATGCTTAAGTGAATCGTTCACCCAAATAACGATATAATGGGCATTTAAGGAATGACAGATTGAAAACGGCTAATTAATAAGATCATGTCCTAAAATCTTTTTACAGATTGTATCCGCGCCCATTTTAAAAGCTAAATCCTTCAGTTACGCATCTATTCATATGTGTTGTATCACTTAAGAGTTTTTCATCACTATCTCTGTGTATTACGCCCAATTGCCTCTTTCTGTAGAATTCATTCATAGAAGCTAGGCCTGATAAGATGGGAAAGAAGTCCAAGAAGACTGCAGGTGCTTCCTCAACACCAATTGCAGGACAAGCGGCCGCAAATAAGAAGAAGGGACTAATATCCGATACTACATGCACGGGGCTCACCAGAGTGACTTGGCAGGGCACTTATAACCTAATTGAAGCTGAGCAACCAGAAAAGGTAGTGACAGAAGCTAGTGTGGACTTACTCAAGAAGTCTGATGCAACTCAAAGATTTGGCCGACTCTTTCCTTCACAGGATAGTGGCCAGAGAACAGATTCTTCCCTATACAGACGTTGTGCGATGGGCGATTGAAGAAATCCCCATATTGAACAGAACTTTTAATACCAGAGATGGGAGGATTTTCGGATCATTCAAGCCAGATGACCTAAGGCAAATGTATCGTTTGCCCGAGCCAGAGAAAATATATAACAAGGCCTTCTTGGAGAAGTTTGCAAGCGAGAATGAGATCGAGTCTGAACCTATCAAGGATTGGAGGCAAAATCCCAACAAGCACAAGCACGAATCCTCCGGTAAGTACTCGGTCGATTCTTTAGCTTCTCCTTATTGTTATGCGGGGATTATGATGTGTAGGCTGTGGGGATTGCATGATTCTGCCAATTTTACCATTGAAATGGTTCCTTTAATGGAGGCAGCGGTAAACAGTTGGATTATGGATTGGGCTACTATTCTTTCGGATAAATTAGCAGTAGCTGTTCGTGATTTTAGATCTCAGACTGTTGTTTCAGAAAGGAAAATGCCCCCGTTCTACTATAGTGCATATATCTTGGACACCCTTTGTTTTAATCCGAATTTCCTGTCCTCGGGTGGAGGTGGACTGCACAGGACCCTTCACCCATTCATATATATCATCAAAAATTGTGGAAGTCTTCTTATAAAGACCACCTGTATCAAATCTGTAATGGTTTTATGGTGCCCATTTACTATTCCATTTTTGATAAACCCATTTCAAAAATTTCCTATCAAGCTTCCTTTGATTTACCAGCAGTAGCAAGTTGGTTTGGAGAAGAAAATTTCACCTATATCAGAGTTTTCGGCAGTGAAGCCGACCCACATGTGCTTCCTCTATATGTTCCAGATAAGCTGCTAGCAAGGGAAATTGCATATCAAATCATGGCTGAGAGTACTACACAGACTCTCAAGAGAGAAAAGAAAAAGGGATGGCCATCTTTTCCCTTCAGATGTGGTGTTTACACTCTGCATGATCTTAAACATGCAGAAAAGGAAGCCATGAAGCTTCAGTCTTTAACTCTGGCCACGATCCCAAACAGACCATACGACCCAAAAAAGACTGCTTACACTGCATTAGAACATGCCAAATTAACAAGGTTTGAACATCAGGCAGATATGTTTGATGACCTGTTCGTTGCCTCCGAATCAATAGGTCATGCTAAAGAACTCGCTAGGATGCGATATAATGATGAGGGATTAACTGAGTTCAATAAACTCAGAGAACAGAGGTTGCAAACTCTGCCTCTGGATTTATTGGCAACAACCCCAGCGACATCATCAAGCGGACCTGTTCAGGAACAGTTCAAGGGACAGGAGGAAAGACAGAGAAAAGAACAGGCGGAGAGGCTAAAGAAAGAACTAGAGGAAAAGCAGAAAAGGGAACAAGAAGAAAAACAGAGGAAAGAAAAAGAGGAGCAGCAGAGGAAAGAGCAGGAGAAAGAGCAGCAGAAGCAAACCACCGATGTCAATGTAGACACTACCATAGACCCCAAATTATTACAAGAATGGCAGCAATTTCATTCCATCATCAGTGGATTGGAATGTTCAAAAGATGGGGATACTTCTAAGACAAATGATACGCAGGATGTTACCTCTCCTCAGGTTCTAAGTGGAACCAGCGGCCCACCAAGTTCTAAAGAAGTTGAAGTTATTCCAAAAGACCCCTCTGACCAGATTATTCTACAGATAGAAGATATTCCGCCATTGGATGTTTTCTACAGCCCAAGACACAGGGCAGTTGTAAAGCGGTCAAGGAAGAGACGAAGGATTGATCAACCTTCTATCTTCCCAGAACAAACGGTCACGGGTAATGTAGTATGGAAGGAGGAATTGGATCCCTCCGATGACTTAACAAAGCTATCACAATATGCGGGCGCTTATTCGGCGGCAACAATTGACAAAGCATCGGAGGTGAGCCTTCTATTGAAGAATAAGGACCAAGAAATCTTTGCGTTACAGGCAGAATTGGTTGAAACAAGGCAAAGGGTAGCACAAGCAGAAGAACAGTTGCTGGCGCAACAGCAAGAGAATAATCAGTTGACTCAGCAATTGCAAGCAGAAAGGCAAAGGATCGATCAGGATGCGATCCAGAAACAAAAAGAATTGTCGGAGGCATTGGAAAATTTGAGAGCGGCGAATGAACAAATGATAAAGACCAAAGATGAGCAAATTGCTCAAATGTCATCACAGTTGGAAAAGATGAAGGGCGCATCGCAGGTAAAAGAGTTTAAATCAGAGGCATTATTGATAAACAATGCATTGATAGCTCAGGTCAGACTCTTATGTCAACAGATCGCTCAAGCTGAGTCCCTATGTGAGCTAACTACAGCAGTAAATCAGCAGGTAGAAAAGGCCAGGACTGAACTAGATCAAGCGGACGAGGCCATTACTGCATATCTTGACTGGCAAGATACTGATTTGGGAAAAGCAGCAAATTTGCCCAGGATTATGGAAACACAGAAAGATATACTTTTCACAGAATGGCACACTCAAGTGATGAAAGCAGAAAGGGCGGCTTCAAGATGTAAATCAACCGCCAGCAATCTAGTGGATCTAGTCAATAACACTCTTTACCTGGCCAATATGATTTCTCAATGTACACCGGGAAAGATAACAACTACAAATACATTAGAGCAAACATGCTACCCTGAATTAGAAGAAAAAGGAAGATTAATCGCTGGAGTTAAAAGCTTATCCTCAGATGCATATTGTCTCTTTTTAATCAAGCCACATACACAGAGATCTGCCCTAAAGTGCCTTACAGACGCAATCGGGTGTATAATTCCCGATATCCAAGATGCCACCTACGCTACACAGCTCAGTTCGTGCCTCAACAAACCTCCGGAAGTTGAGCCAATGCTTGCAATTAACCAGCTCAGATTCAAAGGAAAGCAGCCGACTTCATGAGTCACCCTCCCACTTGCCAGATCGCCAACCAAAACAGGATCAAGAGTTATTGATACCAGCTTAGTAGGATTTCTGTTTAGTAGATATTTAAATTAGATTAGTATTTATAGACCCTTTCATTGTTTTGGAAAGGGTCGTAAAATTTTGTAACAGACTTAATAGGCTGAAGTTTGCACTACTGTGCTTCAGTCGCTATTCTTTTATGAAATTGGACCAGTTGTTCTGAATTTGACATTAAATTTTTTAATGCAATTGCGCACTATTTCCTTTGTTGAGGACGATTTCTGTGTTGGAGGAAGAACTGCTAATAGCGATTGATATTTGGGAATGTCCCTCAGCTCATATGGTACTTTTATCTACGTCTGAAGTCATTCCTTTTATATGAATTGTTATGCTATATATTCTTGCTATTGTTGAATACATGTATGCGCTGTAACAGCAAATCTCTATCTCAGCCCACTATTGGATGTTTTGCGATTTGCATTTTCCTTTAATCATGCATGTAACAATGATATAAATGATAAAGTGTAGTAATTTCGCTGTTATCTCTTTGTGTGACTATTTATGCACAACAATCTTGAACAATTTAATATCTATGTTTAAAGACAGAGTCATCTATATGCTTGTCTAAAAGCTCAGATCATCAAACGCTACACTTTAGAGATCGATAAAACCCCGGGGTAGATTATAGTTATTATATTCCTGCCGATAGTTTTAGTTGTTTGCTTATCACTAGCATAATCTATAAGTCACTCATCCATCCCATTTTATCTATTTTTGGGAAACTGGTCCCATTATCCCCAGTCGGAGCCACTATTCCAAACGGAAAAGGAGCTGTACTAAGGTCCGGACTGGGTGGTTTCCCCTATGTTGTTGCAGCGATTTTCGAGGCATCAACATAATTGGCGCTAGAAGGAGGGCCATCAACTGTGAATGGCACATAAGTCCAAACCTATAAGCCATTCTAAGAGTAATTCTCCCTCCGAATCCCCTCGACCTTCCCATTTGCACACTGGTTCGCCGGTATCCAAACAAGGAGAAGGGGAATCAACTACCACTGCTCAAACCCATCATACCCCAGAACAATTAAGTCTTGAATCACCTGAAGTCCAGTCTCTAATCCATAAACTTCAGAGCTTCTCGATTTCACCACAGAAATCTGAGGTATCACAAAGCAGTGCGACTTCGCAGTTCAATCTGACTCATCCTCTCACCAGACTTCAGAGCGAAAAACTCGGTATTGAACCCACTGAGTTCCCTTTACCTAAAAGGAAAAAGGCGAAGAAAATTACTGAAGGATCTGATAGTGAAGAGCTTTCATCCACGTCCTCCATTGCATCTTCCCCTCTGCGAGGTCAACCATCCACTCCCCCATTACAAATTGTCGTTCATCAGGGATTAGAAGCCTCAATATCCCAACCTGTTCACTCCTCATCTTTGATCCCTTCCCATACATCTGGAATCCCAACAGTAGTGTCAACCACTGTCGCTATCATAATGGCAGACCCATGGACTAGGCCAGGTGCAGTCAACATGCCTGCACCATTGCATGATCTACCAGATGCTCCTGAAAAATGGCTGCCTAAATTTAACCCAGATGACGGGACCCAGGCTGAAGAACACATTAATAATTTTATGTTAGCAGTTAACTTAAAAGGAGTGACAGAACAAGATGTTGTTGTGAGACTCTTCCCCTACACCTTACAAGGATCAGCAGGATCCTGGTATTTTTCCTTACCCTCTGGTTCAATTACCAGTTGGAACACATGCCAAGAGCAGTTTCTTACCAAATATGGAGATGATAGGTCCTTAGCTACTTTAATAAACGACCTCTCCAATATGAGAATAGAGCATAGGGAACCAATAAAGGAGTTTAATGCCAGATTTAATAAACTCCTGAATAAAATTCCTACAGCTTCTAAACCAAGTGAACAAATTCGAAGCGAATGGTACATTACCACTCTACCTGCCAACATAGCCATTTTTGTGGACAGGGCTGGGAAACCTACCTTAGCTGAAAACATGAGAGAAGCACTTGCTGTTGAAAAGCGCATTAACGCTCTAGAGAAGAAAGCTGCTTTGGAAGATAGAAAAGCTAAAAAAGTCTCGTTTAAAGAGGATTCTAAGAAGAAAACCCCAAAGGACCCGTACGACATGGAAGGTTTACAAAATGTCCTTAAAACATTGTCTAACGAAATGGTTGAAATAAAGAAGCAGGTGGTCGAAACCTCAAACAAAAGACCATTTAGGACTTATAAGAAAACTGAAACTAAGCCACCCAATGTTATATCTAACGCAGATTCAGAGCAAGAAGAAGAGGAAGAGGAAACAACCTCACAAACCGATGATGAGGAAGAAGTAGCTGAATGCCACGGAATGTGGGATTTTATACTCCCAAACTCTGATACCGAGCCAGAAGAAGAAGCCTTTCCGGTTACTACAAGAAGTAAAAGTACTTCTGAACCTGCCCAGGCAACTTCAAAGAAAAGGAGCGCAGGTGCAACCACGACAAAGGAAAAAGTTCCCCCAAAGAAGTCGCCTGTAGTTATTCCGCAAAACCAGCCTTCAACTTCTAATTCTCCTTCAACATCCAAAACATTAGTGGTATCCGATTCAATGGAATATAATATTGTTGATGACATGAAGAAAACTAAGGCAAACATAACTATGTTTGAGCTTAGTAAATTAAAACATCAGCAAAAATTACTTCTTAAAGAATTGAATGCTGTTCCCTCTACTCCCCTTCCCAGTGCAAGAGCTGCCAACGATTCAGGCCAACCTCCTTCAGGTATGGTTGAAGCTACCGATTCAGTTCTAATCGGAGATAGATCGAATTCTCATACTCCACCCTTCCTGCTGACCTATGAGATTTATAATAGAAACCTGCACAACTGTTTAATTGATTCAGGGGCATCATCTAATATAATGCCAGCTTCAGTTTGTTCTAAACTGAATATTGAACCCCAGAAGTCTGCTATTCATATTGTACAGTTGGACAGGACCAAAGTGCAGGTTGTGGGAGAAATTAATTCCGTAACCATCAGGTTGTCTGCCGATCCCAGGATTGTACAGAGGATTGATATCTTAATTGCTGATATACCTGAGTTCTATGGTTTAATTTTGAGCAGAGATTGGTCCGAAAAACTGCATGGGTATATTTCCACAGATTGGTCACATATGTGGCTTCCCTACAAGGGAAAGCCAAATCAAATAAGGATCGATCGAGAGAAGCATATGACCCACACAGTTACCGAATTTGAGCAAGAAAACCAACCTGTGGCGTTCAACAACAACATTTTGGGGAACTATTCGTCAGAGTCATTCTTTGGCAACTTTGTTGCCCAACCATCTCCTTTTTCAGTCAATCATTTTACATCTCAGATTGAAATTTTTTCACAAACTGATAAGTCCAGATGTTTTAATGATGCTGAGGAAAATGTAAATATTTTTGTTAATACTCCTTTATTTTGGTCTTTATATTTTGATGGCTCTAAGTCCAGCGAAGGCTCAGGAGCAGGTTGCATTTTGGTTAGTCCACAAGGAGAAAAGACAATGCTGTCTTGTAGGTTAGAATTTGACTACACTAACAACACAGCCGAATATGAAGCTTTAATCCAGGGATTATATAAAGCAATCGGCCTCAAAGTGAAATATCTAAAAGTATTCGGCGATTCAGAAATCATTGTCAAACAGGTGAGGAATGCAATTCATTGTCTTTCAAGTCACCTCAAGCATTATCAATTGCTAGTACAGGATCTTACCTCACACTTTTCAGCATTTAACATTTCTTCCATTCCTAGGTCGCAAAACTCGGCAGTCGACCTACTAGCCAATGTAGCTTCTAAGCTTTTACCTTCTGAAGACTACAACCTTGATAGATTTTCCGTAGAATTACATTTTAGGCCTTCAATTCCCGACAATGTCACTAATTGGAGAGTATTTAACCATGATGAAGATATCTTGCAGTTTCTAACTTCCGAAAAATCCTATGACAATCAAGTTATTGAGGAAAATGACCATGATCTACAGATGAAAGAAACACCTCAAGAAAATTCAATTCCTAAACCGGTGGTAAAGCTTGAAGATCTTTATGATATCAAAGACAATTTTAAACCTGTAATTAATACAAAGCTTCAAAGTTCTACCCTTAGGTTTGAATTGATAAATCTAGGTACTGATCATGCTCCTCAAAACATCAATTTAGGATTAGGACTTTCCCTGGAAGAAAAGGAAGCATTTATTAAATTATTAAGAAAAAACAAACAGATCTTTGCTTGGAAGTATGACGATTTGAAGACTTATGATACATCTATTATCCAGCATACCATTCCTATGCTTCCTGATCAGAAACTGATCCAGCAAAAGTTAAGAAAAATACATCCAAATTTGGAGAGCCAGATAAAGTCGGAACTTAACAAGCTCTTGAAAGCCAAGATTATTTTTCCGGTCCGACACTCAAACTGGGTCTCTAATATGGTGCCAGTCAGGAAGAAAAATGGCGACATTCGAATCTGTATTGATTTCAGGAACCTGAACAAAGCGAGCTTAAAAGACAACTTCCCATTACCTACTATGGAACAAATCCTCCAATCAGTAGCAGGTTCTGAATTGATGTCCTTTCTTGATGGATTCTCAGGATATAACCAAGTTCTGGTTCATCCTGATGACCAACTTAAAACCACATTCAGAACAAAATGGGGAACATATGCATATCAGAAAATGCCTTTTGGACTCATAAATGCAGGAGCGACATTCCAGAGAGCTATGGATATAGCCTTTAGAGGGTTGATTAATCGAACAGTAGTCGTCTATTTAGACGATATTACTGTATATTCTAAGAAGAGATATAATCATTTGCATGACTTAAATCAAATCTTTCAGCGATGCAAAAGATATGGTATTTCTCTGAACCCAAAGAAGTCTTTCTTTGCTCTTGATCAAGGAAAACTCTTAGGCTTTATTGTATCCAAAGATGGCATTTATATTGATCCTGATCGGATCAAGGAAATTTCTGAAATCCCTTTCCCACACAATAAAAAGTTGATGCAGTCATTTTTAGGCCAAATTAATTTCGTTAAACGATTTATTCCAGATTTTTCTCAAATTGTATTACCACTCCAGACAATGATTAAGAAGAATTCAATCTTCAAGTGGGGATCAGAAGAAAAGCAAGCTTTTGATGTTATCAGGCAATCAATAATCAATGCCCCAGCCTTGAATACTCCAAATTTTTCTAATCATTTCACATTGTATACTATTGCGTCTGATGTGTCTTATGCTGCAGTTCTCACGCAGCCAAATGCTCACAATTTAGAGGCACCCATATCATTCTTCAGTTCAAATCTTCAGGGTGCCGAATTAAATTACTCCGATGTAGAAAAAAAAGCCTTTGCTGTATTTAAAGCGGTCAAACATTATAGATCCTTTCTTTTAAAAACCCATACAAAAATAATAGTTCCTTTCCCCGCAGTTAGGCAACTACTAATCCAAAAAGAGTTGGGTGAAAAAAGGGCAAATTGGGTCACAGCGCTTCAAGAGTATGACCTAGAAATTAAGCCAGCAAAGATTGTTAGGGGCCAAGGTTTTTGCAGGATATTGGCAGGAGCATCCAACATTCCAGAATCAAGCGATATAGATCAAACTCAAGAAATTAATCAGATAAGTGTTACTGATTCTGGATCTCAATATGCAGATTTAATCTTTTATCTAAAGAATGGTTATGCACCTCCGAATTTGTCTTACAAAAACAAAAGGGCCATTAGATTAAAAGCGAAGAATTTTAGAATCATTGATGACGTGCTTTTTAGACAGAATTACGATTCTATCTTGTTAAGATGCCTTGAAAAACCTGAAGCGCAAAAGGTTTTGCAGGAGCTACATGACGGACCAGCAAGAGGACATTTCGGAGCTGACACAACAGCTCACAAAATTATTCATGCTGGTTACTATTGGCCTACTTTGTTTAAAGATGCTCACGAATACGTAAGGAAATGTCTAAATTGTCAAACTGCTAGCGGAAGAAAACGTAAATCAACTTTCCCCCTGCAACCAATCAACATTGAACAGCCATTTGAGCAATGGGGATTGGATATCATTGGGGAGATTACTCCAGCATCTTCCAAACAGCATAAGTATATCCTTACTGCTACCGATTACTTTACAAAGTGGGTTGAGGCAATCCCTTTAAAGACAGCAAATTCTGAAGCAATCATTGAATTCATAGACCAATTCATCATTACCAGGTTTGGTGTCCCAAATGCTCTTGTTTTCGATAATGCATCTTACTTTTCAGGCAATGCTATGTTTGATTTCGCTATTAAAAGAGGATTTAAGTTAAAATATTCTGCTAATTATTATCCCCAAGGAAATGGTTTAGCAGAATCTACTAATAAGAATCTGATTAAAATCGTTAAGCGAACTATCGAACAAAATCAGAGGAATTGGTACAAATCCTTAGTGTTCGCATTATGGGTTGATAGGATAACACAGAAAGCTTCTATTGGAACTTCTCCATTTAATCTTGTCTATGGAAAAGAAGCAATCTTACCCACAAATCTTATTCTTCCTTCTTTAGCCCTAGTGCAGTTTATTGAGGAAACTCCTTCCTCTTCTATTCAATTTAGACATGACCAGATCCTAAAATTAGAAGAGGAAAGAGAAAAAGCCAAGGTTATCCATGCCAAACATCAGCAAGTCATCAAAGCAGCTTTTGATTCAGTCTCATCCGGTTCAAAACAATTCCAAGTCGGTGATTTAGTTCTGAAATGGGACAAAGCCCATGAAGACAAGGGTAAACACTCCAAGTTCCAGAAGTTGTGGCTTGGACCATTTCAGATATGTGAGAAGATAGGCCATTCAACCTTCATATTGCAAGATTTATCAGGTTTGAGAGATTCTCTCCCTGTTAATGGCCTTGTCTTGAAGAAATTCTTTCACTGAGGAGGTAACCCCTTCTCCTTCCATTTCAGTAGGATTTTATAGTTTGTAGGATTTTAAGAAATAAGGTTGTGAGATATCTCCCATTGACCTTTTGCTGTGTTTGAAAAGTTGTCCCCATAGAACGAGAACGAACATTTGCTTTTAAAATGATAGAACTTTTAACCAAAAAGGATAATTTCTAGGAAATTAGATATCTTTGTATTCTGAAATCTCAATTCAAAATTTTGTCAACTCCTCTCAAAGCATAGAAATATTGTAAACCATTTTATTTTTTTTAAATTGGTCTCTAAAGGTTATCCTTATTAAGATAGGAATCAATCCAATCTCACCATCTTCAACTCTTACTCTGTCATCCATTACTCTTAAGAAGAAGATTGTTCACCCCATCCACCAAAGTTTACGATTATTCAGAGTGTAATTCTAAAATATAAGATATTTAAGATAAGAGGTCTTATTACAAGCCTGCTTACCACGTTCATAGAGAAATAGTTTATCTGACATTACCAATACTGCAAACCAAAACAGGGTAATGGCTTGAAATTACAAGACAAGGGGTCTCATAACGAGCCAGCTTGTTCAGTTAAACTACTATCAGTGAGTGGCATTGTCAACAGTTGGCCACCAAACCAGGACAATGGCTTTTTATCTTATCAATGACAAAGAAGAAAAAGGAAATGAAATACAAAATATAAAAAAATATTTTGAATTCATTCCGTTAATCACACTCTTAATTGGATGGGACAATGGACAATCACATGGTTAAAAGGTATCCCTGTCGAAACTATAGATGTTTGCTGGCAACAGAGGCTCTACCTATGACAGATGAGTTTACTATAAAAGGCTGATTTGGAAAGGTATTCTATTTTATCATTACAAACCAATAAAGACCTATTTCAAAGCTTAGAATGTTTTTATTTTCTTAAACAAGAGGAAGTCAACAAAATAGTTATATTTTTCTCAGAATATATTGAAATCTAGTTATATTAGAAATTTCCCCATTGATTGAAACTCTATTTTCTGAAAAAGCTTAAATGTTTCTATTTTTTGAAAGAGATAACTGGTTCTTCCAGCGAATCGCCAATTGTTGTGCTCTACAACAACCCCCCATTTCATATCATCTTTACTTATAAATATTAATGTATGAAATGGGTCCCTTTAGAATTTAATTTGGTATCAATGCTATTATAATCCAAAAAAGTCCAATAAATGAATAAATGCACTTTATAAAACTTTTTGGACAAACCCTTAAGAAGAAATCGTGTAATGATTTGTCATTGCGATAAAGCGATCGCAAGATCGCATATCGCAATGACACATGAATTATAATTAAGCACCCCAAAACTTTCCGCCGATGCGCATTCAGAGATTGGCGGTATTCCATGAACATGTTAAAATGCCCCATGCCAATAGTCCCGACGCGATACACATTCGGCGAATTCGGCGATCGGCGACACGCTACAACAGTTGTGATGTTCCCAAAGACTTGTCCCGATGCGATGCGCAATCGGGAATCGGATATCGGCGGCAATCTCACCCAAGTCTTATTGCGCTCAAAGCTTTTCGCCGATGCGATATCGCATTCGGCGATCGGTGATATCCAATACACACCATTAAAGCACACTAATCATACCCCCGATTGCGATCCGATAAAGCGCGGTTTTCGACGAAGAGCCGTTAAGTGATGGGATGGCACAATTCATTTGTAATAAAAGCTTGATCGCTCACGCAATCCTTCATCTATGCTCAACCGCCAAAACGTCCATTTCATGCTTAAGTGAATCGTTCACCCAAATAACGATATAATGGGCATTTAAGGAATGACAGACTGAAAACAGCTAATTAATAAGATCATGTCCTAAAATCTTTTTACAGATTGTATCCGCGCCCATTTTAAAAGCTAAATCCTTCAGTTACGCATCTATTCATATGTGCTGTATCACTTAAGAGTTTTTCATCGCTATCTCTGTGTATTACGCCCAATTGCCTCTTTGTGCAGAATTCATTCACAGAAGCTAGGCCTGAGAAGATGGGAAAGAAGTCCAAGAAGACTGCAGGTGCTTCCTCAACACCAATTGCAGGACAAGCGGCCACAAATAAGAAGAAGGGACTAATATCCGATACTACATGCACGGGGCTCACCAGAGTGACTTGGCAGGGCACTTATAACCTAATTGAAGCTGAGCAACCAGAAAAGGTAGTGACAGAAGCTAGTGTGGACTTACTCAAGAAGTCTGATGCAACTCTCAAAGATTTGGCCGACTCTTTCCTTCACAGGATAGCGGCCAGAGAACAGATTCTTCCCTATACAGACGTTGTGCGATGGGCGATTGAAGAAATCCCCATATTGGACAGAACTTTTAATACCAGAGATGGGAGGATTTTCGGATCATTCAAGCCAGATGACCTAAGGCAAATGTATCATTTTCCCGAGCCAGAGAAAATATATAACAAGGCCTTCTTCGAGAAGTTTGCAAGCGAGAATGAGATCGAGTTTGAACCTATCAAGGATTGGAGGCAAAATCCCAACAAGCACAAGCACGAATCCTCCGGTAAGTACTCGGTCGATTCTTTAGCTTCTCCTTATTGTTATGCGGGGATTATGATGTGTAGGCTGTGGGGATTGCATGATTCTGCCAATTTTACCATTGAAATGGTTCCTTTAATGGAGGCAGCGGTAAACAGTTGGATTATGGATTGGGCTACTATTCTTTCAGATAAATTAGCAGTAGCTGTTCGTGATTTTAGATCTCAGACTGTTGTTTCAGAAAGGAAAATGCCCCCGTTCTACTATAGTGCATATATCTTAGACACCCTTTGTTTTAATTCCGAATTTCCTGTCCTCGGGTGGAGGTGGACTGCACAGGACCCTTCACCCATTCATATATATCATCAAAAATTGTAGAAGTCTTCTTATAAAGACCACCTGTATCAAATCTGTAATGGTTTTATGGTGCCCATTTACTATTCCATTTTTGATAAACCCATTTCAAAAATTTCCTATCAAGCTTCCTTTGATTTACCAGCAGTAGCAAGTTGGTTTGGAGAAGAAAATTTCACCTATATCAGAGTTTTCGGCAGTGAAGCCGACCCACATGTGCTTCCTCTATATGTTCCAGATAAGCTGCTAGCAAGGGAAATTGCATATCAAATCATGGCTGAGAGTACTACACAGACTCTCAAGAGAGAAAAGAAAAAGGGATGGCCATCTTTTCCCTTCAGATGTGGTGTTTACACTTTGCATGATCTTAAACATGCAGAAAAGGAAGCCACGAAGCTTCAGTCTTTAACTCTGGCCACGATCCCAAACAGACCATACGACCCAAAAAAGACTGCTTACACTGCATTAGAACAGGCCAAATTAACAAGGTTTGAACATCAGGCAGATATGTTTGATGACCTGTTCGTTGCCTCCGAATCAATAGGTCATGCTAAAGAACTCGCTAGGATGCGATATAATGATGAGGGATTAACTGAGTTCAATAAACTCAGAGAACAGAGGTTGCAAACTCTGCCTCTGGATTTATTGGCAACAACCCCAACGACATCATCAAGTGGACCTGCTCAGGAACAGTTCAAGGGACAGGAGGAAAGACAGAGAAAAGAACAGGCGGAGAGGCTAAAGAAAGAACTAGAGGAAAAGGCAGAAAAGGGAACAAGAAGAAAAACAGAGGAAAGAAAAAGAGGAGCAGCAGAGGAAAGAAAAAGAGGAGCAGCAGAGGAAAGAGCAGGAGAAAGAGCAGCAGAAGCAAACCACCGATGTCAATGTAGACACTACCATAGACCCCAAATTATTACAAGAATGGCAGCAATTTCATTCCATCATCAGTGGATTGGAATGTTCAAAAGATGGGGATACTTCTAAGACAAATGATACGCAGGATGTTACCTCTCCTCAGGTTCTAAGTGGAACCAGCGACCCACCAAGTTCTAAAGAAGTTGAAGTTATTCCAAAAGACCCCTCTGACCAGATTATTCTACAGATAGAAGATATTCCGCCATTGGATGTTTTCTACAGCCCAAGACACAGGGCAGTTGTAAAGCGGTCAAGGAAGAGACGAAGGATTGATCAACCTTCTATCTTCCCAGAACAAACGGTCACGGGTAATGTAGTATGGAAGGAGGAATTGGATCCCTCCGATGACTTAACAAAGCTATCACAATATGCGGGCGCTTATTCGGTGGCAACAATTGAAAAAGCATCGGAGGTGAGCCTTCTATTGAAGAATAAGGACCAAGAAATATTTGCGTTACAGGCAGAATTGGTTGAAACAAGGCAAAGGGCAGCACAAGCAGAAGAACAGTTGCTGGCGCAACAGCAAGAGAACAATCAGTTGACTCAGCAATTGCAAGCAGAAAGGCAAAGGATCGATCAGGGTGCGATCCAGAAACAAAAAGAATTGACGGAGGCATTGGAAAATTTGAGAGCGGCGAATGAACAAATGATAAAGACCAAAGATGAGCAAATTGCTCAAATGTCATCACAGTTGGAAAAGATGAAGGGCGCGTCGCAGGTAAAAGAGTTTAAATCAGAGGCATTATTGATAAACAATGCATTGATAGCTCAGGTCAGACTCTTATGTCAACAGATCGCTCAAGCTGAGTCCCTATGTGAGCTAACTACAACAGTAAATCAGCAGGTAGAAAAGGCCAGGACTGAACTAGATCAAGCGGACGAGGCCATTACTGTATATCTTGACTGGCAAGATACTGATTTGGGAAAAGCAACAAATTTGCCTAGGATTATGGAAACACAGAAAGATATACTTTTCACAGAATGGCACACTCAAGTGATGAAAGCAGAAAGGGCGGCTTCAAGATGTAAATCAACCGCCAGCAATCTAGTGGATCTAGTCAATAACACTCTTTACCTGGCCAATATGATTTCTCAATGTACACCGGGAAAGATAACAACTACAAATACATTAGAGCAAACATGCTACCCTGAATTAGAAGAAAAAGGAAGATTAATCGCTGGAGTTAAAAGCTTATCCTCAGATGCATATTGGCTCTTTTTAATCAAGCCACATACACAGAGATCTGCCCTAAAGTGCCTTACAGACGCAATCGGGTGTATAATTCCCGATATCCAAGATGCCACCTACGCTGCACAGCTCAGTTCGTGCCTCAACAAACCTCCGGAAGTTGAGCCAATGCTTGCAATTAATCAGCTCAGATTCAAAGGAAAGCAGCCGACTTAATGAGTCACCCTCCCGCTTGCCAGATCGCCAACCAAAACAGGATCAAGAGTTATTGATACCAGCTTAGTAGGATTTCTGTTTAGTAGATATTTAAATTAGATTAGTATTTATAGACCCTTTCATTGTTTTGGAAAGGGTCGTAAAATTTTGTAACAGACTTAATAGGCTGAAGTTTGCACTACTGTGCTTCAGTCGCTATTCTTTTATGAAATTGGACCAGTTGTTCTGAATTCGACATTAAATTTTTTAATGCAATTGCGCACTATTGCCTTTGTTGAGGACGATTTTTGTGTTGGAGGAAGAACTGCTAATAGCGATTGATATTTGGGAATGTGCCGCAGCTCATATGGTACTTTTATCTACGTCTGAAGTCATTCCTTTTATATGAATTGTTATGCTATATATTCTTGCTATTGTTGAATACATGTATGCGCTGTAACAACAAATCTCTATCTCAGCCCACTATTGGATGTTTTGCGATTTGCATTTTCCTTTAATCATGCATGTAACAATGATATAAATGATAAAGTGTAGTAATTTCGCTGTTATCGCTTTGTGTAACTATTTATGCACAGCAATCTTGAACAATTTAATATCTATGTTTAAAGACAGAGTCATCTATATGCCTGTCTAAAAGCTCAGATCATCAAACACTACACTTTAGAGATCGATAAAACCCCGGGGTAGATTATAGTTATTATATTCATGCCGATAGTTTTAGTTGTTTGCTTATCACTAGCATAATCTATAAGTCACTCATCCATCCCATTTTATCTATTTTTGGGAAACTGGTCCCATTATCCCCAGTCGGAGCCACTATTCCAAACGAAAAAGGAGCTGTACTAAGGTCCGGACCGGGTGGTTTCCCTTATGTTGTTGCAGCGATTTTCGAGGCATCAACAGGTAGGAAGGCTTGTAGCCTAATGTTGTCAACTACAATCTCATAATTCAGGATTTAACTAGAGAAAACATGGATAACTACGTCGTTATTATTTATACGAAGATATGAAGAGTGATGAGCTTGTATATATGTATAAAGTAATTCTAAGGACGCAATTAAGGCTATGTTTTTCTCGAGTAAGATGAAAGTGCAAGGTTTAAATCTCTCAATGATACATTTAGGGAGATTTCAAATTCATTACAGGATGATACAACCTTATATTTTTTCTAGTAACCCTATGAGAAAAGAATGGTCTGTTAGGAAACCAGCTCACAAAAAGATAGAAAAGATAGATCAACGCCTTAGAATTCAGCCTCTTTGTTGGGGCAACCTCCTTTACATTACACAAATGAACAATTCTTTGATGATACAAATGACTAACCCCCTTCTATATTTAGGAGTATAAGGGGTCACAATATAATCAAGCCGACATAACAATAATAACATAAGGGCACAAAAATAACAATAGTGGGTTTCTATGGGGCATACTAATAACAATATGGGGACAATAGGGGCACAAGAATACCAATAAGGGATACAATGACAATAGTAATGGGGGAATCACTAGTATTATAGGGGCCTAACATGCCCCTCTCCTTCCGAAAAGCGTTTTCCTCAACGCTTGAGTAGTTCTAGACGCTTCTGTATAAAATTCTCATCCTCCCATGTGGAATTTTCAGCGGATAAGTTCTTCCATTTGATGAGATACTTCGAAATTGATCGATTTCGTAGCTGTCGAGTTCTTTTTTCTGTGACTGCTTTCGGTTCCAATATGATTTTTCCTTCCTCGTCAAGTTCTGGTAATATTGTTTGAACTGGGAGCTTGTCACATATAACCTTCTTTAAACATGAAACATGGAGAACTGGGTGCACTCAGGAAGCTGTAGGAAGATCCAATTTGTATGCCATAGTACTAATCTTTTGCAACACCTTGTACGGACCATAATACTTTGGTGATAATTTATTATCCTTCTTAGCTTGCTTGAGGGACATTTGTTTATATGATTGTAGCCGTAGGAATACCTAGTCACCTACATCAAAACTTCTTTCGCTGCGATGTTGATCTGCCTGTTGTTTCATTTTATTCTGCACCGACGTGAGGTTATCCTTTAAGAGTTGGAGAACTTGTTGTTGATGCTAGATGTGATGTTCCATTGCTTCAACCTTAAATTTTTCTCTTAAATATGATGTGATGGATGGTGGATGATATCCATAAAGTGCCATAAATGGGGTCATTTTTCTGCAGTATGGAAGGAAGTGTTATACCACAATTCAGCCAGAGGCAACCATTTAACCCATTGTGTATGTTTATTAGATACAAAGGAACAAAGGTATCCTTCCAAACATTTGTTTACTATCTTAGTTTGCCCATCAGATTGAGGATGATAAGATGAGCTATGAGCTAACTGAGTACCGAGACAAGAAAATAATTCTATCCAAAAATTTCCAGTGAAAATGGGATCTCTGTCGCTTACAATAATCTTTGGGTTTCCATGTAGCTTTTGAATTGTTTCCATAA
Source organism: Pinus tabuliformis (assembly GCA_031772625.1). Taxonomy (NCBI): domain Eukaryota; kingdom Viridiplantae; phylum Streptophyta; class Pinopsida; order Pinales; family Pinaceae; genus Pinus; species Pinus tabuliformis. The sequence continues at coordinate 892,371,547 of CM062808.1, forward strand.
ATGCAATAGAAACTATACTGGCTTTAAATGGATGTGATAATGCAAAAAAGTGTGCATACTTGGTAAGTCTGTCAACTACCACCATGATGACACTCTTTCCTTCGGACTTGGGTAAACCTTCGATAAAATCTATTGAAACCTCCTCCCAATGTTGGCTTGGAATGGATAAAGGTTGTAATAGGCTTGGGGTCTTAATTGTTTTAACTTGATTTTGTTGGCAAACCAAACATTCCGCCACAAACTTTTGAATATCCGATTTAAGGCCATCCCAAAAAAATTCCTTCTTAACCCTGTGGTAAGTTTTAAAAAATCCTGAGTGCCCTCCAAAGGAAGAAGTGTGCAATTCCATAAGAATCTTTTCTCTAAGTTGGGAATCCTTACATAGGTATAAACGATCTTTGTACCATAATGAATCATTTTTCCAGCTAAATGTATTAGATGTATTAGGATCTTGTTGTATCTTTCGAATGAGTGCCCACACTTCTTCGTCATTCTTCCATTCCTCCCTTGTTTCGTTTATCCAATCTGGTTGGATAATAGAAATGGCGCACAACAATGCTTCCACATCCTCATCCTTTCTTGAGAGTGCATCTGCCACAACATTTTGCTTCCATTTTTTGTAGATGATTTCAAAGTCATAACCCAACATCTTTGTGACCCATTTTTTGTTGCTCTTCAGAGGATAATCTTTGTTCTAAAAAGTATTTAAGACTACCATGATCTGTTTTTACCTTGAAGTGTCTTCCCATTAGGTAGGGTCGCCATTTCTTAAGTGCATGTAGTATTGCCAACATTTCCTTCTCATAAATAGCTTTGTGTAAATACTTTCCCTTGATTGGATAATTTTCAAAAGCAATGTGTCTTTCATCTTGCATTATAACAACACTAATTCCATTTCCTAAAGCATCACATTCCATAATAAAGGTTTTTGTGAAGTTCAACATAGCTACGACCGGTGCTTGGCACATTGCTTCTTTAAGATGTTCGAAGGCCTTATTGCTTTTGGAGTCCATGAAAATGCATCTTTTTTCAATAATGTTGTTAGAGGTGCTGCTATTCTCCCATAACTCTTAACAAACTTGTGATAATACCCTGTCAACCCAAGAAATCCTCGTAGATGCTTTATGGATGTGGGGATTTTCCATTCCTTAATGGATTTAATTTTACTAGGGTCTACCTTAGCACCTTCATGAGATACAATATGACCCAGATATACCACCTCTTGTACTCCAAAGAAACATTTGGAGCTTTTCACATATAATTGTTTCTCCTCCAATAGTTTGAGCACCTCGTCATCAACATGATCCTTCCAAGACTTGTTGTAGATTAGTATATCATAAAAAAATACTAACACTAATTTTCTAAGGAAGGGTTTGAAAATGGAACTCATTAAACCTTGAAATGTAGAAGGTGCATTGGTAAGGCCAAAAGGCATGACCAAAAATTCATAATGACCCTCATGAGTTCTAAATGTTGTTTTTAGAATGTCTTCAGCCTTCATTTTGATTTGATGATATCTTGAACGAAGATCCAACTTGGTGAAGTAAATTGATCCATGCAATTCATCCAATAATTCGTCAATGACATGAATGGGAAATTTATCTTTAATAGTGAGCTTGTTGAGCTCCCTATAATACAGACACATGTGCCATGATCCATCCTTCTTGTGCACCAATACTACTGGAGCAGAGAAAGAACTTTGACTAGGTTGAATTATACCAGCCTACCATATGTTCAATTTAACTCTTTTGGGCATAGGGATATCTGTACAACCTGATGTTTGGAGGAACACTTCCTGGAATCAAATGAATAGCATGATCATGATTACGAATAGGTGGGAGACCTTTGGGAGTCTCAAATACCTTGGTATGGTTGTCCAAGACTTTTTGGAGATCTGGAGAAATAGATGATTTCGATGTGGGAACCTCTAGCGAACATAATTGTGCAATTACACCTCGTTGTTCCTTCTTTAGAAGCTTTGTCATACTATTAGAGCTGATTACCTTTCCCGGTTTCCTAGCAATACCCATTATTTCAACTTCCTTTCCTTTTGCACAAAATTTCATGAAAAGTTCATGAAAATTAAAAGCTATTGTACCCAAGGATTGTAACCATTGGAATCCTAGTACAACATCAACACCACCTATTGAAATGGAAAGCATTGGGCTATTCAATACATATTCTCCCATGGATAGCTTGATATTATGGCACTTTCCCGAGCAATTTATGGTTCCTCTTGTAACCATCACTTGACACTCTAGTGCTAGATATAGGAAGCAATTCAAGTCCTTTTCTATCTTACAATGAATAAAATTATGGGTACTTCCTGAATCAATCAACACTATTACCTTTTTCTTCTTGATATGTCCTTCTATCTTGATAGTTTGAGGAGTGGTAATTCTAGCCAATGCATTACAAGATATGGTCGGATTCATTTCTTCTTTATCTAGGGTTTGTTCCTGGAGTATATCCTCTTCTTTTGAAATTTCTTGTTCCTTTTCTTCCTCCTCTTCACAATCTATGTAGAATAATTTCTTCTCAGCACACTTATGACCTTTAGTGTATTTTCTATCACAACTGTAACAAATCCCTTTTGCTATTTTTTCTTCCAATTATTGTGGTGACAACCTTGTAGGTTGTGGAAGGATAGGGGCAACAACACTTCCATCTTTATAGTTGTGAGTGGTAGGCTTCCTAGTTGCCATAATTTTGCTTTCCATTTTCTTGCTAACCTGAATGCCTTCTCCAATGAATCAGGTTCCCAAAGGCGAACCTCATGTTGGATATTATCCTTTAAAGTCCTTATGAACACATCAATCCTATGCTTCTATGGAATACCTTTTACCCTTATGTTCAATTTTTGGAAGTCATCAATGTGCTCCATCATTGAACCCTTTTGTTTGAGATTTATCAATTGGCTAAAAAAGGTGTTGCTTTTTGCATCCTCATAATGTGCTATCATTTCTTCCATAAAAATTGCCCAAGTGACAATTTGTTTACGAGAGAAAAGCCATCGATACCATACAAACTGATTTGATTCCAAATATAAAGTTGCAATACGTACCTTTTGTGTGTTTTGCACATTATGGAGTTCAAAAAATTGCTCCATCTGTAGGATCCATGTCTGGGATCCTTGCCATCAAACTTCCTCATATCAATTTTTTGAACATGGTGGGTCTTCAATCCAACATTAGAGTCTATGAAATCATGATTAACATTTCTTTTGTTCTCATCATGAATTTCCTTTACTACCCTTTCACCATTAGTGACCATTTCTTGTAGCAACTTATTCAAATTTATCTTCAATTCTTCCATCTTATCGTCCGTGCCATTCATCTTAGCATCCATGCCATTCATCTTAGCTTCCACGCCATCCATCTTAACTTGCATGCCATTCATATTAGCTTTCACACCATTCATCTTGGCTTCATTTACCTTTAGTGAGAGTGAAATTCCTTGTACTTGGTCTTGTAATTTTGATATATCATGTTGCATTTCTTCCTCTTATTCACGAGTCATGCTAGAGCTTTTAGATTTCTTACTAGTTGTTTCCATTTTCTTTCTTCGGGGAATTAATTAATGCTAATAATTCTTCACTATTCCCTTTTAATTCCTTCAAACTAATTTTTCAAACCAATCTTACGTAAAATTTAAAAGAAAACTACACACCTTTTTTTTCACTTTGTAAGAGCTCAATATTGAATCTGTTGTATCTCTGTAACTGCAGATCTTGAATATCTAAAATCTCTTCCTGTGGTATCCCTTTGAGTCCTCTTTCTAACCCCACAAGTCTGATCAATATTGGATTCTCGAAGGAAGAGTTATGCCAAATCTCCCATGGTGACTTGATTATAGACTAGTTCAGTAGAGCGAAATTTTACGACGTGCCACGTGTCACTTTTTCAACCTTAGTACTTGAAACTGATACACAGAAAACTACAGGCCGTACTATTTTTGAAACTTCTTACAAAATTTCGATCTGATGCTCAAAACAAAAGTTATGACGATTTTTCCTAGGTCACCTGTTTGGAATGTAATTCGGGAGTATGCAAAAACCCTAACTTTCTCATATCATATCTCCGTAAATATAGAAAGACAAGCTCTGAAATTTAGATCTGAAGTTCAGAACAATTTTTGCTCAAATGGGTTTTTTGGTAGCTTCTGAAACGTCACAAATTTTTTTTTATAGTGAAAATTCCACAATGACCTGTTTGGAGCAGCGAAACCCTAGAATCCAAAGCTCTGATACCAAATGTTAGGAAATCAGCTCACAAAAAGATAGAAAAAATAGATCAACGCCTTAGAATTCAGCCTCTTCGAGGAGGCAACCTCCTTTACATTACACAAATGAAAAATTCTTCGATGTTACAAATGACCAAACCTCCCTTCTATATATATAAGAGTCTAAGGGGTCATAATATAATCAAGCCAACATAACAATAATAACATAAGGGCACAAAAATAACAATAGTGGGTTTCTATGGGGCATACTAATAACAATATGGGGACAATAGGGGCACAATAATAACAATAAAGGATACAATGACAATAGTAATGGGGGGATCACTAGTATTATAGGGGCCTAACATGGTCTCACAATTTACCAACACCAGTATGGAATTGTTTTGGCATTGCAACAGATCGAAATGAGGAGAAAATACAAGATCGTTGAGGTTAGATTCAAAGTAAGGCATGATATTCACTTTCATAAGCTAATTGAGAAAAAATAGATTTTTATGGCATAAATACCAAATGTTGACGGTTCCATAGGTCCTAGAGGTTGAACCTATGCTATGATACTAGGTGTAGGTATCTTCCTTAGGATGTTTCTTTTTTTACACAAAATTTTAAATCAAACTCAAGATAATAGAAAGCGGTTACTGGATGTAGGAAATCATGCTAGTATTTGATTAACCAATAAATAATGTAGTTTAAGTTTTCATGTTGCAATTATAAGAAAATAAATATTTTCATTTTTAAACTAATCATTCGTTAGCCACATCCATTATGAAATTCATGTAGTAATTAAATTCACATCAACATTCAAAACACATAAATTTTAAGGTACACTTGTTAATAGCCCATAAATTTACAATTCAACCATCATATCATTCACTCTTACAATTTGGTAATTATATATGCCACAATAATTGTGTAACATAACTTTATCAAAACACGAGATATCATTCACCAAAGGAGTGGAGATTCGTTCTCAACGTGTTGCTGCTTATGCTCCCTTGTTGTTGTCTATGTTCATGTGTGAATGATGATGCGTCTCGACAAAATGTTGTTGACTCACTAGTTAACCTCCCAACCTACTCCTTGGGTACTCTTCTTCCCCATGGAAGCCCAACCTGCAAGGAGATTGTAAAGTAGAGGAAGAATACTAGTCGATGGAGGAGAGCACTCTTAGCTCAAGAATTTCCTCTCTAATAACCTCCACCTCCTCAAACTCTCTATCAACTTCATAGTCACTCATACTGGCATGATGTAATCGATCCAACAATAGGGAAAAAGGTTATTCCTATACCATAGTTTGCTCCTTCTTTTATTGGAGGCTTCATAGGTGACACTTGGAACTTCATGCAAAAATAATTGTTTTTATTAATCTAAAAGTTTGATTATTCACCCACCCATGTGTCAACTGATCACCAAGGCTCTCCTAAATTATCTACTTAAATTCTTATTAAAAAAATAATGGTTTTCCTCACCCCAATATGACTCCCTATTTCTTCTCATATTTGTCCCTTGATCCCCCTTTTATAGTCCTTATTTTGTGTTCAACACTGCAGTCAACTTGTATGTCTAAGATTTGGTTCCCTAACTACACCCTAGTTTAACTCAAATTGACTCTTAGATGAAGATCCTTATGTTGGCTCTTGCAACATGGAGGTTCTCTCGTGAAATTAAATCTCTTTAATTTAATTTATTATTATTTATTTTCATTCACCACCCTCTTTCTTAATGAGGTTAAACTATTCAATTAATGTTTCTAATTAACTCTATGTCCCTTCCCCCTTTGCTTATTAAAACATTACATACTTTAGAGTTACTTTATATGCACATTATCTACCTAATATTGTCCAAACATGGGAAGGATAGAGTTCTCAATTGGTTCAATCTTTTTATTTCTTCCTATTCTCCCTTTACCCCAAGGTTTTACTCATGCTTTAGTTAACTTGGTTCTAAAATCTCACTTACTTCCTTATGTGAATTAAGATTACCATATCTTAATTATTTTTTAGTAATTTCTCCTTAATGCCGAGGATGCCAAGTCTGTTGTTCCCTTTAAGAACTTTTGTTTGGATTTCCGAGGATGCCATGCCAATCAATTCCTTATTGATGCCAAGGGTTCCAATTCGGTCGTGCCCTTCAAGAACTTCCATTTTGAAGTTCCTAAGGTGCCATTCTGCTTGCGCTTCAAGCAACTTGTGACTACGAGGGGAAAAACTATGTGTGACGACAGAGACCACTATCCTCTCTTATGTCACCCTCTATAGTGAGACTAATGGTCTTGGAGATCAAGGAATATGCGTTGATGTCCCCCCCAATAAAATCCTCCTAAGCAACCGAATCTAGGGTCTTCCCCCACGACATCATGATATTCAAGGTGAAGGTATCCCAACACCTTTCAACCTAAGTCACAATGGGAGTGCTAGAGGGTTGAATCCAGGACACTGTCCCACCCCTCCCATGAAGTACCATCTATCTATACAACCCCATCACCCATGTGTGAGTCGTTTGGCCAAGCAACTAACCTGTGCCTACAACCAACTAACATGTCATTAGGATTCACTGCAGATATTTAAATTGAGCTTTAAAAATATATTGTTTTAGACAACAATATGTAATTCAAATCAAAACAGAGATCACTAACTCGTCATATGCAAGTGCATTTGGGTAGTCTCCTGCCACACTCAATAATCATCAGTAGTACTTGTACACAATATTACTTACTAATATACTCATGTTTGCTAAATCACCACCATGACATAATCATCAACATCTTTGTTAACCATGATCAAGAACTAATGTAAACACACAAAATAATGAATCCATCACATGATTAAACATAGTCATAAAACATATCTATCACAACTATTATCACCATAACATCAAACTCGACAATAATTATTATCACATCCACAAATAGTAAAAGCCAAATATCTGGATCCTCAACTTGAGGTCGTCAAAGATTAATGTAGAAGTCTTTAGGCTATAACAAGGCTAATGTCATATCATGGTCAGTCAACCAGAGCGGGGCACTACAAATATTAAAACAAAACTTCAACCATAAAGAATGACATTAATGATATAAATGACCTTATTTGAATAACGTCATATATCAATAGAAGTATGCGTATATTATTATATAATTGTTTAATTATATAACCATATTATTATATATACACATACATGTTTAAAGTAATGATCAAGTGATTAATGCAATTAAACATTATTAACAATTATAAACTAAAATGTCCACAAAGGGGGGGATGGTAGTATTGAGAGGTGAAATCTTATTGTTTTGAAGTCATAACGTACATGTTGCGGTGGCCTACTTCATTATGACTGTGAGATTTTAATTTATGTTATCATGATTCATTTTGTTTTTCCTTTTATGTGTTCTTGTTTATTTTAGATTTGTATTTACTAATAAACATGAAAGATTATTAATTTGACATGATCTTATAGTAAATCCTTCATACATAAGTTGATTTAATGTTTCTTAAATATATACTATTTAGAGGGTTTAAATTAGATTTGAGTGACATGTCTCAGGTGGGAATTGTACCGATATACTATATCTATAATTCCCTTGTAGGTTTCGTTTGAATAATAATAATTCCAGTCTTGTTCCCTTTTTCTTATTTTTTTACTTCGTTTTATCTTCTTTTACTAACATATATGAAAGGTTAAGAATGATATGACATATTCACATAATCTTTCATACATATTATTGATCTAATGTTTCTCAACTATATATTTTTTAGAAAGAATTAAGTCAACATTCTAATTAACTTGTTGCAGGTTAAAATGATATAGGTACATAATATCATGTGATTTTACTGCACATCCTAATTGGATGTATATAAGCCATCATGTTCTAACTCTTCTTATTTCTATTTTGTTTCTTATTCTAATTTTAATTTCCATTTCTAACCACTATATTTGGTATGGATAGTGATGCATATTTGGAATTTTCATTTTTACTCATTAATGATTTATTTATTTAATAAGTTTCACATATTATAAGCCTTACCACCTATATTTTATTAAAACATTCTTTTATTTAAAACATTATTTTATCCATAACCTGGCCAAATCTATTTGTTTTGCATATAATTCTTTATTAAATTGCATTGAATTCAAGGAATACCCCTTGTGGTTGGAGAGGGCCAGTCTCCAACATAAAGTGGGAGGATCACTAGATCTTCAGTGAATGTCTTCTTAGATTTTTTTTGTCACTAGAACAATTTGTGAACCAATATCCTTTTGGTGTCATTGTTGAGAAACAAAGTGTGAAGATTTCATTTCCCTGGAAAATGAAAAATGGTTGAATCTATGACCTAGTAGTGAATAAAGCATAGTAGCATGCACTTCAGAAGTTTCAAGAAAATATTTGTTTATTTAATTTTTCACCGTGCGATTCCTTAAATTATTTGAATTGTTCATATTGTTTAAATGGATTTTTCTTGGGCTTCTTTGGTATCCACACAATTTGCCCCTTTGGATTTTTCTAACATACTTGGTTTTCCCAATGAGATGTCTGATATAGAGCTATGGTAGAAATACCTTCCTCGCTTTCGAGAAGATGACGATGACGTCTGTGCTCAACATCTAATGGAATTTCACGGTTGTATTTTCAAGAGTATGGTTTATCACGAGGATGTCCTTATGAAATTATTTATGATGTCTTTGGAAGGAGACACTAGACGATGGTATAAGGGACTTCCTCGTGCTAGTATCTCCTCCCTAAGAGATCTCCATTCTGTCTTTCACAAATATTACAAAGGTATATATCTAATGGAATTAGTTTATGATATATTGTGATTTAGATGAATATGCTAATCTAGAATCTCAAGAAAACCACTATTATGATAATGACGAATAACTCTAATTCAAAGGTTTTAATGACGAATCTGAAATTTTAAGTTTGCAAGATGATTACAAACTTGATGATTTCAAGTAATTGCATTTATTTTCTCTTGTTATACAAACTAAATGTTCCATTGAATGTGCTATGAAAAAATATGACATAGTTTATACATGTTCCAAGTGATATGAAAGTCTTATAACTAATATTGGCTTTGATTTATCTCTATCCTCTTTCCGTGATCATAGTACTAATAAAGTTTTTGAAGAAAGCGGTTTTGAAGAAGACATATCTACAAAGGTTGATCAGGAAGGTGGTTCCTTCTTTCAGTCATCTTCAAAAGAAATGAATAGATATGAGATAACAACATACCAAAATTCTCTTCATGAATAGGTTGGTGGTATTCCAAGGGTTTATCTATCAGAGATTCATATAGGACTACATGATTTCATTAAGGAATGGATGAGTAAATATTTTGAAAAAGTTTCTTCATGTTGTCATGTAGAAATTATGGTGTAGATTTGAAACTTCTCATGAAATTTACTAAATCACAAGACTCAAACCTACTCTATTGCTATGTGAAATTCAATTCACAATTGAGAAAAAAAATCATAAACATGCAAGAAGAAATATCACACATGCACAAAGATTTATCTATGGGAAAGCAACTGCTCAAAACCCCTCCTATATATATTGCATTAATCAAAGAATAAAGATGTAATACATATGCTTGCTCAAGCTTAATCACAACCTACAAGTGTATAGTCTATTTCTTTGCCTGACTGACTAACTCTGGCCAACACTTAGCCAAATTTCAATCCCTCCAAGCCCTTATTTCCTCATGATGCTCCTTGAGGAATTAACCCCTATTATTTAGGGATTTTTTCCTCAATTGATTATGCAATCCATAAGGTTGGATCTCTGATTGCATGCACCACATGTACACATTGGAATAGTCTACAATTGATAGTACACTACCTTGAAATCTCCATCTCAATTGGGCAACTCAAATTCTATGCATGCAAAAAATATTTTGGGCTGATTGATTAGTTATCTGGATGATCACTAAGTTTGACTGAAGTCACACTTACACAACTAACCTTCCACTAGTTCCTCCAATAGTTAGAACTAGTTTAACTGACAATAACTCAATTTAACTGAATTAGATTTCTACAAATTAGCAATCAATCATGCTAAGTTGAAATCAAGTTTCTCCAACTCGAATTAACTGAGTGAACTAAGTGACAAGTGCCATGTCACCTCTGTTAACTACCTTCAAGATTTCTGTTGATGTGGAAATTTAAATGTTCTCCTGTTTGACCCAGGCAAGGTCAAACTGAGATCTTCTTACTGCATTTTCAACATATCAATATAATATTAGCATATTTCTTGAAGGCCTAACAAACAAAAATTTCCCTATTTCTTTCAACAGTTGAACATATCATTATTTTTTATAGACATGAAGCCTAGAATTAGGGGGTATGTGGCTAGTAAGATTTTAACTTGGTTACTCTGGCTCTTTGATTTCTTCAAATAGTTTTACTATTAAACACACACACACACATATAGATTGCATACATAAATAAACCTTTTACAATTTTGATTATATATACTTTATGTCTATAAAACTTAGAATGAATAAATATGAAATCCTTGCATCTTAAAAAAATTGGTGATCTGTGCAAGAATGAGTTATGGATTGAAAATATTTTCCTAGTATATATCATATCTATGATTTTGGGAAATATCATTAAAGATTTGTTCATACCAGAAGGTTGAAGGGTAATTAATTTTGCTAAAAGGCTCAAACTTCGTTCCTCTACTAGTATCAAAGTTCACGTTGAGCATTTTTTTGACCACATATTTATTTTATTTGTACTTCTTGCACATGAATATCATGAGAGATTATATTACCTTATGAGTACTAAATTTATAAACACAAGATTTGACATTCACAAAATCTAATGAATAATGAGGCTATTTGTTGTACTAGTTATTTATAAAGATACTCCATGCATGTGACCTTCCTTAATTACCATACTATTCTTAACTAATAAAGACTAATTCTTTTTCAAATGGGGGATGCTTATAACTTCGTTGGGGTTATGAATGCTCGTTGGCAATGGAGCAATATCTTTGATATTGGGTTTTCTCGGTGCGTAATCATCCCATAATAATTTAAGTTACTTCAAAATGGGGAATGCTAATATCTCCGCCGAGGATATGAAAATTCGATGGTAGCAAAGTAAGGTCAGTGGTATTGGGTCAAGTCCCATTTCATAATCATCCCATAACTATTTACAATGAAAGAGTATTGAAGCTTCTATGACATATGCTTATATGTGAATGAAAAAATGATGAAATTCTTTAGTCAATATAGTGGATGACTCCGTTGGAGCTTGATGCAGGAGCATCTGGTCGACAGGGTGAAGACGGAGAGGGGGTGAACACAGTTTCAGAAGAAGATTGTGGAAGATGAACGGTTCATTAAACTGGACAGCAAGCCTGTCAGAGTTATTATGTTTTTTTGTTTAATTTCTTTCAGGGTCAACTACAGCATTAAACTCCGTTGTCTTAATTTATGTTTGTTTTATTTTAATTATTGTAACAGGTTTTAGTTAGAAGTGTTAAAGATAGATTAGTGTCAATAAGTATGTAAACAACAAACCCTTATGGTATAAAGGGGACAAGTGAACAAACAAATAGTAAAGGAAACGTATGCCTGTAGCAACTGCACAAACTGTAATAGCATAACTACCAAGCAGTTAACTAACTGCCCAAACTATTGTACAAAAAGACAAACGAAATAACCCAGAGGGGTTCAGCAGCAGAACATGTAAAGGAGAATAATAGAAATACATACATTTTCTTCCTTCATCAAATACAGTGCACAATTAAACACACAGTTCCAAGATTTTTGTCTCTGTAACAGAATGTACATGTATACTACTGTGTTTTCAATTCATTTCAGGTAAATAAAATAACAGAGTTTTTACAATTCCAAAGAGTCTATCGACCAGCCAAGGCCGAGAGTGAGCACAAGGCGGGAAGGCGCAAACCAACACAACAGAGCGTACTAGACCACGGTCGAGACCGGGTAAGTAACAAAACCAATTAAAAATAAGTTTATAAGCCACTGAATATTACATTGTACGCCTATATAATTCAACTTCCATAAAACTGTGCAACGAGGGTTCATTGAACCGAGCTATCAAGGGCTCACAGAAACCCTCCAAGTTGCGGCTACGGGTTGGAGTTAACCCAACACACTCAGGTTCGACAGACATATAGTATACATACAACAGGCGAAAGCAAATGCAACCAAGACCAAGAACCACTGTGAGAAAGTGAAACAAGGACAGAGCTACCCGGAAAGGAGTGACTGTAACCCTTGCGAATCCACGAGAACCGGCCACACCTGCCAACACAAAACAAGGTGAAGGGTTAGGGTTTGAAACCAGATAATAAACCTGTACAAGAAAGCTATGACACGAAGCTGTGAATAAACCAAAGAAAACCCGTGTATGGTAGAGACGGAGAGGCCATACCTGCAGTGAGCCGAGACCCAGGCCAGCAGAATCGAAGTATTAACCCTGAACACGAAGGGGCTGCGGAACGTTAGTTCCGGTACAAACGGTGGATAAAGAAATATAACACGGAACGAAACCATACCTGTTCTATAAAGCCGAGCGCCGGAGGAAAGCCAAGTTGGACAGCCATCAAACTGTGCATTTGATAGCTGAGCAGACCAGCAACCATTCATCACCAGCATTCACCACGAAATTACCAAAAGGACCATAACGAACAGTATTCACCAGAACAAACCCAGGAATGCTCACACAGTCGTAAAAACAAGTTGACTGTGCAGTGGAGGAACCGGAACTTACCAATAAAACCTGAAGTGAATACATCGACTCCCACAGCAACGGATAGACAGAGTTGAATAGCATTGTTTCATCATAAAAACCAGCGGGAGCTCAACAGGGTTCTCCCCACAGGCAGAGAAACCATAGGCGGAGCCGAGACCAGAACGAGACCATAGAGCAAGTCACAAAGTGAAAATGACCGAACAGGCGCGAAACGGCGGAGGAAAAGCGAATTAAGGGGATTAGGGTTTGTCAACTCCGAGGAGGGCAGGTGTCATAAGGAGAGACCAAGTAAGGTACCGTGAATTGAATGTCAATCAACCACCAGAATCATTTACAATCGCTTTTTAATCAAACCAAAGTATTAGTGTAAGTCCACGTAGATTGAGCTAGCGTGGGACCACGTGGGCTGGATCCATCAATTGGTATCAGAGCAGTTTTTTTTTTGTTGAAGTAGAAGAGGATGGAAGCGCCAAGACGAGGACGTGGAAGAGGTGCACGTAGAGGAGCAGATGAAGGATTGAGGGAACAAATTAGAGTTCTTACAGCTCGCTTGGAAGCAGTGGAAGCGGGTAGACGAAGAGACCCAGAACTTGGAGATACCAGTGAGGAGGAAGTGGTGGCTGCTGCAGACGGGTCTGATGAGGAAGCTCCGGAATTGAAGCTGCTGCGACAGGTTTTATTGGCCAGCAGCAAACCAAAAACAGAAATCTCTAATTATGATGGCAGTCTGTCCGCGGAAGTCTTATTGGACTGGATAAGCGAACTGGACAAATATTTTGAAAACGAAGAAGTCAGTGAGGATAAAAGGGTTAAGTTCGCTGCCACTAAGCTAAAGGGACACGCGCTACTGTGGTGGGACAGTGTCCAAGCGGACAGAAAAAGAATGAACAAGTCGCCGATATGACAATGGTCCAGGATGATAGCGAAATTGAAAGGCAGATTTCTGCCAAAAGACTACCAGGTGGAATTATATCGGTGATTGCAGAGTTTAAAGCAGAGGGGAATGACAGTTAAGGAGTACACGGAAGAATTTTACCGAGTAAATTTACGTGCTGGTTATACTGATGATAACCCAGAAAAGACAACAAGGTACGTAAATGGATTGAGGATGGAGATATTAGATGAAATCAGTATTCTTTCTCCCCGGAATATTGAAGAAGCCTTTCAGAGCACTGTAAAGGCTGAGGAAAAGATTAATAGAAAACAGAACAGTAGAAGAGGCAGAGGAAATAGCAGAGGACGGGGACAATCCTACGGTAGAGGAAAGAGTGCTGCGAACAACGAAGAAGGCAGCAGTTCAAAAACTTCAGGGACAGCAGAAAAAGGAGATAGCACCAGAGGAGGTCGGTCATACCAGAGAGGACGAGGGAATGGCCGCGGAAGAGGGACTAATGTCCAGTGCTACAGGTGCCACAAATGGGGGCACAGAGCCTTTGAATGTCCAGAAGTTGAACAGGCCGGACAGAGAGGGACACTTATGGCGCAGCCTGAAGAAGCTGAAGCCCAACCCCGGGAGGTGGAAGACATGGCGGAGACAGGAGAAGCCTTAATTTTGAACAAAGTATTATTAAAACCAACCAAGGAAGTGTCTGAACCAACACAGCGGAAAGCACTGTTCCGGACAGTCTGCAAATCGCAGGGAAAGTGCTGCAAGGTGATAATAGACAGCGGGAGTACGGATAACTTGGTTGCCACTGAGATGGTGGAAAAACTGGGGTTGAAGCGACGGAAGCACCCCACACCCTACAAGGTGTCGTGGCTGCAGAAAGGCCACTAGCTGTTGGTTGATGAACAATGGGAAGTAGATTTTCACATTGGCAAGTACCACGATACAGTGGTCTGCGATATTATGCCAATGGACGTGTGCCACATACTGCTCGGAAGACCATGGCAGTATGACAGGAAGGTGACACACGATGGGAAAACAAATTGTTATAAGTTTACGAAGGATGGGGTCAAACACACACTTGTACCCATCAAGGAGGAAGATTCAGCAGAATCAAGCGGAACAAAGGCGCTATTAATGGGAGGAAAACAGTTCATAAAGCAGGTTGAGGAAAATGAAATTAATTTTGCAGTTGTGAGTAGGATGAAGCCAGTATTACTGAACTTAGAGAAATCAGAATTGCCCAAAGAAGTACAAGAGCTGTTAGAAGAATTTCAAGATATTGCGGCTGATGAGCTACCTGATAAGTTGCCTCCCAAGAGGAGCATCAGCCACCATATTGATTTCATACCAGGAGCAAGCTTACCAAACAAGGCAGCGTACAGAATGAGTCCAAAGGACAATGAAGAAGTACGCAAACAAGTGCAGGAGTTGTTAGATAAGGGACTGATCAGAGAGAGTTTAAGCCCCTGTGCGGTACCTACAGTCCTTGCACCCAAGAAAGGTGGAGAATGGCGAATGTGCACAGATTCGCGAGCTATAAACAAAATTACGATTCGGTACAGGTTTCCCTTGCCTAGAATGGATGATATGATGGACTGTCTTAGTGGGGCAGCATATTTTACGAAAATAGATCTGAAAAGTGGGTACCATCAGATCAGAATTAGAGAGGGAGACGAATGGAAGACAGCCTTCAAGACCAACGAAGGACTGTACGAATGGCTGGTCATGCCATTTGGGTTGAGTAACGCTCCGAGTACTTTTATGAGACTGATGAATGAAATGTTAAAGGAATTTATTGGAAAATTCGTGATAGTCTATCTGGACGATATTTTAATTTTCAGCAGGACGAAAAAAGAGCACCTTCAGCATATTCGAAGGGTATTCGAGAAGCTGCAGCAGAACAAACTGCTGATAAATTTGAAGAAATGCACTTTCTTGCAGAAGGAGTTAATTTATCTGGGATTTGTAGTGGCAGAGAATGAGTTAAAGATGGACCCAGAGAAGATTGAAGCGATCATAAGTTGGCCGTCACCTAAGAATTTATTCGAGGTACGTAGCTTTCACGGTTTAGCCAGTTTTTATCGAAAGTTCATTAAGAATTTTAGTGAAATCTGCGCACCAATGCTAGAGACCATCAAAAAGGCCAGCCAACCTTTTTGTTGGACTAAGGCGGCAGAAGACAGTTTCCAACTTCTGAAGCGGAAAATAACGGAGAGGCCAATCTTGAGACTGCCCGATTTCAGCAAACCTTTTCAGGTTCGGTGTGACGCAAGCGGGACAGCTATTGGCGCTGTACTCAGTCAAGAGGACAGACCAGTGGCGTTCTTTAGTGAAAAACTAAATGAAAGTCGGCAGAAATATTCGTCATATGACAAAGAATTCTATGCAGTGGTTCAAGCCTTGAAGCATTGGAGGCACTACTTACTAGGCAATGAGTTCATCTTGTTCTCTGATAATTTTGCGTTACAGTATATAACACAGCAGCACAAACTGAACCATAAACATGCCAAGTGGGTGGAGTACCTGCAAAGTTTCACTTTTGTGTTGAAGCACATAAGTGGGCAAGCCAACAAAGTGGCGGACGCTTTAAGCAGAAGAGCCCTGCTCTTACAATAAAGTGGCATACAGGTGATGGGATTTGAGTATTTGAAGGATTTGTACCAGATGGACGCGGATTTCAAAGAAGCTTTTGAAGCATGCCAGAATCCCGTATTGAGGAATACAAGCCCATGGCTAGATTTCAATTTACAGGAAGGATTATTGTTTCGAGGAGGACAGCTATGTGTTCCAGACTGTTCAATGAGGGAAAATTTAGTAAGAGAGAAGCATAGTGGTGGATTGGCGGGACATTTTGGCATCGATAAAACGTTGGAGCAGCTTGGGCATTTCTATTATTGGCCAAAGATGAGCCGGGACGTGCAGAGGTATGTAACCAGATGTAAAATCTGCCAACTGGCGAAAGGGCACAGCCAGAACACCGGACTGTACACACCCTTACCTGTCCCAAGCAGACCGTGGGATTCGGTCAGCATTGACTTTGTCCTAGGATTGCCTAGAACGCAGCGGGGATATGATTCAGTGATGGTGGTGGTGGATAGGTTCTCAAAGATGGCTCATTTTATTCCTTGCCGGAAGACTAGCGACGCCACAAACGTGGCACACCTCTTCTTTACAGAAGTGGTTCGATTACATGGCTTACCTAAAACCATAGTTTCAGACAGGGATGTGAAATTTACAGGGCATTTTTGGCGCACCCTGTGGAAAAAGCTGGGCACACAGTTAAATTTCAGTTCTGCGTATCACCCGCAGACTGACGGACAGACAGAGGTGGTGAACAGGAGTTTGGGCAATTTGTTACGCAGCTTAACAGGAGAAAACTCGCGATTATGGGATCGAGCTCTCGCCCAGGCAGAATTCGCTTATAACGATTCGCCCAATCGGAGCACCGGTCTTAGCCCATTTCAAATCTTGTATGGTATGCATCCGCGAGGAGTACATGAATTGCGAGATTTGGGACAGCTGGAAAGGAGAAGTGCAGACGGAGAAGATTTTGCCGAAGCAATGAGCGAACTGCATGAAAAAGTTAAATTAAGACTACAGGACAGCACGCAGAAGTATAAGCAGCATGCAGACACAAAGCGGCGTGAGGTGAATTTTGAAGTTGGAGACGAAGTCCTTGCACATTTACGCCGGGAACGGTTTCCTAAGGGTACGTATAACAAACTGAAATTCAAGAAAATCGGCCCATGCAAAATTCTGCGCAAATTTTCAGCGAACGCATATGAAATTCAGCTGCCACCTGATATAGGTATATCACCCATATTCAACGTGGCAGACCTGTTTCCATATCATGCCCAGGTGGAAGATGGTAGAATGGTACAGCCACAACGGGACACCCAGTTCGAGAGCAGTCTTTGGAAGAAACAGTTGCCTTCGGTCCGGACCCATGAAATCGAAGGAATCCTCAGCACACAGGTAGCCAAGAAGACGCGCAGGAAGGAGTATCTGCGTTATCTCGTCAAGTTGAAGGACCGTCCAATGGAGGGAAGCTCCTGGCTCGACGAGACACAGATTCGGAAAGCTGGCTGCTCGGTGGAGGAACTCATGGAACGGAGCCATGAGATCTCTCTTTTACCCCGGCAGCCTGATGCAGGAGCATCTGGTCGACAGGGTGAAGACCGAGAGGGGGTGAACATAGTTTTGGAAGAAGATTGGGGAAGATGAACGGTTCATTAAACTGGACAGCAAGCCTGTCAGAGTTATTATGTTTTTTTGTTTAATTTCTTTCAGGGTCAACTACAGCATTAAACTCTGTTGTATTAATTTATGTTTGTTTTATTTTAATTATTGTAACAGGTTTTAGTTAGAAGTGTTAAAGATAGATTAGTGTCAATAAGTATGTAAACAACAAACCCTTATGGTATAAAGGGGACAAGTGAACAAACAAATAGTAAAGGAAACGTATGCCTGTAGCAACTGCACAAACTGTAATAGCATAACTACCAAGCAGTTAACTAACTGCCCAAACTATTGTACAAAAAGACAAACGAAATAACCCAGAGGGGTTCAGCAACAGAACATGTAAAGGAGAATAATAGAAATACATACATTTTTCTTCCTTCATCAAATACAGTGCACAATTAAAGACACAGTTCCAAGATTTTTGTCTCTGTAACAGAATGTACATGTATACTACTGTGTTTTCAATTCATTTCAGGTAAATAAAATAACAGAGTTTTTACAATTCCAAAGAGTCTATCGACCAGCCAAGGCCGAGAGTGAGCACAAGGCGGGAAGGCGCAAACCAACACAACAGAGCGTACCAGACCACGGTCGAGACCGGGTAAGCAACAAAACCAATTACAATTAAGTTTATAAGCCACTGAATATTACATTGTACGCCTATATAATTCAACTTCCATAAAACTGTGCAACGAGGGTTCATTGAACCGAGCTATCAAGGGCTCACAGAAACCCTCCAAGTTGCGGCTACGGGTTGGAGTTAACCCAACACACTCAGGTTCGACAGACATATAGTATACATACAACAGGCGAAAGCAAATGCAACCAAGACCAAGAACCACTGTGAGAAAGTGAAACAAGGACAGAGCTACCCGGAAAGGAGTGACTGTAACCCTTGCGAATCCACGGGAACCGGCCACACCTGCCAACACAAAACAAGGTGAAGGGTTAGGGTTTGAAACCAGATAATAACCCTGTACAAGAAAGCTATGACACGAAGCTGTGAATAAACCAAAGAAAACCCGTGTATGGTAGAGACGGAGAGGCCATACCTGCAGTGAGCCGATACCCAGGCCAGCAGAATCGAAGTATTAACCTTGAACACGAAGGGGCTGCGGAACGTTAGTTCCAGTACAAACGGTGGATAAAGAAATATAACACGGAACGAAACCATACTTGTTCTATAAAGCCGAGCGCCGGAGGAAAGCCAAGTTGGACAGCCATCGAACTGTGCATTTGATAGCTGAGCAGACCAGCAACCATTCATCACCAGCATTCACCACGAAATTACCAAAAGGACCATAACGAACAGTATTCACCAGAACAAACCCAGGAATGCTCACATAGTCGTAAAAACAAGTTGACTGTGCAGTGGAGGAACCGGAACTTACCAATAAAACCTGAAGTGAATACATCGACTCCCACAGCAACGGATAGACAGAGTTGAATAGCATTGTTTCATCATAAAAACCAGCGGGAGCTCAACAGGGTTCTCCCCACAGGCAGAGAAACCAGAGGCGGAGCCGAGACCAGAACGAGACCACAGAGCAAGTCACAAAGTGAAAATGACCGAACAGGCGCGAAACGGCGGAGGAAAAGCGAATTAAGGGGATTAGGGTTTGTCAACTCCGAGGAGGGCAGGTGTCATAAGGAGAGACCAAGTAAGGTACCGTGAATTGAATGTCAATCAATCACCAGAATCATTTACAATCGCTTTTTAATCAAACCAAAGTATTAGTGTAAGTCCACGTAGATTGAGCTAGCGTGGGACCACGTGGGCTGGATCCATCAGAGCTACAGACACTCGTTGGTAGCGAAGTAACGTCCGATTCTAGAAACTCATGTAGTGGAAACAAAAATCCCTAATAACTAGTCTCAATAGTTTGGTTGAACTTTACTCTGAGATGAATGCCATACTTGTTCTTGTCAAACTAGTACCATAATTTTTACAAACTCCTAATTAGTAATTGTGATAATGCAATCATTTATATATGGTTTTGAAATGTTCCCATGAAGGATGAGACACATATCAAACTATGATTGATGTGATCTAATTCATTACCATAATGACCCTAGTAGATTGAAGGGTATGAAGAATGTCTTATATATTAATAATGATTGGGCTCCTCAACCTTTATATTGGGATTTTATATGATTAATCATAATGTCATTCTTTGTTATGGTCATATAAGCCATTAAGATGCGAAGGATTTTTACTTTGTCTATTATAGATTAGGTTTTGTATTTTTCTGCATTAGAAGCTTCATTTCCTCCTCCTTGTTAACAAATTACGAGTTTAGAAAAATAAGAATGTCTTATTTCTCTAAATGATGTAATATTTTTGCAGAAATTGAAAACAGATGGTACTAACCTTTTATCCTTTTTGATATATCTTTTATTTTCATCAAACTATGTGCTAAATTGTTTGAAATTATGTGCAGTTTGGCAAGCATTTCCATCAGATTTGGAAAAGTGAGGGAGTTAATGCACACTACTTGATCTGATGAGATCAGGTGGTTGACATTGGTTCCATCTAACGATCACAAATCACGTTAGATTCTAACTTTCATGAAAATTTAAGAGAGATTGCACACTTCTAGGACAAGGGTAAAAAGATAATTTGAGTTATGAAATTGGTAAGTCTCCAAACCTCATTTTTGTGCTCAAATAAAAGCCTTTAATCATGTTGCAAAGCTTTCAGAGTACAAATGGTATCTCTAGCATGAATATGAATATTTATAGGTAAAATTGTGAATATGATGGATTTGTGACACATTCACCTATTTTTAGTAGATATTCTTAATGTGTTTATCATTTACAACTATCTACTAATATATTATAGGGTATTAATACGTTTGAGCAAGAGGTTTTGATTTTCAAATTCAAACTGACTCCATGGCACTGTTTCAAGGCACAAGGTCTATGGTTTTTGCTACCTCACAGGTAGGCACCATCCTTAGTAGGAGCCAAATGTTGTAGCCCAATCTGACCCTCTTTAAAAAATTGGGTGATTGCTATAAATTCTACCTCACATGAATCTTTACCTTGTTTTCACTAGTATTACTTCTCTTCCTAAACTCATATTCGACGTGTAAACCCACTCCTTATAGTCAACCTATACTCACACGCAAATGATTATCAATAAATAAAATTAAAACAAACTTCAACCATAAAGAGTGGCATTAATGATATAAATGACCTTATTTGAATAACATCACATATCAATAGAAGTACGTGTATGTTATTATATAATTGTTTAATTATATAAACATATTATCAACCACATATTATTATATATACACATACATGTTTAAAGCAATGATCAAGTGATTCATGCAACTAAACATTATTAATAATCTTAAGCTAAAATGTCCACAAAAAGGGGGGGATGATAGGTTTGGGAGGTGAAACCTTATTGTTTTGAAGCCATAATGTACATGTTGTGGTGGCCTACTTCGTTATGACATTGAGATTTTAATTTTTGTTATCATGATTCATTTTGTTTTCCTTTTATGTATTCTTGTTTGTGTTATATTTTTATTTACTAGTAAACTGGAACGGTTACTGATTTGACATGATCTTATAGTAAATGTTTCATACATAAGTTGAATTAATGCTTCTTAAATATATATTATTTAGAGGATTTAAACTAGATTTGAGTGACATGTTACATGTAGGAATTGTACTGTTACACTATATCTATAATTTCCTCACAGGTTTCATTTGAATAATTATAATACCAATCTTGTTTTGTTTTTCTTATTTATTTTACTTTGTTTTATCTTCTTTTACTAACATTTATGAAAGATTAAGAATGATATGACATGATCACATTGTTAATCTTTCTTACATATTATTGATTGACTATTTCTCAAATATATATTATATAGAAAGAACAAAGTCAACATTCTAATTGACTTGTTGTAGTTTAAAATGATATAGGTACATGATATCATGTGATTTTACTACACATTCCAATTAGATGTATATAAGCCAACATGTTCTAACTCTTCTTATTTCTATTTCGTTTCTTATTCTAATTTAAATTTTCATTTCTAACCACTATGTTTGGTATGGATTGTGATGCATATTTGGAATTTTCATTTATAGTCATTGATGATTTATTTATTTAATAAGTTTCACATATTGTAAGTCTTACCACCTATATTTTCTTAAAATATTATTTTATGTAAAACATTATTTTATTTATAACCTGGCCAAATATACATGTTTTGCATAGAAAACTTTATTAAATTACATTGAATTTAGGGAACACCCTCTGTGGTTGGAGAGGGCCAGTCTCCAACCTAAAGCGGGAGGATCTCTAGATCCTTAGTGAATGTCTTCTTAAATTGTTTTTTGTCACCAGATCAATTTGAAAACTCACACCATATTCAAGGGTGGAAATGACTGATGGCTACCCTTCAAATTGAATCAAACAAAGATCAAAATTCTTTCCCCCATTTCTTTTTTACGTTTTTGATTTTTTTGGGTGCTTTTTTGTGTTCTAGAAAGCACGAAAAATAAATAAAATTCACTACAATAGAGAAAATGAGTGGCTCAATGGCATGGAACTACATTCCATGCACATGGAATAGACCTATGTAAATCAAAGGCAAAAAATGCGTGTGTCAACTTCTATCCACTAATGAATTTGTCTTCTCCAAGAATATAGGTCATGAAATGGAGGCAATACTTGCAAATCTCTAAGGTTGGAAGTGACTATAATGACAATAACCATAATGAATTAGTAGAATCATGCACAAAGACATAAGAAAAAATAAGCAAGTGCAACTATAAAACAACAAAAATAACCTTTCAAGACATTACTAGAAAAAGATAAAAGAGAAGCACAAAGTCCCAAATATTGAGTCATGGCAAGGCTAGATAAGGGTTCCCAAACCTAAAAATAACAACTCAACATGGGGAATGAATGGAAAAAGGAGTGCTAACTAGAGCAACCCATAGAGGGTAGGCACTACTGAACAAGTTATGACTTGCATCGAACAAGAGAGGGAAATGTCACAACTTGACATGATTAAGCCTGAAGCATAACGTTGATAGAAATGATGGTAAATAACGTAAAAGCAAGATTTAGGGAAAAACCTATTATTATATGACAGATTGACATTTACCTTAAAGTTCACTAAAGATCACCATGTGAAAGTACCAAAAATGATATACTAGTATTCTAAAAATGATCAACAATACTAGTCCAAGTTTCAAATAATCCAATATAAACTCATAAAATGATTTCAAAGCAAAAATTAGAAGTGATGATGGGCTTCATTTCAACGAGGGTGACAATGATTGTTATAGCCCAAAAAGGGTCAAAAATTGGTCTATATATGGGAAATTGAGCTAATTTTTACCATTTTACCTTGCTAGAAATTACCTCTAATGAAAAACCCTTTTTATCCCAAAAATTTATAGGGCATATTGCAAGATATTCAATTGATTGTTAGGCCCCTATACTACTAGTGTAACCCCTTATTGTTATTAGTACACCCCCCTTATTATATTGTTGTACCCATGTAGTCCCCATATTGTTACTATTGTGCCCCATAGAAGCCCACTATTGTTATTATTATGCCCTTACATTATTATTGTTATGTCGGCTCTGATTATATTATGACCCCTTAGACTCCTATATATAGAAAGGAGAGCTTTTCATTTGTATCATCCAAGAATTGTTCATTTGTGTAATGTAAAGGAGGTTGCCCCCTCGAAGAGGCTAAATTCTAAGGTGTTGATCTATCTTATCTATCTTTTTGTGAGCTGGTTTCATAACATTTGGTATCAGAGCTTTGGATTCTAGGGTTTCACTGCTCCAAATAGGTCATCGTGGAATTTTCGCTATAACTTTTGTTTTGTGATGTTTTAGATGCTAAAACAAAAACCCATTTGGGTTGAAATCTTTTTGAAGCTCGGGTCCGAATTTCAGAGCGTTTCACGCTATATTTGCTGAGATATGATCTGAGTAAGTTGGAATTTTTGCAGACTCCCAAATTTCATTCCAAACAGGTGACCTGGGGGAAATCGTCATAACTTTTGTTTTGTGCATCAGATAGAAATTTCATAAGAAGTTACAGAAATAGGACGAACTATAGTTTCCTATGTATATTTTTTAGATACTAAGGTCAAAACAGTGACACGTGGCACTTCATACAAGTTCGCTCTTCTTGAAAGGTTTATAGTCAGGCCATCTTGGGAGATTGTGCATAACTCCGCTGTGGAGAATCTAAATTTGATCAGACTAGTGGCGTTGGAAAGAGGACACAGAGGGCTACTTCAGGTTGCAATTTTACAACTTAAAGATCCGAAAGTACAAAGTTACAGTCGTTTCAAGATCGAGCTCCTAGAACCAAGAAAAAGCAAGATGAGGAAGTTTGATGGCAAGGATCCGGTAAATTGGATACTACAGATGGAGAAATATTTTGATCTACATGGTGTACCACTATTACAAAAGATATGTATTGCATATTCATATTTAGAAAAAGATTAATTTTTATGGTATAAAGGGCTTTTTTCTCGTAAACAACTTGTTACGTGGTCAATTTTCACGGAGGAAATTAGAGCATGTTATGAGAATACAAAGAGCAACACCTTCTTTAGAGCAAAACCACAACAATTGGAAGAAAAAAGAGAAAAAGGGCTTTGTTACAAAGTGGAAAGAAAAATTATGGCAACAAGGAATTCTACCCCTCACAACTATAAAGATGGAAGTGTTGTTTCTCCTAGCCTTCCACAACCTACAAGGGTTACACCACAACAATTGGAAGAAAAAAGAGAAAAAGGGCTTTGTTACAATTGTGATAGAAAATGCACTAAAGGTCATAAGTGTGCTGAGAAGAAATTATTTTACATAGAGTATGAAGAGGAGGAAGAAAAGGATCAAGAAACATCAAAAGAAGAGAATATACGCCAGGACCCAACCCCAGAGAAAGAAGAAATGAATCCAACCATATCTTGTAAAGCATTGGTAAGAATTACCACTCCTCAAACTCTCAAGATAGAAGGACATATCAAGAAGAAAAACGTTCAAGAAGTGAAAGATCACATCAAGAAAGAAGAAATGAATCCAACCATATCTTGTAATGCATTTGCCGGAATTACCACTACTCAAACTATCCAGATAGAAGGACATATCAAGAAAAAAAATGTTCAAGAAGTGAAAGATCACATCGAGCATCAAGAAATGAATCTGACCATATCTTGTAAAGCATTGGAAGAAATTACCACTCCTCAAACTCTCAAGATAGAAGGACATATCAAGAAGAAAAAGGTTCAAGTAGTGAAAGATCACATCGAGCATCAACAACAAGTTCTCTAACTTTTAAAGGATAATGCCACTTTGGTGCAAAATCGAATGAAACAACAGGTAGATCAATATCATAGTGAAAAACGTTTTGATGTAGGTGATTGGGTATTTTTACTGCTACATCTCAAGCAAGCTATTTATGAGAAGGAAATGTTGGCAATACTACATGCACTTAAGAAATGGTGACCTTACCGAATGGGAAGACACTTCAAGGTAAAAATGGATCATGATAGTCTTAAATACTTTTTAAAATAACTATTATCTTTAGAAGAACAGGAAAAATGGGTCACAAATATGTTGGGTTATGACTTTGACATCATCTATAGAAAAGGTAAGCAAAATTTTGTTGCGGATGCACTCTCAAGAAAGGATGAGGATGTGGAAGCATTGTTTTGTGCTAGTTCTATTATCCAACCAGATTGGATAAATGAAGCAACAGATGAATGGAAGAAGGAAGAAGAAGTATGGCCACTCATTCAAAAGTTGCAGAAGATCCCAATTCAAACAATATTGCCAGAACTTGAAGAGGAAGGAAAAATAATATTAGAACCTGGAGCAGTCATAGAAACAAGAACCTGACAGCTATGAAATTGATCAATCTCAGAGTATCTCATCAAGTGGAAGAACTTACCCAGTGAAGATTCCACATGGGAGGACAAGGATTTTATACAGAAGCATCAAGAACTACTCAAGCGTTGAAGACAACACTTTTTGAAGGAGAGGGGCATGTTAGGCCCCTATACTACTAGTGTAACCCCTTATTATTATTAGTACAACCCCCTTATTATATTGCTGTACCCATGTAGTACCAATATTGCTACTATTGTGCCCCATAGAAGCCCACTATTGTTATTATTATGCCCTTACATTATTATTGTTATGCCGACTCTGATTATATTATGACCCCTTAGACTCCTATATATAGAAAGGAAGTCTTTTCATTTGTATCATCCAAGAATTGTTCATTTGTGTAATGTAAAGGAGGTTTCCCCCTCGAAGAGGCTGAATTCTAAGGCGTTGATCTATCTTTTCTATCTTTTTGTGAGTTGGTTTCATAACATTGATAAAATTCCATTCCATTTGGACCAGTAAGGCCTCAATTCCTGCTATCTATTTCCATTATTCCATTATTTACTTTTAGATTAAAAACCACAAGGTGTCAAACCTCTTTTGGATTGCATCTACACAGTTATGGGCTCAACACAAAACAACCATTAACAAGAGGCCCTAGAAATGATTGTTCCACGGAAAAGCCAGAACAAACCACATTTTCCCCAAGGAATAGCTACAACCCTACTTTAAAAAAGAAGAAGAAAAAACAAAAAATTTCACTTGGAAACTTGAAAGATAATTGATCTACAACTTTTTCCTTGAATGTGTGCAAGACCAATAAATATGATTGAGTGGAAAGAATGAGAGCATGAGCTTATTGATGTGTCCATGTTGCATGCCTAGTTTAGTTTGGATGCACTAAGAGACTATAGGCTTCTAAAGCTCTTTAGGAGCTAAAACATGGGGATCCAAAGTATGTTCTTAGAATTACTTGTAGGGTTTTGGGATTGTGACCATAAGTTCTTACAAGTTGGCCATTAGATACTACACCGAGTTGTGGATGGCATATACTTCGTTATAGGATTATACAACCATGGTAAGTCAATAGTCTTGAAAAGCAGTGGTAGATTTAGTACTACTAGCACCATAGAAAAGTATTGTTGCACATTGTCAACCAGGGCCGAGAAAGAGCAGAAAATATTTTTAGATAAAAAAATGCCCAATAATCTTTCAATCACCCAAAAAATGTCACCTAGCCATTTCTTACTAGGTGGATCAAAATATACCATGTAGGATTAATTTTACCATGGTAAACCCACTTTTACGATAAGAAATAATTTAGTAAACCATTTTTCCTAAATTATTTCTCATTGAAATCCAAAAAACCCCATGAGAATAATCAAAAAAATAATTTTTTATTTAATATTTTCTAGAAATAATTATTAAATAATTATTTCTTATCACCTTTGACTTAATCACCTTGGAATAATTAAATAATTCATTATTTACTCATTATTTCTGATTTATTCTATATTTTCCTTTTGAGATAATTGTTAAATCATTATTTAATAATGATTTCAAATTCATATTTTTTTTAATTCTCACAAAGTGATTAATAAATTATTTTTATTTGCTAATTATTTCAACCACTTTCTAAATAAAGATATTTGACCATTTTGAATATCTTTTCCCTCTAAAAAAATATAATGAAATATCCACAATGACTAGATTTTGATTTAGTCAATAATATTTTATTATTTTTCTAATTCTCAATATATTCCAACATTTTGTTATAAATAGAGGGTTTTCTCTCCATTCTTCATTATGACCATTATCATTGTCCCATTATCGTCTCATAGCATTTGAGCTCCCACTTGAGTTTAAGCATCTTTTATTTTCTTTTCTGCCCATTGCATGCCACATATTGAGAGAGAGAAGCAAGTGTTGAAGAACAAGGTCAAAAAGGACCCATCCCACAAAGGGGGATTTGCAGGCCCATTTCCGTAATTTCTCATCACTAGGTGTATCATTTTGATTAATAAAATTTATTATTCATATTATCCATTGGGTTGCTACACTTTTATTTCTACTGTTATATGTTTCTATTTGCATAGTATTTTTACTACAAGTGTTTTCTAACATTTGGTTGCAGATTTGAAGCATAGACACAACCATCTTTTTTTGTTAGGGTTATAAGTCACCTATAATGATCAGGAGCTCAAAATTTGCCAAAAATTCAAGATTGTCAGAATGGTTTGGAACCTGAATGGCCGTGTAGATATCGTCGTCCTGATTCCGGCATAACTTGTTTCGCAAAAAATCGATATCATATGCTCAAGATATCACGCGCTGATCGTTTGCTCAAATAGGTAAAAATTTTGCAAGTGATGACAGGGATGCTGACTGGGCATCTATACAACCTAGTCAACAAAATGAATATTCTTGGTATATTCCTATGGTATATTCCTTCGACATATTATTCATAATATTCTTAGGCTCAGTGGCATCATTCTATTGGTCCACGTGTTTTTGTTTGGGCCAATGAGGAGGTGACACGTGGCTAAGCCTGAGGCCACCACGTGTCCTCCTTGTGTTAATGAAAAATTTGTTATGGAGGATAGGGCAGAGGCCGGGATCGACCCCGTGAACTCCCATAACATAGACCAAAGAACTCACCAACGTGACCTCACTGTGTTTCTTAACATGTAAGGGAGGCAAGTTCAGAATAAAGTTTATTGCCGCAATGGTTGGGGGGTCGGGCAGACTTAAGCCCCCCCCCTCCCCCCTCATGTGAACACCATAACTGCTAGCATTAACCATTTAATGTGATCGCTAACTGTCATTTCCATCGCCTCACTACCAGACTAAACTGCTGCATGTGAACACTCTTGCACAAAAGTTTAATGTGACCGCTGGAGGGAGGGGGCCAATGCCGGGGGTTAGCCCTTGGGCGCATGGCCCCCCATATGACCGATATTTTGGATTTTATGCCTCGACGGATAAATTAACGACCCTACATATCTGCTCAAAAATTGGGGAATTTGTCGCTCCGTTAGCGGAAAATGGGGCGAAATTGTAGGATGATGCCAGATTTTGTGCAATTTGTAGAGCAAATAATGGAGAAACTAGGAGAGGTCGTAACTTCTCCACTTTTTGACCAAATCGGGTGCAAAAAGGGGCTAGGTCATCATTTTTGGATATTTTGGACTTATTGGAGTAGGTCTCAGAATCAAAGGAGCAATTTTAGATAGGATTTTTTCAGATTGAAGTCCATGGGTGCCATGGTCAACCAGAGTGTTGAATTAGTTTATTGAGGAGTTTGAAGATGGAGATGACCTTGTAAGGGTTTTCCAACCTCCATGTGCTTTCTGCAACAGCTATTACACCAGTGTTGCAACTTTTATTCCTCTTTTATCTATGTGTTTTGGAGAAGAGACTTGTTTATGTACATCAAGTGGATTGTAGTATTGTTATTTTGGACTCATTGGAGCAGGATTCAGAATCAAAGGAGCACTTATAGAGAGGTTTTTTCCATATTGAAGTCTGAGGGTGCCATGGTCAACGAGAGTGTTGAATCAGTTTATGGAGGAGTTTGAAGATGGATATGACCTTGTAGGTGTTTTCCAGCCTCCATGTACTTTCTGCGACAACTATTACATGAGTGTTGTAGCTTTTATTCATCTTTTCTCTATGTGCTTTGGAGAAGAGGCTTGTTTATGTACTTCAAGTGGATTGTGGTACTATTGATGCTCTATGAAGTTGGAGTATGAGGTTGTGGTGTAAGATGAATTTGTTTGCTGAAAGTTTACATGTTTGACTATAGGTTTACATGTATTTGGAGTGATAACTCTTGCAGAAGTT
This sequence comes from Pinus tabuliformis, assembly GCA_031772625.1. NCBI lineage: Eukaryota > Viridiplantae > Streptophyta > Pinopsida > Pinales > Pinaceae > Pinus > Pinus tabuliformis. The sequence goes on from CM062808.1 coordinate 892,401,378, forward strand.
TGTTTCTTTGAAGGAGAAACTAACCATTCCATTTCTCAGCACTTTATGTACTCTTCTTTTCTAAACATTGAGAATAATGAGAAGGGGTCATGCCATTAGAGCTGATCCAAGGAGATGTAGCCCAGGAGGAGTGAACTCCTTTAACAATGGCTTGTGTATTACTGATTGATGCATGCTTCCATTTAGTGTTTTGATTTCATGTTTAAAGTTTTTCATGAAATTAACTTAAGAAAATACACATAAAAACTTATGTTTTTACTTGCTATTTTGGAGTACAAACCTCAACACATTTTTTTATTTTGATGAGGATCTTAGCATAGAAATATAATATTCCACATTTAGATCAAGTTGGTATCAGAGCACTGGTTTTCTTTTTGCAAGGAGGAATTGACTGTTGTTTGCAAGTGAATGTGTTTTGAAGCTGAAGTGAGGAGAAGGTTTTGGGAAAGGAGAGCAAGATTGTTACAATATCTACTAGTAGTTCTACCTCAAGTTGCACTAGAAGCTTCAAGCAAAGCATGTCCCAAGGAGGAGAGCCTGCAGGAATGTCAGAGGATGTGAAGGCTTTTAGAAAGGATTTCTTAGACATGGCAGAAGTGGTCAAAGTCCTCCATGAAGAGAGGATACCAAATTGCAAGGTGAAATCTCTAGACCTCCAAGAGGAGAATGTTCTCCAAGGGAAGAAGGTAACAAGAATGGTGATAAACCACCATCTTCTTCACAATCTTCATGTTTTTCTACAACTCTTATGCAAGATGCTAGTGTAGAAAGTCCCTCAGAGAAGGTAGATGGATAAGTTTGTACCTTTTGTCCACGTGATGTGGAGGATGAGGTTCTATCAGCACCCAAATTCAAGGAGCTGAAAGAAGAGAGCCAAAGTGTCCAAGAGGACACATCCATAATCAAAAGAGAGTTTGAAAACATCTTTGTATCTCAATCAAAAGATGAGGCAAATTGTAACCATTTACATGATTCTTCTTTACATGGAAGTGTTAATGTAAATTCATTTGCAACCTTTGAAAAACATAGTAAAGGCATTGGATCCAAGCTCTTGACCAAGATGGGTTACAAGGGAGGAGACCTTGGAGTAAGCCATCAAGGCATTAAAAATTCAATTGAGGCAAAGGAGAGGCCTAAATATGAAGGCTTATTCTATGTTGCAAAAGAAGAATGGTCTTCTAGTGAAAACTCATGGGTATCATGTTTCTTTTTCCATAAGAGAGGACATGAAGAGGCAAGATGTTGGGATTTGCATCCAGAATTGATACCCGTTTGGTTCTTCAAGTATAAGGAGGACTTGAAGTGAAAAAAATCTCCAAAGAGAGATGAAAAAGTAGAAAAAGAAACAAAGCTAATTTCTTCTTGCCATGCAAGCTCCTCATGCAAGAAGCGTAAGCCAAAGGACAACAAAAAGAGGTATAATCGTCCTGTTAATTCAAATGATTTTCATAATGGAAAACGACATGCTGATTTGAATAACATGTTGAGGAATGTGTTTCCATGCACCTTTTTCCTTTCATCTAACCATTGTGTAGATAAGTGTTAAAAAAGGAAATCAATCATCAAGAATATGTTTATGTCTAATGGAATTGAGACTGAAAAGAAAAAATATCATCCAAGGTTAAAGACATGTGAGCCAAGAGAAGCTCAAAAGACATGTGGGAATTGGGTTGAGAAGTGTTGGAAATTGTTTCCACAACTTCATCCCGGTAAGGGCAAGCAAATTATGCAAGCACCAGAAAAGGAAGCGACAAAATAAAAAGTGGCGCAAGATGCGACCATCCCCGAAGTAGCTTCAGAAGAAGAAAAAGTTCAAATAGACGGTTCATTTACCTGGTTGGGTAAGAAATGGGCGAACTATTTGTCCATTTGAAGTTTGTAAATCTTTGTTTTTCACTAGTTGCATATCCCCATAATTGGGAAATTTGTAAAAGTGGTGTTCATAAACAAATCACTTAAATGTAATGGTGTTTTCTTGGAGCATCATTATGTTAGTTTGGCTTGTTGATAGTCAATTTGAATCGAAAATTTGGGAGTCAAGTTTATTCCATCTTGTAAAATGCATTTATATTTGAAGTTTAAGAAAACATCTTAACACTGTTGTATGAGTAGTTGCAACACATTTAGTATATTACAAATGTGTTAAGCACTCAAGTTATACAAGTATTCACTATGTGAAACTTGTTTTGATTTATTTGTCAAAGTCTTTTTGGGATCTTATCCTTGATAAGGATTTTGCAGAAGAGCTCCATGGATTTATTCTTGGGAAGGATGTTGCTATGGATGGCCATAGAAACATGGAAAAGCTGAGAAAAACATTGAACTTGAATTCTTTAGTCGGCTTATATTTCAAGTTCAACTTGAGAAAGAGACAAGACAAGTACAATTCAAGGCACTACAATCATTGATTGGATCAATTTTGGAAAAGTGAAGGAACTGTACCTTCAAATGATGAATAATTGAAAGTGAACTTTTGGAGACCAAAAGTTTTCAATGGGGAAGAGTGATTAGGAGCTCAAAATTTGCCAAATATTCAAAGTTGTTAGAATGGTTTGTAACCTGAATGACCGTGCAGATCTCGTCGTCCTGATTCCGGCTCATCTTGTTTCACGGAAAATCGATATCATATTCTCAAGATATCGCGTGATGATCGTTTGCTCAAATAGGCAAAATTTTTGCAGGTGCTGACAAGGATGCTGACTGGGCATCTGTACAACCCAGTCAGTAAAAGGAATATTATTGGTATATTCCTATGGTATATTCCTTTGGCATATTCTTCAAAATATTCTCAGGGTTGGTGGCATCATTCTATTGGTCCACATGTTTTTGTTTGGGCCAATGAGGAGTTGACATGTGGCTAAGCTCGAGGCCACCATGTGTCCTCCTCGTGTTAATGAAAAATTTATTATGGCAGACAGGGCAGAGGTCAAGATCGACCACACGAACTCCCATAACACAGACCAAGGAACTCACCAGTGTGCCCACACTGTGTTTCTTAACATGTAAGGGAGGTAGGTTCATAATAAAGTTTATTGCCGCAATGGTTGGGGGTCGGGCAGACTTAACCACCCCCCATGTGAACACCATAACTATTAGCATTAACCATTTAATGTGATCGCTAACGATCACCACCACCGCCTGACTGCCGGACTAAACCGCCGCATGTGAACACTTTTGCGCAAAAGTTTAATGTGATTGCCGGAGGGAGGGGGCCAACGTCGGGGGCTAGCCCCTGGACGCATGGCCCCCCATATGACCAATATTTTGGTTTCTAGGCCTCGATGGCTAAATTAACGGTCCTACACATCCACCCAAAAATTGGGGAATTTGTCGCTCTGTTAGCAGAAAATGGGGCGAAATTGTAGGATGATGCCAGATTTTGTGCAATTTGTAGAGAGAATAGTGGAGAAACTAGGAGAGGTCAGTTCTAGATAGGATTTTTTCAGATTGAAGTCTATGGGTGCCATGGTCAACAAGAGTGTTGAATCAATTTATGGAGGAGTTTGAAGATGGAGATGACCTTGCATGGGTTTTCTAGCCACCATGTGGTTTCTACAATAGCTATTACATCAGTGCTATAACTTTTATTCCTCTTTTCTCTATGTGTTTTGGAGAAAAGACTTGTTTATGTACTTCAAGTGGATTGTAGTACTGTTATTCTGGACTCATTGGAGTAGGTTTCAGAATCAAAGCAACACTTCTAGATAGGTTTTTTGCAGTTTGAAGTCTATGGGTGCCATGGTCAACCAGAGTGTTGAATAAGTTTATGGAGGAGTTTGAAGATGGAGATGACCTTGCAAGGGTTTTCCAGCTTCCATGTGCTTTCGACAACAACTAATACATCAGTGTTGTAGCTTTTATTCCTCTTTTCTCTTTGTGCTTTGGAGAAGAGACTTGTTTAGGTACTTCAAGTGGATTATGGTATTGTTGATGCTCTATGAAGTTGGAGTATGGGGTCTTGGTGTAAGATGCCTTTGTTTCCTGAAAGTTTACATGTTTGATTGTAGGTTTACATGTATTTGGAGTGATAACTCTTGCAAAAGTTTGTTTCTTTGAAGGAGAAACTAACCATTCCATTTCCGAGCACTTTATGTACTCTTCTTTTCTAAACATTGAGCATAATGAGAAGGGGTCATGCCATTAGAGCTAATCCAAGAAGATGTAGCCCAGAAGTGGTGAACTCCTTTAACAATGGTTGGTGTATTACTGATTGATGCATGCTTCCATTCTGTGTTTTGATTTCATGTTTAAAGTTTTTCATGAAATTAACATAAGAAAATACACATAAAAACTTATGTTTTTACTTGCCAGTTTGGAGTACAAACCTCAAGCACATTTTTGTATTCTGATGAGGATCTTATAATAGAAATCTAATATTCCACATTCAGATCATATAACTTAAGTAATTGATTTTCGATCACTCCTAGAAAAAATTTACACTAAAAAATTTCCCCTACATAACCATTCTATTAAGGATCACTTAGATCACTAGATCCATAATGCCCCACTTGGCCTCACGGGCCCATATTCACCATGCATCGAAGTGCTCGAGGCCCACATTATATGATTGTTGTATTGTATTAGTGGTCAACATGAGAGATAAGTTGATTAGATGTAATAATGATAAACATAAATAATTTGGTTATGGATTGATCCTCATTCACTGACATACATAAATATTTTGGTTATGGATCGATCCTCATTCTTTTCTTCCTAGAGCAAGTCCCATAGATTCATCCACATGTGTTGATTTAGTTTACTATGCCATCTAAGCCCACACTAAGGAGGCAGAAATATTGTATGGCTCACAATATGGGTGAACTACCTATGAGCAACTTTGGTTTGGATTTCTTTGACTAGTGGGCTGAGCAAGTAGTCATCATAGAGGACTACCCATATGTTGAAACTAAGTTTTGGCATGATGATGAGTAGGTAATTCATCCTAAAGCACAATGGGGACATGTATGAAAGAGTACATGATTTTTTGGGTTTATTCTTTAGTTATCACATTTTTGTGATTTTAAAAATATAATATTTTTTTGGTTATACAATGATACTGATAATCATAATGTATGACATAGATGTGGGACTGATCCAATTGGTAGGGATGACTCCTAACTGTTGCAGAGCCAAGGAGGAGGAGTATTTAGATGAGGAGGAGGGAGATGAGGATGTTTTGTAAGACCTTAGTAAGGTGCAGAGGAATCTAAAGGGGTTTAATATGGGTGTGTCTATGATGAGGGTAGATGATGTGCCCCAAAGATTACAATTCCATGTGATTAGTGTACCATGACCCTTTATTCGACTACTAAGGGGGTGGCCAATGTGATAGTGTGTTACCATGAGATAAACGTGCCTTGGGATGGCTAGATGAGAGTCTCCCTTTTTGTAGCATCTCCAAATTATAAAATTGATATTTTTCTATATTATATCATTATGGGTTGCGTAACCTGAATTTGTACATTGCATATTTTATGGACATAATGTATCGACCTGTTATGAAATCAGCTCAAGAAAAGATTGAAAATATAGATCAACGCCTTAGAATTCAGCCTCTTCGAGGGAGTAACCTCCTTTACATTACATAAATGACAATTCTTGGATGATACAAATGACAAAACCTCCTTTCTATATATAGGAGTCTAGGGAGTCACAATATAATCTAGCCGACCTAACAAATAATAATATACAGCCACAAAAATAATAATAGAGGGATTCTATGGGGCACAGAAATAACAACATGGGGTAATAGGGGCACAACAATATAAATAAGGGGTATAACTACAATAGTAATGGGGTAATCACTAGTATTATAGGGACCCAACATGCCCCTCTCCTTCAAAAAAGTGTTGTCCTCAACGCTTGAGTAGTTCTGGATACTTCTGCATAAAATTCTCATCCTCCCATGTGGAATCTTCAGCGGATAAGTTCTTCCACTTGATAAGATACTCTGAAATTGATCGATTTCGTAGCTGTCGAGTTCTTGTTTCTGTGACTGCTTCCGGTTCCAATATAATTTTTCCTTCCTCGTCAAGTTCTGGCAATATTGTTTGAACTGGGAGCTTGTCACCTATAACCTTCTTTAAACATGAAACATGGAAAACTGGGTGCAATCGAGAAGCTGCAGGAAGCTCCAATTTGTATGCCATAGTACCAATCTTTTGCAACACCTTGTACGGACCATAATACTTTGGTGATAATTTATTATCCTTCTTAGCTTGCTTTAGGGACATTTGCTTATATGGTTGTAGCCGTAGGAATACCCAATCACCTACATCAAAACTTCTTTCACTGCGATGTTGATCTGCCTGTTGTTTCATTCTATTTTGTGCCAACACGAGGTTATCCTTTAAGAGTTGGAGGACTTGTTGTTGATGTTCGATGTGATGTTCCACTGCCTGAACCTTAGAATTTTCTCTTAAATATGATGTGATGGATGGTGGTTGATACCCATAAAGTGCCATAAATGGGGTCATTTTTGTTGCTGTATGGAAGGAAGTGTTATACCACCATTCAGCCAGAGGCAACCATTTGACCCATTGTGTCTGTTTATCAGATACAAAGCAACGAAGATATCCTTCCAAACATTTGTTTACTATCTCAGTTTGCCCATCAGATTGAGGATGATAAGATGAGCTATGAGCTAACTGAGTACCAAGACAAGAAAATAATTCTGTCCAAAAATTTCCAGTGAAAATGGGATCTCTGTCACTTACAATAATCTTTGGGTTTCCATGTAGCTTTTGAATTGTTTCCATAAATGCAGTAGAAACTGTACTGGCTTTAAATGGATGTGATAATGCACAAAAGTGTGCATACTTGGTAAGTCTGTCAACTACCACCATGATGACACTCTTTCCCTCAGACTTGGGTAAACCTGTGATAAAATCCATTGAAACCTCCTCCCAACGTTGGCTTGGAATGGATAAAGGTTGTAATAGACCTGGTGTCTTAATTGTTTCAACTTTATTTTGTTGGCAAACCAAACATTCCGCCACAAACTTTTGAATATCTGATTTAAGGCCATCCCAAAAAAATTCCTTCTTAACCCTGTGGTAAGTTTTTAAAAATCCTGAGTGCCCTCCTAAGGGAGAAGTGTGCAATTCCATAAGAATCTTTTGTTTTAGCTGGGAATTCTTACAGAGGTATAAGCGATCTTTGTACCATAACGAATCATTTTGCCAGCTAAATGTATCAGACGTACTGGAATCTTGTTGTAGCTTTCGAATAAGTGCCCACACTTCTTCGTCATTCTTCCATTCCTCCCTTGCTTCGTTTATCCAATCTGGTTGGATAATAGAACAATGCTTCCACATCCTCATCCTTTCTTGAGAGTGCATCTGCCACCACATTTTGCTTCCCTTTTTTGTAGATGATTTCAAAGTCATAACCCAACATCTTTGTGACCCACTTTTGTTGCTCTTCAGAGGATAATCTTTGTTCTAAAAAGTATTTAAGGCTATCATGATCCGTTTTTACCTTGAAGTGTCTTCCCATTAGGTAGGGTCGCCATTTCTTAAGTGCATGGAGTATTGCCAACATTTCCTTCTCATAAATAGCTTTGCTTAAAAACTTTCCCTTGATTGGACGACTTTCAAAAGCAATGGGTCTTTCATCTTGCATTAGAACAGCACCAATTCCATTTCCTGAAGCATCACATTCCACAATAAAGGTTTTTGTGAAGTCCGGTGTAGCTAAGACCGGTGCTTGGCACATTGCCTCTTTAAGATGTTCAAAGGCCTTTGTTGCTTCCGGAGTCCATGAAAATGCATCTTTCTTCAATAATGTTGTTAGAGGTGCTGCTATTCTCCCATAATTCTTAACAAACTTGCGATAATACCCTGTCAACCCAAGAAATCCTCGCAGATGCTTTATGGATGTGGGGATTTTCCATTCCTTAATGGCTTTAATTTTGCTAGGGTCTACCTTAACTCCTTCATGAGATACAATATGACCCAAATATTCCACCTCCTGGACTCCAAAGAAACATTTGGATCTTTTTGCATATAATTGTTTCTCCTCCAATAGTTGTAGCACCCTGTCAACATGTTCAACATGATCCTTCCAAGACTTGCTGTAGATTAGTATATCATCAAAAAATACTAACACAAATTTTCTAAGGAATGGTTTGAAAATTGAATTCATCAAACCTTGAAATGTTGAAGGTGCATTGGTAAGGCCAAAAGGCATGACCAAAAATTCATAATGACCCTCATGAGTTCTAAATGCCGTTTTCGGAATGTCTTCAATCTTCATTCTGATTTGATGATATCCCGAACGAAGATCCAACTTGGTGAAGTAAATTGATCCATGCAATTCATCCAGTAATTCATCAATGACAGGAATGGGGAACTTATCTTTAATAGTGAGCTTGTTGAGCTCCCTATAATCCGGACACATGCGCCATGATCCATCCTTCTTGTGCACCAATACTACTGGAGCAGAGAAAGAACTTTGACTTGGTTGAATTATACCAGCCTCTAGCATTTCTGCAACCATACGTTCAATTTCACTTTTTTGGACATAGGGATATCTGTACGGCCTGATGTTTGGAGGAACACTTCCTGGAATCAGATGAATAGCATGATCATGATCACGCATAGGTGGGAGACCTTTGGGAGTCTCAAATACCTTGGAATGATTGTCCAGGACTTTTTGGAGATCTGGAGAAATAGATGATTCCAATGTGGAAACATCTAGCGAACATAATTGTGCAATTACACCTCTTTGCTCCTTTTTTAGAAGCTTTGTCATACCATTAGAGCTGATTATCTTTCCTGGTTTCCCTGCAATACCCCTTAATTCAACTTCCTTTCCTTCCGTAGAAAATTTGATGAAAAGTTCTTGAAAATTAAAAGCTATTGTACCCAAGGATTGTAGCCATTGGACTCCTAGTACAACATCAGCACCTCCCATTGGAATGGAAAGCATTGGGCTAGTCAATACATATTCTCCCATGGATAGCTTGATATTATGGCACTTTCCAGAGCAATTTATTGTTCCTCCATTTGCAATCATCACTTGACACTCTGGTGCTGGATATAGGAAGCAATTCAATTCTTTTGCTACCCTACAATGAATAAAATTGTGGGTGCTTCCTGAATCAATCAACACTATTACCTTTTTCTTCTTGATTTGTCCTTCTATCTTGATGGTTTGAGGAGTGGTAATTCCCGCCAATGCATTACAAGATATGGTCGGATTTATTTGTTCTTCATCTAGGCTTTGTTCCTGGAGTATATCTTCTTCTTTTGACCTTTCTTGCTCCTTTTCTTCTTCCTCTTCACAATCTATGTAGAATAATTTCTTCTCAGCACACTTATGACCTTTAGTGTATTTGCTATCACAACTGTAACAAAGCCCTTTTGCTCTTTTTTCTTCCAATTGTTGTGGTGTCAACCTTATAGGTTGTGGAAGACTAGGGGCAACAACACTTCCGTCTTTATAGTTGTGAGTGGTATGCTTCCTGGTTGCCATAATTTTGCTTTCCATTTTTCTTGCTAACCTGAATGCCTTCTCTAATGAATCAGGTTCCCAAAGGCGAACATCATGTTGGATATTATCCTTTAAAGACCCTATGAACACATCAATCCTATGCTCCTCTGGAATATCTTTTACCCTTATGTTCAATTTTTGGAACTCCTCAATGTGCTCCATTACTGAACCCTTTTGTTTGAGACTTATCAATTGGCTAAAAAAAGTGTTGCTTTTTGTATCTTCATAATGTGCTATCAATTCTTCCGTAAAAATTGCCCAAGTGATAAATTTTTACGAGAGCAAAGCCATTGATACCATACAAACTGATTTGGTTCCAAATATACAGTTGCCATACGTACCTTTTGTGTGTTTTGCACATTATTGAGATCGAAGAATTGCTCCATCTGTAATATCCATGTGGCGGGATCCTTGCCATCAAACTTCCTCATATCGATTTTTGGAATATGGTGGGTCTTCGATCCAACATTAGAGTCTATGGAATCATGATTAACATTTCTTTTGTTCACATCATGAGTTTCCTTTACAACCTTTTCACCATTAGTAAGTATTTCTTGTAGAAAATTTGTCAAATCTGTCTTCAAATCTGTCTTCAAATTTGCCATGTCTCTCTTCAAATCTGTCTTCAAATATATCTTCAAATCATCCATCTTAGCTTCCATGCCATTTATCTTAGATTCATGCCATTTATCTTAGCTTCTGTTAGCTTTTGTGAGCGTGACATTTGTTGCACTTGTTCTTGTAATTTTGATATATCATGTAGCATTTCTTCCTCTTCTTCATGAGTCATGCTAGAGCTTTCAGGTTCCTTACTAGGTGTTTGCATTTTCTTTCCTCGGGGCATCAGTTACCGATAATAATGCTTTACTATGCCCTTTGAATTCCGTTAAACAAAGCTTACACAAAAATTTAAATAAAACTACACACCTTTTTTCACTTTATAGAAGCCTGATATTGAATCTAATGTATCTCTGTAATTTCATATCATCCAATTCTGAAATTGTGACTTGTAGTACCCTTCTATGTCCTCTTTCCAATGCCACAAGTCTAACCCAAATTGGATTCTCCAAGGAAGAGTTATGTGAAATCTCCCACAGTGACTTGCTTTTAGACTAGTTCAGTAGAGTGAACTTGTACGACGTGCCACGAATCACTGTTTCAACCTTTGGATCTGAAACACACATACAAGAAACTAAAATCTGTCCTCTTTCTATACCTTATGAAATTTCAATCCAATCCCCAGAGAGAAAGTTATGATGATTTTCCCCAGGTCACCTGTTTTGAATGTAATTCAGGAGTCTGCAAAAAACCAACTTCCTCAGATCATATCTCCACAAATAATGCGCGAAAAGCTCTGAAATTTGGACCCAAGGTTCAGTGCGATTTCTTCTCAAATGGGTTTTTTTTGCGACTTCTGAAACGTCACAGAAAAAAAAATATAGCTAAAATGCCATGATGACCTGTTTGGAGCAGCGAAACCCTAGAATCCAAAGCTCTGATACCAAATGTTATGAAACCAGCTCAAGAAAAGATAGAAAAGATAGATCAACACCTTAGAATTCAGCCTCTTCGAGGGAGAAACCTCCTTTACATTACATAAATGACAATTCTTGGATGATACAAATGACAAAACCTCCTTTCTATATATAGGAGTCTAAGGAGTCACAATATAATCGAGCCGACCTAACAATAATAATATAAAGCCACAAAAATAACAATAGAGGGATTCTATGGGGCACAGAAATAACAACATGGGGGTAATAGGGGCACAACAATATAAATAAGGGGTCCAACTACAATAGTAATGGGGTAATCACTAGTATTATAGGGACCCAACACGACCTTTTACCTTATTTATACATATGGTTCAATTTGTGTTCATGAGTTAAATAATGATGATTTATGTACCACGTTTATCATACATACTTGTTTGTATAAATTCTCTTGTTAATGAAACAAATGCCAATCCAACACATAGATAACCAATGAATTGGCCAAGGTGTTTAAACTTCTAGGGACATGATCATAAATAATCAACTCAAATCATCTCTCAAGAAGTTGTACCCTGGAATACTGTCGAAGAAGAACATAATTGATCACAAGATAGATATTATTCAGTTGTGACACCACTAAATGAGAATCCAAACAGAAAACTAACATGTGGAAGTCGATAACAATAATTTCACATAGAATTTCGATGACTACACTTATACTTTGAAACATTCTTGGTTGCATGATAGAAGAATTAACTCCCTAAACTCACTATTTGTTTTGTGGGCAACAAGATCACTCGTGCAACTAAAGTGATGTTTTGGGTGCAATTGTTAATGCAATATGTGAAGCCTACATAGATTGGGAAAAACATCTACATCTGTAAATCAAGCATCAAGCATGGTAAGTATACGAATTAAATAAACCAAATGCAAAAAAAGAAAATGCTATTAAGTACAACAAAATTAAAACTACAACATGTTACAAAGCACTATATGTCATTATTAATTATGTATAGTACTTATTTAAATACATCCATTCCAATGCTTAAACAAAGGATTCCCTTGAAATTCAAATAATGCATAGGCCCCTTTTGTAATATAATCTCATAATTTAATAAACATGCCAAAGAGGTTCAACCTTTCCCACCACTAAATTTTCATGATCCCAATCATAAATCAAAACCAAGTCTCCTCTAGTGAAGATGCGAGAATGAACATTTGTATCATACTATGCTTTAATATGCTTCTTATGAGTATCATTAGAAAATGGAGCTTCTCAACGATGATAATCAATATAGTACAAATAAATGAGTATTTATTCCTCCATAGAGGTATTAGGTAGGAGTTTGTTAATAGGGGAAAATGACCCTACCCAGTTAGGGGGTCATCTCTAGTATGTGTTCCTAATCAGACCTCACACCATTTGGAATAAGAGACCCATCCAAATTCTGATTCGATAACCATTCCTGATTTCCAATAATGTTATAATATATGGGAAATTGCCATAGTAGGGGGGGATGTTGATTATAAGTTAAACTATATAATGCACTAAGATGAAAATTAGCTAGCTAGCAAGGGAAGCTATAATAGAAGTAGGAAGCAATGCACAAATAAATCAACTGCATAATCAAGGAATTAGTTAGTTGTAATCCAGGACAACAATAGGTGTTTAACTTGCTAAAATAAATGAAGAATAGTCAACATTTAGATCTAACAAGTGCTCATAAGTAGAAAGTGGCAAAACTAAAACATTAAACAAGTAAGAGTACCATCTAATTTATGGAATGGTCCATAAACTTAGCAACATACATCTCACAAAGCACACACATAAGATGGGCCTCCAAATTAGACACAAATTAAGGCCCATCTGACCATCCTTCAACACATTAAACCTCTTTTTTGTATTAGAAAATGTATTTTTAACTTTAATATGTTCATTAGGAAGGTTTATGGATAATTGCATATTTGTGCCTAATATTATTTATTTTTGTGGAAAATTGTGAGAATATTGGGCAGATTATGAAGACTTGTAGGAGGAGATAATTTAGGGACTAGCTCCCTATTACAGGAGGATCAATATTAAATAATATATTATGAAATTATTGCACAGATTCTAGAGCTCCAATGATTGAGAAAATCTAGGAATGTGTTCCCTGTCATTTAATGCAGATTCCTAGTATTGGGAATTAGATCCACTATTTGAGGGATTTTGGTGGGGAAAGGTTCCTCCTTTCATGGGGAATGCTTCCTAATCATTTTTTGTAAGTACCAAGTCGAATTTTCCTCTAGGGGTTTATTTTTCTTAGTCTTCTTGTGGAGAGAACTCATATTTTTGCAGCTCCACAGTCATTTCTTGCAGGGATGTGATTGTATCGATGGAAATAATGAAGATTGGTGCCATGTTCAGTTTCCAAATATTTGTCTCCTCCATAGGACTCTGAGTTTCCTTAGTAATGGCCATCCCAGGAGCCTAAGAGCCCTTTTGTATCAATTACTTGTCTTCCTTTCACTTCTTATTCACATGCATCTCTTGTTCTTGGTTTTTCTATTTCCGCATTTAATATTGATGATTTCTTATTGTAGGATTGGGTTAAATGGTTGAAGCAAGTTATTTTGCAGGATCACAAGCATCATTCCATCTTTGGAACAACTTTGGAAGGTAATAATAATCATTGAGATATTTGGATTAGTTTGCGTATTCCCAAATCTAGATTTCTAGAAGTCCCTTGTGGCAAATAACATTAAATTTCTGCTATTTTTTAAAAAAATGCTAACGAGCGTCAATCGAGTTGATTCCACTTGCATTAGATAAAAAAAAAAATCTATTTAATAAAAGAATTTACCCCATTGCATTTTCACTTGGTTAGGTTAGGCATTTGATAGATTTACTAGCTCAATAGTTCTCGAATTTCTATATTTTAGACTAGTAATTTTCTACTATTTTTTAGCATGGGTTAATAGAGGTATTTTTGAGTGATTCGACTTGGAATAGAGACCTAATACATCCTAGTCATTAATTTTTTTCCCATCCAATTCAGATTTGATTTGCTTGGCCATTCGATGAATTATAACTTTGTGTAGTAAATCTGTAACATCATGTAGTTTCTTGTAGTACTCTTCCAATGTTTATATACTCACCCAAATTTGCTCAAAAAGATTGGTTTTGGTCCCTTAAGGTTGAATCATGATCCCTAGGCTCTAAATAAATAGTCGAGGAGGGATAAACACCACTTAAGACTTGCCTTTTTACCTATGAAAAACATCTCAGTGATTTGGGTTAATGGACAAATTTATGAATTGGATAATACAATGAGGATTTTCTTGATTGCCACATCCAACGAACTCTATTAATGGATCTAAACTCTTAATGGTTGACATTTAATTCATTATATTTACTTTATGAAATTATAATAGATTTCTTTCCTTGTAATTTCTTTCTTGCAATAGGTTAAGATTTCCATTTTGAGCATTTCATTTTCTGCAATTAGTTTAGGATTTAATTTCATTACATGCACTACATTACATCATGACAACAAAGGAAGGACACATTGTATACTGCACATATAGTGCCGATACCTCTTAAGTTTGTATGAACCCCGGGTTGATAATTAAAGTTGGTAGCCTTGGGAGTTGCAACATTCTTGTCGCAATATCGAGGCTCATCACTTTTTGGTGCCATTGTCGGGTAGGTCTCAAAGTATGCATTGTTTTCTTCCCTAGTTGATTGATTTATTTTACTTTCTGTAAAAAAAGAAATTTCTTTAGGTATATTTTATTTTAGGTATATAAAATTGCATTACATTAGCCTTCTTATTAAAAAAAATAATTAAAAAAACTTCTCCAACACCAACCCCCCATTTGATCACGTGGTGCAGTAAGAGCCACATCACCATCCATTTTTGCCAGTAGAAGAAGAAGAGGTGACAAAGAAGGTAGAAGAAATGGATGGATATGGTGACAATGAGGAAGATCCTCTTGGATTTCCCATTCAAGATACTGATGTGAGTGTGCATATGAAGAACATCCCTCCATCTTTCCTTCCAAACTTCCATGGTATGAGGTCAGAGGATCCAAAAACCTTTCTCTTTGAATTTGAAATCCTTTGTAGATCTTATGGTTACTTATTAAACACTCAAAAACTGAGATTGTTTCCAACAACATTGAAGGATAGAGCTCTAAATGGTTCATGAGTTTAGGGATTAATTCAATAAGATTATGGAATCATATGAATAAGATATTTTTAGAAAAATATAAAGATCACGATCTTAAAGGAGAAATATTTAGAATTAATAAAAAAGAAGATGAGATCCTTGAGGATATAATAGAGAGGTTCATGTATAATGTTAAGAGGGAAAAATTACATCATTTAGGACCTGACACAATAAAAACCCTCTTACTTAGAACAATTAGAGATGAGTGGATTGATCTCCTTGATCTCATGAGTAGAGGTTATGTATAACAATTATCATTTGAAGAAATTTGTGAAAAATGAAAATACATATCAAGAGGAAGGTCAAGAGTAAGTAAATCAACATCAAGATCGGTAAGTCAAGCTAAACTTGGAAATTTGTTTGATGACATTAAAACAAAAATTCTTAGAAATCTAACCAAACAAGTAGAAATGTTAAGAATTCAAGATGAGGTAAAAGAAGATGTTGATATTTGTGTTGTCAATGCAGAATCACATGATATTAAATATTTCCCCTCATTACCAAGGTTGAAGGAAGTTTACCAAGAGGACAATGGTGCAAGTCAATTACCAATGTAGCTATGTTATGTAGCTCCAAGAGGACCATGGCAACCTATTCAACCTGATATGAGGCAAGAGCCCAATTCACAATTTCAAGCTTATGCACATCCATCTCAAAGTAATTGGAACACACCCTTTCCTTGAAACCTTGGCCATCTCAACCCCAAACCAATCTTGGCAACAAGGTTGGAAAGGAACTTATGGGAGCCATCGACAATATCCTCTATATTTTCCTCAATATCCTCCATACTCAAATCCATGTTATCCCTACCATTCACCTCCACGACAACCACAACTCCAACCACATCCATCTCAAATATCCACTCCCACTCAATTACCTGTACCACCATTTCCAAACCCACACAAGGAAGTAGCTTAGCCCACTTACAATGCTAAGGCACAAAACTTCTAAACATGTCCTGTTGATATAAATGGTATTAATCTTAGATCAGGAAAGTTATTGCAAAAAAGATATTCTGTTGATGTCATTGAAGGACCACATCTAGAAGAAGAATATTCAAATGATAAGACCAAAGTATCATGGGCTGCACTTGATGAAGATCAGACATCAGAATCAGAGATTGAGAAATTTCCCTCATGTTCACCATTATATCCTCTATGTGTTTAAGAGAATAATCAACAAAAAGAAGAAGGTTTGAATTTCATGGAAGAAGAAGACATCAAAGATCATTCAAATCAGAAAGTGGACCAGGGGCATCACAACTATATTGAAATATGGTTCTAGGCATTCACTAAGTTGCAACAGTACTCTCTTATTCAACTGTGCTTGATATTATCAAAGCTAAAGCATTTTGTCTCTTACATTCACGTACATGTCAAAGAATATGTTCGAGTCTACACATGATTTTATCTGTCATCTAGTTATGTAAGTGGCTCAATTGGAAGTATTTATACACTTGAAAATGATTTTTGTTTTTTCAAGTAGAGTAGGATAGGAAAAGAAATAAAAAATGAAAAATAAGAGAAAAAAAAATCTTAGGTGAAAAACTCCTTTGAGGTGCCTGAGATTGGATCATTGATTGAAAACCTCCATGAGGCAGTCAATGGGTTGGAAAAGAGAGAGAAAAAAAGAAAAATAAAAGATCCTAGGTGAAAATCTCCTTTGAGGTGCCTAGGTAGACCTACTAGTTGAAAACCTCATTGAGGCGGCTAGTAGGCATAGAAGAAAAAAGAAGAAAAAATAAAAATCTTTGCTCCATGTATCTCTCTCTCATGAATGCAAGTGTTCTCCAACCTCTGCAAGCAACAAAAACAAGTTAGCCACCAAAAGAAATGTTGATTAAAATCCTAGTAAAAGGAAGTCAAAATTGGACTTTCTACTCCTTTGCTGAGATGCTCCAGAAGGACCAGCACCATGTCAATCCATCAACCTCATCTATTTACACCATCCACTCATCATTCCCAAGCTTTTACCACTCATTTTCCTTGCTGTCCTAAAATGCTACAAGAAGATTCTGTAGTTACTACAAGAAACAAAAATACATAGATCAGAAAATTATTTCTGTCATATCTTGAAAGCCATGCATCCATTTATCAATTTGTTTTAGGGGGATATGCATATGGACGATAGTAACATACCCAATAAATTTTAGAAAATTCTAGTGCACACTTTTTGATAAATTGACCTCCATCACCTGCAACTATTTTTGAATTTTCTCGATATTCGTGCATCCATTTGCAAATTTGTTTCATGGGGAGATGCATATGGATGACGGTAACATGTCCAAGAAATTTCAACAAATTCCAGTGCACAATTTTCGAGAAATTGACCTCCATCACCTCCAACCATTTTTAATTTTTCTCGAGATTCGTGCATCCATTGGCCAATATTTTTTTATGGGGAGGTGCATAAGGATTATGAAAACATGCTAAAAAAATTTCAGGTCAATCCATCTACTGTTTGGGAGATATGGACAAAACAAAACTGCTATAGGAGGTTGTCCTGAATTACTACAAGAAGATCCTGTAGTACTACATGATGGTCGAGAAGAAGCTACAAGAGGCAAGATGATTGGAGAAAGGGGTCAAAAGGTCATGTATTATTTAGGAAAGGTTGATATAGGCCCCCCAACACCACTTTCATCACTCATCCACTCCATCTAACCAAAATCCATCTTCAAATTCCACTCTGCCTTACATGAAAAAAAATCAGAAAAAAATTTGTCATCAACTTTTCCACCACCTCTTGATGATTTTAACCCTATCCTTATATCTCCTATGAATTTCCATCAATCCCACATGCATCAATGAGGTCTCGAAGAGAAATTAAATGAATTCTATAGGAAGAGGACTCCTCCTGTAAGTAGCCTTCACAATTACAACATAACTCAACATCAATTATTTTTTCACTCACACAACAGAAGATCTAGCCACCTTGAGCAACATGAAGCCATCTCTGAAGATTGAAAAGGGGGCACACCCTCCTTAGGAAGCAGTCCATCCACTCCACTAGAAAAAGATTGAGCACTGGAACTAAATTGCACAAGCAACCTTATCAATCAAAGAATCAACAAGCTATGAAGACCTGTGCAGAAGCAAGCAAAGAAAGTTAGCACCTCTAGGGAAGCATGGATTGATCATCAACTTAGCATCAACATGCATGCCTCTCCAACAACCATTAGGTAGGTATAGGTATGAAATATTCTTGACCTCTTCTCTCGAGCATATTATAGTTAGAAATTTGTTGTCAATGCATGAGAGGTGATGTTTTATAAAGCTAAGGATGGGTCGACAGTCTCAACCACCCTCAACTAGTTAATTGTAGGTAACTCCCTCACTCATGCAATGTGGAAAAGCCAAATTAGGAAGGGTGATGATTTTGAGGAGTGGGAACAACAATTAAAAGATGAAATTTGTGCAAAGGCCAAGTAAACAAAGCACTCCAAGACCTCCATCCACTTCATACCCAATATCTATCCATCATTCATCCATCCCATTTCATAAGAAAAAATTAATAGTTTTCAAGAACAAACCCTACACTCTGTCTCACCCTGAAAATTTCTTGAAAAAAACACATAGAGCACATCCTCTCCATTTTCACAAACCTACACTACTCCTTCTAAGCCCTAACATCATCCTCAAAACCCTCTACATCATTTATCATCACTCCCATACAATTAGAAGACCCTAAAAGAGAAGGAATGACTGATACAGGAATGCAAAATGTTGCTACAAGAAGGAAGAAAGGAACAAATTGTGCTAAAAACCAAAATGGCAGTGCCTAAGAGATACCTAATCAAAACAAAGAACTCCAAAGCCCATTAGGAAATCATCTAGGCCAAAAAAGAGAAGAAGAAGGAAACAAAAGACAAGAAGGCATTCACCATCAAAATAGAACTCAAACTACAGTGATGAAAATAGGCTTTCCAAGGGGTCTCTAATCTCTTTCTAACTTTTGTCCAAGGCCTAAAAGATGTTATAGAAAGGGGATAAAGGCATGGAAAAACAGGTCCAAAATGGAACTGAGGGGCATGGAAGTAAAGTTGAGGGCCTACCCTAGGCTCAGACTATCATTTTTTCTCAAAATAGGTTAAAACATGATGTTACTGGGTTTCTTGTAGTTACTACAGGATGTCCTAGTTTACTACAAAATCTCATCTAAGGACATTTTGAGGGTTCTAGAGGTGTCCAAATGGTGGAAAAAGGTAGTAGAAGATTGGAAAAGGATGTGGAATACCTTTCCAAACTGAAAAATATTAAAGAAACCATCTTGCATAAGGGGAAAAAGGTAGGAATGTACAAATCAGGGAGGCCACCAGGGCCATGAATGAGGCACAATGAGGTCACTAAGTTGCTCATAGGATGAGCAACACTTTCAGCAGGGGGGTATGATGGGCCTCCAAATTAGAGATAAATTAAGGCCCATTTGACCAACCTTCAACACATTAAATCTCTCTTTTTTCATTAGATAATGTATTTTTAACTTTAATATGTTCATTAGGAAGGTTTATGGATAATTGCATATTTGTGCCTAATATTATTTATTTTTGTGCAATATTGTGAGAATATTGGGTAGATTATGAAGATTTGGAGGAGGAGATAATTCAGGGACTTGCTCCTTGCTGCAAAAGGATCAATATTAAATAATAAATCAAAAAGATATTCTGAAATTATTTCACAGATTCTGGAGCTCCAATGATTAAGAAAATCTAGGAATGTGTTCCTTGCCATTTAATGCAGATTCCTAGTATTGGGAACCAGTTTCACTATTTGAGGGATTTTGGTGGGGAAAGCTTCCTCATTTCATGGGGAATGATTCATAATCATTTTTTATAAGTACCAAGTCGAATTTTCCTCTAGGGGTTGATTTTTCTTAGTCTTCTTGTGGAGATAACTCGTATTTTTGTAGTGACATTGTCATTTCTTGCAGGGATGTAATTGTATCGATGGAAATAATGAAGATTGGTGCCATGTTTAACTTCTAAATCTTGGTCTCCTCCATAGGAATTTTAGTTTCCTTGGGTTTGGCCATCCAAGGAGCCTCAAATCCCTTTTTTAGCAATTGCTTTTCTTCCTTTCACTTCTTATTCACATGCATCTCTTGTTCTCGGTTTTTCTATTTCTGCACTTAGTATTAATGATTTCTTGTTGTAGGATTGGGTTAAATGGTTGAAGTAAGTTATTTTGCAGGACTACAAGCATAATTTTATCCTTGGATCATCTTTGTAAGGTCATAGTAACAATTGAGCTACTTGGATTAGTTTTCTTATTCCCAAATCTAAATTTCTGGAAGTTCCTTGTGACAAATAACATTAAATTTCTTCTATTTTTTAGAACATGCTAACAAGCTTCAATAAAGTTGATTCCACTTGCATTAGATAAAAAACAAAATTCTATTTAATAATTTTTTTTACTCCATTTCATTTTCACTTGATTAGGTTAGGCATTTGATAGATTTACTAGCTCACTAGTTCTTGAATTTCTAGATTTTAGGCTAGTAATTTTATGCTATTTTTTAGCATGGGTTAATAGAGGTATTTTTGAGTGATTCCACTTGGAATAGAGACCTAATACATCCTAGTCAATAAAAAAATTTGTCCCATCCAATTTGGATTTGATTTGCTTGGTCATTCGATGAATTATAACTTCCAGTAGTAAATCTGTAATTTCTTGTAGTAAATCTGTAGTACTCTTCTAACGTGTATATACTTGCCCAGATTTGTTCAAAAAGATTGGATTTGGTCCCTTAGGGTTGAATCATGACCCCTAGGCTCTAAATAAATGGTTTAGAAGGGATAAAAACCACTTAGGACTTGCCTTTTTACCCATGCAAAACATCTCAACGATTTGGGTTAATGGAAAAATTTATGACTTGGATAATACAATGATGATTTTCTTGATTGCTACATCCAATGAACGCTGTTAATGGATCTAAACTCTTTGAAATGTAATGGTTTACATTTAGTTCATGATCTTTACTTTATGTAATTAGAATAAGTTTATTTCTTTGTATTTTATTTCTTGCAATAGGTTAAGGTTTCCATTTCAAGCATTTCATTTTCTGTAATTAATTTAGGATTTGATTTAAGTACATGCACTCCATTACATCATGACAACAAAGGAATGAAAAATTGTATGTTGCACATATAGTGTCAATACCTCTTAAGTTTGTGTGAACCTCGGTTTGATAATTAAAGTTGGTAGCTTTGGGAGTTGAAACATTCTTGTCGCAATACCAAGGCTCATCAACGTACATGAACAATTTATGAATAACCAAAAATGTTAGGTCCCTATACTATTAGTGTAACCCCTTATTGTTGTTAGTACAACCTCGTTATTATATTTTTGTGGCCATGCAGTCCCCATATTGTTATTATTGTGCCCCATAGAAGTCCACTATTGTTATTATTGTGCCCTTACATTATTATTGTTATGTCGGCTTTGATTATATTATAACCCCTTAGACTCCTATACTAGAAAGGAGGTATTGTCATTTGTATCATCCAAGAATTGTTCATTTGTGTAATGTAAAGGAGGTTTCCCCCTCGAAGAGGTTGAATTCTAAGGCGTTGATCTTTCTTTTTTATCTTTTTGTGAGCTAGTTTCATAACATTTGTTATCAGAGCTTTGGCTTCTAGGGTTTCGCTGCTCCAAATAGGTCTTTGTGGAATTTTCTCTATAACTTTCTTTTTACGACTTTTCAGAAGATTAAAAAAAACCCATTTGCGAAGAAATTGTTCTAAACCTCGGGTCTGAATTTAAGATCATGTCTCACTATATTTTTGGATATATGATTGAGGAAGTTAGGGTTGTTGCAAGCTCCAAAATTTCATCTCAAATAGGTCATCGTGGAATTTTCGCTATAATTTGTTTTCTATGAAGGTTTAGGTTCTGAATTTAAAACCCATTTGAGCTGAAATCTTGGTGAAGCTCAGGCCTAAATCTTAGATCCTATTTTGCTATATTTTCGGAGATACAATTGAAGACATTTATGGTTTCTGCGAGATCCAGAATTACATTCCAAATAGTACTGTAATTTTTGGTGTATTGTTTTCAGTCCAAAGGTTGAAACAGTAACATGTAGAACTTCGTATGAGTTTGCTCTACTTAAAAGGTATATAAGAAGGTCATCTTGGGAGGTTGGGCATAAATATTTCTTGGAGAATCCAATTTCAATCAGACAGGAGACATTGGAAAGAGGACACAAAGGGATACTATAGGTTACAATTTCAGACCTTGGAAATCTAAAATTACAGAGTTATAGTTGTTTCAAGATCGAGCTCCTAAAATCAAGAAAAAACGATATGAGGAAGTTTGATGGAAAGGATCTGGTAAATTGGATACTACAGATGGAGCAATATTTTGATCTACATGGTGTGCCACTGTTACAAAAGGTACATATTGCATCTTTATATTTAGAACCGAATCAATTTTTATGGTATAAAGGGCTTTGTTCTCGTAAAGCACTTGTCACTTGGTCAATTTTCATGGAAGAAATGATAGCACATTATGAGGATACAAAGAGTAACACCTTCTTTATCCAATTGATAAATCTCAAACAAAAGGGTTCAATGGCAGAGCCAATTCAAGACTTTCAAAAATTGAATATAAGGTTAAATGATATTCCAGAGAAGCAAAGGATTGATACCTTCATAGGGACTTTAAAGGATAACATTCAACGTGAGGTTCATCTTTGGGAACCTGATTCATTGGAGAAGGCATTCAGGTTGGCAAAAGAAATTGAAAGAAAAATTATGGAAACAAGGAATCCCACCACTCACGACTATAATTTTGGAAGCATTTTTTCTCCTAGCCTTCCACAACCTACAAGGTTTACACCACAAAAATTGGAAGAAAAAGGAGAAAAAGGGCTTTGTTACAATTATGATAGAAAATACACTAAAGGTCATAAATGTGTTGAGAAGAAATTATTTTACATAGATTATGAAGAGGAGGAAGAAAAGGATCAAGAAACATAAAAAGGATTTACACCAAAAACCAACCCCAGAGAAAGAAGAAATGAATCTGACCATATCTTGTGAATAATTGGCAAGAATTACCACTCCTCAAACTCTTAAGATAGAAGGACATATCAAGAAGAAAAGGGTTCAAGAAGTGAAAGATCACATCGAGAAAGAAGAAATGAATCTGACCATATCTTGTAATGCATTGGCCAGAATTACCACTCCTCAAATTATAAAGATAAAAGGACATATAAAGAAGAAAAATGTTCAATAAGTGAAAGATCACATCGAGCATCAAGAAATGAATCCGCCAATATCTTGTAATGCATTGGAAGAAATTACCACTCCTCAAACTCTCAAGATAGAAGGACATATCAAGAAGAAAAATATTTAAGCAGTGAAAGATCACATCGAGCATAAAAAACAAGTTCTCCAACTTTTAAAGGATAATGCCACTTTGGTGTAGAATCGAATGAAGCAATAGGCAGATCAACATCGTAGTGAAAGAAGTTTTGATGTAGAAAATTGGATATTTTTACAGCTACATCTCAAGAAAGGTATTTATGAGAAGGAAATGTTGGCAATACTACATGCACTTAAGAAATGACAACCTTACCTAATGGGAAGACACTTCAAGGTAAAAATGGATCATGACAGTCTTAGATACTTTTTAGAACAATGCTTATCTTTGGAAGAACAGAAAAAATGGGTCACAAATATGTTGGGTTATAAATTTAAAATCATCTACAAAAAGGGGAAGAAAATTGTTGTTACAGATGCACTCTCAAGAAAGGATGAGGATGTGGATGCATTTTTTTTGTGCTATTTCTATTATCCAACCAAATTGGATAAACGAAGCAAGGGATGAATGGAAGAAGGATGAAGAAGTGTGGCCACTCATTTAAAAGTTGTAGAAGATCCCAGTTCAAACAATATTGCTAGAACTTGACGAGGAAGGAAAAATCATATTGGAACCTGGAGCAGTCACAGAAACAAGAACCCAATAGCTACGAAATCTATCAATTTCAGAGTATCTCATCAAGTGGAAGAACTTACCTGTTGAAGATTCCACATGGGAGGACAAGAATTTTATACAGAAGCATCAAGAACTACTCAAGTGTTGAGGACAACACTTTTTAAAGGAGAGGGGCATATTAGGTCCCTATACTACTAGTGTAACCCCTTATTGTTATTAGTACAACCCCCTTATTATATTTTTGTGGCCATGTAGTCCCCATATTGTTATTATTGTGCCCCATAGAAGTCCACTATTGTTATTATTGTGCCCTTACATTATTATTGTTATGTCGGATCTGATTATATTATGACCCCTTAGACTCCTATATATAGAAAGGAGGTATTGTCATTTGTATCATCCAAGAATTGTTCATTTGTGTAACATAAAGGAGGTTTCCCCCTCGAAGAGGCTGAATTCTAAGGCGTTGATCTTTCTTTTCTATCTTTTTGTGAGCTGGTTTAATAACAAAAAATATGGACAATATGTGTGAAGGAATAATGCTCCAGGATTAGCCTTTCAAGGCTTCTCTATATTAAGCATGAATTCAAAAGTACAACTCTCGACTCTGGTTTATAGGTATATCAATATAATAGAAAAACTATAACTACAACAAGTTCCTAAATGAGAACTAAATTTCAGGCATTGGGGACCCTTTCTTTTGAGGGATTTACAATGATTATAGGTATGAGTTTGTAATTGTTGTTCGTGACTGTTCAATTTCCTATTAGGTTAGTTACAACTCTTCAAATTCTCCTAAATTACAAAATACAATAATATGTTTTATTACATCTCAACACTGATACTGGGAATTGTTAGATCCTGACTGGACCTTTAAGAGAGATTTTCATAACTTCTTGTAGATATGTCACCCATGTCTCACAAAAAGTATATATCATTAGGATTCTAATGGGCAAAAATTCCATTGTGACATGAATTTCTGTTGTGCTCTTAGAGATGACTAGGACATCTCTCTTCAAGGAAACCATAAATTGATTTAGCATTGTGTGCAACTTATCAAGGTCCACCAGATCTCATTTGAGATTGTCCTTAGTCAGTATATTAGTTAACACACTAAAGGATAGTTCCTTTGCATTCAATACTTCATCTAATTCCTTGTTCACATCTCCATCAGGTCTAGCTTGTCCCTGGATCCTAGTTGAAGGAAAATTATACATTTTGATAAGTATTTTTGCTAGGGCATAATGTTGTTCATACAAAGCTATTGACCAATTTATGTCCTTATCCATATTCTCTTGAATCTTGAGAGCTCAGTTGATTACTATAGAATCATAGAGAAACTCTCATGCATCATTTCTAGGACATTCAATGGGGGCCTTAAGGTATTATTTTGACCACTCCTCTAGTTGATCAACAACATTTAATACTCCTAACTTAGTGCCTCTCTTCTTAGTGAGTTCCCATAGGGCAAACAATTGAGCTAAGATCTTCTATAGAACCTGCAAAATGCAATATACCTGTAATACCAAAGACTTTTATGTTTCATGTACTTATGATGCAATGCCTACTAATCTTTGACTTTGATGCTCTCTAACTATTTTTTCCTAGTTTCTTCCTTCAATGAATTGACTTGTTACTGCAACTCAACTATTTGGGCATTTTTACTTTCAAGTTGTTCTAGGAGTTCTTTCACATTCCTCTCAGTGGCTTGAGAGAACCATGTACCTATTGAGGCCATGGCGAGAGGATCCTTCATCCTATCAGGCACTATAGGTCTCTTGGTAGTGAACTGCACCGATGACAATTGTGTAGTAACATCAGCCTTCTTAGTGTGCTCCACAATTTGGTTGAAGCTATTCTCAAACTTGAAAGTGTTCGGATTGATCATATTCTTCCATTTTGTTGGTGTGATGCTTAAATTTACGATTGGAATATGGTCTCCTTTAATCTTTGTGATTGTCAGTGGTGTTGAGTTAACCTCCATTGTAATCGAATCTAGCTAAGCCTTTGGTTGTGTTTCTGCTTGTTGGGCTAAGAAATCCTCCTCCCTTTCCTTGGATTCTACTTCATCTTGCAACTTCTTTCATTCTTCTTCTGCTTGTTTTCTATTTTCTTCTTCTTCTTCTTCCCACTTTCACTTTTCCTCCTCAACCTTCCTTCTCTCTTCCACCTTTATTCTATGCTCTCTTTCTTTCCTCATTTCTTGCCCATTTTGCTCTAGGATCACCAACTCTTGAGTTGCTTTGGCATCCTCCTGGCCTATCGAGGTTTATTCTTCTTCTTGTTTGAGTTTCTCTTCATGTTCCATTTAGTTTACTTCCTCTTCATCTGCTTGTTGTTGAGCCAATGTTTCTATTGTTTGTTGAACCTATTTTGCTCTATTAGTGGAATGGGTGTAACCAATGCTTGTCATAACTACTACATAATTTACAACATTCTTTTGCTACTCCTCCTCTACATAGGTCTCTAATTAGTACTCCCATATTAATTTGCAAAACCTACAAATATCATTCAATAGGGATCTAGTATCATATCTATGAAATGTTAGATTCCAAAAATGGAAGAGTGTAAGAGTGTCAAAGTCCTTTTTGGCTCTCTTGATATATTTCAACTACTAGGCGCCCAAGTGGAATGGAATGTGTGGCCAAGGATGTTTCTTGGTCCTAGAAAGTGCAACATATACACCTGTATAAATATGATTTACAAATTCTTATAAAACCACACAATCAATTACAAATCTAGGTAGTAGGTATGGAGGCTTGGTTGCCCCAAAAATTCTATCAAATTTCCCATCTTGTTATGCAAACCAATCACTAACTGAACGAACTAATTGTCCAACCCTCTCTGACATGTAGGGAGAAACCTCATTAAAGAGGGATTTATAAAAGGATCATTAATTTATGGTAGATTTATGTGTAAACCCGTGTGTAATTCTCTTCCCTTAGGATCTTGCAATAAATGTGCATTGAGTCATCATGGAGGGTCCATCTCCAGTTCATGGCTGGGAATGCCATCCTAGTAAAAATTACATCCAATAAGTATGAGGCAATTTAGAGCCACAGTTGCTAGCCATGTTGGGATGTCTAGTTGTGTCTACTCAAGATTATTCCCTAAGTTTCTTGCTAAGATATCCACACAATTAAAAAAAATTCCTTCTATAACCATGATGTATCTCAATGTAACCCAACCCTCTGGAAAGGTTTCCATGTATAATATCTGGAAGTCACTAAACCACTCTTCATCTAGTGACACATCTATAGTTCTATGTTAGAAGCAATGAATGAGGCTAAAGGGTGGCCATTGTTGAATTTTATCATAGCCTCCTCTAAATCTACATGTTGCACCAACCACTCTAATGCTTTTGCACATGGAAAGACTAACAAATTGGCTATCACCTTTGTTAAATAGGATCTTCTCACTATATTATATACCTATTTATCTAGATCATCTATAAGCAATTCATATCTATGAAACTTCTAGTATACCTCTGACTTGTGTATGGGAGTTAGTTATCAATTTAGCCAGGATTATCCTAAAACTTTGGTCTAGAAGATTTGTTGGATTCTTCATCATTTAAGGATTAATCATTAGGTCATTATCAACATGTATCCTAGATTTAGACATAGTTTCTTGCAAAAAACACCCATTATAGAGGTTAGTCTAAAAAAGACACGCAAGTGCTTAATTTTTCTGGGTTTAAGGGTAAACTAAGTTTGAGTGAAAAAACATATTTAATGGCAAGGAAAAGTAATTTTCTAGGTTGGATATATTTACTATGATGGCCAAAGGCTTTCTTTTCATGGAAAATATCATTGCGAGACTAGGGATATGGCTAGGGTTTTTGGGTTTCAAAGATCTACTCATGTAGTTAACCCATAAAATAAAAGTTGATTAAAATATGGAAAATAACTAGGTTAGAAACATGAAAATTTCTCTGTAAAGAGAAAAAATATGTGCTTTAGAGAAAAACCCAAGGTATCATAAGAAAATTCCATGGTTGGGCATTCTTAGGCTATGTAAATCCATTTTTGGGGTTTTTTTGTTATACACAATCATTATTTCACTCAAAAGGAAATTAAAGAGAGCTAGTGCACAACCATAGGTAGATCTGGGAAAAGGATGAGAGAGTGAAATAGAAGAATGAGCCAGTTAAAAGAGGAGATGGCTCTAGTATCATCTTGAGGAGGTTTTCTATCCAAGAGAGGTGTTTTCCTTTGTTGATAAAAATTGCAACAAGTGGTAGTATTGCACACTTGGCCAGTGAGGGTACATATTTGAAAGAGAGGAATCTAGCATAGCCTCCAAGAATCCTAAAAATCCTATAAAGAATCTTTAAAACTTATTTACTGAGCATGCAATAATATTTCATTCATTAAAATTAACTATTGGGTAAAAAAAATTGCTATAAAATTCTAAACAGTAAAAAAGAAAAAAGAAAAAGGAAAGAACCTATGTATATACTCATGAAAATACCTTTTTGAGGCTGAGTTGGTTATAACTAAAGTTGAACTAGCAACCTAAAATTAAAAACTTCTTTTACTCCGGGTGTTTCAATCTCTAAATAAGAGAGTTAAAATTGCTTGAGTAAACTAATGGGCTCTAATCTTCTTTTAAAAGGTTTATTTGGGCTTTTGCATGATTAACTTAAGTAATTTATTTCTTTTACTTGAGATTTTCTTCTTCTACTCTTTTGTTAACTCAACTTAAAGTGATAAAAAACTCAAAAGAGGACCTTTTGGCTATGGTGTTGGCTAGGGCCTCGAGAGGGTGCTATGAGGACTAAAAGAGTGAAGAAGCATTTTACGAGGCCAAAAGAGGTGGTGTGGCACTACATAAGAGGCTAAAAGGGTGTTATGGAATCTTGACTAGGTCAAAAACTTGAGGGGGAGGGTAAGAAAAAACATATATTGAGTGTGTATTGCTAAGAAATATCTCAAGAGAGCGCTATAGTGCTCCCTTAAGGTCGAGAAGGGTGTTATGGGGAGAAAGGAGGCTCATAAACTAAGTTAAGGTGTCAAATTCAAGGGTTTGGCATTGGGTTGAAGGTCAAGAGGATGCTATAGTGCATACTATAGGTCTAAAGGAGCACTACACAAGGCTAGGAAGATTCAAATTTTCAAGAAAAAATAAGTAGAAACCTCTTTAGAAGGAATGCCTTTGTAAGCAAGATAAGGGATGACTACCTGATGCTTCTGGGCTAGGCACATGAGCTAAATTATGCCTAAAATTTTTCTTCCAATACCTCAAGGAAAGAAGGTCGACCAAGGCTCATAGAAGCTTGAAAGGCTTGATAGGATGATTTCTACTTTATCTTGAAAAGGTGGACCTGTTGACGGTGCTGGATGTCGCCAACAGTACGGGGTCTCCCTGGTATGAAGTCCCAACTAGACCTCACACCATTTGGAGTAGGATCCCCATCTAGATAATAGGCCCAAGTGACAAAACTTAAATGTTTGCCTTGGCTACAATAAACAACATAAGGGAGTATACACATAACCTTTAAAACAAGCAAGTAAGTCGACACTAGGAAGCATATAATTGCAATGTATATAAGGTACTTCCACGAATGGGAAGAGAGAAAGTGAGCCTTTAGAAGAAAAGTAATAGTACAATCCTAATAAAGACACACACGAGCATAGAAAGAATCATTAGTTAACCTACAAAATAGTTCATGAGGTAACAACGATCATAAAAGCAAGTAACAACACACATTCAACAAGATGTATACCAAATCCAACGAAATAGTTCATTTTATTTAGTATGTATGAACACAAACATATACCGCAAACATTAAAAGAATGGTCTTACAACATCCACAATACATGCATGAAAGTGCACTGGCTCCGAGAGCTTCAAATGTTAAGTGAAAGTTCCAAGATACATGATTACAATAATGCAACAATAGCCCCAATAGTGGAACATTAAGCCACCACTTTCTCCTCAAAATGATGATCTTCTCTCCTATGCCTAGCTTGAGAATCCAAGGTGAAAATTCCTTTGCTTGAGGCATGAGGGTTTACTTATAACAAATGAGGTGAATATTCACCTCCCATGTGACTCTTGACCTCCCTCATGACTTTTGAGCTCCCATATGAATTTTGAGCTTCTATGTGACCTTTGAGCTCCTACATGACTCTAGGACTTCCTTTTGACTTTCCGTATTCCATGTGTGACCCTTGGGTTTCCACACATTTTAAATTTTTATATTTTGGAAATACAAAATTACATTCCACAACTTGCGGAAAAATATATGAACAACATAAGACTTTCGTGATGAGACTTTGAGAAGCCATAATTTGGCGTCTGTGACATAAGACTTCATTGTAATGTATCAATTCCAAGTTCCTCTCTTTATTATTGTGTCTTGGTTTTTCATGATAGATCTAACTTGCACTTAATCTTCACCCTCCAAAGGGTATGGACAAGTATTGGAACCTTATGAGTCAACATGAATTACCATCTCTCTTTCGTGATCCAAGATTCCTTTAATCCTACATGATAGCATGCTTTGTGTCTTGTATCCAAAAGTGTCCTTCTTGTAACTTCTCCCTGGTGACCTACTTAAGCATCATATTTCCATGATAGGATGATAACACGTGCAAATGTAGTTCACTCATGACAATACAACATCAATCCCAAAACCACCTATTATATCTTTGTTTAGTCATGTGATGTTGACTTTGATGGGATAGTGCACAAGGAATAAAATAGGATCTTGGGATGTGTAGTGCATAGATTCAGGAGGCAGGGAGTGAAGAGCTGGGCACTGGGGATGCATAATGCACAATGGTAATGGGTAGATGCAGGGTTTTGCATAGTGGGAAAGTTCAGGGGACAAGGGTGACAAGCCTGATTACTAATAATATGCAATGCGTAGTGCTTGAGGAAGAGGATCCATGCATTATGTAGTTGAGTACTGCAAGGATTGAAGGATGGCCCTACTATCCACTAATACTATGTAATGCATATTGAGGGAAAGGCTGGCCAAGGCTTTGCGCATAGAGCAAGTGTAAGAGATAAGAGTGACAGACTTGAGTACTGTGATTGCATAATACACAATTATTAAAGAGGAGGCTCACGGGATTTCACAGTTGAGCATTGTAGGGGTCCAAAGATAACCTCAATGTCTATTGAAACTGCGCATTGCACAATAAAAGGCAAGGTTGATGAAGGACTACGTAGTGAGGAGGTGTAGGCAACATGTTTGAATGACTGTGGTCTAATGTTGCTTAATACACAATTGAAGGAGGTTGTCATCTAGATGGGTGCATTGTGCAAGTTCAGGATGTAAGGGTCTTATCACTAAGGGCTAGGAATGCACAATGCACTCATCACTTAGCTAGAAGTTGAATGTGCTCATGAATTATGCAAGATGCGAGGACAAATAAGAACTTCAAAATCGACTAAGCGTGAGCTCAATGAGACAAGAGAGTAAGAACATATAACAAGTCTTAAACATGATCACACACACATATACACTCATGCACATATCAAGAAGACACATAATATCCAAAACCAACATGCATATAACAAAATGACAATAAAGCAACACTTATCTCCAAGCATGACACTTAAGATGTACCTTTACAGCACAAGTGTCACACTGTAACCAAAAGGCGCGCTATGCCATAAGAATATGTCCATCACATGTTCTAATGATAAATAACATGAACTAGTGCAAGAGAGTGTGTTGGAGCTTCCTTTAAAAGGTGTGCCAAGGTGCTCTTAGGATATGTTAAAACAAGCGAAAAAGAAACATGTGAAAAAAAAAGAAAACACAAGCGACACATGCAAGAATGAAAAAAAGTTAAAGCAACTTGAAAATATAAAGTAATAAAAAATGACACATGTAAGAGAAATAGAAAGAAAAAGTGACACTTGTAAGAGCGAGAGTGACAGTTGAGAAATTCACCCAAGAGATGGCGCATTTACAATGAAGGGTGAAAGAATTCTCCTTGTGCTTAAAAAATGAGCAGAGCTCAAAAGTGAAAGATGAATGTGAGATGAGCTCTAGGGTAAGATATTTTATAAAAGGAGAGAAAACATGAAATTAGGGTTAGGTTTGTGAATGCACTTCGTGCATGTCGAGAAACTAGGATTAAAGAGTGAAATGATTACCACTAAGAGGTGTGACAGTACTAATTTTAAAGAGTACATTGTCACTGTCGATAAGGAGTGCACCTTTAATATCTGTAGAGGATGCTCTTACAATGTGACTGGGAATTGTGAAATCATCTATTCACATGGAGTGCGCATCGACCTCCACAAGGAACTACATAATCATTGTCTCTAAGAATTGTGCAATCATTTGCATTGAGGATCTCACAATCATTATGACTAAGAGCTGCACAGTCACTATCACTAGGAATTGCGCAATCACTAGCACCAAGAGATGTGCAATCACTGCTGATAGAGAGTGTGAAACACTATCAATGTGATTTTTTCTTAGCCTATCTCGGGATGTGTGCTTGTGAGGACATCAACAAGTGGGCATGTGAAAGTAGGTATATTACCACTTAGAACTCTCAAAGGAAGACTTGAACTCCTGAAGGAAGACTTGAACACTTAGAAAACATGTTCAAGCATGACATTAATGGTTTGAAATTAAAGATAACATTACCATAAGGAGGCTCCAAATTTGAATGTAGGAAAAAATTGGAGAGTGTTGTAGCAGTGACAACACTTGGTGACACAATGGAAGAATCCCATCTTCTCTGTTTAGGTCTAACATTTAACATGAGGTCTAGCCTTTTGGAAGTATTTTACCATCTTATTGATCACCCTAGCTTTCTTACTTAGTCTAGCTACAGATGTAGTCTATTCTATTCCTCTTGTCGGCTTAACGCATTTCACAAGACTAGTCAAACTTTAGTGGTTTTGATTAGGGAGTAGGAGTATGTAAATTCCATGATTTCAATATGTTAAGAGTTTTATTATCGTCTTTAGTGTTTCTCAGATACTAGCAAGCCTATATAGTACCCTGATGGAGCCACTTCAAGGAGTCACAAGAATTGCTTCACTACTATCGAGCCCATTCAGTACCTTGGCGAAGTTTCTTGCTTCACCTCTTTGTGCAGGAAGTATTTCTCTTCTTTCACCCCTTAGTTTGTTTTTAATATGCTCATTGGAATTTTATCAATTTTTATTTCGCCAAGGGTAGAAGAGGGATCCCGACTTATTCATGAGAAAGAGATTTTGTTCCTTATTTTGTAGAGACTCTTATATATATACCTCTAAAATTAGTTTGCTCGCTTACTTTTTCTCTTTTCCCCTTTTACTTGACTAGGTTGACATGTTTAGAACCGATTAATATAAATGGCCAATTCAAGGAATGAAGATCCTATTATAGATACTAGTATCATAGATCCGCTTTAGCTTTCATTTAGGATGAAACCTATTTTTTGTACATGTATCATTGACCTTAAAAATATTTACGCTTAAACAATGAAGTAATCTAAAGATAAGCCAAGTGGTTCTAGTTTTCATAATTTCCCTTTCGACTTTTGCCACATTACCATGGAGACAAACAATATGACTTTCATACATGGTCTTATTAAAAAAAACATGAGCAAAGAGATTAAAGAAAGGGAGATAACATAAAAGGAAAAAAATAAGAAAACAAAGAAAAGACTAGTAAAGGGCATACGAAGAACAAAACTCAAATGGCAAAGGGAATGTAGGAAAAGTGTTGTAATGCAATGCAAAAGTGACTAGAATGCATGCAAGAAAAATAACATAACTAAATCTAAATTCTAATCTATCCAAACTAGAAGAGTAGGATTATGTGAAATCAAATGTCCAATGTAACCATTCAAGTTGTTCCTGCCCTGCAAGTAGAAAGATATAAGCAATTAACAACAATATAAAAACATGTGCAAAGATAAAGATGTTTAAATGAAAACCTTGCACAAGAAATTGAAGGTCTTGCCTATAGTAGAAAGGTGTGCCATAACAAGTAGCTTTACCCAAACTAAAATTTTACCTTGTTGATTAAAACAATGATCATACAAACCTTGAAGGTTGCTTGTGAATGTACATTTGTCTGCATTTTCATTCTTAGCAAACATCAAGTAAGATTGGAACTTATTATTAGCACCATAAGTTTCTAGATAAAATTCCTCTAGCCAATCAAAGATTTGATTATAGTATCTTAAACAACCCTTTTGAAAACCCTGAAACTCTTGCAACGATGAACTTTTAATCAACATAATCGAATTATGAAGAGATTCTTTGAAAGAAAGGATAACCTTACCTTGTTTAGAAACCTTGTGAAGATCACGAAGACTTGACATAACCATCAACAAAAGCTAAAGTGCCTCAACTATCTGACAAGTATCTGAAAAGTGAAATGATGAATCATAAAGATCAACAGGCTGGACAAGATCAACTGATGTAAAGCAACTATCATCAGATTTACTCATAGGAAAATTATTAATTGAGTGATAGTTGTTAGAACCTGCGTTATGATCACATTGGTGGATTGGAATATAAGATTCTCGATTCTGTATTGGTTTCCCTTGTATCTGATTAAATACTAAACCAACAACATGAAAGATTGGGGAATTAAAAATAATTGCTGGAATCATAATTACAGGAAACCAATTAGGATACCAAGCTAAAAAAAGATCAAAAGCATATGTCAAATCACATCTGACATTCATATCAATGTGAGAAATTAGTTTATCATCACACGGGTTTTGCTTCTCTAGATGATTCAAGCATTGAATGATACTCAAGAGGATTGATTGTGCAAGAAAAA
Organism: Pinus tabuliformis; assembly: GCA_031772625.1. Lineage (NCBI taxonomy): Eukaryota > Viridiplantae > Streptophyta > Pinopsida > Pinales > Pinaceae > Pinus > Pinus tabuliformis. The sequence continues at coordinate 892,436,275 of CM062808.1, forward strand.
TGACTAACTTCATAACATACACTAGATAGATAAGAAACTGATGATTCACAAAGGAGTTTGACAGGGAGAAATATTTCAACTGATGATAATCATAATGATAGGCTTCAAAGTTGTGTACATCCAAGAAAAATATGCATTCCAACCAGGAATTTGATACAAGAGGTTTGCATGAAGAAGAATGAACTAAAACATAATCTTCTAATCGATTAGAAACTCTATCTTGAGGACTGAAAGATTAACTTCAAAAGATTAAGAATCCTTTAATAGTGAGATTACATCTAGTGAAACAATGACGAGGAAAGAATCAAGTGAGAATAACAATATCTGACCTCGTTCGAAGATCTCATCGAGATTGTGAGAACCTGACATAACCATCAATGAGAGTTGAAGTGCTCAACTTCCTAATAAATCCCTAAAATTTCAAATGTTAGATGATTTAATTTTGAAAGCATGATCAAATCATAATTTGTGTAAAGATAACTACCATCAATTATTTCAGCAAGATCATTATGAATCAGATGGAAATTGTTGGAATCAACAATTTCATCAGATGTCTCAACATCACCAAATAGATCACCCAAATTGTAAGAAAGATGTTCAATAGTTACTGCATCATCTTCTTCATCATGGGTAGCATTACCACCTTATGCGAACTTGAGAACTAATTGATTAAAATGTGAATTGGAAGAACGTGACATATTAATTGATTCATTATATAAATTTCGACATAAGGGATGGCGAGTTGAGTAAGAAATTCCTATGAGAAAATCTTCTATGATCAGATCATATTCTAGATAAGATCTTTTCAAATCCAAGCCTTCTTGATAAAACAAGAGATCATCCAATGTGCTTGGGCATTCATTACCACATATGTCAGTAAAGTCATTAGTGTTAGGGTGATGGTTGTCCAAGCCTTTATTTAATTCAAGAGCTTTGGTTTCATTTGAATGATTACTAAGAGAAAAATATCCTTGATCAAAGAAGAATGGAGGAATTTGAAAGAGGGAAGAAAGATGGAGAGTGTCTTCACTCTTTTTCTCCTCTATGTGTGAGATATACCTACCTTGTACCTGATCATGATGTGAACCAGTAAAGTGAGAATCAAGAGTATCTAAAGCAACTGGTGATGGAGTGGATTGATCAAATGAATCAAGGTATAGTGGGTCATGAAATGTAAATAATAAAGGATGACAAATATCCCTTGAAGAAACAATACTTTCGATCATACTAGATTTGAGATTAGAATTATGCACATTAATGTCACCTTCAAGAATCAAGGGATAAGCCTTCACACTAGGCCCTATGGATATATTAGAACATTAAAAGTTTTCCTGGAAAATGTCTTGACCATGGGAAGAAAATGAAGGTGGGATAAGTGGATCAACAATTTGATTTTCAGATTTCCCAACTTCAACAACAACACTAGAGGCTATCTTGTTTGGTAATGAAAATGTAGGAGGGTAAGGGACAAAAGAGGTAGTAGGTTCCTCCTTTGGAATTCAAGGTGTCTCATGATCAATATAAGTTAGGTGGGGGGAATCAATAGGATGTTTAAACTCAAATTATTTTAGGGAAATTAGAACCAGACGCTGAAACTTCTCACTCATGAAATCCCAATCAACATCTTCCTCAAAATATTCATAGCAAAGGTGAAGAAACCGATCAAGAAAATCCTCTAATGATTCATCGCATTCCATTCTAAGCTGATTGATTCTTATATATACATCTTGATAATTGTACTTGTCAAAGGCTTTGTGAAGCTCCTTAATAAGTTTCTCAAATTAATGAATAGAAGCAACTAGTAATGTATGGCACCAATGCTTGACACAACCTTTAAGTGTGAGGGTGAAAAAATTGCCCTGAACATCCTTACACTACAAGGAAAATACCTTCTAGCGAAGGTTATAACAAAGGTTCTTAGTGTTATAAAATTGACAAAAATTGTCAAAAAATCCTTCACAACTAAAAAAACCTAGGTGGCTGGAGGTTTTAGCAAATGTTTTCTTAGCGGTGTGCTTACTAGAAAAATCACACCAATGTGCTACTAATATAAAAGCATTGGTGATGTAAATTTAAATAAAAGCACAGGGACTGGAAGAAAACGTTTGGAGCACCAGTGTATTAAATTTATAAAAGCATTGGTGCTTTAATAATAAAAATGCACCAGCTCATACAATCTATGATACCATGCACCGGGGCATTGAATGCAAACAACATCAGTGCCTGAAAAGTATACTGCCTTGATGATTTTGTCTTCAAAAAATTCCCCGATCAATACTTTTTATGAAATGCATTGGGGCAGACAGTTTTTTTTTCTAGCCTCGATGCTTTTATCTTCTCCAAAGCACCTGGTAGTTATGCATAATAATGCACCGGAGATGAGGAGTTGTATTAACAATATCGGTACTTCAAAAGTATAACACCCTGGTGCTTATGTGTTTGCAAAAACCTCGGTGTTGTACTTTTCATAAAAGGCACCGAGGCAGGCAAAAAAAAACTTGCAATACCGATGCTTTTACATAATCTAATGCATCAGTGCGTTAAAGGCTAATCACACTGATGCATAAAATGTATATCTTCCCAATGCATATTTATTTTACAAATGCACTAGGATACAATTTTTTATTATTGTAAATATTGTTGTTGAAAAACTCATATTCGGAGCGGTGCGCATTAATATACAATGTCCCGATATCCATTTTCTCTTTTTTTGACATGTTAACCTATGACAATACAATTATTGTGATTTTTTAAATCTGTTATCATTGAAAAATCGACATATATCTTATAATAATATTCATATAAATTAAATTTTGATTAGTGCATTTGTATATGATGTTTGGATTAATTTGTTATATCATCAGATTTCACATCTCTTCATTATAATATTTAATCATCATATATTTAATCAGTGGTGTAACATTTCACAATGACATTGGATAACAAAATAGAATAAATTAAAATGTATTTTATTATATATGAATAATAGGCTCTTTGTGTCCATTACGTTAAACAAAGTGTCTAATTTTCAGAGGCAATTATTTCAAAAAATACAATAGCTTGCATTGATATCCAAATAGATAATCATTCTTCGATGGAATTGCTATCAGAGCTAGAGCTACTTCCATGACTTCGGTTATTTGGATGAATGTTTTGTTGATTGCATCGATTGTTTTCATCTTATTCAAGGTCCATCTACAATCATAAAAATAAAGTGTAATGAGTGTATCTACATTAATGAGAATAATTAAAATTGAAATAAATAATATACATCAATGTAAATAAAAGAACAATGTACCATAACAAGAAGTGAGTCTTGAATTATACACATTCTTTCAAAACCAAATCTCATGCCTTCTTTCAACAACTTTTTTGTTGGTGTAGTTCCATACTTTGTTTCCTGCAAGTTTTACACCCCATAATAAATCATAGATTTGATATAAAGGATTTTTTTGTTCTACTAATAATAAACTCAAAGAAGTAAAACAACATAGGTACTTACAAATTCCATAATTAATTTTTAATATGCCAACATATAATCACAACCCATATTTAACCCAATGTCAATCAATTCTTCCGATGGCTCTTATTTGCATTTTAGCACCTATTTGAAGACGTTCAAGGTTGGTTGCTATAAAACAAATTAAAATATACAAAAATGAAATCTTAAGTTGTTATAAGGAAATATTAAAAATTACTCACAAACTTTGATATCAACCCTTTTCTTCCTTGTCAAGTTGTTTTATGTGCTAAATGAATTCCATTTTGTTTTTTTTTTGCAAGAAAATACTTGAAAATTAATATTTAATGCTAAATTATTTATTTATATGTACATAATAGAAAAAAATAATGATTACATACATTTGAAGCATGTTGTTGTTGAGATGGCTCCTCCTGTGATGTAATTATGTCCATTTCTTTGACCATCTCATTGTACACTTTTTTGAACATTCCTACTGGTATGTTTCAAATATCAACTCGTTGATCCTTTGAGATTTTCACAATCTTCCTGAAAAAGTAATAAAATATTTTTATATTGATATATGAAAACTAAATATAATAAAATATATATTGATAAATGAATGAGCTGTACTAATATATACATATAATTCTAGAAAAACATTTTAATTAGGAAAATTAATTTTTTAATGATTCTTTTTTGTTATTGGATGTTTTTTCTATTGCAAGTCTAACATGTCTCATTGACCATTGCTATGGAAATGTTTCCCATAGTTTAAATATAACTTGGTTCTCGGAATCATTGGATTGATTTTTGTATTGTAAGTGCAAAGTACGTCTATACATTCGTTCCACTATATCCCTCATAGTTTTGTAAAAGGCCACCCCCCCTTTTTATTAACCTCCAACACCACTCCAAATGAACTAAGGACCAATTCATCATCATTTACATGTTCTATAATTTTTTTCTTAGAATGACATTCTTTTCTTTGTTGTTGGTCCTTGTAGAACTTAAAACATATGTGAATTAATAGCTTGTTTGAAACTTTTTATCTAATATTCTTAAGTATATCATTAATAAAAATACAAAAAAAAATCTAATATTGAATAATATTTTTTTTCATTCACCTAATTCATCCTTCCGCATTTTTTCTATCAGACTTTTACGCTCTTCTGCACTTAGATTGGAAATAATATTATCGATATTCCTCATTTGTGGCTCTGCATGACACACACTAACCAATAAATATTAGTTAAATTTACATATAGTTCAAACATATTAATTTTGTTAAGAATTTACAAAGAAGTTGTATTTTCTTCTTTTTTAGATGTGTTATCATTGTGTCGATCAATATTTTTGTTATTTGGAAACTTCTTAGACATTTTTTTATTATCAATATGCAACTTGTACCATTCAATATGAAAGCCATTAAATATATTTTATAAATAAATCACATAAGTTTCAGCCAAAAAAGGTTTGGTAACTAGTGCGATTATGTGCTTAAATTAACCAGTGCGTTTAATTTAGTAAATGCACCGAGGCGTTTAATTATTGAGCACTGACAAAGGAAATTATTATTTTTAAACAACTTTAAATTATGGCGGTGCAATATGTAATGATAAAAACACTGCCATCACAGTAAAAAAACAAAAAAAATAAAAAATTAAACACAAGTTTTTTGGATTGAACGTCGTTATTTGGCAGAGGCACACCGGTGCATCATAATATTACATAGGGTGCACTGATAAACAAAATCCATTTAAAAAAAAACGGATAGGGTAGACAAATTTTGGATCCAATTCAATAAGTAGCCCCATGATTTACATGTTAAACACCTTATATATAGTAACAAAAATTCATTAAATCAAAAATTTCTAAAATGAAAAACCCTAATTGTGAAGTGGTAGAGGAAGTTAAACCCTAAGGTGAAATTTTCCAATCACATAAGCAAGAAGAAACAAAGGTTTAAGGTAAGTATTGATTTTTTTTGTTTTTTGTTTTTGTTTTTTATTAAATCTAAATAGGAATAGAGATTGTAAAAAAAATTATTAGTAAAATCAATAGTAAATTTTTTACTATGCAAGGTTTTTATTTATTTTTATGAATTTTAATAAAATCTAATAGAAATTGTAAAAAAAATTATTAGTAAAATTTAAAATTTTTACTATGCAGGGTTTTGAGTGAATCACTATACCTTTCAAATTCTGATCTTCTGAATAGTTTTGTTGTTACAAAGTATTCTTCTGCTCCACAGTGCTCTTAGTATGTCTCTCTTGCAAATCTCTCCCTTGAAATTTTGGGAAAGTAATGAAATAGTGAATAACTTCTTACTATTTATAATATTTTATGAAATTAGATTTTGAAAAATAAATTACCGCTCATTTTTCAATTTGAAAAAAATAAAATCGTGTCTTTTTATTTATTTATTTTATTTACTTTTTTTTTTTAATTTTTTTTTAATTATTATATATTATTTATTATTATTATTATTTATTTATTCTTTTTTAGAACATCGGTGAATTTCATAGTAAAAATCATTTGTACGTTTAAGAATAACACGCACCGATTAAGATAACTTATCGGTGCGCTAAATTTTTTCAATGCAACAATATGATATAATTCCTTTTTTATTGTAAAAATCCCAAAAATTGGTGCAATTATTATTTTAACGCATTAGCGTGGTCATTATTGTAACACATTGGTGAGGCTATTATTTAAACACATCAGTGTGGTTAGTTTTGCAAGAACACCGATATGCTTTAAAAGTTATCTGAATTTTTATTTTGACATAAAATGGCATATTCATATGAAATTATTCTTTAGGACGCATCCACATGAGTTATAATAGTTCATAGCATACATTTTTCGCTTAAAGTCACCTTATTTTTTAAAGATGGTTTCAAACTATATTGAAATTTAGATTGTGGTTATATGGTTCTCAAAATTAATTTCAAGTATGTACACAAAAAAATATTGCTAATTTTTCTCAAATGCAGGGATAAAATCTCAAAATATCAAATGGTCAATTCTTCAAATTCTAGTTCATTCCATATTGCTAAAAGTCCTTCACAGAGTTCTCCCTTTCCATCTTCAGTAAGTTTAGATTTTATTTATATTTCGATTATTTAATTGAACTTTCTTCTTTATCCATGTCAATTTGAATAAAAATGTATCCAGATTTGCAAGATCCTGATTCAAACTTGAGTTCAGATGCAAAAATTATTCCATTAGTGCAAAATGTCAGAATCTCTTATCAGGAGCAACATATCACAAGCAGTTGGTAGATGAAAATGGACAACCACTTTACCTTGCCAATTGTAACATGGCACCTTCTGCTGTAATCCTAGGTCAACGATGGTAATAATTGTTTGGTATAATGTAATTTCAACAAACCAATTGCATTTAGCTTACTAATATCATTGATGTACTATTGTTCAATATTTTTTGAAATTAGGATTCTAATGATGATGAGTGCCCCACCTACCATATTCTGATGCACCTCACTACGATGTCAAATCAAGAGAAGGCTACATTAAGAGAAAAAATTGGAGAGCAAGCATACCAAGAATGGTTGAATCAACCACCTATTCAATTCCCACTACATCCATATTCACTAATTAGGAATGACTACAAAAATAGTAGTTCCTCATCATAAGTTGGCAACAGAGGCAATCAAATAGAGGTTGGTATGGATAATTACTTAAGAGATACGTCTTCCATGGAGACAAAGCTGTTATGTGCATTCCATAACAATGATCTAGGGGATGATGCTCATATCACTGATACCTTTTTCGAAATCTTGAAATCTGCTTCCACCACCCCTCTCTTTCGATTTGGCGGCTAGTCAAAGTCTACCTAGATGGGGATAATGATGTTACTATACAATTTGAAAGAAAATTTTGGCATTTTGAATGCATGTTTCTTGGCAATATTGAGGTATTTGACCATGACCAATTCCCTTATATTTTGAGAAATATTGTCACACAATCAACATTAAAAATGGTCAATTTTATGAACATTAAATATTGACATGGCATATTTATATTTCCCACCAACTGTAGGTTATTCAAAGATAAGGTTCTTGAGTGATAATGCCTTGCCCGATAGCTGCGAAGAGGCAAAGCAGTTGTTGAAAATGTTAAGTGTTGAGTACATATCATATTAGGCATGTCCGAATGATTATATTCTATATAGAGGAGAATATGCAGACAAAGAGATATGTCTGAAACGTGGGCATGATAGGCACCATAAAAAAGGGTAAATCACATGGTCCTCCTCATTAGATATTGAGGCACATGCCGATAATCCCAAAGGCTCTTTCATTTCAAGGATGTTATTTTGCTGGGATGGCATGCCTCACACAAAAGTGAGTTGGGAGTTATGCGAATCCCAACAGATTCAATAGCCATGAAGCTTATAGATGATACATGGCCCAAAAATTAAGGGATGAAGTACAAATTCTACGACTCAACATAGCCATGGATGGCGTCAACCCATATTCCCTCTAAAACAACAACTATTCTATTAAGACCCATCACAACAGAGAGGAGTTTTACATTGTATGGTATATGTGTTTACACCACACATGATTATCCAAGCTTAGGAATTTGCTCTGGTAAATCACATCTTTATTGATTTTTTTTATATACATAACAATATTATTTCGCATATTAATTTAATTTGCTGCAATTTTTTTGATATTCATGATCGCTAATGTGCCCTGTATACAATAATTTCATAGGTATTGTAACAAAAGGGTATCATGGATGTAAATTTTTTAGACATTCTATGAAGGATAGGTTGTCCAACCACCTATAAAATCTAGTGTATGACTGCTCCAGGGTATTCCACCCAGAAGAAAACCCTTACAGAAAAGCAACATATGCTTTCAGTGTAAACTAGAGAGAACCTAAAGGCCTGCAATAATGACTCCAAATGAATGGATTAGAACATATGAGAGAGAGAAGGACAAGGATATTCCAAAAATGTTCATTTCAAATGGGGAGCCTATGTTAGATGATCCAAAATTCTTCAACACCTATCTTGAGAAATTTCCCATTGGGATGAAAATAAAATCTATCTTTTATGAGCTCCCATATTGGTAGCATCTTAAGATTTCCCACTTACTAAATCCCATGCATATATTTAAAAATGTTTCATCTTCTTTATGGAGGCACATATCATCGAAAGAAAATGACACATTGGCCTTTAGTAGAGATCTTATTTATTCAAAAACTAGAAATAAACATTGGCCAAGACAAGAAAGTAGAGGAAAGGTTGGTCCCTCTTGACCTTTCGAAGAAGGTGATGTCCCATGGATTTTAAAGAAAAATGATCTTTCTTTGGCAAAGGAAGTTATAATGGGTGAGAGGGTGCCTTACGCTACTTCACTGTGGAAGACCATTTTTCGGGATTGAAATCACATGACCATTTGAACCTTGTAAGGGTATGTATGTCAAAAACATGATTTTATTATTTGTTATTATTTTTATGCCATGGGATAAAATATAATTAATTTTTGTATGTGTTTACTTTGCAATGTCATTATCCTATGCTCGTGTGCAACTATGTGAACCATGAATTCCCCTAAGACCTACAACGTGCGATATCTAAATTATCTGCATTTATACGTTAGATCACATCAAATGAGATTCATATGGCTAACATTCCATGGTGGTATCAAGAGATAACTGAGATTGTTTGTATGTTTGAGAAGGAACTGTCAATGAGTTTCAAGGACTTGTAGGTTCATCTTCTAATTCACCTAGTAGATGAAGTTGAATTAGTTGGGGTGGTTTCTTGTCATTGGATGTTCTTCTTAGAGAGGCACATGAAGAAATTTGAAGGTTTTGTTCAACAAAGGGAAAAACCTGAGGGGTCTATGGCAGACGAGTACATATCGTATGTCTTTCTATTATGATAGTGAGTATCAAGCATATTGACAACACACCAGGTATGGCGATTTGGGACGATGAAAGGGATGAAGACAAAAGAGAAGGTGAGCTTCTTGAAACGAATGGAAAAATGCGCGTGATAAATAGTAAGTGACTTATCATTTGTCAAATTTCTACATAGTAACTATTCACATTGAACTTCATATCTCATATTTTGATCTCATATGTAACATATATGTTGGTTTGATTTCATCAGTGAATTCTAAAATTAAAGCCATCAACAAATTCATTCTTTACAATTCATAAGTGACACAACTGTGGGTCGCATTGTACAAACATAAGAGGAGGAAATGGGATAGTGACAAGAAAGACATCAGACAGTTGAATGGTAAAAGTATGCCTTATCTTGATCATTTAAAAGAAAATATGCAATGATATGCCCCAACAGTTGAGTTACTGACCAAGTTAGAAAGAAATATAGTGCATCTGGTCGTTACTCGTGTGCTGAAGAGGATATGCTAAAATGGAATTGGGTGCAAAAATTCAGTAATAATCTCTTTCTGTACATTTTTAACTTCATAATGAACCTTTGAATTGTAATATCTTTATTTTATATTTTAATTATGTTCGATTTATTAAACACATGACAATGTGATTTTTCACTTTTTTTTTAGCTGCATTTGTTCCTATCTATGTGGGAATATGGACATAATTTTCACATGGAGGGTATCGATGGTGGATGCATGACACAAGACCATTGAGTGGAAGTTGAGTTCGACTAATCTAGTCATGCTAGCCACCACGATCAAAACCTAATACAAGCGACATTAGGTTACGAGGAAAGATACAAGAGACCATTGAAGTGGACTTATCTTTGTTCCAATGTGTTATTTTTAGGTGCAAGTGGTGGGACACCTTTAATAGGAATAATGTAAAGGAACATTGCGATAGCGGGTTAATATCTATCAACTCTAAAAAGACGTGGTATGAAGCTAGGGAGACTTATGTTTTCCCCAATCACTGCAACTAGGTGTTTTTTAACCCATATGTGTTGGATAGGGATTGGTGGTTTGTATTAAGACATGACCCTAGATGAAAACATATTTTTGAGAAGAATAGTGTTATCATCCCAAGAAAGAAATATAATCAGGGTAATGATAATGAAAAGTGATATGTACTTGTGTTATCTCATCATTTATATTATTGTTGTATGTTTTTGTTTTTTATTTCGCTAATTATAATTTTTTTATTCATATTCTTAGCATTTTATATAATTGGTAAGATTCACAAACATTTTTACTTTATATTATTATTATTATTTATTATTATTTATTTTATTATTATTTTTTCGATGGAAATGTTTTTACACTTAAAACTAAGTATTTCCAATTGTGTAATTTATAATTTAAAAAGTAAAATTTTAACATATTTGTTTAATTCTAAGTTTGTGATAAGTTTAATTTGGATTTTGTGATACTTTGATTTTCAACTTACCTATTTGTTAGTTTACATACTCTTATCATTGATTTTGGAAATATTTAAATTATGCCCCTAATGTTGATTAAAACCACAATTAATGAAATAATTTAAAAATTAATAGCAATAAATTTACAAAATAATGACAAAAAACAAAAAAATGTAGGAAGATTTGCATCCATAAAAATTTATGGCCAATAAAATGCTTATGGTTGGAAATCATAACTTTTTTATAATAACAATTTTTAGGGTAGAAAAGTCTATTCAAAAAGAGTAAATAGTATAATGGAAAATAACATTTATTCATATGTATTTGTTTTTTGAAAAGGAATGTAGTTAGAATGAATATGCATGAACTATCTATACAACAGAAAAATATTTATGGTAATTTTACAATTATAGTTTCAACCATATTAAACTTTGTAATATATAAAAATATCTTTGTTTTTTTTTTTTTTTTTTTTTTATATATTTAAAGTAAGTATTTTTAAATGTAATTTTATATATAAAATTTTGATATAAGTTCACCAATATATAATCTATAATAAGTATATATAATTTCATAAATAAACATCATGATGATAACCATCTAACAAACATAAACGTAATCTAGAATACACATTCAAATTCACTAACATCTAATTATTTACACCTCTAGTACTTATTAACATCATTACGTCGCACACAAATCTTATAACTTAAGAAGACATCATCAACGTGATCACATCTAACAATATCCCATGCTAGTAGTTCTCATGATAATTATATTGTTTTTTATTCGTCTTGTTGACATTTTGTATAATTGGCAAGATATTAAATTTAATTTTAAATTGGTAAGGGTTTTGAGTGAATCACTATACCTTTCAAATTCTGATCTTTTGAATAGTTTTGTTGTTCCAAAGTGTTCTTCTGCTCCACAGTGCTCTTAGTATGTCTCTCTTGCAAATCTCTCCCTTGAAATTTTGGGAAAGTAATGAAATAGTGAACAACTTCTTAAAATTTATAAGATTTTATGAAATTAGATTTTGAAAAATAAATTACCGCTCGTTTTTCAATTTGAAAAAAATAAAATCATGTCTTTTTTTATATTTTTTTTATTTACTTTTTTTTTTTAAAATTATTATTATATTTTATTTATTATTATTATTATTATTATTTATTCTTTTTTTAGAACATCGGTGAATTTCATAGTAAAAAGCATTTGTACGTTTAAGAATAACACGCACCGATTAAGATAACTTATCGGTGCGCTAAATTTTTTCAATGCACCAATATGATAGAATTCCTTTTTTATTGTAAAAATCCCAAAAATTGGTGCGATTATTATTTTAACGCATTAGCATGGTCATTATTGTAACGCATTGGTGAGGCTATTATTTAAACACATCGGTGTGGTTAGTTTTGCAAGAACACCGATATGCTTTAAAAGTTATCTTAATTTTTATTTTGACATAAAATGGCATATTCGTATGAAATTATTCTTTAGGATGCATCCACATGAGTTATAATAGTTCATAGTATATATTTTTCGCTTAAAGTCACCTTATTTTTTAAAGATGGTTTCCAACTATATTGAAATTTAGATTGTGGTTATATGGTTCTCAAAATTAATTTCAAGTATGTACACAAAAATATATTGCTGATTTTCCTCAAATGCAGGGATAAAATCTCAAAATATCAAATGGTCAATTCTTCAAATTCTAGTTCATTCCATATTGCTAAAAGTCCTTCACAGATTTCTCCCTTTCCATCTTCAGCAAGTTTAGATTTTATTTATATTTCGATTATTTAATTGATTTTTTTTTTTTTCATCCATGTCAATTTGAATAAAAATGTATCCAAATTTGCAAGATCCTGATTCATAATTGAGTTCAGATGCAAAAATTATTCCATCAGCGCAAAATGTCAGAATCTCTTATCAGGAGCAACATACCGCAAGCAGTTGGTAGATGAAAATGGACAACTACTTTACCCTGCCAATTGTAACATGGCATCTTCTAGCTGTAATCCTAGGTCAACGATGGTAATAATTGTTTGGTATAATGTAATTTCAACAAACCAATTGCATTTAGATTACTAATATCGTTGATGTAATATTGTTCAATATTTTTTGAAATTAGGATTCTAATGATGATGAGTGCCCCACCTACCATATTCTGATGCACCTCACTACAATGTCAAATCGAGAGAAGGCTACATTAAGAGAAAAAATTGGAGAGGAAGCATGCCAAGAATGGTTGAATCAACCACCTATTCAATTCCCACTACATCCATATTCACTAATTAGGAATGACTACAAAAATAGTAGTTCCTCATCATAAGTTGGCAACAGAGGCAATCAAATAGAGGTTGGTATGGATAATTACTTAAGAGATACGGCTGCCATGGAGACAATGCTGTTATATGCATTCCATAACGATGATCTAGGGGATGATGCTCATATCATTGATACCTTTTTCGAAATCTTGAAATCTGATTCCACCACCCCTCTCTTTCGATTTGGCGGCTAGTCAAAGTCTACCTAGATGGGGATAATGATGTTACTATACAATTTGAAAGAAAATTTTGGCATTTTGAATGCACGTGTTATGAACCCAGCTCAAGAAAAGATAGAAGAGATAGATCAGCGCCTTAGAATTCAGCCTCTTCGAGGGGGCAACCTCCTTTACATTACATAAATGAACAATTCTTCGATGATACAAATGACAAAACCTCCTTTCTATATATAGGAGTCTAAGGAGTCACAATATAATCCAGCCGACCTAACAATAATAATATAAAGCCACAAAAATAATAATAGAGGGATTCTATGGGGCACAGAAATAACAACATGGGGGTAATAGGGGCACAACAATATAAATAAGGGGTATAAATATAATAGTAATGGGGTAATCACTAGTATTATAGGGACCCAAAATGCCCCTGTCCTTCAAAAAAGTGTTGTCCTCAACGCTTGAGTAGTTCTGGATACTTCTGCATAAAATTCTCATCCTCCCATGTGGAATCTTCAGCGGATAAGTTCTTCCACTTGATAAGATACTCTAAAATTGATCGATTTCGTAGCTATCGAGTTCTTGTTTCTGTGACTGCTTCCGGTTCCAATATAATTTTTCCTTCCTCGTCAAGTTCTGGCAATATTGTTTGAACTAGGAGCTTGTCGCCTATAACCTTCTTTAAACATGAAACATGGAAAACTGGGTGCAATCGAGAAGTTGCAGGAAGCTCCAATTTGTATGCCATAGTACCAATCTTTTGCAACACTTTGTACGGACCATAATACTTTAGTGATAATTTATTATCCTTCTTAGCTTACTTTAGGGACATTTGCTTATATGGTTGTAGCCGTAGGAATACCCAATCACCTAAATCAAAACTTCTTTCACTGCGATGTTGATCTGCTTGTTGTTTCATTCTATTTTGTGCCAACACGAGGTTATCCTTTAAGAGTTGGAGGACTTGTTGTTGATGTTCGATGTGATGTTCCACTGCTTGAACCTTAGAATTTTCTCTTAAATATGATGTGATGGATGGTGGTTGATACCCATAAAGTGCCTTAAATGGGGTCATTTTTGTTGCTGTATGGAAGGAAGTGTTTTACCACCATTCAGCCAGAGGCAACCATTTGACCCATTGTGTCTGTTTATCAGATACAAAGCAACGAAGATATCCTTCCAAACATTTTTTACTATCTCAGTTTGCCCATCAGATTGAGGATGATAAGATGAGCTATGAGCTAACTGAGTACCAAGACAAGAAAATAATTCTGTCCAAAAATTTCCAGTGAAAATGGGATCTCTGTCACTTACAATAATCTTTGGGTTTCCATGTAGCTTTTGAATTGTTTCCATAAATGCAGTAGAAACTGTACTGGCTTTAAATGGATGTGATAATGCACAAAAGTGTGCATACTTGGTAAGTCTGTCAACTACCACCATGATGACACTCTTTCCCTCAGACTTGGGTAAACCTGTGATAAAATCCATTGAAACCTCCTCCCAACGTTGGCTTGGAATGGATAAAGGTTGTAATAGACCCGGTGTCTTAATTGTTTCAACTTTATTTTGTTGGCAAACCAAACATTCCGCCACAAACTTTTGAATATCTGATTTAAGGCCATCCCAAAAAAATTCCTTCTTAACCCTGTGGTAAGTTTTTAAAAATCCTGAGTGCCCTCCTAAGGGAGAAGTGTGCAATTCCATAAGAATCTTTTGTTTTAGCTGGGAATTCTTACAGAGGTATAAGCGATCTTTGTACCATAATGAATCATTTTTCCAGCTAAATGTATCAGACGTACTGGAATCTTGTTGTAGCTTTCGAATAAGTGCCCACACTTCTTCATCATTCTTCCATTCCTCCCTTGCTTCGTTTATCCAATCTGGTTGGATAATAGAAATGGTGCACAACAATGCTTCCACATCCTCATCCTTTCTTGAGAGTGCATTTGCAACCACATTTTGCTTCCCTTTTTTGTAGATGATTTCAAAGTCATAACCCAACATCTTTGTGACCCACTTTTGTTGCTCTTCAGAGGATAATCTTTGTTCTAAAAAGTATTTAAGGCTATCATGATCCGTTTTTACCTTGAAGTGTCTTCCCATTAGGTAGGTCGCCATTTCTTAAGTGCATGGAGTATTGCCAACATTTCCTTCTCATAAATAGCTTTGCTTAAAAACTTTCCCTTGATTGGACGACTTTCAAAAGCAATGGGTCTTTCATCTTGCATTAGAACAACACCAATTCCATTTCCTGAAGCATCACATTCCACAATAAAGGTTTTTGTGAAGTCCGGTGTAGCTAAGACCGGTGCTTGGCACATTGCCTCTTTAAGATGTTCAAAGGCCTTTGTTGCTTCTGGAGTCCATGAAAATGCATCTTTCTTCAATAATGTTGTTAGAGGTGCTGCTATTCTCCCATAATTCTTAACAAACTTGCGATAATACCCTGTCAACCCAAGAAATCCTCGCAGATGCTTTATGGATGTGGGAATTTTCCATTCCTTAATGGCTTTAATTTTGCTAGGGTCTACCTTAACTCCTTCATGAGATACAATATGACCCAAATATTCCACCTCTTGGACTCCAAAGAAACATTTGGATCTTTTTGCATATAATTGTTTCTCCTCCAATAGTTGTAGCACCCTGTCAACATGTTCAACATGATCCTTCCAAGACTTGCTGTAGATTAGTATATCATCAAAAAATACTAACACAAATTTTCTAAGGAATGGTTTGAAAATTGAATTCATCAAACCTTGAAATGTTGAAGGTGCATTGGTAAGGCCAAAAGGCATGACCAAAAATTCATAATGACCCTCATGAGTTCTAAATGTCGTTTTTAGAATGTCTTCAATCTTCATTCTGATTTGATGATATCCCGAACGAAGATCCAACTTGGTGAAGTAAATTGATCCATGCAATTCATCCAGTAATTCATCAATGACAGGAATGGGGAACTTATCTTTAATAGTGAGCTTGTTGAGCTCCCTATAATCCGGACACATGCGCCATGATCCATCCTTCTTGTGCACCAATACTACTGGAGCAGAGAAAGAACTTTGACTTGGTTGAATTATACCAGCCTCTAGCATTTCTGCAACCATACGTTCAATTTCACTTTTTTGGACATAGGGATATCTGTACGGCCTGATGTTTGGAGGAACACTTCCTGGAATCAGATGAATAGCATGATCATGATCACGCATAGGTGGGAGACCTTTGGGAGTCTCAAATACCTTGGAATGATTGTCCAGGACTTTTTGGAGATCTGGAGAAATAGATGATTCCGATGTGGAAACATCTAGCGAACATATGCAGTTACACCTCTTTGATCCTTTTTTAGAAGCTTTGTCATACCATTAGAGCTGATTATCTTTCCTGGTTTCCCTGCAATACCCCTTAATTCAACTTCCTTTCCTTCCGTAGAAAATTTGATGAAAATTTCTTGAAAATTAAAAGCTATTGTACCCAAGGATTGTAGCCATTGGACTCCTAGTACAACATCAACACCTCCCATTGGAATGGAAAGCATTGGGCTAGTCAATACATATTCTCCCATGGATAGCTTGATATTATGGCACTTTCCAGAGCAATTTATTGTTCCTCCATTTGCAATCATCACTTGACACTCTGGTGCTGGATATAGGAAGCAATTCAATTCTTTTGCTACCCTACAATGAATAAAATTGTGGGTGCTTCCTGAATCAATCAACACTATTACCTTTTTCTTCTTGATTTGTCCTTCTATCTTGATGGTTTGAGGAGTGGTAATTCCCGCCAATGCATTACAAGATATGGTCGGATTTATTTGTTCTTCATCTAGGCTTTGTTCCTGGAGTATATATTCTTCTTTTGACCTTTCTTGCTCCTTTTCTTCTTCCTCTTCACAATCTATGTAGAATAATTTCTTCTCAGCACACTTATGACCTTTAGTGTATTTGCTATCACAACTGTAACAAAGCCCTTTTGCTCTTTTTTCTTCCAATTTTTGTGGTGTCAACCTTATAGGTTGTGGAAGACTAGGGGCAACAACACTTCCGTCTTTATAGTTGTGAGTGGTATGCTTCCTGGTTGCCATAATTTTGCTTTCCATTTTTCTTGCTAACCTGAATGCCTTCTCTAATGAATCAGGTTCCCAAAGGCGAACATCATGTTGGATATTATCCTTTAAAGACCCTATGAACACATCAATCCTATGCTCCTCTGGAATATCTTTTACCCTTATGTTCAATTTTTGGAACTCCTCAATGTGCTCCATTACTGAACCCTTTTGTTTGAGACTTATCAATTGGCTAAAAAAAGTGTTGCTTTTTGTATCTTCATAATGTGCTATCAATTCTTCCGTAAAAATTGCCCAAGTGATAAATTGTTTACGAGAGAAAAGCCATTGATACCATACAAACTGATTTGGTTCCAAATATACAGTTGCCATACGTACCTTTTGTGTGTTTTGCACATTATTGAGATCGAAGAACTTCTCCATCTGTATTATCCATGTGGCGGGATCCTTGCCATCAAACTTCCTCATATCAATTTTTGGAATATGGTGGGTCTTCAATCCAACATTAGAGTCTATGGAATCATGATTAACATTACTTTTGTTCACATCATGAGTTTCCTTTACAACCTTTTCACCATTAGTAAGTATTTCTTGTAGAAAATTTGTCAAATCTGTCTTCAAATCTGCCATGTCTGTCTTCAAATATGTCTTCAAATTTGCCATGTCTCTCTTCAAATCTGTCTTCAAATCTATCTTCAAATTGTCCATCTTAGCTTCCATGCCATTTATCTTAGATTCCATGCCATTTATCTTAGCTTCTGTTAGCTTTTGTGAGCGTGACATTTGTTGCACTTGTACTTGTAATTTTGATATATCATGTAGCATTTCTTCCTCTTCTTCATGAGTCATGCTAGAGCTTTTAGGTTCCTTACTAGGTGTTTTCATTTTATTTCCTCGGGGAATCAGTTACCGATAATAATGCTTTACTATGCCCTTTGAATTCCGCTAAACCAAGCTTACACAAAAATTTAAAAAAAACTACACACCTTTTTTCACTTTATAGAAGCCTGATATTGAATCTGATGTATCCCTGTATTTGGATCATCCAGTTCTGAAATTGTGACCTGTAGTATCCTTCTGCATCCTCTTTCCAATGCCACAATTCTGACCCAAATTGGATTCTCCAAGGAAGAGTTATGTGAAATCTCCCACAGTGACTTGCTTTTAGACTAGTTCAGTAGAGTGAAATTGTACGACATGCCACGAGTCACTGTTTCAACCTTTGGATCTGAAACACGCATACAAGAAACTACAGTCCATCCTCTTTCTGTACCTTCTTATGAAATTTCAATCCAATCCCCAGAGAGAACGTTATGACGATTTTCCCCAGGTCACCTGTTTTGAATGTAATTCAGGAGTCTGAAAAAAGACCTACTTCCTCAGATCATATCTCTGCAAATATCGTGCGAAAAGCTCTAAAATTCAGACCCAAGGTTCAGCAAGATTTCCTCTCAAGTGGGTTTTTTTTGCAACGTCTGAAATGCCATAGAAAAAAATTTATAGCGAAAATTCCACGCTGACCTGTTTGGAGCAGCGAAACCCTAGAATCCAAAGCTCTGATACCAAATGTTATGAACCCAGCTCAAAAAAGATAGAAAAGATAGATCAACGCCTTAGAATTCAGCCTCTTCGAGGGGGAAACCTCCTTTACATTACATAAATGAACAATTCTTGGATGATACAAATGACAAAACCTTCTTTCTATATATAGGAGTCTAAGGAGTCACAATATAATCCAGCCGTCCTAACAATAATAATATAAAGCCACAAAAATAATAATAGAGGGATTCTATGGGGCACAAAAATAACAACATGGGGGTAATAGGGGCACAACAATATAAATTAGGAGTATAACTACAATAGTAATGGGGTAATCACTAGTATTATAGGGACCCAACAACACGTTTCTTGGAAATATTGAGATATTTGACCATGACCAATTCCCTTATATTTTGAGAAATATTGTCACACAATCAACATTAAAAATGGTCAATTTTATGAACATTATATTGACATGGCATATTTATATTTCCTACCAACTATAGGTTATTCAAAGATAAGGTTCTTGAGTGATAATGCCTTTCCCGATAGCTTCGAAGAGGCAAAGCAGTTGTTGAAAATGTTAGGTGTTGAGTACATATCATATCAGGCATGTCCGAATGATTGTATTCTATATAGAGGAGAATATGCAGACAAAGAGCTATGTCTGAAATGTGGGCATGATAGGCACCATAAAAAAGGGTAAATCACATGGTCCTCCTCATTAGATATTGAGGCACATGCCGATAATCCCAAAGGTTCTTTCATTTCAAGGATGTTATTTTGCAGGGATGGCATGCCTCACACAAAAGTGAGTTGGGAGTTATGCGAATCCCAATAGATTCAATAGCCATGAAGCTTATATATGATACATGGCCCAAAAATTAAGGGATGAAGTACAAATTCTACGACTCAACATAGCCATGGATGGCGTCAACCCATATTCCCTCCAAAACACCAACTATTCTATTTTTCCTGTAGTAGTGGTTAATAACAATATCCTCCCATGGTTGTCCGTGAAGAATGAACATCTTATGTTGGATGTCATAGTCCCTGGTACAAGACAAGTGAATAATAGGGATGTCTACTTTCAACCATTGGTATATGAGTTGAAGGAATTATGGGAAGAGATACATGTATATGATGTATCAAGACCCATCGCAATAGAGAGGAGTTTTACATTGTATGGTATATGTGTTTATACCACACATGATTATCCAAGCTTAGGAATTTGCTCTGGTAAATCACATCTTTATTGATTGTTTTATATACATAACAATATTATTTCACATATTAATTTAATTCGCTGCAATTGTTTTGATATTCATGATCGCTAATGTGCCCCGTATACAATAATTTCATAGGTATTGTAACAAAAGGGTATCATGGATGTAAATGTTTTGGAAATTCTATGAAGGATAGGTTGTCCAACCACCTACGAAATCTAGTGTATGACTGCTCTAGGGTATTCCACCCAGAAGAAAACCCTTACAGAAAAGCAACATCTGCTTTCAGTGTAAACTAGAGAGAACCTAAAGGCCTGCAATAATGACACCAAATGAATGGATTAGAACATATGAGAGAGAGAAGGACAAGGATATTCCAAAAATGTTCATTTCAAATGGGGAGCCTATGTTAGATGATCCAAAATTCTTCAACACCTATCTTGAGAAATTTCCCATTGGGATGAAAATAAAATCTATCTTTTATGAGCTCCCATATTGGTAGCATCTTAAGATTTCCCACTTACTAAATCCCATGCATATATTTAAAAATGTTTCATCTTCTTTATGGAGGCACATATCATCGAAAGAGAATGACACATTGGATTTTAGGAGAGATCTTATTTATTCAAAAACTAGAAATAAACATTGGCCAAGACAAGAAAGTAGAGGAAAGGCTAGTCCCTCTTAGCCTTTCGAAGAAGGTGATGTCCCATGGATTTTAAAGAAAAATGATCTTTGTTTGGCAAAGGAAGTTATAAGGGGTGAGAGGGTGCCTTCTTTACATGGATCTTCACTACGACGCTACTTCACTGTGGAAGACCATTTTTCGGGATTGAAATCACATGACCATTTGAACCTTGTAAGGGTATGTATGTCAAAAACATGATTTTATTATTTGTTATTATTTTCATGCCATGGGATAAAATATAATTAATTTTTGTATGTGTTTACTTTGCAATGTCATTATCCTATGCTCGTGTGCAACTATGTGAAACATGAATTCCCCTAAGACCTACAACGTGCCATATCTAAATTATTTGCATTTATACGTTAGATCACATCAAATGAGATTCATATGGCTAACATTCCATGGTGGCATCAAGAGATAACTAAGATTGTTTGTATGTTTGAGAAGGAACTGCCGATGAGTTTCAAGGACTTGTAGGTTCATCTTCTAATTCACCTAGTAGATGAAGTTGAATTAGTTGGGGTGGTTTCTTGTCATTGGATGTTCTTCTTAGAGAGGCACATGAAGAAATTTGAAGGTTTTGTTCGACAAAGGGAAAAACCTGAGGGGTCTATGGCAGAGGGGTATATATCGTATGTCTTTCTATTAATGTAGTGAGTATCAAGCAGATTGACAACACACTAGGTATGGCGATTTGGGACGATGAAAGGGATGAAGACAAAAGAGAAGGTGAGCTTCTTGAAACGAATGGAAAAATGCGCGTGATAAATAGTAAGTGACTTATCATTTGTCAAATTTCTACACAGTAACTATTCACATTGAACTTCATAACGTATATTTTGATCTCATATGTAACATATATGTTGGTTTGATTTCATCAGTGAATTCTGAAATTAAAGCCATCAACAAATTCATTCTTTACAATTCATAAGTGACACAACTGTGGGTCGCATTGTACAAACATAAGAGGAGGAAATGGGATAGTGACAAGAAAGACATCAGACAGTTGAATGGTAAAATTATGCCTTATCTTGATCATTTAAAAGAAAATATGCCAATGATATGCCCCAACAGTTGAGTTACTGACCAAGTTAGAAAAAAATATAGTGCATCTGGTTGTTACTCGTGTGCTGAAGAGGATGTGCTAAAAATGGAATTGGGTGCAACAATTCAGTAATAATCTCTTTCTGTACATTTTTAACTTCATAATGAACCTTTGAATTGTAACATCTTTATTTTATATTTTAATTATGTTTGATTTATTAAACACATGACAATGTGATTTTTCACCTTTTTTTTTAGCTGCATTTGTTCCTATCTATGTGGGAATATGGACATAATTTTCACATGGAGGGTATCGATGGTGGATGCATGACACAATATCATTGAGTGGAAGTTGAGTTCGACTAATCTAGTCATGCTAGCCATCGCGATCAAAACCTAATACAAGCGACGTTAGGTTACGTAGGAAAGATACAAGAGACCATTGATGTGGACTTATCTTTGTTCCAATGTGTTATTTTTAGGTGCAAGTGGTGGGACACCTTTAATAGGAATAATGTAAAGGAACATCGTGATAGCGGGTTAATATCTATCAACTCTAAAAAGACATGGCATGAAGCTAGGGATACTTAAGACACGAACCTAGATCAAAACATATTTTTGAGAAGAATAGTGTTATCATCCCAAGCAAGAAATATAATCAAGGTAATGATAATGAAGAGTGATATGTACTTGTGTTATCTCATCATTTATATTATTGTTGTATGTTTTTATTTTTTATTTTGCTAATTATAATTTTTTTATTCGTATTCTTGGCATTTTATATAATTGGTAAGATTCACAAACATTTTTACTTGATTTTTTTTTTGTTTTTTTGTTTTGTTTTGTTTTTTTGTTTTGTTTTAAATTTAATTTAATTTATTTTATTATTATTTTTTCGATGGAAATGTTTTTACACTTAAAACTAAGTATTTCCAATTGTGTAATTTATAATTTAAAAAGTAAAATTTTAACATATTTGTTTAATTCTAAGTTTGTGATATTTTAATTTGGATTTTGTGATACTTTGGTTTTCAACTTACCTGTTTGTTAGTTTACATACTCTTATCATTTATTTTGGAAATATTTAAATTATGCCCCTAATGTTGATTAAAACCACAATTAATGAAATAATTTAAAAATTTAATAGCAATCAATTTACAAAATGATGACAAGAAACAAAAAAATGTAGGAAGATTTGTGTCCATAAAAATTTATGGCCAATAAAATGCTTATGATTGGAGATCATAACTTTTTTATAATAACAATTTTTAGGGTAGAAGAGTCTATTCAAAAAGAGTAAATAGTACAATGGAAAATAACATTTATTCATATGTAATTGTTTTTTGAAAAGGAATTTAGTTAGAATGAATATGTATGAACTATCTATACAATAGAAAAATATTTATGGTAATTTTACAATTATAGTTTCAACCATATTAAACTTTGTAATTTATAAAAATATCTTTGCATTTTTAATTTAAAGTAAGTATTTTTAAATGTAATTTTATATATAAATTTGATATAAGTTCACCAATATATAATCTATAATAAATATATATCATTTCATAAAAATAAACATCATGATGATAACCATCTAACAAA
Source organism: Pinus tabuliformis (assembly GCA_031772625.1). Taxonomy (NCBI): domain Eukaryota; kingdom Viridiplantae; phylum Streptophyta; class Pinopsida; order Pinales; family Pinaceae; genus Pinus; species Pinus tabuliformis. The sequence continues at coordinate 892,459,759 of CM062808.1, forward strand.
CATAAACGTAATCTAGAATACACATTCAAATTCACTAACATCTAATTATTTACACCTCTAGTGCTTATTAACATCATTACATCGCACACAAATCTTATAATTTAAGAAGACATCATCAACATGATCACATCTAACAATATCCCACGCTAATAGTTCTCATGCTAATTATATTGTTTTTTATTCGTCTTGTTGACATTATGTATAATTGGCAAGATATTAAATTTAATTTTAAATTGGTAAGAGTTTTTTTTCGAAAGAAAAAAAAACAAACATTTTATATAATCGATAAAAAGTTACAAGTATATGCATATGCATTCAGTGTGCTGTATGAGCAAGTCCTATAGCTGTTCCAGAGAAGAGTCTACCTTCTCTGTACAAAAACTAGAAAGGAAGAGGCTCTGGACATCTGGGTCAAAAAATTCAGCACCCATTCCAGTTACTTTCTACAATCATCCATATAAACCAAGATTAAATTGGTAAGAGTTGCTATAAATATTAAATTTAAATGAAACTCTCGTCACTTTAGTGATAAATTAGATTTTACTGAAACATAATTTTTAAAGTTAAATAAATCTAACTTAATTATAAAAAATTATGACTTAAATTTTTTAAATTTAACAATAGATTGAATTTTATAAATAAACTTAAAATATTATATATATATATATATATATATATATATATATATATATATAATTGATAATAATTTATTGATTGCATTTTCTTATTTATTAATTTAAGCATAAGAAATTAAAAAAAAATTATAATTAAAATTTAAAAATACATATTAATTTAAAAATTATATTTTAAAAAATAATTACAATTAATAAATATATATTTTTAATGATGCTTCATTAATAATTATAATTAATAAATAAAATTTAATTTATTAAATTTATAAAATCAAATTAATTGTAATGTTATTTTTACAATCTAATATTTTATGATTTTTTAAAATTACAGTTGGTTTTATAGACTAATCAGTGATATATTTTAATTCTATTATAAATATTGAAATTTTTATTTAATGATTACATATTGTAATATGTTTTGAAAATTAATTGCAAAGATTAATTAGATATTGTCTAACTCTTGGATTATAAGTATAAGTCACAACTTTTTGATTTCTATGCTTGATTATGACTAGAAAGGTAGTTTTGTTTAGAGGTTTGTGTGATTTAATTGTGTGTAAAATTGATTTTGTTTTGTAGCGACCATTTTTTAGACATGTTTTATAAATAATATATATATATATATATATATATATATATATATATATATATAATTTATTTTTCTATGTTTTCTATAGGTAGGGACTATGCTGCTCACAACCCTTGTTTGAATAAGAATTTAGTTAGAATGAATATGTATGAACTATCTATGCAATAGAAACTTATTTATGATAATTTTACAATTATAGTTTCAACCATATTAAACTTTGTAATTTATAAAATTATCTTTGTATTTTTTAATTTAAAGTAAGTAGTTTTGCATGTAATTTCATATATAAAATTTTGATATAAGTTCATTAATACATAATCTATAACAAATATAATTTCATAAAAATAAAGATCATGATGATAATCATCTAACAAACATAAATATCATATAAAATACACATTCAAATTCATTAACATCATCTAATTATATACACCTCTAGCACATATAAACGTCATTAGCTAGCACACAAATCTAATAATGTAACAGGGCATCATCGTCGTGATCACATCTAACAAAACACGTGTTGTCTAATATCTTCACCACATACAACCTCAAATATACATCTCATGTCAAATAATTGCTATAACATACACATCTATCTGCAAGCACATTAAATGAACATATCTAACATGATCTAACAATATACACATCAACACCAACATATAAATTAAGTACATCAACATGAACATAAAAAATGCACCATATATATATATACACACACACACAAACAAGTCAAATAACTGCATCAAGTCAAATAAATGCTTAAAATATCTAATACCCCAATACTAATGGCGGCCTGGTCAATAATAATGGATGGTTAACTACCTCAAGAGTCAAAGAATGAGGTGGAGGAGGAGGTGGCTGGTTTGCTCTCTAAGGAGAAACATGAGGCAGTGGGTCATGAGGTGAATGAAGAGGAGGTGGAGTACTAACAAAAGGATCACCACCATGATCATCATTTGATGGGGTAGTACATTTAGGTGAAGACTGTGTATTTTTTGCATGGCCATCTCGAGGAGGTGGAGTACTACTAGAAGGATCACCACCTTGATCATCATGATTCGATGGGGTAGCACTGGGTGAAGACTATGTATCCATTGCATGGCCATTTCTCCTAAATTCCTTTATAAACCTGGTAGCTCTGATGATATGATGCATAAGACTCATCATACTGTGCAACAAGTTCCTCCAGAGCTCTAGGAGCCTAATATTGTCACTAATGTCTCGATTCGTCACAAGGCGGACTCCCACCTCAACCAAAATTCTAGAGAGTTGGTTGCCCAACTCCATCCTAAATCCAATATCATGCCTATGGCGCAACCACATGCCCACGAGTATTTGCGTCCAATTAGGGAGTCCCTCACCCTCTGCAGACTCAACTATCTCCGCATATGCATTCAGTGGGGGAGGATGCATGTCCCCAACAAATGCGCCAATGTATACAAAATATGTAGTACACAACAATAATTAGACAATTTAATTAAACAATTTAATAAAAAAGTTAAAAATATGCTACAATAAATTTTATTTTAACTAATTAAGACAATAAAATGAAACTAGATTAATTTAAAGAAAACACTATTATTACCTATCACATCTACAAGATCATCCTGCGTGAAGAGGATGTTGGGACACTATCGCCAATCCATCCCCTCATAAGGACACAGTACCATGACAAACATGTGGTCAGCCTCACTGGCCAGTAGCCCTAGCGTGTCAGAGGAAATCCTGGCTAGATACTCTGGCTAGCCCCTCTTATGCATCATCTCACCCTGTAACAACCCACCCAAATTGACCTATTAATAAAATTTTAAACTTTATAATATATAAATATATATATATATATATATATATACATTAAATTTTAGAAAATATATAATTAGACTTTATAAATATAAATTTATAAAATATATCATAATTAATGTTTATAACATATATTTAATGAAATGTTATAAGTAAATATCATTTAATGTTTATAACATATATTTAATGAAATTTTATGTTGTAGTATCATATGTAAATAATACATAAGTTATTTCGAATATACTGATGCACGTTTTACGAATGCATGAGTGAGTGTATGATTGCATATTCAAGTATCCAATTACCGGGATGACCACGTGATGACAGAACCTCAGATCAGTTAAAGCTCAAAGTGATTCTATGATAGGGTAGTAGCCCTGATTCTACTGGAGGGGTGGAGGTGTTACCCACCGTTTATCCTCCGAATCCTGGAGTCATGGGAGGACTGTGCGAGTCACGCTCCCCTAGACGTGTGATGATGACTGCCGGATGCCTACTGGGAATCAGGTCGGTATAGCCGACGCTGTTACCTTCGTGTTATGAATGGTTAGGTCAGTAAATTGACGCCATGGCATACTCTAGTAGAGGACGGATAGGATGGGAGCAGAAGAGATTAGGGAGGAAAGGATGAGTTTGAATAGCTTGGGGACCTGGATAGAAAAGGGCATGTCCATTAAAACCTTGAACCTAAAGCTCTAACTTCGGGACGAAGTTTTCAGAAGGGGGAATGTATGTAACAACCCATCCAAATTGACCCATTAATAAAATTTTAAACTTTATAATATATAAATATATATATATATACATTAAATTTTAGAAAATATATAATTAGACTTTATAAATATAAATTTATAAAATATATCATAATTAATGTTTATAACATATATTTAATGAAATGTTATAAGTAAATATCATTTAATGTTTATAACATATATTTAATGAAATGTTATGTTGTAGTATCATATGTAAATAATACATAAGTTATTTCGAATATACTGATGCACGTTTTACGAATGCATGAGTGAGTGTATGATTGCATGAGTGCCTTTGCACCTTAGTCATCAACCTAGGAGGGTGACAGTAAAAAGTAGGCGTTATCTCTGGAAACCTCTAAAAAAAATAAACAAAACAACTTCGAAGCAAAAGGGAAGTTCACACTCCCATGTATTATAACATAACATCTATCTAAGGTTATACAAAACTGCAGCAAAAAAAATGGCAGACCATTTGATACATCGTGGCCTCTGCACCAAAGAATCAACATAAAACAAAAGAGGGCAACTAATGTGCTTCCCATCACTAGTAGAGTGTGCAATGGTACTCACTAATAGTGAGAGGCACCTAACCTCCTCTGCACCAAAATAAGTGATTCGTAGTTGTCCACTAGACACCTAAAAATCCGCTAGAGAAACTACATGATCCCCAACATATCTCTGAGAGTAGATAAGTTGACTCTCTGCTGCAACACCATGGGGGACATCAGGGAACTGGGGAAAATCCTCCCCTCTCCTAGATAAGCCAGTGATAAAATAAATTTCCTCCTCAATGGGCTCATACCACATGTCAGGACCGACACGAAAATATTTTCGGTGGACAACCCACCAATGGATTAGTTGTGCCAACAACAAGGAGTGCCCCTTCAATATGCCTTGGGTCGCTATAGTAAAAGGGAGAGGGTACACATCCCTCTACCTCTCTCATGCCTCCCACTCTCGTGTTGGTCAACTCTTCACTCTTGCTGCTGTTGCTCCTCTCTCCTTTGACGTGGCTACATGGTTGACATGTAAAATACATCAGCCTCATACATAAAACATAATTTATTATTATCATTAAATGAAAAATGTATGTATAAACATGGATATATAACTTTTAATAATAATAAAAAGAAATCAACCTTGGTTCAAAAAAAAATAGGAATGCATCGTACACGGTGCACCAAAAAAATGAAGGCATCGGAAACAACTCATACATTAATTTGACGCACTGCTTTCGGTTCGCATACATATATAAATTTAGTTATTTTTATTTTTTAATATGGTGCGTCAACATAAGTCTTTGCACGATGCATTAATTTTATGTCAATGCACCACAACAAAACATTCAAGTTACCTAACACAACAAGATATTATTTTTTAATATTATGGGTGCATTTGGTAAAAATAAATGCACCAAAAAGTTACTTTTACTAGACGCACCACCACAAAAATTATAATTTTTAAAGTGGTGCATCGTGGAACTTCACAAACTGGTGCATTTTTATTTACCAAACACTCCGAATAATATTAAACATTGCGGTGCATTAATGTTACACACCGATTTGCAATGCACCCTCTACTTTATACGGTGCACCGTGAACAATGCGAGCTGAAGCTCTTGAATTCACAATGAAACAAAAAAAATAAAAATTCAAAAATAATGCATTTGTTTACCTAATTTTTCTACTCCGCTAAAAATTTAAGTTAGCGAGAAACATAGACATTACCCTGAAATTTTCTCATCAGGGAGGCATGGTTCTCACGTAAACGAAAAAAGTAAATTTCACCACCGTTTTCCAAAATTCGAAAGGCACACAGTGAGCAACGAACAAAAGGATAGCAAGAAAGGGAAGCATCAATGGTAGGGAACTTCCATGGGGGCTTCACCGGGGGAGCAATAGTATATCATGTGCATTAATATTGGGGGATATATATTGATAAAAAAATGGTATAATATATTGAGCATATAATAGGGGTTAAAAGGTTTTTAAATTGGGAGGTATAAAAAATGGAGCTTAAAGTTAACAAAAAAATATAAAGGGGTATACAAATTGTTAATGAAAAAATGGATACCTACAATAATAGTGAAAGTAAGGGTTTTTTAAATTGGGAAGGTGTATTAGGTTCATATTGGTAGGGCGTTAAATAATGTGATTTTTAAAGGCATTTTCCAATATGTAGTCAAATTAAGGGTATTGTTTAGTATGCCATGAATGCACGTGCTATGTCAAAGGTTCATTGAGTGAATCCCTCGTGGGAACTTCACATAGGAAAAAGTAGCACTAGTGCTTGAGAGATATACAACACTGCAAATGGTAAAAATGAATTTTACTACTGATAATTTTTATTTATTTAACCCTGTTCTAGTGCTATCTAACCCAATGCACCAGTGAAGATTATTTATGAAGTGCACTACAATTTGTTAAATTAAAAATCCTACCTGTAAAGCCCCATCCTAGGGTCTTCTAACAAATCTATATTCTCTGGGAATTAAATGCAATAAGAGGCAATAATTTACTTTCTTACAAGACATTTAAACAATGATAATTTTCCATTTACATTCTAATACCTACAACTTTAATAGTGAACATTTCATTTCAATAACTTACATGAGTAATCTATGCATAGAGGAATACCTGTACCAATGGCCCAGTGGAGATGCCATTGAGTTGCTGCTCCTGCTGAAACGCTCCTCTTGACTAACCCAACTGGATTTACCTCCCAGCCAACTAGGAAATAATTCTTAGCCCAGGAAACCTCCACAGGTTCCCTAGCCCTCTGAGCCCAAGTCTAACCAGATGTAGTGTGTGTGTCCAAGACCAAGATAAAGAATATTTCCCTCCTTTCAACTAGCCCAAGAAACCTCCACAGTTCCCTAGGTCTCCAAAACCACTCTGAACTAACCCAAGAAACCTCCACAGGTTCCCTAGGTCTCCAAAATCACTCTCAACTAACCCAAGAAACCTCCACAGGTTCCCTAGGTTTCCAAAATCCTAGCCAACCTAAAATCACAGCCAACCCCCCCCCCCCAAAGACCAAAGCAAGACCCAACCTCCTCTTTTCTCCCTTCCTCCTTCCCCTTTTATGCCCTTCCTCTCTTCTCCACCTCAACCACCTCTCATTAATGTCATTAATTTCTCCTTCATCCTTATAGTTGACTTCTCTTCTCCGAAGTAAATCAGAGAGAATAATTGGAAATGTGATATGAATATAAAATTGGGTAATTAATGGGAGAGGACCATGTCTTCTCCCAAGTAAATGTGAGATTACATTTGGGAATGTTAGGTGAATATATATGTTGATAATTAGTTGGAGAGAACCATGTCTTCTCCCAAGTAAATGTGAGAGTACATTGGGGAATGTGCAATGAATATATATATTGATAATTATTTGGAGAGGACCATGTCCTCTTCCAAGTAAATGTGAGAGTACATTGGGGAATGTGAGATGAATATATATATTGATAATTAGTTGGAGAGGACCATGTATTCTCCCAAGTAAATGTGAGAGTACATTGGGGAATGTGAGGTGAATATATATAAAAATTGGAATAATGGAAGGAGACCATATCCTACCCAAGATTCAATCTGAGAAGACAAGTTGAGAATTTGAATAATAGCAATAGTGAATTTTATATTAGTAAATGAATTTATAGTTTCCCAAATGAAGGTATTCACCAATATTTCTCAATATTTTCAGGTAATGTAAGTATTAATAAAACTTGCATGATAAGATTAAGTGGGGCATTACATACACCCCTCCTTTAGAAAACTTCGTCCCGAAGTTAGAGTGAAAAGATACAAGGAGTTCAAAGGCATAACAAAATAGAGAGAGTTATAGTAGTAAAATTTTGATAAGTCAGACAATGACATTGCTTCCCATCAAGAGTCTCTAACTGATCGATATCCTCCTATCCATCCTGACCTACTTCCATTCCCACCCTATCTGTCCTCTACTGTTATATCCGGTGGCATCGACTATGCCGATCTAACCATTGATAAAACTAACATGGTGGAAGCATCGACTATATTGACCTAACTTCCCTAGCAGGCAACTGGCAATCGTCATCACACGTCTAGGGGAGCGTATCCACCATTGCCCTCCCACGATTCTAGGTTTTGGAGCATACATAGTGGGAAATTTCTCCACCCCCCTTACAACTAGGGTTAACGCCCTAATACAGACCACACTACAGAGCTTGTTGGACTTGTCATCGAATAATCCAGTCAAGTCATCTGGCCACCTGTCATTTTCATTTTACTCATGTCATATGAGTGCATATCAAGTAGATACCAAATGTAATAGAACAATGTACATTATACCTTCCTCCGGAGATGTCTCAACTTTCCTTCAGTGGAAGAGTAAATCTTGACTATCATATAGTTCTATTCCCCTGCGGGTTAGCTGTCATTCATGCATTTATATAACAACAAGATATATAATCATCATGTTATTAAGTCTAGTATCCACGTGTCAATCTTGCAGTTCATCATAATTTCACTAAGTCATTCATTTAAACAAATCATATCCTCTTGAGCCATATATGAAACAAAATAATTCTGATAAGTCATGCACTAGATAATTCACCACTATGTGAGTCATACATTTAGGCCATACATCACCCATTTCCTTCATCAATATCAAATCTATCAGTAGATTCACGTGTCCAACCAAATGCATCGATATTACATAATGTTCATAAATAATAACATGGAACTACAAAATAGAGCCTTAGTATGGGTAGCTATCTAAGTCAAAATGGGCATCACAAATGCTCATGTGACAACCTTGTGCAACCCCTAGATAACAATTAGAGTTGAAACAGATTCAACTGTCTACCATGGAAAATAGCATTTGAACCCGGATATGCTATAAGGTGGTACCAAAACCAAAATATTGGCAAGCAACGGATTAGTGCACTATCAATTCCACTAGAAGGCGCTAGTATAAGTTTCATGCATATAATTTCTTTAATACCTCAGTGAATATAAAAGTCCCACTCTTTGACATATTGCCTGCACATCATTGTTAATTCAGAATGAACACATGAAGAAGCCATTACAAGATATGTGTTGTTTTATTTTCTAAAAGTAAAATATCGTATCATGTTGAGCATGAATTGTGATTTGTTATACTTGAAAGGCATAATATCATTATATTGAGTCTCTATAGGATCCGATGCCTATTAGGTGGGTCAAATTAGGATTTAATATATTATTTAAATATTGCCATAGTCCTAATCGACAAGACTGGTCTAGTGGATGAAAAATGTCCATAATGTATGAGATTGGAGACACATTCATTGGTAGCACCCCTTTGTGAAGAGTTGCTAGACAATTGTTCATGACAACTTCAGGTCACTACTCTGGGAGGCCATTCACTGTCACATTGCTTTTCTTGATGAATGTGGATCTCTTGTTCTGAGCCTTTATTGCATTTTTTTTTTGTATTGCCTTTGGGCCACGATAACAGATGCTCCCTTTGAAGTTATTTTTAGGGTTTGTAGATTTCTTTCAAATATTGGCTATTAATGAGGTCTCTGCCAAAGTTAGGGCTAAGATATTCAATATTACTCTATTGGGGCTCATTTTTGTTGCGCAGAGGACAACTGTGAAGGTTATATATATATATATATATATATTTGCTGCAATTCATAATAAATGCTTTATTTTATGTCTAAAATGATGTTGTTTCAACTTTCAATCCCCAAGGCACTTATTTTATTGGTTACTATTTATGAATTATAATCATTAATGACACTATTTTCTGAAATTGATGTGGATCCTCATGTTGTTGAAAAGATTGAGAATGATGACTATGATCATGAAAAACAATGTATAGCAGAAAGACCCCATAAAATAAAGCAATCAGGTCACCAGAGTAACCCGCGAACGGACAACAACCCTTGTGGCAAGCAAGAAACAGCCAGAGAGGGAGGGATTGAAAGGGAATGTATGAATTCATGCTAGCAGGGATTGCTAGAGCCATAAGATGAGTGGCTCAAGTCATATAATTGCCAGTTTTGTTCCTTGGAGACCTCCAGTAAGTCACGACTGTAAAGTATTTCAAGACAATGAACAACAACAAACAGATTTGAACAAGAATCAGACTGAGCCCATCTCCTTGTCTCACCAAAATGTAAGCAAACTAGGATGTATAAGATAAATTGAAGATAAATTTGTGGATAATTCACTGTTGATGCAACATGCCTTTCATTTTGGATCTTATGTAACAAATAATTTTCATCAATTTTGAGAATTACTATTTTGGACAACATTTTTACAAAAATATAACAAGGCAAAATATTTTTGTACCTGCTAGCTATTGTTGGATGGAACTTGTAGTAGGACAATCTACTTTGCTTATTTGAAGGTTTTGTAATATAGCAACATGTTTGTAAACCTGAATTTCTATATTTGTACAACAGAAATCAAAATATCGAGGTGATGTTAAGGTGAAGTTTGAAACAACAAGATAAGGCTTCATGAAGGATATCAACAACTGGAAAATGGTTTGTCATCTGTTGTTGCATTGCATCTTTTATTCAAATTTTCTCTTGCAATAGTGTTAAATTATGAAGTGGATTTTAATTCAATAATTTGTTAAGTAATGGTGTAGCGATGCTTTTTGCAGTCAAGAAGCAGCTCATAGTTCAAGTAATGAAATTGCAAGTCGTACCCAAACAGGGCTCTAAACTGTTTCATGGTAGACTAGTGTCATGGCATCATCATCAGTGGATGATTAACCGAATGATAGTGACACCATATTATAAAGTCAAGTAGTCAAGAGGCAGCCCCAGGAGTGTGAAAAGCTCTGATGATGAGAAAGCAACTTGTTGGTTTGCTGGCTTGATTTCCATTGTATAGTTTCTAGTCAATCTGGATCTATCTAGAAAATTAATTCTAGATTGGGTAGAACTCTCACATTATAAGCTTAAAGATTGAGAGGAAAAAACTAGGTTTTGTTTGGAATTCTTTCCTCTCCCATTTTTTTTGATTTGAAGTCTGTCCTATGTATATAACCTGAGAGTATGGCACATCATAAAGTAAGGAGGTATAAAAGTCATTTCATATTTTAATGTGCTGTTTGGATCCAAGCAGATGACATTGGTAGCTTTGGAAAGGATTTGGATCTTTTTAGTTTCATTGCTTGACAAGCTGTAGATGCTGCCAAACCAACTTTCTAATAAATATTGGAGGTCATATTTATAGTTTACAATGACTCCAACATATGACATGCAGGGATTCAGACTTGATACAATGAATTATCTCTCTATACTTGTGTTGGGATGGAGTTGAGGACTGTATTCCTAACAAAGAGCACTGTAGGCACACTAGATCAAGCGGTTTATTGGACCGTGGACAAGTTATGTTGAGATACTAAGACTCAACTTTGCTTCAAAATAAAGCATGTATAACATGCTTAGATTGCGTGAATGTCCGTCAAGAAGCAAAACTAGTTGTCAAAGACTAAGTAGGATCTACCTTGTGCTTGAAGGCAAGGACAGGTAGATTGGTAAATGGTCCCAGCTTATCTAAAACTTTTTATGTTAGCTAAATTGACATGGTCTGTAGTTTGAGAAAGCTGCTCTCATCGCTGGTTGGGAAAGTTGAGCACTATTTTATTATAGGGAAAGTGGAAGGTTTGCAACTGATTTTTATACTTTTTCCTTCTATTTAACTTGGTATTCAATCATGCTATACTCACTTAAATCTCCAAGAAATTAGGGACAAAGGTGCATACTTTGTCATATCCGATTGCAATGATATGGTTGGAAAATGTTCTTTTAACAAGAGCAGAATAAAGCATTGTCAAATGCGCTCTCAAAAAAAACTATTTTACCATTTTAAATACAGTGCTCTACCAAAAACTATTTTACGCTTAAGGAACTTCAGAGAAAGTTTGGGGTGTTTTATTGTTGACGTGTATGTTGTTATGATGCTTTTCTTGCTCATTTTTGAGCTATTCAACAACATTTTCTCCAATTTAACGTTTTTCATTTTCTATCATTATGCAAATTTATTGCATATAAAACTAATATTCTCACTTTACAAGGGTGTCTCTTCAGTTAAAATGTATCCCCATTTATTAGTATTGTTTTCTAGATTTTGAGTTGGGTAATCTATGGCTAAAATGGACATGCAACATTTATTGGTTGCTGATGTTCTAAAATGTGTTGGCAAGATGGACAGGCCATAGGCCTACGTTTTAGGGATCATTTTCACACAAAACTTAGGATGCACAACTCAGTAATTGTGTATGTGCATGAGACTTATAAAAGATAATAAAATCTCAGGGTGGTATTCTAAAATGGTCATCCAATTACAAATGCAAAGAAACTAAAAGAAAACCTTGACATAACTTTCTTGGCTGTTTATGATATGTTAATAACAGTGAGCAACATACAATACTCACAGAAGAAGCTTCCATGGCAGCCCCAACAATCCCTGGAGGAAGATAGAGTCCAATAAATGGAAACACTAATCCAGTTTCTATGGGGATATCCATTATTACATTATAATACATAGCCTAAGAACGGTTAAGTATGATTTGTGTGAATGTGCTCCTTGAAAGGTCAACGGTAGTAATGACATCTTCCAAACTGCTTTTCATCAGTACTCTTCCAGCAGCTACATGGGTATATTTGTACCAACAAGAATTACAACCACATCAGCAGCCACTAGTGTTGGAGAATCATTGATACCATAGCCCAGCATTGCAACTATCATCCCAAACATATGTAGAACCAAAAGCACAAGGAAACAAGTGCTCTTTGTACAAAGCTGAATACTTTTATACAGTGAAACTTTTAGAGCTCTACAAATGTTTAGAGATCTGTAAACCTTTCTAATATGTTCAACAATCATATTAAAATGCACATGACCAGGATCAAAATATTGGGAGGAATCAATGGTCATATTAAAATGCACATGACCAGGATTAAAATATTGGGAGGAATCAATAGCCATATTAAAATGCACATGACCAAGATCAAAATATTGGGAGGAATCAACAGTCATATTAAAATGCACATGACCAGGATCAAAATATTGGGAGGAACAAACGCTTGAGGCTTAGGGGAAAATGGAAACTGAAATGTAAGTACCTCTTCAAATGCACATGACCATGACAATTCCAACCTGCTTGGCAATGGTGCTTGTAGTATGTCAATTGTCTCTTATGACTGTAATACTTTTAACTCATCGATTTTGAAAATGGACATCACATCTTGTGAGTCTGGCTTAACTGAATTTGACTTTGCAAATATTCCTGCAATCTCTCTGGTGATAGACACCAAAAATCTAGTTTGAGCCATCCCTTTAATCTCCTTCAAAATGTCATAAGCATCTTCAGAAATAGTGATTTCAGAACCTAACATCAGCTTGACATTGCCTATGAGAATATTCAATAGTTCGGGAGCAGCATGTCGATTACAGTGTTTGGAGCATCCTTTTGGGTTCTCCCTTCTACCAAAAGATGGATTGGGTCCAAAGGGCAGATTAACTATCATAGAGGCCACCTTCAGACCAAATATCAACCTTTTACAGATTCTTCAGGGGAATATGCACACTACCAAAGTTCTACTACATATATAGTTGTTACAGCGAAAAAAATAAGAAGCTCTTGTTGTTACATTCAATAGTGATTACGAGGATGATGAGTATGTTCCATTTGCATAAATGAAAATATGGAAGACTAATAAGCCTTCAGGCTTTGGAGATTCCAAAACATATGATACCTCACTTGAGGGTAGACTCCTTGCTGAGGTAGAGCAGAGTAAAAAAAAAAACGGATAGCTAATGTGAATAAAATGAAAAATAGAACAATGAACAATGTGGAAAAGGTTAAACATGAAAGCCTGAAGATACATCAGAAAGAACAAAAACAAAAAAATGAACTAGCACTAACTGCAGTGAATGTTCGTATTGGAAACCTGCCTAAAAAGAAGAATATTGTTAGAGATTTGCAAGCGACATTTAAAGGATGCCCAGGCCTACTTCACATAAACCCTGTCATGTTTGAAAATAAGAAAACAAGGGATCATGTTTGCAAGGGTTTGGCATTTCTTGTTTTTTTTTTGAAAGCGAGGATTCAACAAATAGATTTGTAATGAAATATAATGGACAAAATATCATCTTTGGCAAGATTGAGAGAAATATAACTTGCAGTCTTAGTAGCCCAAGCCCCAGTTCTAATAGGAGGTGCAAAAAAAAATCTTGTCATGATATTGAAATGAAGGAAAGAAAAGTTGCAAAATTGATTACTTCTTCTGCTCGAAAGCATAGAATTGTTCATGTTTCTACCAGCCTTGTTTCTCCCAATCATCAAAATATTGGAGGCAACAATGCCACAACTGTAAATGCCAATACAGAGTTGGGTGATGATGTTTGTCGAGATCTGAGATTAGCATTTTCTACCATTGATGACCCATGCATTGAACGAAAGAAAGCACGTCCATATGACACGGGGATAATATTTTTTCCTGTTTTTCATATTTTAAAGGATGCTAGCAGTGGAACTACAACAACAAACTGATCAAGGTGAACTTATGGTCCATAAAAGTTAGCTGCTAAAGAAAAGAAATGAGAACAGGGCATTCATGTGAAGAACATAAAAGGAGTGTAATAGATACTTCTCCAAATTCAGGTGACATATGAAAAGAAACTTTGACCAGACTTTCTACTGATGTGGTAGAAGCAATGCAAGGGTCTGAGACAAATTCAGGTAATCTTCTTGATGATGATCTTAATGGTTTGAAAACAGCTTTTGATGTGGCTCAAAATGGCATTGAGCAGCCTCTTGATGATCAAAATGCATCAAATGTTCATAGGCATGGTTCAGAATCAGTCTAGGAAGGTTTGTTAAGTTTAGATGGGGCATCCTTGTTTCTAGTAATGCAACAAACTAAATTGTTGAAGTGAAATGATGAGGCCAGCCAAGAATCCAGAGTTGCTGATGAAGATGATGAAATCGATGATTTTGATCTATATTTATTCATAAAGAATTTACCAAACCTCTCTAAAGTGGTTTCATCTTTTCGGCCCATGTTGCTACCGAAATGAACACGGAGATGCCCGCCTATCACACTTGTCTTAGATTTGGATGAGCTTTAAGTGAAGATTGTGAATTTTGGATGATAGAGTCATCTTGTTTTCTTCAATGCATTAGTTCCTCATATCATTTCTTTCCACATATTGAAAACTATTTCAGCAAAGGAAGTTGTTCAGTTGCAAGCAATAGGAAGTACAGAAAACAAGGTGGTTCATGTGCCCAAAGAAGGAAGAATTTCTGGATCTTGTCCCCTATTAGAGTATATATACCATATTTTTGATAAGTTTGCAACCAATCCCGCACTCTTCTTTGAAGATAAGAAAATTGTTTTTATCAAAGCAATATTAAGCACAAAAGGCATTGATACAAAAAGTAATGAGGATGCCTGTAAGAATGCCTTGAGAACTCTTCTTCAAAAATTGGAGAAGGAAAAAGGTAAATATTTCTCAAATACAGAGATTCGAATTGATGTGAAAAGGTTTGAACCATGGATTTCTGGGGATTTAGTTCATCTAACGGCTTGGTAACCAAGGCTACGGGAACAAAGTATGAGAGGGATGAACATTCATTTTGCGTATTGAAGAGGGCGGGGTGTGGACGAATTATTACAAGAATATCTGTACAAAACCTTTCTCTTCTACCTAAAAATTGCAGACTCCATAGTGAACTTTGTTTCTGCCACAACTACCTTCCATTCGTATTGAAGAGCCATCTACTATCATAGAGGCTAAAAAAATGCCTTGTAGAGGTTAATCATTAAGGAGATTTATTACACAAAACCACCGTTACTTGGCTGTCATTCTAGGCTATTTTGAGGTTAAAATTCCAATATTTGTGGTGTAGTTATCAAATAAGAAGAGGGGGCATAGCCAAGTATCAAACATAGCAATTTTTTGATATTTAAGATTGACCCACAACCATCCTGCCTACCATCATCGACGTTGTAAATACTGCTTTTGAAATCCCTCTGAGGAGTAAGATACCTATCCCGATCGTTCACATATAGCTTTCCCCACGACCATACCATCCTGTGGTATTGTAGATGAAATCAGTGGCAAAGTCTAAGTGGTTTAAGGAGACAGACTTGAAGAAGATCTCTGCAAAACAATTTCCTGTAGATGAAATCGGTGGCAGAGTCCGAGTGGTTTAAGGAGACAGACTTGAAATCTGTTGGCAGAGTAGACTAAACAAACATCATAAGGAACCTGATGATCTGGATTGATGTCTCAAGGCCTCTACTATTCAAATGAAATCTCAGGCTCTGGGCAGCTACAAAACTGGTTTCTATTGCTTTTCATGGCAATAAGGAGGGTATCTTTTTTTTTTTTCAATTTAAAAACAATTTGTTATATGAATATATTTTAGGATTATAAGTCCTTATGAGAGTTACAAACTCTTTATAAAAGAATTTGGGGTTTAGTGGGCTTTAGGTCCAGATTTTGAACCAAAGCTCTAATACCACGTGTAAAGCCCCATCCTAGGGTCTTCTAACAAATATATATTCTCTGGGAATTAAATGCAATAAGAGGCAATAATTTACTTTCTTACAAGACATTTAAACAATGATAATTTTCCATTTACATTCTAATATGTACAACTTTAATAGTGAACATTTAATTTCAATAACTTACATGAGTAATCTATGCATAGAGAAATACCTGTACCGATGGCCCGGTGGAGATTCCCTTGAGCTGCTGCTCCTGCTGAAACGCTCCTATTGACTAACCCAATTGGATTTACCTCCCATCCAACTAGGAAATAATTCTTAGCCTAGGAAACCTCCATAGGTTCCCTAGCCCTCTAAGCCCAAGTCCAACCAGATGTAGCATGTGTGTCCAAGACCAAGATAAACAATATTTCCCTCCTCTCAACTAACCCAAGAAACCTCCACAGGTTCCCTAGGTCTCCAAAATCACTCTCAACTAACCTAAGAAACCTCCATAGGTTCCCTAGGTTTCCAAAATCCTAGCCAACCAAAAATCACATCCAACCCCCCCTAAAGACCAAAGCAAGACCCAACCCCCTCTTTTCTCCCTTCCTCCTTCTCCTTTTATGCCCTTCCTCTCTTCTCCACCTCAACCACCTCTCATTAATATCATTAATTTCTCCTTCATCCTTATAATTGACTTCTCTTCTCCCAAGTAAATCTGAGAGTACATTTGGAAATGTGATATGAATATAAAATTGGGTAATTAATGGGAGAAGACCATGTCTTGTCCCAAGTAAATGTGAGAGTAAATTTGGGAATGTGAGGTGAATATATATGATTCGGATTTAAACAGGAACGTAAAAAATTACAGAGATAACCATAAACACAAAGATGCAGTGGAAATAATACTTCATTTCATTAATGTAAAATACTAAGATATGCTTACAAACAGAAAATGGAAATAAACAACTAGGGTGATGGTAGCTTATCTCTGAGAAGAGATGTAGTGGCTACATGCCTCTGAACTGTGTTACAATGAGGCTCTAAGGCCTATTTATTGTTGAGAAACAATGGAAAACCCTTCACATCCCAAAACCTAACCCTAGAAGATGAAACACCAAATTGTGGGCCCCGTTTGGGTAAATTGGTACATCAATTTCTCGGGGTCGTAACTTTGGCATAAGATCTCCGTTTTACGCGTACAATAACTTTTTAGAAAGATCTATCCAAGCACTACCACTTTTGGATGGGAAACATTGGTCCATGGATCCATTTTGCCCCTAGATTTCCCAAAAAAACATCGTTTAGGGCCTCAAAATGGCTCCGGACGTTTAGGACCCAAAAAACTGCTAAAAATAGTAAACTGTGCTACAATTTAGGAAATTGAAAAAACTGAAAGAGACAGTTGTGGGCTTCCAAATGGGATAGGTGAGTGGCCACCAAAATCAACCTGGATCAATATATATTGATAATTAGTTGGAGATGACCATGTCTTCTCCCAAGTAAATGTGAGAGTACATTAGGGAACGTGAGATGAATATATATTGATAATTAGTTGGAGAGGACCATGTCTTCTCCCAAGTAAATGTGAGAGTACATTGGGGAATGTGAGATGAATATATATATTGATAATTAGTTGGAGAGGACCATGTCTTCTCCCAAGTAAATGTGAGAGTACATTGGGGAATGTGAGATGAATATATACAAAATTTGGAATAATGGAAGGAAACCATATCCTACCCAAGATTCAACCTGAGAAGACAAGTTGGGAATTTGAATAATAGAAATAATGAATTTTATATTAGTAAATAAATTTATAGTTTCCCAAATGAAGGTATTCACCAATATTTCTCAATATTTTCAGGTAATGTAAGTATTAATAAAATTTGCATGATAAGATTAAGTGGGGAATTACACTACCACCATGCACCATGTTATGTACACATCGGGGCATTTCAAAACAGTGATAACACTAGTGCTTCATTGGAGTATAGCATCGAAATGGTGAAAATGAATTTTACGACTGATTTTTTTTTTTTTTTTAACTTTTGTCCAGTGCTATCAAGTAGTATACACAACAATGCTCTGATTTGACATAATGCACTACTATTTTTGAATTAAAAACCCTATTGTAACACCCTCCTCCCACATTTATCCAAGTTAATCGGTCCATTGGGGTAAACATATGACAAGAGGCTACTATGATTTGATTCAACTCCCCATGTATAGTTAAGAAAGTGGAACTAGCAAAACAAAACCAAACTGACCTTCCACATGTGTCATAGAACCTCCAGGAGCCAACTAACCTTTCCAGGTGACCAACCCCTGAGAAAACTCAACATCTTACTGACTTAAAGCCTCAGTCTCCCCCATGACATGGGCATGCATTTGAATGGGACCCTCCAGTTGCTCTCATAGCAGGGTCATGCAAGAAACTGGGGTCCTTTTCAATAGTTCTGAGCCTGTGACCCCAGATTTTGTGCCACTTTCTCAGGGCCAAGACTTAGGCCATTGTAGAGAACTCCACGAAACCTTTAGGAATAAGGAGTAATAATAAAACAATGATACTAATGAAAATAATTGAACAAGGACTTGAATAGAACCCTACTATTCGTGATAGGAATTTCGTCAAACATGTTACAAATATGCATTCTAGAGGTCATAACAACATATCTGAGCATAGGGGTCTCATACTTATCTAAGAACCACTAAGAAGAATTGATGCCTTATCGCATTAGATGCATTATCATTTATTAGGTCATATATTCATTGTTCATTCATTTAAAAATCAAAACATGATGAGAGCCATAGGTCATCACTATCATAAAACATACTCATAACGAGCATATAAACAACAGAAATAATAAGGATACAATAGCCATAGAATCGACATATAAACTAATAAATTTACACATGAAATACGAAGGAGAAATAGCTCTTATTAACGAATGAAAAATCCAATGAGGTATGGGATTTCCATGAACCACCTGACCATAGATTGGATAAACTAAATATTTCTTTCAGCCAATCAGGCCCATGCCATATTCCAAGCATGAATGTGGGACTCATAACTGAAAATCAACCAGGGCTTCCTGAGGCTACACCACCTCACCCTCATCAATAGAACTAGGCTTTGCCGCAATCCTCATTAGATCACTAGGCCCTAAACAAGCATGTATGCCATAGGATTTCTCCACCCGCACCATGAGGAATTTTACTATCTCCTAGTATCTAGGATTTACCACAATCCACACTCTGATTTAGGGATCTCTAGGCCATAATTGAGACTCCACTCTCTAGGATTTACCGTATATCATACCATTCACCAGCTAAGGATTCCTAGGCCTAATCGAGGACACCCACCTCTAGGATTTACCATATATCCCAACATTGACCTGTCAAGGATTCCTAAGCCCACCGAGGCAACACAAAATCTGGATTTATCACAACCCATAGTTCGGTTCATGGGTTACTAGGCCAAGGCTTTACTTCAATCCATAGTTTGGTTTAGGGATCACTAGGCCATGTGTTCTTTCTTCTAGAGATCCACCTCACTCAATTTAAAATCAATCTGACAATCTAGATCAACCAAAATATGAGAACCCCATCACACCATGGCTATCCAGAAATGATAAGGCTAGGCTAAAAAACACTGTCACACCTGGAAAAACCCATGTCCATGAAAACAAGAGAACACATAACACACATGCATAACCATGCATGTTAAATATAGCAAGGAAATCACACGTAAAAATCGATACCTGCAAATAATTCTGTTGTAGCTACTTGATCCTTGCTTTCCTTTGCTTGCTTTGTTTTTCTTGATCCAATGCTGAAGTGCTCCAAGAAAACTCTAAGTACCCACGAGTGTGTGAGAGAGAGAGAATAGAAAAAGAGGACCCAAAAACTAAATTGACAAAAGTCCATGAACTGATCCTCATATCATTTTTATCAATGAGGCTTCTATTTTCTTCATTTTCCATTAGTTTTCCTTCATTTTCCTCCTCACACGCAACCTCTGACCTTTCACCTTCCTTTTCTCCTCATTTCGTTTATTTTCATAAATAAATTTCCAAAAATGCCATTTTACCTCTCCAAAGCGTTTGCCATTTCCTTTAGCCATAATAACTCAAATGAACACCCACTAGGATTTTTTTCTTGCCATTAAGCTTCGAATATGTGTCTCATGACCTTGGTCTTATATTTTTTTTTTACATGAATTTTTAGCAAGGTTGTTACAGAACCCTCCCCCTTGGGGGAACACTGTCCTTGGTGTTCATTGACACCCATAAACCAACAAACCATTGAAAATAAAACATACTACCTATGGAGCTTTATAGCATAGCTCATTGTAATATTTACAATGACCACTGCTGAAGATAAGAAAATCATACAGTTTACTGGAGCTTTATAACAAAACTCATTACGTACGAACAAATAACCATACTTTCTATGGAGATTTAAAAATCCATCTCGATACAATATTTACAATGATATACACATATGCACATTTTCTAAACCAACAAATAAAAAAAAATACGATGCTTGCATCAGCAACAAAGGAATCCAGAGGCTCACACCTCCACCCTCAAAGTAGTACCAAGATTCACCTCTTTCCTAGGAATTCTAGAATCCACTGCCAAGATCAAAGTCTGCATCCAATGTCTAGCGCTACAATCCTACGCCACTTTTCCTCTCAGTGAATAGTTATTGGCTCATTTTTTCAGGGCACACTCCCAATGTGCATCTGATTCCATCTGGAAATGCTAATGACCAAAACAAATCCATCCCTATCCTTCCCTTCTCTGCCACACAATCCCTTGGGTAATTTGGTCACCCCCTTCCATGCAGTCACACACCTTCCGATTTACACGGGCATCCCCTTCTATGCTACATAGTCCCTCGGATGACCTCTCCCTTGGCAAGGTTTCCTCGCATAAGAAGGTCTAAAAACAAATGAATATCCTTGCCTCAAAACCATAATACCAATCATAGCATGCTTATGGAAATAAATGGAAACTAATGGGTACTAGTGTTCCACAATGACCCTGCTCCTGAAGTGCTTTACCAACATATTGTTTCATGTTCCAATTCATTTCATTGATGCAACTAATTCTTGCAGTCAGTTTTAACCACTCGACCGAGAATTTCCATGCTTTCTTGTACCAATCACATAACTTCCATTAGATTCAAAATAAATTGAAATAAATTCACATCATGCCTCACCAGTAGCCCGTCAACGAGGAACAATTGCAATTATGTTCACTTCCTGTCACAACAAGTCAAACTAGCTCTTTGAACATATCACATCCAGTTATCTCAAAATGAAACCATCATAAATCAAAATCATATATCAAATGTAACCATCATAAATCATAATCATAGATCACATGCATAATAAAAATAAATAAAATATTGATGCTTATCCTTTAATCAATCCTTTTCTTCTACCTTTGTCCTTTGTCCTTTTGTACACACACAGGATTGGTTGCCACACCCATCAAGCACCTAGTTCCTTTTTCTTTTCTATAATCACGTACACATACATAATGTACATCACAACATATACATCCACACATAGCATATGAAACCACACAATGCATACACCTACACCTGATATACATCACAACACATACACCTACACCTGGTGTACAACTCAACACAATACATACTCTTACATCCGGTGTACAACACAATAAATACACATGTCACAATGTCATGACTACGCAATGCGCTTACACAGTACCACGTACACAAAACAACATGTACAACATGTACAACATGCACACAATGCCACATGTGCACAACACAACATGTACTTCATGCACACAATACCACATGTACAACATGTACACAATACCACCTATACACAACACCACTTGCACAACATGTACACAAAAACACCTACACAATGTGTACACAACACCACATGTACACATCATCACCCGCACAATGTGTATACAATACCACATGTACACAACATCACATGCATGGCATGTACATAGTACCACCTACACACAACACCCCCCATACAACATGTACATGGAACCACATGCACACAACACCACATGTAAAATAATACACACAACACCACATGTACAATAGGCACACCACGCCATATGTACACAACACTGCATATGCAACATACACAAAGCACTATATGTACACAACACCGCATATCCAACATGCACACATCACCATATGTACACAACAATGCATATCAAACATGCACACAACACAATTTGTACATAACACTGCATAAAAAACATGTACACAACACTATTTGTACCACCCTATACATAACATTGCATAAACAACATGTACACACCATATATACAAAACATCGCATGCGCATAGCATCACAAATGCAACATGTACAACATATACAACATATGCACAACAATAGTTCTACACATCCAAAGACCACACTGTATCTACCAAGCAACCTTGTTTGAAGTGTCTTTCCACCATCCATGCTTATCCCAACATGTTGCAGATCACACTACTTTCATTCCGTTGATGTATCCCCCATCATAGCCCGTCCATAACATAAATTTAGGCATAGTATAAACACGTAATATCAATTCATATCCACATGATACTGACCTCATAAGTTTGTCAAGACTACTCCTCCCACTTGATTTCCCATAAGACCAAGAACCTCTTTCATGCCATTCACCTACATAAGCAATCATGCCTCCACAATAATGATCCTTGACAACCCTTTCAGATAGTGACACACACACATATATAAACGTTAGTATAAAACAATCATGATCTTGTCAGAGAATGACATACATATATACATATAAACATTAGCATTAAACAATCATGATTTATGACGACCTTGTCAGACAACGACATACATACATACATGTATACATATATATACATCAACATAATCATGATCACAACATAATTACTAAATAACATAAGGTCAAGGTTAAGAGAACTCCCTTTATCCATGCACAACATGCACAACATCGAGAACAACAGTTCCTAACATAGCCAAGGAATCGAATGCCTTAGGTCCATTTACTTCACCTTTATGTTACCCTTCTCATGACTATCCTACTGCCATCCATTTATCCCAATGCACCCAACCAATCTAACCGACTGTCATGCTCTTTCCTTCAACTTCCCTTATACAAGCATCGATTTTTATCCGAGTCTTACATTACCTGTCGAGTTTCACACAACTCTCCCTAAGCTCCATTAACTTTCTCCTTCCCAACCAATTCCCAAGACTGTAAAAAAATAAAAGGAAAGAACAAGAAATAAACAAGAATAAAACCATGGAAAATCAATAGCAGTATGACACTACAAATAAAGTGGCATGATCATGCACTAAACATATCAAAGTTTCATTCAAGTGCAACAAATAAAAAAATACCAAAAGTACAAGACTAGCAACAAATACCATGACTCATTCCCCATAGTTCCCAAGGAAAGCTCAACCTGAGCCTTCAAGATTTCATGGCAGTCTCTTTTTCCATGCAATCCCCTGCATCATACTACCATAACCACACATCTATCAACACATAAATAAATATAACAATATACCAGTTCTCTTACCTTGTTATGCCAAGAACACTTGTAACTTAATACATCCATGCCATCTCTCAAGGGAATCCAATTCCCTTGATGAATCCAACTATGACTAGAAATAAGCTAATATATCTGTCAAGTACAAGTTCATGAATCTAGCACATATCCACATAATGTCAGATGAAATAAAGGTTAAGAAGACTTCCTGTATTTAAAGCATTCATTCATTTAGAATTGTGGTTTCCAAACATAGCCAAAGGAGTCCTCACCCAATTCCCTTATTTTACCTTTTTACCTTGTTTCAATTGTCTTACTATGTACTATCACATCACCCCACTGTTAGTTATATAAACAATTCAACTATTACCTTGTCATGCTAATACCAAGCATGTTGCCTTGCAATTATTAACACATGTTAGCCACATGTTCCAAGGATCAAAATATCATGTCTATTAATTGAAATCAACCGTTTCCAAGACTAAAAACCATGTCATAATCAACTAATAGTCAAAATCATAATACTACAACTAGCACACACTTACACTCAAGTACATATCAATTGTCTCACCACATAATGCATTAGTACAACCATCTTAAAACAAGGCCATTCTTTCATGCATTCTTATAGACACATACTCACATCATGCAATTAATCAAACATACAAACAACAAATAGATGGCACAATAAGTGGCCAAAAACTCAAACATCAGATATAGGACATAATCAAACAATCAAGCACCAAGTATACGACATAAACAAACTCATACCATAATGTATCTCAGGGAGGCTATATTGTCTGCACAATCAATCTAGATTATAACTATATAACTTCATAACACATCAACTCAAACATAAATAAGGTCATGAAATCCATAACACTAACTAGCTAACATGTTCACATCATAAACTCATAAACAAATGTCATTCATACATAACAATCACATATGCATAGTCAGTCTAGATTAGTACAACATAATATCACAATTATATCATCTCATACCTAAGTATCATAACCACAATCATCTACATATACCAATCCAGATTAGTACAAAACATAATAACATCAATATCTTAAATGCAATAACCCTAATCATCAAGTTAACTAACATATAACAACAATAAGTTAACATATAACATAATCATCAAGTTAACTAACATATAACATCAATAACAATGCATATAACAACAATTTACTATCCTACATGACTATCTAACACATGTTCATATGACCGCACTTAACTAGTATCTACCGTGCATGTAACCATAACAAAAATATAATGACAAGTATATAAGTAACCCTAATTATTATAACAACCATTAACCACATCCCTGCATGCCCAAAATACAAATCTATATGATGATTTGCTCTTACCCTGAATGTAACATCCCTTGTGAAAATTCCATGCAAAACATATAAGACCACGGTTGATGAGACACACATTCCAAGATGAATGGTGGGTAAGGCATCCTAGTGGGTGTTCATTTGGTTGTTTATGGCTAAGGAAATTGGCAAAGGAAATGACTAAGACTTTGGAAAGGCAAAATGGAATTTTTGTCACATTTATTTATGAAAATAATGGAAATTAGGAGAAAAGGAAGGTGAAATGTCACATGTTGCATGTGAGGAGGAAAATGAAGGAAAATAATGGAAAATGAAGAAAATAGAGGCCTCATTGATAAAAGGATTTTTAGGGTTAGTAGGAAAGTTTGGTTAGTGCAAGCTTTTGTTAGTTTAGCTTTGGAACTCTTCCATTATTCTCTTTCTCTCTCACTCTTGGGCACTTAGAGTTTCCTTGGAGCACTTTGGCATTGGAGTAAGAAAGGAAAAGAAGGCAAGAGGTATGAAAACTCCTAGACTTGAAGGAACCCCTATTGCAACAAATCTGAATCTACTTCACCTACTTGATTTTTAATATACATTAACTAGGTTATTCTCCATAATACTGAAGCAAATTAATTATGCAAACTACAATAATTAAATATTTGATATCATGAAACAAAAAACAGAGCAAAGAACAAGATACATAGGACACACTTATTTTTGGACACAATAGTCCTCGAAAAAACCCAATGCGGGAAAATCAGTGTAGCAGTTTTGAGGGTTTATTATTATGCAGGAGAAATATCTAAATACAAATCTAGGATGCTCATCTAGCAATGCTAGCATTATGGCACAGGTTTGGAGATATGGCATAGGTGTTGTCCTTGATGGCAACTCTTTTTGGTAATAGATCTCAGTTCATGCTTTCAGTTCAGGCTTTCAGAATGAAGGAAAAGACATATACGCAGTTTCATCTAGGCAAAGACGCGTATACACGCGGGTTAGATGTTTCAAAGGCACGTGTGTGTATACATGCACTTTCATGCAAGGAAAAGCGCGTATATGTTGGAGAACTTACCTTTGGTCTGTGGTAGTTAGTCCTTGGTATTTGAACCTATGGTTTTGGACCATGGTACCTCGTCAGACGTGTTGATCCCAAGTATTGGGTTTGTGGTATTGGTTTATTATGGTTTTGGACTGTGGTATTGTGGAAGGCCTAAGTCCATAAAAGAGGAAGGAGTTCATTTGGCAAAGGATCATCTGAATTATTGTTGAATATCTGATAAAGTGGTAGATCTGGAATACTGGTAATTGGGTTATGGTGCAGATCTGGATCTGAATGAAGGAGGAACCTTAGCACAAAGAGAAGGATAAGTTCTCTTGATGGATCATAATCTTTAAGCTTGAATGATAGTATCTTTCAATGATTTTGATCTGTTACATGTGGCGCTTTCTTGATCTATAAAACTGATAATCTGGGTTAATTGGTGTTTGAAAGAGCGAATTATCTTTTATAGATCTGTACGCAGGTTCAGTGAAGCAAAGGCACGTATACACGTTGGTTCAGTGAATTAAAACAACGTATACGCAGGTTGTTCCATACACAGAAGCGTATGCACGCAGGTTTCAGGCTGTTAAAGTAGCGTATATATTTTGAGTTGTGATCTTGCTGCTTCTGTTTATTGCTGCAGTGTTCTGGGTTCAGATTTGGTGTGTGGTTACTGTTACTGTGATCTGGGTACAGTCGTCAGAGAAGTGTTTATTTTGATTCAGTTTTGATTGGTGAAAAGGTGATTGGGTGATGCAGAAATTCTTGATGCTTGATTGATGTTACTTGTGGATCCAGTCTGAAAATTTATGAAACGTGGTCCCTGAAAGAAAGAGAAGGTTGTAGCCTTCTGTAGGCCAGCACCTACGTACTAGTATCTTGGCTAGTGCAAGAGAAAAGGGGGTTGTAGCTCCCTTCGAGGAGAAGTTGGAAAACGAGAGAGGGTTGTAGCTCTCTGCAGGTTGCAGCCTGCGTACTGGTAAAGGACCGCACCAGTAAAATTGTAAAAAGAAGTTTCTAATTAAAGAGAAGATAGAGACAAATTGCAGCAGGTGGTTTTCACCCACATTGGGTTTCCACCTTATATATTGTGTTCTTGTGTGCGATTGTCTTTCTGCTCTGTTTTACTGTTTCTGGTTACTGGTTATTTGCTTCTAAATCACAGATTAACAATCAACATCAGAAAGATAAAGTAAATTAAAAGTTTGCATTATATACGCGGGTTTCCTTCTACATAATTGCGTATATACGCGGGTTTAATTAACAGAAGTAGTGTATATCATTTGATTTTGAAAAAAAGAATATTTGACTTGATAGTACTGATTCACCCCCCCTCTCAGTATTATTTCCAACAATTGGTATCAGAGCAGGTCCTTCAGAAGAAGCTTGATCGCTTGAAGGAAGATCATTCATCATGAGAAACTATGAGAGGGAAGCATCAATCAGGCCATCGATTTTTGATGGGACAAACTTCGTTTATTGGAAGGTAAGAGTTACTGCATATCTTCAATCTCTTGGTACAGAAGTCTGGGATATCATAGATACAGGGTATACTTTTCCATCAGCAACTCCTACAGATCTGGTTGAGAAGAAGAAATATGAAACAAATGCAAAGGCGGTCATTACTCTATTAGGATGCCTATCTCAATCAGAATTTGTCAAGGTAATGCAATTTAAATCCGCAAAAGAGATATGGGACAAGATTGTTCTGAGCTATGAAGGAGATGATCAGGTAAAGCGAGCAAAACTTCAAACCCTCAGGATTCAGTATGAAAATCTCAGGATGTATAATGATAAAGTGTGGCTAACTATTTTCTTCGTGTAGATGAGATTGTTAATTGTATGAAAAATTTGGGTGAAGAAATAAAAGCGGCTGTTGTGGTTGAAAAAGTTCTAAGATCTTTGTCCCCTAGGATTGAATCTAAAGTTTCTGCAATAGAAGAAAAAGAGAATATACAAAGTCTTAAAATGTCACAGCTGCACGGAATTCTAACTACTTATGAAATGAGGAAAGGAGGTCCATTAGAAAGGAGAGAAGCTGCCTTTAAGGCTTCAGGAAAAGGAGAGTACTATGAGTCAGGACACGTGTCAGAAGAAGAAGAAGAATCAAATTTTGTCAGAAATCTTCAATGGGGTACTAGACGATTCCGAGGTAAGTTACCTTTCAAATGCTTTGCTTGTGGAAGAGTCGGTCACTATGCTGCCAAATGTCCTCACAAGGATAAGATTGAAAAAGGGAAGGAATTTGTTAGATGGAACAAGAAACAGAATGCAACTAAGAAAAGTTACTACACTCATGAAGATAGTGATGGCCTATCAAACAATGACGAAGATGAACGAGGTAATGATTATAAACTTTTAATGGCCTTTGAAGATGATGATTACATGGATGCTATAGATGTAGATGGTTTTTATGAAGAGATTTCTCGACTCAAAATATGTTTAGAAGAAAAAGATATGATCATTGATACTCTGCAATTCCAACTTGATGAAAAAGAAAAATCTCTTGAGAAGTTAGAATGTGAAATTGTTGGCCTTAGAAAATAAATTGAGAAAACAAAGGCTCTTAATCTTAAATTTGTTAAAGGATCTGAAACTCTGGATGAGATTATCAATGTACAACATTCTCCACTAATCAAGACAGGTCTAGGTTATAATGGAGAAACATCTCAAGCATCCACCTCAAGGAGTTATCTTGATGCAACAAGGAGGAATGAGCAAAAGCCCAATGGAGATCACCAGGGAAAGCAGGGACGAATTAAATCAAGAACAAACAAAGACTACCAGGTAAACCAGGGACAATCCATCTTAAGGGTGAACAAAAGCTACAACCAGCCACAGGTAAAAACTTCTCAATTTGCTTCAAGAATGGATGACAATAGAAATTACAAACATTTGGCAGGTAGATTTGATAATTGCAGAAGTTTCTTCAATGGCCAATGTTTCTCTTGCCATAACTTTGGTCACAAAGCAGCTCAATGTGTTGCTTATAAGACAATCATGACTAGAGAAGCTCAAAAACAAAGAAGTATGACTAGGATTACGAAAAGGACCTATAACAACTTTTCGGCCCTTGAAAATGAAATTGAATGTTCTATTTGTAATAACTTTGGTCGTGAAGATTCTGAATGCAGGAGCAGGTTTTGGCAGACAAAGGAACAAGCCTCAAGCACCAGAACATGGAGAATGAAGGAACCAAAAACAGAAAGATGTGGGATAGATTTTTATGCAGAAGGACAAGAAAATCTATGGTACATCGACAGTGGATGTTCGAAACATATGATAGGTGATAAAGAAAAACCTGAATCATATACTGCTTTAGAAAAGGGAAGGAAAGTTTCTTTTGGAAATGATACCCCTGCAGCCATAAAAGGAAAAGGCACTGCTCAGTTGAAAGAAAAGGTCAAAGCTGGAAATGTTTTGTATGTTGATGGCTTGAAGCATAATCTACTAAGTGTCAGTCAGATGTGCAATCAAGGAACAGAGGTAATATTTCGATCAAATGGATGTAGTGTTCGTGATCTTGATACAGGAAAAACAGTGATCAAAGACAAAAGAACTCCAAATAATCTATACATATTTGAAGAAGGACAACAACAATGCTATTTGAGCAAGGATGATGAGCATTGGTTATGGCACCGGAGGTTGGGGTATCTAAGCTTTTCACAAATAAGGAAAGCATGCAAATACTAGGCAGTTCGTGGTCTTCCAGATATCAAAATTCCAGACAACACCATATGCAAATCATGTCAGTTTGGTAAGCAAACCAGAACTAACTTTTCTGAGAAGGAAGGATCAGCCAGCAGGCCTCTTGAACCAGTCCATACAAATGTATGTGGTCCATTTAGGACAAGGTCACCTCGAGGAGAAGAATACTTTATATTATTCATTGACGACTTCTCCAGGATGGTTTGGTTGGGACTTATGAAACACAAGGACGAAGCATTCGAAAAATTCAAATCTTTCAAAGCCTTGGCTGAAAACGAATCAGATCACAAAATTAAGTGCCTTAGGTCCGACGGAGGTGGGGAGTTTACCTCAAATGAATTTTTCAATTTTTGTGAAGAACATGGAATAAGAAGGGAATTCTCTACAGCTAGGACTCCTCAGCAAAATGGAGTGGTGGAAAGGATGAACAGAACGGTCCAACAAATGGCTCGTGCTATGCTTGGTGAATCTGGGACTCCCGCAACCTTCTGGGGTGAAGCTGCATTTGCTGCGGTTGTTATTCTCAACAAAACAAATGTTTGAGTGAACAACACTCAAACTCCTCATGAGCTCTGGTATGGTGAGACTCCTTTGGTAAAGCATTTCAAAATTTTTGGAAGCAAATGCTATATTAAGAGTAATGATGAACAGCTTGGCAAACTTGAACCTAGAGTAGATGAAGGCATTCTCCTTGGCTATTCTCCCCACAGCAAAGCATATAATTGTTACAATAAAAAACTTGGAAGAATTGTTGACAACATTGATGTAGTGGTTGATGAAAAAGGATACATTCCTAGGCAAGTAAATTATGAAAATATCGAAGAGGATGAAGACTACTCTCCAAATCAGATTGATGATGAAGAAGAACCTCAAGAGGCATCAGAGGAACATATAAGGATAGAAGAAAATACTCCATCTAGGTACGTTTAGAAGAATCATCTAGAATCTCAGATTTTGGGGCAGAAAGAGGCAGGTGTACAAACAAGAAGAACAATTGCAGAAGCCTCAAGCTATTTGGCATTGCTCTCCTCCACTGAGCCACAAAATGTAAAAGAGGCATGCAAAAATGAATGCTGGGTCAAGGCAATGGATGAAGAACTTGAGCAGATCGAAAAGAACAACACTTGGGAGTTGGTTCCTAGACCAAAAGATAAGAATGTCATAGGGACAAAATGGATCTTTAAAAATAAGTTGAATAAAAATGGAGAAGTAATCAGAAATAAGGCCAGACTTGTGTGTAAAGGGTATGCTCAACAAGAAGGAACAAACTTTGAAGAAACTTTTGCTCCTGTTGCAAGACTTGAGGCCATCCAAATGTTCCTTGCTCTCTCAAGCTTTCAGAAGTTCAAAGTATTTCAAATGGACGTGAAATCAGCCTTTCTGAATGGAGATTTAGAAGAAGAAGTATACATTGAGCAGCCAGATGGTTTCATTCTTGGGAATGATCCAAATCTTGTATGCAAACTGAAAAAGGCACTCTATGGTCTTAAACAGGATCCAAGGGCTTGGTACTATCGTTTGGACAAATACCTTCATCAACAAGGTTTTTCAAAAGGGTCAGCAGATAGAAATCTTTATATAAAAATTGAAAATGACAAATTGCTAATACTTGTTGTGTATGTAGATGATATTATCTTTGGCATCAATGAAGAAGCTATGAGTCAAATCTTTGCCTTGGTGATGCAGAAAGAATTCGAAATTTCTTTGCTTGGAGAACTGACATACTTTCTTGGATTGCAAATCCAACAAAATGAAGACGGTATCTTCTTGTCTCAAACCAAGTACCTCAAGCAGATTATGAAGAAGTATGGCATGGAAGATTCGAAACCAGTATGTACTCCTATGGTTACAGGATGTAGTCTCAGTGCAAATGATGAATCGGTAGCGGTACATCAACCAACCTATAGATCTATGATTGGAAGTCTACTTTATTTGACAGGTACCCGACCAGACATCATGCATGCAGTGGGAATAGTTGGAAGATTTCAGGCAAATCCAAAGGAAACTCATCTTCAGGCAGTGAAGAGAATTTTCAAGTATCTTCAAGGAACTCAAAACTATGGCTTATGGTATCCTAGAGATACAAATCTCACTCTTCATGCTTATACAGATGCAGATTGGGCTAGAAACGTGGATGACAAGGAAGAGCACAAGTGGTGGTGCATTCTTTATGGGTTCCAGATTAGTATCTTCGTTCAGCAAGAAACAGAGTTCGATTGCTTTATGTACAACTGAAGCGGAATATGTGGTGTTGCATCTTGTTGCACTCAACTTCTTTGGATGATGCAAACCTTGCAGGACTTTCAAATCAATTGTACACCACCTATCTCCATCTTGTGTGATAATACAAGTGCAATCAGCATTTCGAAGAACCTAGTCATGCATTTAAAGACCAAGCACATACCGATCAAGTATCACTTTCTCCGGGAACAAGTGTTGGAACAAAAGGTCAAATTGGAGTATGTTCCTTCTAAGGAACAAGTTGTTGATATTCTCACCAAACCACTGCCCAGGGAGACATTTGAATACCTCAGACAAAAGCTGGGAGTAGTTGATGCATCATCTTGCTGTGAAAACTCGTCTGTTTTAGAGAAAAATGGGTGTACCCGAGTTTCCTGAGGAGGATCCGCGTACATACGCCGGTTTGTGCAGAGACAGTTGCGTATATGGAGGTTTGATGGATATCAGTAGGGACAGGCTCTGGTTGAAGATATTCTGATATGGGTCTGACAGAGACCATCTGGCACAGGTTCAGGGGGAGCAGATAATCTTCTAATAATGCATTGTTGGCATTATCTTAGAAGCTTTTGGTTCTAGTTCACAGCTGTTGTTGGTTTCAGATGGAATAGAGGCAGAGGGAGAACAGAAGGAAATCTTGGTTGTTGATCTGAATGGTGATTGATAGATGCTGCTGCTATCAGTTATTGGTGACTTTCATAAGTCTTGTTCTAGATATTTCGTCTCTATGTCATGTATCTCTTCTGTGGTATCTCTTTATGGTGTCAAGGTCATGTAACGACCTATTTTTGGTTTCCCCACTATGCCTGGGATGAACATGTAATGATCTTGGTTGTCATATGTAAATTTCTGATGTATCCCCACTTGATTGGGTGATGGTTGTATGTATTGAGTCTTTTGGTGATAGGAAGGTCTTTTATGATGTATAAGTTATGGTTCTTCTTGAAGAACATCTTTTGCAGATCTTGCCTACAGTTAGGGGGAGCATGGTCAGCACAACAGGGCAGAAATTTCAGCATGTACTCAGGGGGAGCACAATCCTTTGCCCTTGATGACAAAGGGGGAGAATGACTTTGAGGATGCTGGGTTGCCATCAAGTCCAAAGGGGGAGATTGTTGGCATTATGGCATAGGTTTGGAGTTATGGCACAGGTGTTGTCCTTGATGGCAACTCTCTTTGGTAATAGATATCAGTTCAGGCTTTTAGAATGAAGGAAAACACATATATGCAGTTTCATCAAGGCGAAGATGCATATACACGTGGGTTAGACATTTCAAAGGCGCGTGTGTGTATACACGAACTTTAATGCAAGGAAAAGTGCGTATATGTTGGAGAACTTACCTTTGGTCCGTGGTAGTTAGTCCTTGGTATTCGAACCTATGGTTTTGGACCATGGTACCTCGTCAGACGTGTTGATCCCAAGTGTTAGGTCCATGGTATTGGTTTATTATGGTTTTGGACCGTGGTATTGTGGAAGGCCTAAGACTATAAAATAGGAAGGAGATCATTTGGCAAAGGATCATCTGAATTATTGTTGAATATCTAATAAAGTGCTAGATCTGGAATACTGGTAATTGGGTTATGGTGCAGATCTGGATCTGAATGAAGGAGGAACCTTAGCGCAAAGAGAAGGATAAGTTCTCTTGATGGATCATAATCTTTAAGCTTGGATGATAGTATCTCTGAATGATTTTGATCTGTTACATGTGGTGCTTGCTTAATCTATAAAATTGATAATCTGGGTTAATTGGTGTTTGAAAGAGCAAATTATTTTTTATAGATCTGTATGCAGGTTCAGTGAAGCGAAGGCGCGTATACACGCTGGTTCAGTGAATTAAAACAACGTATACGCAGGTTGTTCCATACGCAGAAGTGTATGCACGCAGGTTTCAGGCTGTTAAAGTAGCGTATATATTTTGAGTTGTGATCTTGCTGCTTCTGTTTATTACTGCAGTGTTCTGGGTTCAGATTTGGTGTGTGGTTACTGTTACTGTGATCTAGGTACAGTCGTCAGAGAAGTGTTTATTTTGATTCAGTTTTGATTGGTGGAAAGGTGATTGGGTGATGCAGAAATTATTGATGCTTGATTGATGTTACTTGTGGATCCAGTCTGAAAATTTATGAAACGTGGTCCTTGAAAGAAAGAGAAGGTTGTAGCCTTCTGTAGGCCAGCACCTACGTACTAGTATCTTGGCTAGTGCAAGAGCAAAGGGGGTTGTAGCTCCCTTCGAGGAGAAGCTGGAAAATGAGAGGGGGTTGTAGCTCTCTGCAGGTTGCAGCCTGCGTACTGGTAAAGGACTGCACTAGTACAATTTTAAAATGAAGTTTCTAATTAAAGAGAAGATAGAGACGAATTGCAGTAGGTGGTTTTCACCCACATTGGGTTTCCACCTTATATCTTGTGTTCTTGTGTGCGATTGTCTTTCTGCTCTATTTTACTGTTTCTGGTTACTAGTTATTTGCTTCTGAATCACAGATTAACAATCAACATCAGAAAGATAAAGTAAATTAAAAGTTTGAATTATATACACGGGTTTCCTTCTGCATAATTGCGCATATACGCGGGTTTAATTAACAGAAGTAGCGTATATCATTTGATTTTGAAAAAGGAATATTTGACTTGATAATACTGATTCACCCCCCCTCTCAGTATTATTTCCAACAAGCAATACTTTACAAAGAAAATACTGGCAGAAGAGGTGATGTACAACCTGAAAGGTTGATGCAGGGCCTACACATGGCCATCGCTGAAATAGATGGGGTTAACTAGTCTTGTGTCGGATCAACCAGAATTCTTCCGGGTGAAGTGAGTTAAAACTCGCTCATATTTTGCGCCAGTATTTTCTCTTTAAAGGATTGCTAGATGAGCATCCTAGATTTGTATTTAGATATTTCTCTTGCATAATAATAAACCCTTAGAATTTCTGTCTGATTTTCTTGCATTGGGTTTTTCCAGGGACTATTGTGTCCAAAAATAAGTGTGTCCTATGTATCTTGTTATTTTCTTTATTTTATGTTTCATGAGATCAAATATTTAGTTAGTGTAGGCCACATAAGTAATTTTCTTCAATCTTTAGAAGAATAACTTGATGAATGTAATTTAAAAAATCAAGTAGGTGAAGTAGATTTAGATTTGCTGCAGTAGGGGTTCCTTCAAAATAGGATTTTTCACAACAATCACTACTAGGAACTGCAAAGTCATTAGCACTAGGAACTACAAAGTCACAAGCACCAGTATTTTCATATTCGCTATTGATAAAGAGTGCACAACACTATCATTGTGAAGTGTGCCTATCCTATCTCGGGATGTGTGCTTGGGAAGACATCAAGAGGTGGGGTTGTGAAAGTAGGCATATTGACACTTAGAACTCCTGAAGGAAGACTTGAACACTTAGAAAACATGATTGAGCATGACATTAATGGTTTGAAATGAAAGATGACATGATCATAAGGAGGGTACAAAATTGAAGGTAGGAAAAAATTGGAGGGTGTTGTAGCAATGAGAATAGGTGGGCCTGTCAATTCTCTCTAGGAATAAGGTACTAGTAGGAATTGAGGAATATTATTGTAGCAGCTACCTAAAATTTCTGGAACTTTCTTCAATGAAGGTATTTCACATTCAATCCATATAAATTTCTCCACTCCATGAAAGAGTTTGAACATAGCGAAATTGATGGAAATTTTAATTGAGATTCAACATGCCCATAATGTCAAGAAAAACATCGTGTTAATTAGTTTGATGCTTTCCCAGCATCCCCTACATTATAGTCTTTAAAACTTGATTGATTGCTTCTACTTGACCATCAAATTATAGATAGTAAGGAGACAAGTTTTCATGTTGAAAAACCAACTTAGCTACTAATTTTGCCATCATTTTATTCTAAAAATGTGATTTGTAATCAATCATGATTAACTTAGGCACAATGTAACCACCCCTCCCAAATTTGCCCAGTTTCACTATCCTCCTAGAGTAAACATGAGACGTAGAGCTACTATGACATAACTTGACCTCATTTATCAAATTAAGGAAGTGACACCGACAATTGAAACCTACCAACCACAAACTGACATCCTGTAGGGATTACATGACACTAAGAGGCAAAACAACCACTAGAAGTGCTCAAACCTTGAGCTATATTTCCTTTTTAGTGACCTAGGACCACAAACACATGCATAACAAGGCCTCCATGTGGTTATAGGCCTCCAATCTCATGCGTAAGCCTGTAAGGGTGCAATTATGTCCCAAAACTTCCAGTTCACAGTGTGAAGTCCCGTATTCTAAGCCACCATTTCAGGATAGCCTCCAGACCACTACCTAGAACTCATTGAGACTTTCCAAAATGATAAATAACATAAGAACAAAGCCATTCATACAAATCTTGATCAAGGAATTGACCTAACTAGGCCTAACCATGATAGTCATTTCGTCAAACATATGGTGAACATGTAAGCTACAGGCCATTCATGCACATCTTATCATAATAGTCTAAGATTCACTTGAGAATCAATAAAAAGGCTTTATGCCCTCTCCACATAGCTATAAACAAACTTATTAATCCATGCATTCATCAATCATTCATATATTCATCAAACATGTTAAGATCCATATACAATATATATCATATGACCAACATATAACCAATAAAAAACCGTGATATAAACCAT
Organism: Pinus tabuliformis; assembly: GCA_031772625.1. Classification (NCBI taxonomy): domain Eukaryota; kingdom Viridiplantae; phylum Streptophyta; class Pinopsida; order Pinales; family Pinaceae; genus Pinus; species Pinus tabuliformis. Next base: position 892,496,548 of record CM062808.1, read on the forward strand.
GGAAACTTAGCCATAATATCACCAACATAATCAATACACATGCTCATAGATCACAATAGAAAACACCTCTTATTAACATATGAAAATGCCAAACAAGTCAGGAACTTCCACGTACCACCCAACCATAGATTGGGTTGAACCAAATATTTGTTTTAGCCAATCACCCCGTTAGGCGGAGTAATCCTTCTTGCAGACAAGACAGATCTCCCTAGATCTCAAATGAAATCTAGTAACAAACAAGAAAATAATTGCCACCTTTCCTTAGCTTATGACTGATTGAAACAAGTAATATGTGAGGAATCACTTACTGATTTAATGAAGTGTCTGTTGAAGTCATTTCAATTCCTTCCATAGTTGGCTTCTCCTCGATGCTTTAGAGACCATTCCAGTGATTTCCACAACTTCTCCATGATGTTCCAAAAGAGATCTGCATAGACAGAAACACACAAAGGATAAAAGCATCTAGCATATAGAATTAAAGATAAATGAAATTCTTAACTCAACATACATCATAAATTGAATCAATAACCAGTCATAAACTATGTGAGTGATCAAGGAATATCACAAATGATATCAGAATAGACATGATTAGGAAAGAACAATTGATTTTTATTGAATAAAAAGGAGAACAAACTTAAAACCTCATTTCCTTAATGTTATAAGCCTCTTGCCACAATCTTCAACCTTCTCCTTGGATGAAAATCCTTCTAGCCCTATTTCTACAGCAAAAGCCTACCTTCAATGGTCCTTCTCCAATTCTCTGGCTTGTGTTTGATTTATAGGCCAAGAGGAGGAGGTTTGGGATCCTCTTCCTAAGGGATGAGATCCACAAATGGTGGGATAGGGGATCCATAAAGAGAGGGAAGTAGCTCCATGATGGGAGGGATCACGTTTGATTAAGCATCAACTTGAAGATGTTAGTTGGGAAATATTCGACTAACAAATCTTCTACACTTTATTTTTTATTTTTTATTTGCATTGAGTCATGGGCACATGACATAGTGTAAGACAAAGCACACTTTTATGCTGACTATAATGGTCACTTCTACGTATGGGCACAAACTAATTAGGGAACTACGTAGGCAATCAAAAATAGGTTTTTGGACCTTGAGATCCAGGAATTTCATTCTCTTTGGCATTGTTTAGGTTATAGCCTTGTAGGGGGATGATTTGGAACACTTTTATGGATAGTGAAAGATCCAGATTGATGGTCATTTTCCTAATGTGACAAAATGATGTGTAACATATTGACCCATAAATTGCAAAGTCATAATAGATGTTTGAGGACTAACATGCTTTATCATGCCAAGGTTTAGTTTAGAAACCATAGTTGGAGACCTGAAACAATCAATCAAATGTTACAATGCAATATAAAATCATTGCCGAGGTAGGAATTCCCATACTCAGAGCATAAATGTCTCAGAGAACCAATACGAAAATACACCTAAAGATCCATGTCAATAGAAGACATAGTATGGATGCAGCCATCAATGGATCTATGTTTACAATCATGAATATTTAATAACTCCACGCAACCTAGATGGTTGAAACTAGATCTAGGGTCTTGATCTCCATCTCTCGATCCATAGTATGAATCTAACAATGTGAGTGAATGTCTCATAGTTGAACATGGTAGAAACCACTTGATTACCAGTAAATGATGTGAACCATTAACAAGCACGAGAGAAACCACCTGTTATAGACAATTTTGTGCCTTGCAGCATCAGGCATGAATTGTCAATAATCCAAGGGATCCAAAGTCCCTAAACATGATGTTCCTACCCCTAGAGGAACAAGGTCAGCAAACCAACAGCTCTCAGATCAGTTCTCCACCTGAAAACACTAAAAAACAAGCAATCCTGAAATCAAAGCAGGTGCTCCACTAGGCTTCTGCGCTGAAACTCAACTCCTCCATGGTGTACCTGCGTTGCAAAGCAAGTGGAACAAAGGCCACCTGCGCTGAGCGAGATGGGACAAGTGGCACACTGAGTCATTGCTCTGGAATCTTCCAAAAATGACACTTGGATCAGGGATTTCACCTTGTGATGAGTCAGAGGCTCTGTTTCTCCAAGTGGAAGCAAGGTTCTCCAAGTGGACTCAAGAACTGAAGATCAACTGAAGAGAGAGAGGACGCAAGGCAGCTACACATCAGTTGCAAGCTGACTCATCCTTTCTCAATTCATCTATATATTGAGCTCTCTCCTATGAGCTCAGGAGGCTGGAATTTTGTGCAAAGTAATGATATGCTGTTGGTTTCACTATAGAACTATTGGGTGATTGCTTGAAGGAGGTGAAGAGGAGAAATTCTTTCTGCTGGGAGGTGTTGCTGGATTGGGGCCTTCAATGGTTGTAACCTTCTCGGAACTTTACTTCTTCCATTAATAAAAACTATTGAGGTTCTTCTATATGCACTCGTTTCAATGATGTATTGTGATGATTGTATATTTGATTTATGCTAATCCTTGAATCAGTTATGAATGCATGCTTCTTGTAGTTTCCTTCTTTGTTATTTTGCAGGATCTCATTGTAGCTGGGCCAGCAAAAGAGCAAAGAGCTAGGAGCAAGCAGCAAAGAGAAGAGATTGGAGCAAATATTAAGCACAAGGCAACGGTTAGTGCATTTCTTCATTCTCTCTTGCTTTCATAAAGAAGTAAACCTTAAGTAGTTTTATTTATAGTTGTTGCTGAGGTACTATCACCCTTAGAGTGGGATAGGGTCATCCGAATCGGATACTTTTCCCTACAACAAACTGGCGACTCCGCTGGGGATCGTATCTGTTTGATTGTTTGTGGTGTTTTGCTATTCATTTCCTAAACAAAGGGAGTACCGAATCGAAAAGCATTTGAATCTATCAAATGCGAAGTAGAGGGCAGCTACTCTAGCTCAGTTCTGAGCATGTTTATGATTTGAAGAGCTGATCCACAAGGACTCTTGTAAGCTCTTAGTGATAGCTTTTCATCCTCCTTGTCATCCCTTACTGTGTACTTGACTGATAGCTTCTGATTTGACCGAAAACCGTGAATTTTTGAGAAATCTGTGACCCGGAAACTGAGAAAACGTAAGTCTCGTTTTCCAAAGCAGGCTGTACACAGGCTACCTGCTTTGCAACGCAGGTAGCCCCTTCGGGACCTGCGCTGAATGTCAAACAGGCAGTGTACTACCTGCTTTGATCCAGTTTTGCCTAGTGCTACTGGGGTTTCCTCCTGTTTCTTGCCCTGTTTTCACCATTGTTTTGCAGCCAGTTACCAGTCCATGTACCTGTCCGAAACCAACATTACTTGCCATTATTCCGCCTCAGTTATATAAAGAAACTGTACTTGTTCTTTTGTATTTCTTACATCATTTACAGTTTCCCATAACGAAAAGTGAACTAGTCTTGCTGTGGCCTCTTAGATCCAAACCTGTGTTAGGCATTTTTGCTGATCTTAAGAGTTAGTTTGTTTGCTGTCCATAGCTGATTGGTCTTTTGCTTTCGTCGTATGGTTTGATTTCATATATTTCTAGTGTCGAAACAAGTGAATCTTAAGGTGTCTTTTGATTTTGGACAAGCTTGTTTGTTTTCACTTGAAATTGATCTCAAAGTTATATAACAGCTTTCTTTTTGTAATACATCAACATTAAGAAAGAGAAAAGAAATACTTGCATTGTGCATTTTGCATGTGATTTAGGAGAAAGTGCATTAGTTTGTGCTGTATGATCTGTGTGAAAAGATATGTCTTTCTTTTCCCTCAGTAGTTAAGATTTTCATCAGTCAAAAAGATTTGAAAAAAAAGCTTGCTTCTCATCTTAGGCTGCATTTAGGAATTTGTCATATACATCTCGTGGTGAACCTTGAAAGGCAAACTTTAAAAAGATCAACTTAAAATATACTGAATGAACCTAACAACGCTTTGAAACATAACGCAAACACATAGAGGTCTAAGCTAGAGACGTGTTCCGGCGTCGTTAAACGTAGTGACTGTCGATCTCAAAGAAGGTGGGTGATTCCTCCTGAGAGTCGGTGACACTAATACAGACTTGTGCTCCCACGTACCGTCGAGTATATATTGGGAGACCCCTATAGGCATATATCCTTTATCCTTAGGAAGCCGTGTCGGCCGCCCTACTGATCGCAATGCAGTGAACACAGCATTCACGAAGATTGACCACACGTACCGTAAAACGTATTCCGTGGTTTTGCGAAAGGTTGGGCACACCCTCTGCCTAGATCTCCAGAGCAGTTTCTTTTGGCCTTTTTCAAACTCTATAACTAAAAAAGTCCATCCGAGCATTTGTCACTTCGGGCTCGTTAAAACATCGAAGGAGACTAGAGTCATCTTTAGCTTTTTCTCGACTTTTTAAAACTGAAAAAGCAAGTTGTGTCTAAAGCGTCGTTATAAAATTTATTTTAAGCGGAATAATCATCACCCTTCCCTCGTTGATCTTCGAAGTTAGTCCACCACAAGTGGAAGTTCCTGTAGAATCGCTAAGAAATCTTTTGGATAGACTAGATATGTCTGAACAACCGTCGACATCTAGGACTGTGTCGTTCGACACAGCTGCAGCAGAGCCTCCTGCTGCTACTCCAACGATGTTCGCTGGTATACCATCTGTCACGGCAAATTGTCAACAACAAGCCGGAGTCCAATCAGGGACAACGACATGGTTAGTTCCTATTTCTTCATCCGGATTATCATCTGGTATTTCTTATGTTGAAACTCGCCAAATGGATCCATTTGGAGGTCAATCTGGGCAATCAATCCCCTTGAGTTCCGGATTGATACCATATGGGGGGCAGTATGCCCTTTCACTACCTCCTCCGGGAGGATGCCCATACGTGAGTTCACAACAAAGTTCAGGTCAAACTGGAATTACATCCAGCGGTTGGTTACCAATACTGCCTCAACAACCAGGAGTTGTATATTCGATGCAACCAGTACACCCTGTGTCGAATATTCCTACCATACCTGCTATAGTGAATGTGTCGCAAGTACAAGCTCCACCTGTTGTATGTCAACCCCAATCTCAGGTTGCAATACAACAACCACTTGTCTCAACTACTCAATCGCAATCTCAGGGTAGTGCCTCCTTATCTGGAGCGAGTCAGGCTCAAACAACTACTGTGACTCCTCATCCTGGTCAATCATCCAGTATTGGTCAACAACTGCCATTCCAACAATCATATCAAGGACCTGAGCAACAAGTCTTTGTAAGTAATGGGCAACCATACTATAATGGTTACGCCCATCAACCTTGTCAAAGTTGCCAGCATTATGCTGGTCTGCAAAGACCCATTGCTCAGGTAATCCCATCTTATCCTGGATATGCTTCGCCTAACCTGAATCAACAGTTGCCCTTTGTAGCAACTCTAGAATTACCAGATCTAAACCGGCTGACGAATGATCCAATTGCTTATGCCCCTTGGTGGCCAGCGATTCCACATAAACTTCCGTCAGATATTCCTAAATTTAATGGAAATCCGGGTGAAGACCCGTCGAATCATGTGATGACATTCCATCTATGGTGTTCATCGAACACCTTGAATGATGATTCGATAAGACTTCGCCTCTTTCAGAGGACATTAACGGGTCCAGCGGCAAAATGGTACATTGAATTTCCTAGAGCTTCGTTCGACAACTTCAGTACCTTAGCCACAACCTTTTAAACCCATTTTCAATTGCCGATAAGGTATGAAACGGGAACAGAACTCCTTACCAACTTCAAACAGACGACTGCCACCCACATATCTGATCATATACATGAGTGGCGACATCGTCGTAGGATGGTAAAAACATATGTTCCCGATCAGCTATTAGCTGAATGGTTTATAAAGTCATTACTTCCAGCCATAGCGGAAGATGTGGCCAAGGGGGGAGTCGTAATAGAAGAGCAAGTTATAGCTCGTGCGCAATATCTAGACTTGGTTTATACTCAGTCTGGCACGCTCTACGACAAAATACCTGATGCCCCTAAACCGGAATTTTCAATTCCTCCTCCTCCTAAATCAAACAATGACTCTCATGCCGACGAAGGCGTGATTGGCAAACACAAAATTTATAGTCAAAATGCAAATGAGGAACTTCTTGCCTCAGAAGTAAATGTCGCGTCGAACGACAAGGGCAAACAATTGAAGCAACCAGGGGGCAAGAAGAAAAAATCAGGGAGAAAAAGGAAACCCCCTAGGGGTGTCATATATGCGATGAGGATCATTGGACAAAATATTGTCCACATATAGCTGAAGTTAAGAAGCTCTTTAAGAATTCAAAAACCTCAGCAGATCCGTTTCCTAATCCAGGTCAAAATCTGGTTGCTAATAAAAATGCTTCCCGATCCCAAGTGCTTATGTTGTCTACCTCAAAACAGTAGAATAATGCTTTGACAAGGAATAAAGATTACGGGAATCCAAAGCTGTCGAACAACAAGGTTAATGAACGACCTAGTAGTTCAACAACAACTTTGACTGGAGTTGTGCCACCCATCGTTCCTGAGCCAATGATAAAGTCGCCAAAGGGAGTAGTACACAAATCGACATTTAATCCTCGTGCCAAAGGAGCACAAAATTATAATATAGTAGAGGAACTGGCCCAATCGCCGTCCACTATGTCGACACTTGAAGTACCACAAAATTGCCCCTCCCAAGAGCAAGCTTTATTATCAGCAATAGGTGGGATTGGCCCAATGGATTCCAATCTTGTGGCCTTTGATCATAAAGGATATGACCCTCAGTTACTAGCTCAACTAGCTTTCCTTATTCAAGTGAAAGCCGTCAACAAGACTGTTCATCGAACAATTATTGATGAGGGGGCATCTACATGTCTTATGTCGATGAGTTGCTGGAAAAATTTAGGCTCACCACCCTTGTCGAAATCGTCAACGACATTAAAAGCATTTGATGGACGATCATACACTCCATACGGGATGTTAAGTAACTTGCAAGTTGAACTGGGGGGCAAAACAGTAGAAGTTGATGTTGAAGTAATCGATGGAAACCTCGATTACAACATCCTACTGAGAAGGCCCTGGATATATGCCATGGCCGCAGTTGTGTTGACCTACTTCAGGAAGATTGCATTTCCCTTTCAAGGAGGGATTATAGTCGTCGACCAACAAACTTTCCTCCCCGACAGTTCACAAGTTACGGGAAGCATTCCAATGATCCATGGAAGCGATCATTCGCTTCGAAATATTGGAGTAGGTCTCCTAAAAGACCCTGCCTTAATGGGTACTTTTGCCCTACCGCCGGCGGGTAATCTGGCGGAAGTAGCCACAGTGGAAACCTACAATTTGAAATCTTCTATATCTAACGGATTCGGAAGATTCCTAAACATTTTATCAGCATGGATCATCGCCCTAATGGAAATACTGTAAACACAGTGGGCCCCGAGGACGGTTCTTATCTCGTGTCAACCTCGTTAAAAAATGAAACAAGGAGTCATGAGGATAGTTCTTTTACTATGTCAACCTCAATAAAAAATGAAACAAATCCCCTTTTCAAAATTCAAAGGTAAACCTTCATTCCAACCACCAAGTTGAATGCAATGAAGCTTGGGGGGCACCCTCCTTTGACATGCGTCATTATGATGCTGGGGGCATGCAAAAGATCCGAGCAGTTTTAGCACATAGTTCATGCTCGTTAAAAAATAAACATAAGTTGTGAGCAATCTTCCCCTAGAGTTCAAGCTCACTCAGAAAAAATGAACCGGTAAATAACCTTGGTAAATGTAACCTTTGACAGCCATATTAAAGCCCTTGGTCGTGTTCTTGCAGTCTCACCTCCATCCGTTCATTTGGCCAATCGTTCATCTCCATATGCTTGTTTACCCATTTTGAGGAACAGCTGCGAAGAGTGATTTCGCTTAGCCATCCTTGTGACACTGCCGTGATTGGAATATTCCAACCTATACCTGGAATCTGCTGCTGCCCTGTTCATCACTCGTTCCTAAAAAGACGAGTCTTCTTTGAGCTCTTTTCACTGACTCGTAAAATATGAAAAGTTTGCCGAGTTTTGGCCTTCCAACTCGTTAAACGACCGGAAGAGCTATCCCTCCTCTAGATTTTAATCTTTTTGGACCTGAGGGATTATTGCACAAAAAGATCGAGCGCTTGTTTTGTTCGGCTCGTTAAAGCAATCGAAAATTCATCCCTTTTGTATTGTTTTATACTTTTTCGGACTTAAGGGATTAGATGACGAAAAAGGAATTTTGGAGTTGACTTTATGTACCTTTTCAGACTCTCTAAAAATGAAAAGGACCGAGTTATCCTTGTCGTTAGACTCGTTAAATTCATTAAATAGCGACAAACTTGTCTTTAGACGAGAACGAGTTTCCCTATCGCTAGGCTCGTTAAAACATAGCGATGGGCTTGCCCGAAGGGCAGGTTATAGAACAAGCATATGTTATCCTCCTCAAGCTTGATAAAAATAAAGAGGTACTGGTCAGCAATGACTGGGGAAAAATTGGGAGAACCTCACAGCTTTAATGGTAGCAAGTCACTCTTGAACATGACACTTTGTCCTCCGTATCACATCGGGTTGGGTTGTTTCATTCACCGGTCTCATCACCGTGGTCCTTGCCACACCATCCACATTTGGGGTAATGCTACCAATCCATCACATCAGTGTCATTATATGTTCAAGAGATGTTGTTCTGCAAAGAGTCAACCGAGTCCCATCCACTGCCATACATTGTCCTTCATCCATTTCATGACCGCCACCCTGAATCATACATCACAGTTTGTTTTCACCTCATCACAATCACTAGCTCCGTTCCGTGTCACTGATGTGGGATTCATTAAGGCCCTCCTTTGACGAATCGCTCCTTGTCGACATCAGCTCATTATCCAAGGAGTTGATCTAGGAACAACCCCTTCAGTACTTTGAAGCTTGCATGCCTCAATGGCAAGTTTCTCACTTCCGGCGACAGGTATACATCAATGACCTTCGACCAGAAGATTTTGCATGGTGGTCGACGCCAAGTCCTTTATTCCCACCATGTGAATTGTACTGCCGTACCTTGAGGGTCATCATCCTTATCGGTGATTCCTCTCGCGCTTGTTAATGGTTTACATCATTGACCGGTAATCAAGCGATGTCTTTCCATGTTCGACTTCAAGAAATTCTCACATGGATCGACTTGTGCATCGAGTGAAGATCGGAAGAGATTGAAGACCCCGGGTCTAGTTTCATCCATCCGGGCTGCGATATATATTCAGGATATAAAGACATTTGATATGTACATCATTGCAGCAGATGATCATCCTTCTCAAAGGATGATAATTACAGCAGAGAATTATCAGTCTATCATCAGACGATCGTCTATTCTATGTACCAAAATGTATTTATAAAGCTGAGCATGGGAATGCCCGCCTCAGCTAGATCATGAAAAAGAATGAAAAATAATGTATTGTATTGTATCTTATTACAGGACACTTCTCAGCAGATTGAATGAACTTCGGATCCTCCTAATAAAGCATTTCACCCGATAAACGACCTCATACTTTAGGGGGCATCTGTTATAGACAATTTTGTGCCTTGCAGCATCAGGCATGAATTGTCAATAATCCAAGGGATCCAAAGTCCCTAAACATGATGTCCCTACCCCTAGAGGAACAAGGTCAGCAAACCAACAGCTCTCAGATCAGTTCTCCACCTGAAAACACTCAAAAACAAGCAATCCTGAAATCAAAGCAGGTGCTCCACTAGGCTTCTGCGCTGAAACTCAACTCCTCCATGGTGTACCTGCGTTGCAAAGCAAGTGGAACAAAGGCCACCTGCGCTGAGCGAGATGGGACAAGTGGCACACTGAGTCATTGCTCTGGAATCTTCCAAAAATGACACTTGGATCAGGGATTTCACCTTGTGATGAGTCAGAGGCTCTGTTTCTCCAAGTGGAAGCAAGGTTCTCCAAGTGGACTCAAGAACTGAAGATCAACTGAAGAGAGAGAGGACACAAGGCAGCTACACATCAGTTGCAAGCTGACTCATCCTTTCTCAATTCATCTATATATTGAGCTCTCTCCTATGAGCTCAGGAGGCTGGAATTTTGTGCAAAGTAATGATATGCTGTTGGTTTCACTATAGAACTATTGGGTGATTGCTTGAAGGAGGTGAAGAGGAGAAATTCTTTCTGCTGGGAGGTGTTGCTGGATTGGGGCCTTCAATGGTTGTAACCTTCTCGGAACTTTACTTCTTCCATTAATAAAAACTATTGAGGTTCTTCTATATGAACTCGTTTCAATGATGTATTGTGATGATTGTATATTTGATTTATGCTAATCCTTGAATCAATTATGAATGCATGCTTCTTGTAGTTTCCTTCTTTTTTATTTTGTAGGATCTCATTGTAGCTGGGCCAGCAAAAGAGCAAAGAGCTAGGAGCAAGCAGCAAAGAGAAGAGATTGGAGCAAATATTAAGCGCAAGGCAACGGTTAGTGCATTTCTTCATTCTCTCTTGCTTTCATAAAGAAGTAAACCTTAAGTAGTTTTATTTACAGTTGTTGCTGAGGTACTATCACCCTTAGAGTGGGATAGGGTCATCCGAATCGGATACTTTTCCCTACAACACCACCAATAATGACAATGGTTATCAATGTCCTTGTAGTACAATCTATTAAGTGATAAAATATGTGCTGAATTCGAACACTCATAGAATCATTCGATCGAAGGTCAATGATGAGAACTTGTTGTCGAAGGTGTTAGCACCATATAATTTAACCTTTAGGATGCAAAGAGGATTACAGGGGTAACCAAAAACCCCTTGAAGGCTAAGGTCGAACCTCCTAACCTTGGAGAGGGCTCTCTCCCTGTCTTGTGCTATCAATCACCTAGGGGACTGATAGATATGGGTTTTAGTCTGGCTATGAATTATTAATTTTTTTTTTTGGTTTAATTTTTTGAAATTGGGTGTAGAGGGTGAGGGATATTTTGGGTCAAAGTTACAGATCCAAATGAATAAGGGACATAACATAGTTCGTGACAGGGGAAATATAGGTAAACTTCCTGGTGATTTATCAAAATTTCATTGTAGCATAAAGATAAATGGGATAGGAGAAAAATGAAAAATTGAGAATAAAACGTAGATGAATTTAGTTTCACCATAGAAGAAAACATAGCACTTATAACTAGTTGAAAAATAGGTAGAGAAAATACATGAATTCTGCAATAAATTTCTTTCAGCTAAGTAGGAAAAAATTATACAATAGTAAACTAGATTTAAGAAAAGATCTTAAACCAAAATATATGTGATTCACGAAGGAAAAGACACCAGTAAAGCATGATACAGGAATCATTGATCAAACAACATTCACCTTCTTCTATTCATTTGGAAAAATAATGCAAATACAAAATAGCCTCCAACCTTTACATTTCAAACCCAACCGAAACCTTTTGTCATGTCTTATTCTTCTTAAATACAATTAGGAAGAATTTCTTGCATGGAGAATGAAAGACTAGATACAATGTATCTCCTATCGGCTAAGAAGATCAAGACAAACTTAATTTGGAAACATCATGTCTTAAAGCTGAAACTAGAGTAAGGCTAAGATAAAAACTACAACATTATTTTTAAGAAAAATAACCTTATCTTATATACCTAACAATAGAAAGGTCCAAAAATAACTGAAAAACAAAACAACTGAGTGATGACTTGTGCAACAATGTTTAGTAGACTTCCAACTCACCATGGTTACGAGTTGTACTAGATGAAACATGGCTGATGGGTACGTTGGAGATGATGCAGTGTTGGTGTAGGACCCACTGGATGCTATTTACCACACGTGCAAACCCCATAAAAGACTAGTCACCATTTGCACAGTAAAATTTCAAATTTCTGGGTTTGAATATCATTTCCACTCGAGAAATATTGTAATGTCTAGGAACTCATCACAAACACCTTATAACTCCCAACACAAATCTAAACTTTAAAAAAATTCATAGTTTTTAGAAATGTATGACTGCTTGTGATTTCAAAATGAGCCCTCAGTTATATAGATGTTGACCTTCGGCAAAATGTAATAGAGTAGATAATAAAAAATGAGAAATTTCAGTCAAGGAACCTAGTCACCTCCTTCTCTTCTTGCTAGATGATGGTTTGGCCTTGCTGGATGATGGTATGGTCTCTTTACTAGAGATTTTTTTGACTTCCTCAGCTAGCTATACAACTGTAGGCAGGTCATTAGGTGGCTATTTTGATTGTTTGACCTTCTTAAGTCGCCTCCTAGCCTTTGCCAATTTCTGCTTCATCACCCTCAATCTTTTCCTCAAAGTCAAATTTCTCATGTAATAATTATTTAGTTGTCTGTGTAGGGGAAGAGTCCATTTCATGAATATTTTGGCTCTGTCAACTGCATCCAAAGCTTCTGCAACCCAAACATCAACTTCCAAGATGGTATCATTGATGGCCCTCTTGTAGATTTTAGTATTCTCTGTTATCTAATCAACTTTCCTTTGACAAACCTTAATCTCCTCAAACAACCTCTAATACTCCTTCCATTCATAAAATTTTGGCTTTTCTGTTGTTTTAAAGGTTTCTTTCATCTGCACTTTCCATTTAGTTGTTTACCTTGTCATAGGCTTCCTTAACTGCACACTAGGTTCTCTTACCCCATCCGCAACGATTACCTATTTTACTTTTTCTTGAGATGTGGGTCTAGAATGTTTCTTGGACATGTCACTTTCTTTTTTCTGGGCTACTTTTTCTGCTGTGTTCCTAAGCTCTCTATTTTCTTTTTGCAAATAAGCAATTTTAAGATGGGCTTTGGCAAGGTTGTCCTGCAATTTTGTGAGTTCAAGATCTTTGTCCTCCATCTGAACATCTTGTTCATCCCATGCACCTTGTTCTAACATATCCTCTGAGACATCAACTTGAGGAGTTGTCTCCTCAATCAAATTCTTTGTAGAAAATCTAGTCCTAAATCTAGTTCTCGGCCTATGTATAAACTGTGCTTCTTGCACTGGTATCTTGCTTTTCCCTTTGCTTACTTCTCTCTTACCCCTCCTTGTTGCCTTATCTATCTCTGCATCTTTAGGTATCTCTGTCTCTTCCACTACCTCTTTAGATTTAGGTTCTTCTTCATGTGATTCCATTGGAGAAATGTCTACATGAGCCAACAGACCTGAAGTTGACAAGAAACTATCCCAAGACATCTTTCTTTTCTCTAACTCATGCAAAACCAATAGTTTGATTAGTGCAAAATGAAATAAACTAGGCAAGTGTTTGTATCCTTTTGAATGAACCATTTTTTCCATCTTTCTCAGGCTTTTAAATAGATCATAGGGTAAATTCAAGCTCCTTTTACTAGTGAAATGCATAAGCAATCTAATGTGGTACTGATACACCTTGCTAAAGCAACCTTCACATGTAAAATATCTCTGTATAACCTTCAACAATTGAATATAGTGGCTCAATAGGTAGCTCCTTGGAAATGTAGCGTCATATTTGTTTTTGAACTGAGGCTTTACAAAATATTTAAAGTATGAGGCATCCAACTCATTGCCTTTAAACCAACTCTCACCCTATAAAGGAATTTCTGTAGCTTGAGAAATGGTTTCCGCAAACACTGTAAACTCTAGATCACCAATTTTGACCTTATCACCTTTGAAGTTCAGGGCAAACATGCTTGCAAGTTGAAAATGATGGCCATGTGTCTGGACTTTCTTACAAAAGGATATGCACCCCATCCTTTTGGATGCCACTCTGATTGCAGGGTTAGAGTTCACCATTTCCAAACTCCTAGGCTCAACATGAACTATATTCCCTCCCTTTGCTTTGGTTTTTCTCCCCAAGCTTTCCATATGGCTATAAAAACTACAATGCAAGATTTTAACTCTTTCTTCATGGCACAAGAATTCTGTGGAGGAAAATTTAACTGACAGCACAATGGACAAACTGACAATGCAATGCAAAGAGGTGACTGATAGGTTTTTCACAAGAGTTAAATGGATTTCCTGTTGGTGCACTGACAACCATTTTTACTATGAAGTGTATATGATGTGTATGGAAGAAAATCATAAAATTCAACTACCAAGCTTATGGATCAACACAACTTGACTCATATAAATGACACGCAAACCCTAAGCATTTAAAACTGTCCCGAACTCAAACAAAACTGTAGGCAGGGTTTGTGTAGAAATTGTGCAAAAATGCATATAAACTTTATCAATTGATGTCTAACTATTTTTTTAAAGGAAAATTGTGGTTGGAAAGGGATATATCCTAACTCAGACAATAATAGAACCCCATTTCAAGCAGCGAGAGACCTATCAAGGAGCTAGAGGCAGTTGCACAATAGTCGTAGCGACTATGTAGCTCTAGAAATTGTGTAATTGTTGCGTAGCAATTTCCCCATAGTTGAAAAAATTGTCTTCGAACCCTTGTCAGAGTGCTCTCGGCCTTATGTTGTGTAACTGTTAATTTTTTTAGAGATGGGTGCGAACTGTAGAGTGGAGAAAGAATGAGGGAAATATGAAAAGAAATTTAAAAATGTGTGCCTTATGCTTTGTTTGGTCATGGGTATGAACTTAGGATAAAGTGTTATTATGATCATGAAATATAAATGATGGTAATGAGTTGTGGAGGGGTGTAGTAGCAATAATGAGGAGAGGTGAGTTAAGGAGGGGGGTGCATATGATGTTAAATGTAAATGTAGGGGGTGTATGGAAGGGAGTACATGAAATGGGGTATATGAAAGGAGTATAGGAATGGAAAAAGTATATGGTAGGGGTAAATAAAAGGGATCATGAGTTGTGAATGGTGGAATAGGGCATGATGAACAATACTAACAACATACTCAACATAACCTTAATAAATGAACCATACTTGTTTTATTCATGGTTCTGACCAGTGATACATAACCCTTGAACCCTAAATGACTTTATATGAGAAAATGACCTGATGACCTTCTCATAGACTCAAAATCTCTCAAATTTTGTCTTGTGTTTAAGGACCCTCAATGAAAAAATTGTAGTGACCCCAGACAATAACTCTTTAGAGTATGACAACAACAATTCATAGGATAAATTGCTACAAAAAATCTCAAAATGAATGAAAGAGACAAAGAAATTTGATCCATAAACCCTAGGACCCTAAAAAAAGGTGAGAAACATGCCATTAAGGAATGCAGGCTCCAAGGTACTGAAGAAGGTTTCTAGATCAACTTCCTAGATAGTGGGTTGAAGTCAATATGAAGCGACTCATCATAGGAGGGACCGCGACATGAAACTCATGTCAAGTTTTCAAGAACAACCGTTTGGAGTAATCCAAGATTGACAAAGGGGTGACCAACACGATTGAAGGCTATAAATTGCAAGGTAATTTTGACTGAGGTTGGACTTATCTTGAACATATCGGTGACATGACATTTTGACTTGGCATAATTTTACTAAAAAGTAATAGGACCATAAACTAGTTTGAAGACTTTCAATGAGGTATGGTCAACTGAGAGACAAATGGATTTCCCAACCTGGACACAAAGGAGATAGAGTGTCATGTTCAAGAGTGACATATCGCCTTCTACAATATAAACAAACGTTCTTTCCCAATCCCCCCCACCATTACTGGCAAGTACATATTTATTTTTGTGCAAGCTTGAGGATGATAACATATGCTTTTCCTTTGAACTCATCCTTCAAATGAGTCCTTCAGAGTATTTTTAACGAACCATAGGAAGGAGTGGTTAGGTCTCGTTATGTGTTGTTGGGAAAAGTATCCAATTCGGAATGCCCCTATCCCACTCTAAGGTGTGATAGTTCCTTAGCAACAAACGAGGTAAACTAATTGAGTATTCTTCTTTATGAAATGTAAATGAGGAAGAAGGATGTAACTAACCCGTGTCTTTCGATAGTTTGTCGATCCAAATCACTCCTCTCTTCAGTAGCTCCTAGCTTCTTGCTCCTTCACCGGCCCAGCTTCACCGAATTCCTGCAAGATCACAAGAGAGAGAAACTACACAAAGATACAGATATACATTCATAAAAAGCTCAAGATCAGATTAAGCTAAACATGTAAGCATAACAAAACATCATTGGTACACAGCATGTAGGAGAAACTCAAATAGTTTATTGATAGAATAAGAAAGTCCAAGAGGAGATACAACCAAGTGAGTTCCGATCCAGCATCTACCTCCCAGCAAAGGAATCCCTTCCTCTCCTCCAACAAAGCATAAATCACCCAATGTACTAATCTCAACCTCAAACCAACAACAATTCTCTGCAAAGTACAAAATTCCAGCCTCCTGAACCTCTGGGTGAGAGATCCATATATAGATGTAAGCAGAGAGGATGAGTCAGCTTATGTTTTGACTTGTGGCTTTTCTCTGTCAGTTCTTGCTTCCACTTGGAGGTTGAGAACCTCTTACTCATCACTAGTCGAATTCATTGAGGCAAGTGTCATTGGAGAAGATTCTGGAAGCTTCCATGGTCTTTCCACCTCGTTGAATGAGCTTGCCATTTGTCATTTCCCGCTCAGCGCACCCTGATAGTGCTTCCACCTGCATTGTAGTGCACCTAGCTAGTGTAGTCTCTGCATTTCAACGCATGTAGCTAGTGGAGCCTCTGAATTGATCCTGAATTGACTGTTTTTGAGTGGTTTTTGGTGGAGAACTTCTGGGAGAAGCTGTCATTGGTTGACCTTGTTCCTTTAGGAGCTGTAACAACATCTTTAGGGACTTTGGATCCCTTGAATTATGGACATTTCATGCTTATAGCCGTAAGGCACAAAAATGTCTATAACAGTTGCCCCCTAAAGTATGAGGCCGTTTATCGGGTGAAATGCTTTATTAGGAGGATCCGAAGTTCATTCAATGCTGGGAGGAGACCTGTAATAAGATACAATACAATACATTATTTTTCATACTGTTTACATGATCTAGCTGAGGCGGGCATTCCCATGATCAGCTTTATAAATTCATTTTTGTGTACATAGGACAGACAATTGTCTGATGATCCTGCTGAAATCATCATCCTTTGGTAGGATGATTGTCTGTGTTGCAATGCTATACATGTCAATGTCTTTATTTTTTCTGAAAATATATCGCAACCCGGATGGATGAAACTAGATCCGGGGTCTTCAAACTTGTTCGATCTTCACTCTAAGTACAAGTCGATCCATGTGAAAGATGTTCTAAAGTCGAACATGGAAAGACATCGCTTGATTACCAGTCAATGAGGTAAATCGTTAACAAGCGCGAGAGGAATCACCGATAATGATAATGACCCTCAAGGTACTGCAGTACAATTCACGTAGTATGAATAAAGGACTTGGCGTCAAACACCACGCAAAATATTTCGGTCGAAGGTCATTGATGTATACCTGTCGCCGGAAGTGAGAAACTTGCCATTGAGGCATGCAAGCTTCAAAGTACTGAAGGGGGTGTCCCTAGATCAACTTCTTGGATAATGAGCTGATGTCGACAAGAAGCGATCCGTCAAAGGAGGGCCTTAATGTATCCCACATCAGTGACACGGAACGGAGCAAATGATTTTGATGGAGGTGAAAACGATCTGACGATATATGGTTCAGGGTGGCGGTCATGAAAGAATGAAGGATAATGTATGGTAGTGGATGGGACACAGTTGACTTCTCTGGATGACTTCTCTTGAACATATCGGTGACACTGGTGTGATGGATTGGTAGCATTTACCCCAAAGGTGGATGGTATGGCGAGACCATGGTGATGTGACCGGTGAATGAAACAACCCAACCCGACTCTGGAACGGAGTGGAAGTGTCATGTTCAAGAGCGACTTGCTACCAATAAAGTTCTTTGAGTTTCTTCCCAATTTTTCCCCAGTCATTGCTGACCAGTACCTCTTTATTTTTGTCAAGCTTGAGGAGGATAACATATGCTTGTTCTATAATTTGCCCTTCGGGCAAACCCATCGCTATGTTTTAACAAGCCTAGCGATAGTGAAACTCGTTCTCGTCTAAAGACAAGTTTGTCGCTATTAATGTTTTTTAACGAGTTTAACGACAAAGATAACTCGGTCCCTTTTCATTTTTAGAGAGTCTAAAAAGGTACGTAAAGATAACTCCAAAGGTCCTTTTTTGTCATCTAATCCCTTAAGTCCGAAAAAGTATAAAACAATACAGAAGGGATGAATTTTCGATAGTTTTAATGAGCCGAACAAAGCAAGCGCTCGATCTTTTTGTGCAATAATCCCTCAGATCCAAAAAGATTAAAATCTAGAGGAGGGATAGCACTTCCGGTCACTTTAACGAGCTGGAAGGCCAAAACTCGGCAATCTTTTCATATTTTACGAGTCAGATGAAAAGAGCTTAAAGAAGACTCGTCTTTTGAGGAACGAGTGATAAAACGGGTTAGCAGCTGATTCCAGGTAAGGGTTGGAATTTTCCAATCACGGCAGTGTCACAAGGATGGCTAGTGAAATCACTCTTCGCAGCTGTTCCTCAAAATGGGTAAACAATCAAATGGAGGTGAATGATCGGCCAATGGAAAAGTGGAGGTGACGGTGCAAAAACGACCAAGGCTTTAATGGCTGATAATGTTACATTCACGATGGTTATTTACCGTAGGGTAGTTCATTTTTTAACGAGCTTAAACGCGGAAAAACACTGCTCGGTCTTATGTTTATTTTTTAACGAGCATGAACTATGTGCTAAAACTGCTCGATCTTATGTTTATTTTTTAACGAGCATGAACTATGTACTAAAACTGCTCGATATTATGTTTATTTTTTAACGAGCCTGAACTATGTGCTAAAACTGCTCGATAACATGGTCTAGTTTTGATTTTTTTACCATAAATAGCTTTGCTTTTTCAAAGATAGTACTGTACCCTCAATTGTTGCATCAAACTAGTTAGAAATGAATAACATTTGCTTGAAAATGAGATTAAAACACTAATATTTCACTTTGAACTACGTAAAAAGCTATTAAGAAGTGTTTTTACCTCTCATTTTACCATTTCATTTGAACTTGGTTTGTTGGAGCTTTGGAGGTGCCTCTTCCCCCTTGATTTTCATCAACTGATTTCGGGAGATTCTGTGGACGATTCTCGGCACCGTCTGGACCAGGTAGGAGCTAAACATGAGCTCTTTCATTTAATGGTTTCCTTTCTGCATTATGTGCTTGATTTCCTGTTTTTCTGAGCCCCTGGGGTTTGATGGGGTCGCTCTGCCATCAACGCACCTTGGGCACTCGAAACCTGCGCTGAATGTCAAGCAGTATGAAGGCAGTTTGACCTTCAACGCAGGTGGAACACTGTGCAGGTGCGTTGGGCGCAGGAAAGGATTTTGTTGCACAGTTTTTGATGAAATTTTTTTGCCTGTTTCTCATCAAAACCAGGATCTAACTCATCTCATGTTTGTTTTTTAGAGATATTGGAGCAAAATGACCCTTACATGGCGAGAACGAGAACATGAATAAGAGGACATGATTGCCCTACATGATCCGGTTACGGTGAATGCGCTGCGGAACTGTGGTCTGCTGAAGTTCTTCTGCATCTCTAGCATGAGACAACAGATCAACCTACTGCAGTATTTGCTCGATGCTTCGGATCCTATCAACCAAGTTTTTCAGATTAGGGGTAAATCTATCCCCTTGACCACAGTAGACATTTACTTCTTGAATGGCTTGTCGAGGCGGGGTGCCCCCATCTCTTTGTCAGGTTCGGCCCGAGGGAGTGACTCTGTGAGAGATTATGTCCGCCAGTATTGCAGGGAAGGATCTCAGCCGAGTAAAGACGGCAAGATCGTTATCCGTGAGGTTGGTGACAGGTCCCTTAGGTCTATCCTGTACACTATTGGCAGGATGGCCGGTAGTGCGTCTCTTCATGTAGCCAACAGGTCTTATATGCAGCAGCGCCTCCAACCGAAAATATTCAACTGGTGCGATGCAGTACTTCTTCAGATGAAAAGTCAGTTGACCAAGGTAAAGGACGGGAGGCTGAAGAACTTTGGGTTCGGTTCTATTTTGACCACCTTTGCTTTGGAGAAGATACCACTGATGCAGCCACAGTACATTGCACTCGACTTGCCTTCTCCTACCGAGCCACGCATGCAGAGATGGGTTGACCACATGTCTAGGCATGCTGGTCAATCTCAGATTTCTTTTTCTGATACCTTCTTCAGGTGGTTTGAGCGTCAGGAGATGGTCTATTCCGAGTATCCATATGTTGGCATGGACTTCCGGGGTGATCCAGATTTAGTACTGCCGACGGCGAGCAGTGGGGTGCTATTGGTAAAATCTTCGACCATATCACTGTTTACTGTTTTTATTCATAATGTCCTTGTGCTTTATTCTATCAAGACTTTAATCAAACTCATGTGTGCATGCAGATGTTGGTCCTGTTCGTTCAGTAGTTCGCCTAAGAGTGCCAGCCGCTGCCCCAGCAGGAGAGGCTGCCGGGAGGGTTATCCTTTGTGACCTTGATGTGGCCGAGACCCTTACAGCTGTGCAGGAGCAGGTTGAGAGCCTTACTCTCGGTATTCCAGATGTGAGGATCGACGAGTTACCTTTACAGTTGCAGCGGCATACTACTGGTGTGCCTAGACGATGGACTCATCTCTTACGCATGATCGCACAGGCTGTGACATGCTATCACGAGCATCAATAGACTAGGGTGCCCCCTAGCATTTTGAGTTTTTGGGTCATGTGACCGATTTTTTCTTGGTTACAGAACATTATATGTAAACCATAAATAGCTTATATATATATATATATATTTTGATTTTCGGGGTTTTATTCTGGTTGAGTTATGTGATCCATATGTACAACACTGATGATGTGTTTCTTTTTATAAATGTCACAAATGTCTATCTAACACATAGTTTGCTAATGAGTCGGTTAATGTGTTAAAGTTTCTGGAAATATGTTGGTATTGAATTAAATCAAATTGTCTTTCCAAAATTTTAACCCTTAGGAACATGCGATAAATGGCTGGATTTCGGATGGAATATATACCATTGAGTTGTAGTATTACGAGTTGTGAGTTTAGCCTGACGATTAGTCGGCGTATACCATGGGTGATGGCATCAGAGAGAAGTTCTATCAACGCGCTATACTCAACGATGTTATTCGTTGATTGCCCAATACATACACCTCTGAAACTTACTAACTCGCCGCTTGGATAAAAAATGGCCCAGGCTGTGGAGGACAGGTTCCGCTAACTACGACTCGCTCCGTCGGCATATCCAACACATGTCTCCAAAAGGTTTGACATCTGCAACAAATGTAAAAAGGTGGATTACTCGACCAAAACAAACACTTCAGCGAAAACAAAATACAACAAAAGCATACTGGTTACTATTTAAGCATAGTAACGCTTGAGGTACAACCCATTACGGGGTTGCGCCAGTGGAATTCTGTCATAATCCATTAACTCGTAGGCTCCTTTTGCTAACACTTGTTTAACAATATAGGGGCCCATCCATAAAGAATTAAATTTACCTGCTCCCAATTTATCGGATTCTTGGTCGTAAAGCAAGACCAAGTCACCTTCTGAGAAGACATGGGGTTTGACATTTTTGTCGAACTGCGCCTTGACTCGTTTCTTATGGGCTTCGTTAGCCAAAGCGGCATCACGACTGGTTTCATCCAATTGGATTAATTCCAAGAAACGGGCCTCTTCTTCTGAAGTTCCGGGGAGGAGATCAATTGCGAGTTTAAGAGACGAGAGTTCACACTGGACTGGTAAGACTGCTTCCAGGCCATATACCAGTTGGAAAGGCGTGAACCCGGTCGCATTCCTTACCGATGTTCGGTAAGCCCACAAGGCTGAGTACAGGATTAGGTGCCACCTTCTTTTGTGAACTTCGATCATCCTTTGCAACATACGCTTCAGGACCTTGTTGACCGCTTCAACTTGTCCATTGGCTTGCGGATAATACGGGGTAGAGCTGTCGTGAGATAGCCCTAGCTTGGCAGCTAATTAAACCATCATGTGATTGCGAAAATTCGATCCATGATCCGTAGCTATAGCCTGTGGTACGCCGAATCTGGCGACTACATGATTGAAAAAGAAAAGGGTAACTGTTTCACCAGTGTTATCTAATGTAGGCATCGCCTCAGCCCATTTGGTAAAATAGTCAACGGCGACTATAATATACCCATGCCCCCCGGTCGAGGTGGGGTTACATGTCATGAAATCGATGCCCCATTTGGCGAAAGGCCCAATAGCAACTATTGGCTGTAAAGGTGCGGGTGCTCTTCTGGTTTTTTTATCAAAAATTTGACAAGCATGGCAACTTCTGACTGCGGTTATGCAATCTTTGAACATGGTTGGCCAGAAGTATCTTGCTCGTAAGATTTTTTGTGCTGTAGCATATCCAGATTGATGCCCCCCACATGCGCCTGAATGACACTCATTCAGGGATTTTTCGGCTTCCTCATGGGTGAGGCACCTTCTCAGAACTGTATCGATACCACGATGGTAAAGCGTGTCACCGACGATCATGTAGTCTTTTGCTTGGTATCGTATACGTTTTTGTTATGAGTGAGAGGTGTTTGGCCTAAATTTTTGGGTCTGGAGACAAGTTATTATATCTCCATACCACTCATTGCTTCTAGATATCAGAAACAAATTCTCATCCACGATTGATTCTTCGGATGTTTCATCGTTAGACGACGATGGGAGGTCGCATAATAATTCTGCGAAAACTAGAGCTTTCTTTGATTTGGATTTTACAAATTCCAGATCAAACTCTTGAAGGATCGCTATCCATTTTGAATATTTGCCCCCCAGCAACTGTCGCGACAATATATAAGTCATGGTGTTGCAATCAGACAAAATGGTAGTTTTCTGAAAGAGGACATAGTGTCAAAACCTTTGTATCGCTTGAACAGTTGCAAGCGCTAGTTTTTCAACATAAGAATATTTACTTTCTGTATCATTTAAGTTTCTACTTAAATAATATATAGGGTGTTCAATTCCATCGACTTCTTGAACTAAAACCATTGTGATGGTTGTATCTGCTGCAGCCAGATACAGGTTAAAGTCTCTTTGATAATCGGGTGCGTACATTAATGATGCTTTTATTAAGGAATCTTTTAAAGCATCAAAGGAAGCTTGCGCAACCTGACCCCAGACGAAGGGTACCTCCTTTTTCAAAAGACGTGTATAACCTTTAGCAAGTTCGGCGTAATTTGGAATGAATCTCCTCAGAAAGTTTGCTTTCCCTTGGAGTTTTTGAATCTGAAGCAAATTCGAAGGTGGAGGCAAATTGATGATTGCCTGGACCTTGCAAGGGTCGAGACGAATCCCATCCTTTGAGACTACAAAGCCAAGTAAACGACCAGAACTGATGCAAAATACACATTTGTGCGGATTGAGTCGTATCTTGTAGTGTCGGCAACGTAGAAATATCGCTCTTAAATGCTGCGGATGATCAGTCCACTTTCACGAATGAGCCGGGAGGTCGTCGAGGTATGGTTGAACGATGTTCTTGATGTCATGGAAGGCATAAGTCATTGCCCTTTGAAACATCGCCCCTGCGTTCTTTAAACCAAAGGGTAATTTTCAATACGCGAATGTTCCCCACGGACAAATGAATGCAGTCTTTGACTGGTCCTGTGGGTGGATATTTATTTGATTATACCTGGAAAATCCATCCATGAATGAAAAGATTTCACATCCGGTGCATTCATCAATTATCTGGTCGATGAAGGGTGTAGGGTAGTTGTCTTTCAGACAAGCTTGGTTTACATCCCTATAATCGACACACACTCTAATTGTCCCCTGTTTCTTCATAACAGGGACAATATTCGATACCCAATCGGTTAGAGGAACCGGGTAGATGAAACCAGCATGGAGAAGTTTTTCAACTTCTGCCTTAATGGCAGCGGCTTTCTTGGGGTGCACCTGCCTGAGCCATTGTCGTACCGGTTTGACATCTGGATACATCTTAATTTCGTGTTCAACGATACTCGAGTCAATGCCTGACATTTCATCATATGACCAAGCAAAGACATCTCTGAACTCGCGAAAAAGAGCGTTATATATTTCCAGTTCTGAAGGAGAACAACCTTTGCCGACATAAATATTCTCTACAACATCCGTTTTAGTCGAGATATTTATGGCTATAGTCTCTTCAATATTGGATAAGTTTCGCTCGAAATCCACCGTATTTACAGTATTTGAAAGGAATTCAAAAATTGTAGGGTGATAAAGGTCATCTTGAGTATCTTCTTCTGGAAGAAGGGAACGATGGTGGCAATCATTCCATGGTGTCCCTTCAATCAACATTGATTGTAGAATTCCTTCGTCGGTTCCATGCACTCTCGACCAAGGATCTAAAGGGGTACCATATTCTCTAGACCTATCTACCCAAACGCTTGATGAGCGTTGATTTGGGTTCGCCTCCCATGCCAGAAACATTGATTGCTACAATATTTCTATTGGGCTTGGGGGCAAAACCATTGCATGATCCATGTTGATATCGTCTTCTGAGATCTTCGTGGAAGATATCATATTGCAGGTACCTATCGACGCTACTTCCGCCAAGTCGATTGGAGGTGGAAGAGCAAAAGTTCCCATTATTATAGGATCTTTTAGTAGGCCTACTCCGATATTCTGAAGCGAATGGGGGCTTCCATGGATCATGGGAATGCTTCCTGTAACTTGTGAACCATTAGGGAGGAAGTTTTGTTGGTCGACGATCGTAATCCCCCCTTGAAAGGGGAATGCAATCTTTCTAAAATAGGTCGACACAACAGCTTCCATGGAATAGATCCACGGTCTTCCTAGTAGGATGTTGTAATCAAGATTCCCATCGATGACTTCAACATCTATTTCTACTGTTTTTCCCCCTAGTTCAACCTTCAAGTTATTTAGGATACCATATGGGGTATATGTCCTTCCGTCGAATGCTTTTAATGTTGTTGAGGATCGCGACAAGGTTGGAGATCCTAAAGTTTTCCAGCAACTCATCGACATAATACATGTAGATGCCCCCTCATCAATAATTGTTCGATGAACAGTTTTGTTGAGGGCTTTCACTTGGATAAGGAAAGCTAGTTGAGCTGGTAACTGAGGATCGTATCCTTTGTGGTCAAAGGATACAAGATTGGAATCCTTAGGATCAACCCCACCAATGGCTGAAAACAAAGCCTGCCTTTGGGATGGGTAATTTTGTAGTACTTCAAGAGTCGACATAGCGGATGGTGATTGGGCCAAATCTTCCACTATGTTATAATGCTGCGCTGCTCTGGCACGAGGATTAAATGTTGACTTGTGTATTACTCCCTTCGGCGGTTTTGTTGTTAATTCAGGAATGATGGGTGGTACAACTTCTGTCGAAGTTGTTGTCGAACTACTTGGTTGATATTTTTCCTTGCCGTTCGACAGCTGCAGATTCCCGTAATCTTTGTTCCTTGTCGAAATCAAAGCATCATTTTGCTGCTTCGAAATCGACAACATTAGCACTTGCGACGGGGAAGAATTTCCACTATCAACCAGATTTGTGCCTAGATTTGGAAACGGGTCAGTTAACATAGCTGAGGTTTGCGAACTCTTAAAGAATCTTTTAAGCTCAGCTTTGTATGGACATTATTTCGTCCAGTGATTCTCATCACATATCTGACACCCGAAGGGGGGTGGTTTCCTATCTCCAGGAGGGTTTGAAGAAGTTTTTCCAGGAGATGACTCTCCTTGTTTCTTCTTCTTCCCTTTGTTTTGTTTCTTCTTGCTTCCTGGTTGTTTGGTTTCTTTGCCTTTATCTGCTGATACGGCATTTACTTCCGAAGCAAGAATTTCGTCTTTTGCATTTTGATCTAAAATCTTACGGGCCTTCTTGGAGTTGGCCTTTGTCGATTTCGCGTTTGTCGTGCCAATCACGCCATCACCGGCATGAGAGTCATTGTTTGATTTAGGAGGAGGAGGAATTGAGAATTCCGGTCTAGGGGCGTCAGGTATTTTGTCGTAGAGCGTGCCAGACTGAGTATAGACCAAGTCTAGATATTGCGCACGAGCGATAACTTGCTCTTCCGTTACGACTCCCCCCTTCGCCACATCTTCCGTTATGGCAGGAAGTAACGACTTGATAAACCATTCAGCTAATAGCTGATCGGGAATGTACGTTTTTACCATCCTACGATGACGTCGCCACTCATGTATATGATCAGATATGTGAGTGGCTGTTGTCTGTTTGAAGTTGGTTAAGATTTCCGTTCCCGTTTCATACCTTATCAGTAATTGAAAATGGGTTAAGAAAGTCGTGGCTAAGGTGCTGAAATTGTCGAACGAAGCTCTAGGCAATTCAATATACCATTTTGCCGCTGGACCCATTAACGTCCTCTGAAAAAGGCGAAGCCTTATCGAATCATCGTTTAGGGTGTTTGATGAACACCATAGATGAAATGTCATCATGTGATTCGATGGGTCCTCACCTGGATTTCCATTAAATTTAGGAATATCTGAAGGAAGTTTGTGAGGAATTGCTGGCCACCAAGGGGCATAAGCAATTGGATCGTTTGTTAACCGGTGTAAATCGGGTAACTCTAAAGTTGCCACGAATGGTAACTGTTGATTCAAGTTAGGTGAAGCATACCCAGGATACGATGGAATTGCCTGAGTAGTTGGCCTTTGCATACCAGCATAATGTAATTGATGTTGGTATGACTGATACGGTTGGTGGACATGACCACCGAAAAGTGGTTGATTTTGACCGTTTTGAATGTACGGTTGTCTACTGTTCGCAAAGATCTGCTACTCAGAACCTTGGTATACTTGTTGGAATTGTGGTTGTCGATATTTCACCAGCCACGGTTGCGAAGCCATGTTCTGTTGCGCTATACTAACCATTGGACCAAGGTGTGGGGTAATTGTACCCGTTTGGACCTGTGTCGCCCCACCAGTTGGCGATTGTGGTTGAGTCACAGGGTCAAGGGGCTATTGCATTACAACTTGAGAAATCTGAGGTTGACATATAACAGGCGACGTTTGAACTTGTGACACTGTTACAATAGCTGGTGTTGTCGGGATGTTCGACATAGGTACATATTGTTGCATAGAATACACAACCCTTGGTTGTTGGGGTAGTATAGGTACCCAACCACTTGATGTAATTCCAGTATAACCTGAATACTGTTGTGAACTCCCGTATGGATATCCTCCCGGAGGGGGTAATGAAAGGGCATACTGCCCCCCATACGGTGGTAATCTGGAACTCAAGGGGATTGTCTACCCTTGGGGACTGGATTTCCCAAATTGACCTCCGAATGGATCAATTTGTCGAGTCTCAACATAAGAGTTGCCGGATATTATTCCAGAAGAACAAACAAGAATGGACCACACTGTCGAAATAGTCCCTGGATGGACTCCTTCTAGCGGTTGTGAGCTAGTCGGGACAGATGGTATGTCGGCAAAGATTGTCGGAGTGACGACAGGGAGTTCTGCTATCGCTGTGTTAGTCGACACAGTCCTAGATGTTGATGGTTGTTCAGACATTTTGAGTCTATCCAAAAGATTACCTAGCGATTCTATAGGAACTTCCACTGTTGGTAGACTAACTTCTGATGTCGAAGGAAATAGAGTGACCCCGACTCCAAAATGTGTTGGAGTACTTGCTTGCGGATCTTCTATAATTTCCTCTATCACAATCAAACCAGGTGGAAGGGGAAGACCGTCAGGTCCGTAAAATATTTTTGGTGCCGAAGAAGGGGTTGAATCAACAGCGACAGATGTTTGAGGAACAAGACTCTCTGAACCGGCTACAGATGGAACTGGTTCAGTAACACAAGTGTTTGCTCTCAGACTAGGATCAGTATCACTGTCCCTCTGTGGCCGTTGAACTTCTTCTGTAGAGGCAGGGTTTCCAGAAATGTTTGGAGTAACCAGAATCTCAGATGTTGTTGGAACACTTGTTCTAACTTTGATAGGAGATTTCGAACCGGTTAAACGAGTCCGCTTTGTCCGTACTGTTTTCGATTCCGGAGACAAAGATGGTTGACTCGTAAGCCTCCGCGAACGACGGGGTTTCAATTGAATTTCTTCCACGATTGTGGATTACTCGATCAACCAAAATACAAAAAGGGGAAAGTGTGTTTCCGAATTAAATGAATTTTTAGACGCTTTAGACACAACTTGCTTTTTCAATTTTAAAGAGTCGAGAAAAAGCTAAAGATGACTTTAGTCTCCTTCGATGTTTTAACGAGCCCGAAGCGACAAATGCTCGGATGGACTTTTTCCGTTATAGAGTCTGAAAAAGGCTAAAAGGAACTGCTCTGGAGTTCTAGGTAGAGGGTGTGCCAAACTTTTCACAAAACCGCATAATACTTTTTAAGGTACGGGCGGTCAATCTTCCCGAATGCTGTGTTCAGTGCATTGCGATCAGTAGGGTGGCCGACACGACTTCCTAAGGATAAAGGTTTTATGCCTATAGGGATCTCCCAATATATACTCGACGGTACGTGGGAGCACAATCCGTACTGGCGCTATCGTCTCTCAGGAGGAATCACCCAACCATCAGCGAGATCGAGAGTCACTAGGTTTTACGACGCCGGAACACGTCTCTAGCCTAGACCTCTATGTTGTGCGTTAAGTTACAAAGCGTTGTTAAGTTCATTCAATTTATTTTAGGTTGATCTTTCTTAGAAGTTTGCCTTTTTGGATCACCACGAGATGTATGATACAATTCCTAAATGCAGTCTAAAGATGATAAGCAAGCTTTTATATCTTTTCAACAATGAAAATCCTAGCTACAAGGGGAAAAGAAAGACACAATCTTTTCTCAAAGAGCATAGAGCACACTGTAAATGCACTTTTCCTAAATCAAAGCATGCAAACTATCAAAATGCAAATGCACATATGCATGTATTTGTTTTCGCTTTCTTAATATTGATGCCTAAAAAGAAAGCTGTTGTACAAATTTGAATTCGATTTCAAGTGAAAACATAAACAAGCTCCTTTTTCGAAATCAAAAAGACGATTACGACACTTTATGATTTACTTGTTTCGACACTAGAAATGCATAAATTCAAACCAAACGACAAAAGTAAAAGCTTAATCAACTGTGAACAGCAAACAAACTCACTCCTAAGATCAAAACGACACTTACGACAGGTCTAGATCTAAGGGCGACAGTATGACTAGTTTACTTTTGTAATGGGAAACTGCAAATGATGTAACAAATACACAAAGAACAAATACAGTTTCTTTATACAACTGAGGTAGAATTGAGGCAAAGAAAAGTGGTTTCAGATAGGTACACTGACTGATAACAGGCTGCAAGAAACAGAGATAAAACTGAGCAAAAGGAAGCAGGGAACCACAGCTGCACAAGGCAAGGGCTGATCAACGCACCCTCAGCACAGAGAAAATGAACTTCAGCGCAGGTATCCTTCACGGGACCTACGTTGAAATGCAGAACCTCTTCACAGAGTCTGCGCTGAAGCAGAAACTAGAGTTGTCTCTGGGTTCTGGGTCACGGTTTGCAGTTTAATCTACAGTTTTTGGCCGGATAAAAGCTATCAATCAGGTACAATTAGGAGGATGATTTAAAGGAGGACTAAGATCTATCACAAAGGGCTGTTAGAGCACTTGTGGATCAGTTGTTCAGATCATAAAAACAGGCCCAGTGAGTGGACTAGAGTGGCAGATCTCTACTTTGCATTTGAAAATGGCAAATGCATTTCGATTCGGCACTCCTAAGTTTATGAGAAGAACAACAATAGAAACACAAATAAACTAACAAGATACTTTCCCCAGCGGAGTCGCCAATTTGTTGTTGGGAAAAGTATCCAATTCGGAATGCCCCTATCCCACTCTAAGGTGTGATAGTGCCTTAGCAACAAACGAGGTAAACTAATTGAGTATTCTTCTTTATGAAATGTAAATGAGGAAGAAGGATGTAACTAACCTGTGTCTTCCGCTAGTTTGTCGATCCAAATCACTCCTCTCTTCAGTAGCTCCCAGCTTCTTGCTCCTTCACCGGCCCAGCTTCACCGAATTCCTGCAAGATCACAAGAGAGAGAAACTACACAAAGATACAAATATACATTCATAAAAAGCTCAAGATCAGATTAAGCTAAACATGTAAGCATAACAAAACATCATTGGTACACAGCATGTAGGAGAAACTCAAATAGTTTATTGATAGAATAAGAAAGTCCAAGAGGAGATACAACCAAGTGAGTTCCGATCCAGCATCTACCTCCCAGCAAAGGAATCCCTTCCTCTCCTCCAACAAAGCATAAATCACCCAATGTACTAATCTCAACCTCAAACCAACAACAATTCTCTGCAAAGTACAAAATTCCAGCCTCCTGAACCTCTGGGTGAGAGATCCATATATAGATGTAAGCAGAGAGGATGAGTCAGCTTATGTTTTGACTTGTGGCTTTTCTCTGTCAGTTCTTGCTTCCACTTGGAGGTTGAAAACCTCTTACTCATCACTAGTCGAATTCATTGAGGCAAGTGTCATTGGAGAAGATTCTGGAAGCTTCCATGGGTCTTTCCACCTCATTGAATGAGCTTGCCATTTGTCATTTCCCGCTCAGCGCGCCCTGGTAGTGCTTCCACCTGCGTTGTAGTGCACCTAGCCAGTGTAGTCTTTGCATTTCAACGCAGGCAGCTAGTGGAGCCTCTGAATTGATCCTGAATTGACTGTTTCTGAGTGGTTTTTGGTGGAGAACTTCTGGGAGAAGCTGTCATTGGTTAACCTTGTTCCTTTAGGAGCTGTAACAACATCTTTAGGGACTTTGGATCCCTTGAATTATGGACATTTCATGCTTATAGCTGTAAGGCACAAAAATGTCTATAACATTATGATTAACAAGTCTTACACTGTTTATGTTTAACGGGTCCAATGAAGGGGTAACTCAATGTTGTTTTCATATTTAAAGAGTTTGAAAAGACACGAAAGAAAACTCGTTCAATTCTTTCAACAGAAAATTTTAACAAGCCTGGAGAAAGTAAAGCTCAGTGTTTTTCAGTTTTAGGGGGTTAGGATAAAAACATATGTAAACTCCATAGTGTGCTTTTTCATAAATTTAGTCTCTCAAGGCTGGAAAAGGGTAAAATAATGTAGGAGAGAACTCTATTGAAAGGGCACCATTTTCAACGTATACCATTTTCGTAAATAGTCTAGTTTAGTCCGTAAAAGGGGTAAACTTATAATGAATAGGCGACTATTCATTTACTTTTATGAGTTTGAATAGTCAAGTACTTGACAATCTTTTCATGTTTAGGGAGTCTGGAAAGAGCTTAAAGAGAACGAGTTCGAAAAAGTGATAAAAATGTACTCATCGATAAAATGATTCATTTTCATAAATAACCTATTTTCTGCACATTTAAATTAAAAAATTATCGTCACTGCTCAAAAACATAGTAAAAACATTAAAACATTGGATATTTAGATTCTAAAGACAAAAATAATATTTTAATGGGCCTAAAAAGCTTATAAAAGTCCAAAAAGTAAAAAAATATTTTACCATTTGTGTTTTTTACCATTTGAGAGTGATTAAGTGAATTTTTCACCAAAAACTTTAAAGGTGGATTCTAGCCAAACCGTCGAACCAAAACATGAGCTGCATTCTAGAAGTAAGATATCTTCTGATATCTTTGTTTTGATTGCTTTCATTTTTATTTTCACCATGTATTTAGTTTTTTTTGGGGGGTTTTATTAATTCAAAAATCACCCTCAGTGTGCGCAGTCTCTCTTCATTGGGTCCGTGCACACTGACCCGATTTTTTACATGTAAAATCAAGATTTGCATTTCTTAAGCTAGAACTGCACAAATCTACATTGCTCTTAAAAGGAAGTCATGCACAACAATGGGGGCTTATAAAAATTAATTAAAATGCCCAAATTTCTTTGCAAAAATCGTCACATAGTTTTCTATTGATATTAGATGTTTATTTGCAGTGTTTTGACCTACAAAAATGGTGTGGAGGGAGAGAGAACAAAAAAGACAGGATGTAGTGGATTTGAATCATCTAGAAATAATACAAGCTTTGAGAGACTATGTCCTATACAAGTTTTTCATGATCCCAGGCATGAAGGCCCAGCTAGATTTGCTGGAATGGATGGTGAGAAAATGGAATGTGCAGGAAGAGTGCTTCCAAATTTGGGATCATAGACTCACCATATATGTTGATGACATATATTTCTTGACTGGGATCTCATGCCATGGAGTTGACATTTCTTTGTATGGGCACAAATGAGTTGGTGAAACAACTGCCACCTACCTAGTGCAACATTGTATTCCAGAGTCCAAACTCAAAGACAGATGAATTAATATCAAAACCATTGAGAGGATTTCTTTGAGGACTATTTATTTTACTGTTGCATGATTATATGTAAGTGCAACAATTCTTTTGCTCACCAAGGCTCAGATGCATATTTCTATAGAGTGCTTGCAACCTACGATATTCAACTGGTGTGAAGGGGTAGTTGTCAACCGCAAAGGGAAACTAACTAGAGTGAAAATTGACAAACAATTTTTTTTTGGGTATGGTGCCATTGTGATCTCGTTCAATCTAGATAAGATCCCCCTTATTTCCCCATGGGTATCCATAGATGTAGGAGGACGACAAGATCCTTCTACTGTGAAGTGGGTTACGTTGATGGCACACCACGGTGGTGGTGATGGCCTAAATGTTCGATATAATCCTGATTTATTTGGATGGTTGGAATGTCAGATCATTATGATCGAGGACTTTCCATATGTAGGCATGGATTACATAGGTGATCTAGATATCCCACTTTCAGCTGGAATGTAGTGGGGTGACCTAGGTAAAAATTTCACATTTTGGTTGTTTTTTATTTTTCATTTTTTTGTTTTGTTTTTTTGGATCCAAAACTAACTATCCGAAATAATCATGCAGATGTGGGCCTAGCAAGACCAGCAGGACTACACCGATTCAACAGACGTGGTGAGAAGCTAGGAGCTCTCATAGTATGAACCTTGATGCAATAGAGGCTTTGACTGAGATAGAGCACAACCTAGAGAGGTTGACCCTAGATATCCCAGATGTTGGGATTGATGATTTGCCTCTCCATTACTAGAGACATACCGTGGGGGTTCCTGGATTGATTAGTCACTTGCTATGACGAATAGGTCACGCTATCGTCTGCTTCCATGATCATCATGCATAAATGATAGTCATAGGGCTACATTTTGTTTTTTTTTTTTAATTTTTTTTTTTATATATTAACATGTTCAGATAATAAAGGCCATGAGGCCTCATGTCTTGGATGAAATTTTGTAAAGCCACACTTTTTACAGACATTTTGACTAATGAAAACCACTACTTATTATCTCAGTTTATCTTGTATAATATGTGGATGAATATGTGTTTCTTTTTTTATAGATGTTACAAATGATGGTTTAACACATAATCAACCTATGCATAAGTAATCAAGTGTAACACAAGATAAGTAGGAGAAGTAGCAAGAAATCGTAAAAAGATGTTAAAAAAATTGTCACACACAAAACATGATACAATAATTTATAATGCACCCATGGAGAGGCACATGCCCCACCGAGCTTTGTTTGATCTGCGTAAGTAAATGATAAATTACTGTTAGGCAGATGAAATGAAGGCTTATTGATAAAATCAAATAACAAACTCGATTTAAAGGGGGGATTGTTTCATTTTTTAACAAACTTGAGACAGAACTATGCTCATGAATTTTATAAATCAATTTCATTTTTTTGCGAGCTTGAAAAGAAAATAATTATGCTAAGACTTTGTTTCATTTTTTGACAAGGTTGACATAGTAAAGAAACATCCTCACAAGAACTTGTTTCATTTTTTTAATGAAGTTGACACAACAAAAGAACCATCCTCATAGGCACTTGTTTCATTTTTAACGAGGTTGACACAGTAAAAGAACCATCCTCATGGGTATTTGTTTCATTTTTAATGAGGTTAACATAGTAAAAGAACCATCCTCCTAGGTGACCTAGATCATGGCTTCCATTTTGAAGAAACACATGCCAAGCGATACTTCCCGACCATGGCTTCCAAGAGATCTTCATCATAAGGAAGAATAGCTCTATGGAAAGAGAGCATGTGAAGAGAATCAAAAGGGGAAAGAAAATCGATTTCAAATTCCCTTGTAGGGTTCCCTATGTAAGTTACTGGATCTAAGTCAAAAGAAATCGATAAAACAATGAGAGGCTTGCTTACATCGGTAAATGAAAACATGGGACTAGTTGCCACATAATCAACCCTATGGCAGGGTAGATACCATTTCCATATAAGGAACATTCAAGGATGGAAGATGGTTGGTAGTCGAATCAAGACCAACAAACGAAAGCTGATCAATCATCAAAATGTTTCCATTGTGAGGAAAAGACATTAGTCGAAAGAGCGTGGACATGACAACTTTCATAGCATAGACATAGTATTTCCTAATGAGAAAATTTAAATCCAAGGGGCCTTGGACTACCATAAGGTCAATACAAACAATTTTTCCTTCTAGAGTAATAAGAAACTTAGGAAGGATCCATAAAGGTTCACTGATGGTTCTTTTGAAGTCCAAAATATTCTATGTAATAGGCACAAGCTGAGGGGAACCCAAAGCTTTCCAAGTGGATGAGGATAAAATAATGGCATAAGAGCCCTAATCTACATTTGTGTGACACACATTCTTACCATAAACCTTCATAGTGATTTGGAAAGGGAAGGAAGAAGGGAGATGAGACTCTTTTAGTCTACTCTAGAAAAGGAAATAACTTTAGTACTTGGAATGGGTTTCATGAAAACAGATGACATGCCCCCATGTGTAGAAGAATATGAAGTAACAAGAAGAACCTGAGTGATATTACTTTCACTCTCTAAATGGAGAGTGGGATTGACCAATGATGGAATCAAGTCGACCACTTGATCAACCAATGGCTTATCAACTTTAGTGATATGTGTTTCACTCTCCAATGGAAGAGTGGGATTGACTATACTTGGAATTAAATCAATCACTTTGTTAACTGTCGATAGGCTGGGAGAAAGTTTACAGTAACCAGTTGGAAATTGTTGCTGTGAAACAATAAATTTTTGCATCAATTTTGAGGCTTCATCCATATGAGGGAAAAGGTGACTATGTTGAATCCTTTTGCATAACTTACAAGGAAGCCTATCTTTACCCTTTTTCCTAGGAACTTGACAATCACTAGTTGATGGATCAATAATAAGTTGATAAGAATTTTATGACCAAACTTCTAAGACCTTAGGAATACTAGGAAAATTGATAAGGAAGTGGTCACCCTTACAAATATTGCAAAGGTGTTTTGGCTTGAGATGCATATTGGAGGTTTCCTCATCATTACCAATACTTACAACCATGGTTGGTTGGTTGACTTATTTCTTATCTTGCTTCTTCTTCTTCTTCTTAGTGACTTGGTTACTAGCATCAAGGCTTTTACCAAGCGAAGAAGAAGAAAGGGTGGAGGACGTGTTGAGTGAAGAAGGTAAAGGGTCAACATGAGGTTGGTGATGTTGAGATGGTGAACTTAGTTGAGGTGGAATAGTTTGTTTATTTTGGATTAAAGAAGTTGAAAATAACCACACTGGTAAACCTATTGTGAACTCCAAAATCACAGAGATCAATGTGAAAAGTGAGTAAAGATAGAGCGGGTGGAACCAGTTACATTGACAACATGCTTAATGTATACGATCTGGTGCAAGTAACTTCACTTATGCCATCTTGAGTGAAGAATACCATCCAAAAAGGTCTAAGTGAATCTAGCCAATGTTTGTTCCAGGTACAATGGAGACTTCCCCTCTATTGTCACCTTGGCTAATAGCCCTAAGATTATGGTCTCTAAGGTTACCACTTAAGACAATTTAACTTGGGGGAATAGTTGCAGATTAGACGTACACGCGAGGGTAGAGTAACAAAGCTCAATTCCCTTGAAAGTTCCTCAACATGGTTAATATGAGGTTTACTTCCAAGTGACTCCCAAGTACCTTTCGACACCATTTTTAATACGTGTAAATCACTCTATTGTAACCAATGAAGTGGGGTTGATCACTCCACTGGGTCTGACATGATCTCATGCTTAACTCCTTTGTAAGGGGAGCTTCATAGAGCCAAATTACAGTAAATGGATTTACTTCCTATCGCAAGATTCTAATATTTGTTTGCAGCTTTGGAAAGTTAACTCACTTCCCTATTCCAAAGCCCTAAAACCTGATCTAATGTAGGTGGAAGAGAGCTCTAAAATAATAATAATTCTAAATTAATTTTATTCGCACTATTTTTAAAGTTGTTACTTACTCAAAGGGTAAATGGATGTGAAACAGATGGTGTTATGACTTGACTCAAAACTTTAGTGCAATCGAACATGATATTGTAATATTTTCATTTCGATGAATTGTAACTAAAAAAGGGAAGAGTTTTCAATAACTTTTCAAAAATACAAGAATCAATGAATTGTTTTCAAGATACAAATAAGAGAGTGCATAATACACGATTCTTGGATATTTTTCGATAAATGTAACCTAAATTCCTCAAAATCTAAGTTAGAAGAAGCAAAATTTTGATCTTAACAACTTCTTACATACCCAAAAACAAACAATGAATTCTTCCTTCAACAAACACAAGACATAATTTCAATGTGACGTAATGGGTTACAAATCACTGTAAGTAGAAGATTGTGTTGTCTTATAGAGAGATATAATCAATATTCACTTTGATAAAACAACAAACTCCCAATCACAGGAGTTGCCTTAAAAAAACCTAAATGTTCTTAATACTAACGGTTCTTTGCAATTATGAAAACAAAGTACTTAGTGTGAGATTTTGACATAAAAAGGATAGACTCAAACTATCTCAACAATGGTTGATCCTTCTTTTGATTAACTAGAAATTCACGAGATCAAACCTTGAACCTTAAATTTCAAAAACAAAAAATTCTTCAAGAAGGGAACCCAAAACATCAAATCAAAATAAAGAGGAGATTTCCAGAAGGTAAACATGTATAACTAAACACAACAATTAAAAGTTCAAGGACTCAACAATGGGAAAGCTTAAATTTTCAAAAAATTTCTACGTGTGCACAAGAAATGAATATGATTTAGTGCGTATACACACTATTGCTATAATATAAGTGCACAAAAATATTCTCCATGACTAAAGATAAAGTGTGCACCTTAGGAAAATTTTAGAAAAATTAAAAATAATCCAAACAAATCACAAAATTCTAATTTTTGATGTATTTCAGATACTCAGACATGGCTATGAAAAAAGGATCAAAATTCGAAATGCAGAGATGATGGAGAATGAGATGTTCCCTAGTATGGTTGCCAATTTTTTAGGTAGACTAATCCTTCTTGTGAACAAGATGGATCTCCATAGATCTCAAATGAAATGTAGTAACAAATAAGAAAAGATCTGCTACCGTTCCTTAGCTTATGACTGATTGAAACAAGTAATATGCAAGGAATAGCTTACCGATTTAGTGAAGTGCTTGTTGAAGTGCTTTCATTGCCTTCCATAGTTGGATTCTCCTCAATTCTTTAGAGACAATTACAATTCTTTCTGCAACTTTTCCATGATGTTCGAAAGGATATTTGCATAATCAGAAACACAGAAAGGATCAATGCATCTAGCATATAGAATTAAAGATAAATGGTTGAATCTTTATATTAATAAAACCAAGGGATTGGTATTATAAACGCAAGGGAATAATAAAACCAAGGGCTTAATACTAAAACCCCAAGGGATTATGAACCCAAGGGAATAATATTGAACCCAAGGGATTAATATTATAAACCCAAGGTATATAAACACTAAGATAAATATTACAAACCCTAAAATAAATATGGTTGAACATGGTTGATTTCCATATTGAGACAATCCTTATCACAATGCGACATTGGACCATGGTTTTCAATGCTTGACCATGATTGATTTTCATAGTGAGACAATCTTTGTCACAATGCGATGTGGACGATGGTTAATTTTCATATTGAGACAATCTTGATCACAATGTGACGTTGGACCATGGTTGACCATGATTTGAACCCAAGGGATTAATATTATAAACCTAAGGTATATAAACCCCAAGATAAATATTATAAACCCTAAAATAAACATGGTTAACCATGGTTGATTTTCATATTGAGGCAATCCTTATCACAATGCGATGTTGGACAATGGTTTTCAATGTTTGACCATGATTGATTTTCATATTGATACAATCTTTGTCACAATATG
Source organism: Pinus tabuliformis (assembly GCA_031772625.1). Classification (NCBI taxonomy): domain Eukaryota; kingdom Viridiplantae; phylum Streptophyta; class Pinopsida; order Pinales; family Pinaceae; genus Pinus; species Pinus tabuliformis. The sequence goes on from CM062808.1 coordinate 892,534,636, forward strand.
ACATTGGACCATGGTTGACTATGATTGACTTTACAAAACATGGTTGACTATGATTGATATTATAAATCCAAGGGATTTGTTATGAAACCAGCTCACAAAGAGATAGAAAAGATAGACCAACACCTTAGAAATAAGCCTCTTCGAGGGGGCAACCTCCTTTGCATTACACAAATGAACAATTATTAGATGATTCAAATGAAAAAACATCCTTTCTATATAGGAGTCTATGGGGTCACAATATAACCAAGTCGAACTAACAATAATAATATAAAGGCACAAAAATAACAATAGAGGGATTCTATGGGGCACAATAATAACAATATGGGGACAATAGGGGCACAATAATAACAATAAGGGATACAATGACAATAGTGATGGGGGGATCACTAATATTATAGGGACCTAACATGCCCTTCTCCTTCAAAAAAGTGTTTTCCTCAATGCTTGAGTAGTTCTGGATGTTTTTGTATAAAATTCTCATCCTCCCATGTGGAATCTTCAATGGGTAAGTTCTTCCACTTGATGAGATACTCTAAAATTGATCTATTTTGTAGCTATCGAGTTCTTGTTTCTTTGACTGCTTTAGGTTCCAATATGATTTTTCCTTCCTCATCAAGTTCTGGAAATATTGTCTGAACTGGAAGCTTGTCACTAATAACCTTATTTAAGCATGAAACATGGAAACCTGGGTGCACTCGAGAAGCTGCAGGAAGCTCCAACTTGTATGCCATAGTACCTACCTTTTGCAACACCTTGTACGGACCATAATACTTTGGTGATAATTTATTATCCTTCTTAGCTTGATTGAGGGACATTTGTTTATATGGCTGTAGCCGTAGGAATAAACAATCACCTACATCAAAACTTCTTTCGCTGCGATGTTGATCTGCATGCTATTTCATTCTATTCTGTGCCAAGGTGAGGTTATCCTTTAAGAGTTGGAGAACTTGTTGCTGATGCTCGATGTGATATTCCACTACTTGAACCTTAGAATTTTCTCTTAAATATGATGTGATGTATGGTGGATGATATCCATAAAGTGCCATAAATGGGGTCATTTTTGTTGCAGTGTGGAAGGAACTGTTATACCACCATTCAGCCAAAGGCAACCATATGACCCATTGTGTCGGTTTATCAGATATAAAGCAACGAAGATATCCTTCCAAACATTTGTTTACTATCTCAGTTCGCCCATTAGATTGAGGATGATAAGATGAGCTATGGGCTAACTGAGTACCAAGACAAGAAAATAATTCTGTCCAAAAATTTCCAGTGAAAATGGGACCTCTGTCACTTACAATAATCTTTGGGTTTCCATGTATCTTTTGAATTTTTTACATAAATGCAGTAGAAACTGTACTCTCTTTAAATGGATGAGATAATGTACAAAAGTGTGCATACTTGGTAAGTCTGTCCACTACCACCATGATAACACTCTTTCCTTTAGACTTGGGTAAACCTGTGATGAAATCCATTGAGACCTCCTCCCAATGTTGGCTTGGAATGGATAAAGGTTGTAATAGTCCTGGAGTCTTAATTGTTTCAACTTTATTTTGTTGTCAAATCAAACATTCCGTCACAAAATTTTGAATATCTGATTTAAGGCCATCCCAAAAAAAATCCTTCTTAACCTTATGGTAGGTTTTTAGAAATCCTGAGTGCCCTCCTAAGGGAGAGGTGTGCAATTCCCTAAGAATATTTTGTTTGAGTTGGGAATTATTACATAGGTATACACGATCCCTGTACCATAACGAATCATTGTTCTAGATAAATGTATCAGATGTAATGGGATCTTGTTGTATCTTTTGAATAAGTGCCCACACTTCCTCGTCATTCTTCCATTCAACCCTTGCTTCATTTTTCCAATCTGGTTGGATAATAGAAACGGCACAAAGAAATGCTTCCACGTCCTCATCCTTTCTTGAGAGTGCATCTACCACAACATTTTTCTTCCCTTTTTTGTAGATGATTTCAAAGTCATAACCCAACATCTTTGTGACCAATTTTTGTTACTCTTCTGAAGATAATATTTGTTCTAAAAAGTATTTAAGACTATCATGATCTTTTTTTACCTTGAAGTGTCTTCCCATTAGGTAGGGTCACTATTTCTTAAGTGCATGTAGTATTGCCAACATTTCCTTCTCATAAATAGCTTTGTGTAAATACTTTCCTTTGATTGGATGACTTTTGAAAACAACATGTCTTTCTTCTTGCATTAAAACAACACCAATTCCATTTCCCGAGGCATCACATTCCACAATAAAGGCTTTTGTGAAGTCTGGTGTAGCTAAGACTGGTGCTTGGCACATTACCTCTTTAAGATGTTCAAAGGCCTTCATTTCTTCTAGAGTCCATGAAAATGCATCTTTCTTCAATAATGTTGTTATTCTCCCATAATTCTTAACAAACTTGCGATAATACCTTGTCAACCTGAGAAATCTTCGTAGATGCTTTATGGATGTGGGGATTTTCCATTCCTTAATGGTTTTAATTTTGCTAGGGTCTACCTTAACACCTTCATGAGATACAATATGACCTAGATATTCCACCTCTTGTACTCCAAAGAAACATTTGGAGATTTTTGCATATAATTGTGTCTCCTCCAATAGTTTGAGCACCATGTCAACATGTTGGACATGATCCTTCCAAGATTTGTTGCAGATTAGTATATCATCAAAAAATACTAACACAACTTTTCTAAGGAAGGGTTTGAAGATGGAATTCATCAAACCTTGAAATGTAGAAGGTGCATTAGTAAGGAAAAAAGGCATGAACAAAAATTCATAATAACCCTCATGAGTTCTAAATGCTATTTTTGGAATGTATTCAGTGTTCATTCTGATTTGATGATATCTTGAACAAAGATCCAACTTGGTGAAGTAAATTGATCCATGCAATTCATCCAATAATTCATCAATGACAGGAATGGGAAATTTATCTTTAATAGTGAGCTTGTTGAGCTCCCTATAATATGGACACATGTGCCATGATCCATCCTTTTTGTGAACTAATACTACTAGAGTAGATAAAGAACTTTGACTAGGTTGAATTATACCAGCCTCTAGCATTTCTGCAACCATACGTTCAATTTCACTCTTTTGGGCATAGGGATATATGTACGGCCTGATGTTTGGAGGAAAAATTATTAGAATCAAATGAATAGCATGATCATGATCACAAATAGGTGGGAGACCTTTGGGAGTCTCAAATACCTTGGAATGATTGTCGAAGACTTTTTGGAGATCTGGAGAAATAGATGATTTCAATGTGAGAACCTCTAGTGAACATAATTGTGCAATTACACCTCGTTGTTCCTTCTTTAGAAGCTTTGTCATACTGTTAGAGTTGATTATCTTTCCCAGTTTCCCTACCATACCCCTTAATTCAACTTCCTTTCCTTCTGCAAAAAATTTCATGAAAAGTTCTTGAAAATTAAAAGCTATTGTACCCAAGGATTGTAGCCATTTGAATCCTAGTACAACATCAACACCACCCATTGGAATGGAAAGCATTGGGTTATTCAATACATATTCTCCCATGGATAACTTGATATTGTGGCACTTTCCAGAGCAATTTATGGTTCCTCCACTTGCAACCATCACTTGACACTCTCGTGCTGGATATAGGAAGCAATTCAATTCCTCTGCTACCTTAAAATGAATAAAATTATGGGTACTTCCTGAATCAATCAAAACTATTACCTTTTTCTTATTGATATGTCCTTCTATCTTGATAGTTTGGGGAGTGGTAATTCCAGCCAATGCATTACAAGATATGGTTAGATTCATTTCTTCTTTATCTAGGGTTTGTTCTTGGAGTATATCCTCTTATTTTGACATTTGTTGTTCCTTTTCTTCCTCCTCTTCACAATCTATGTAGAATAATTTCTTCTCAGCACACTTATGACCTTTAGTGTATTTTCTATTACAACTGTAACAAAGCCCTTTTGCTCTTTTTTCTTCCAATTGTTGTAGTGTCAACCTTGTAGGTTGTGGAAGGCTAGGGGAAACAACACTTCCATATTTATAGTTGTGAGTGGTAGGCTTCTTGGTTACCATAATTTTGATTTCCATTTTTATTGCTAACCTGAATGCCTTCTCCAATCAATCAGGTTCCCAAAGGTAAACCTCATGTTGGATATTATCCTTTAAAGTCCATATGAACACATCAATCCTATGCTCCTCTGGAATATCTTTCACCCTTATGTTCAATTTTTGGAAGTCCTCAATGTGCTCCATCATTGAACCCTTTTGTTTGAGATTTATCAATTGGCTAAAAAATGTGTTTCTTTTTGTATCCTCATAATGTGCTATCATTTCTTCCATAAAAATTGCCCAAGTGACAATTTTTATGAGAACAAAGCAATTGATACCATACAAACTGATTTGGTTCCAAATATGAAGTTGAAATAGGTACCCTTCATGTGTTTTTCACATTATGGAGATCGAAGAATTTCTCCATCTGTAGTATCCATGTTCCGGGATCCTTGCCGTCAAAATTCCTCATATCAATTTTTGGAACATGGTGGGTCTTCAATCTAACATTAGAGGCTATGAAATCATGATTAAAATTTATTTTGTTCTCATCATGAGTTTCCTTTACTACCCTTTCACCATTAGTGACCATTTCTTGTAGCAACTTATTCAAATTTATCTTCAATTCTTCCATATTATCGTCCATGCCATTCATCTTAGCATCCATGCCATTCATCTTAGCTTCCATCTTAGCATCCATGCCATTGATCTTAGCTTCCATCTTAGCATCCATGCCATTCATCTTGGCTTCATTTACCTTTAATGAGAGTGAAATTTGTTGTACTTGGCCTCTATTGTGGTCTCCTCTTCTTGTTCATAGAAGCTTGCTTTCTTTTCTACTTCCTTCCACTGCCTCTTTTCTTCTTCTTCCTTTCTCCCTTATAGAATCCCTAAGAGTAGTGGTGGGCTGAGTTTTAGGCCAATCCAATTGAATTTCAACCTTTGCATAGATTTCTTATACATGGGTGTCCTATTTAGTGCCTCTCTCAACCTTTGAGGAGAGTGATACTCTCTTATCTTTAATCTGTATGGTAGTGTGTTCCATATTCTCAGGCAAGCATGTATTCTATCATCTCCTAACAACCTGAACATGTCCTAAAAATGTGAAATTCCTTGCTCTTGGGTAGCAAGATACCTGGGTGCAAGTTGAGGGTCATTTGCAATAAAATTATGAGTACTAATGAGGGCCATGGGATTTGATCTTTCAGCTCTGATAACAAGAGGTTTAGTTTTCTCTCTTTCCAATATATTCTTAATCTTTGTAGCCCTTGACTCCTCATGGTTCATCCATGATGCCAAAGCCATCATTTGTAAATCTCTTAGCTTGGCATTAGGGTCCTATACATTCATGTCTGTTAGGGCCATGTTGTGCAAATAAAACTCAACCATCATGGCCCTATCTTCTAGTGCGCTATGATCACAAAGATCAATGAAATGCCTGTTGTCTTGAAATGGCATGGTGCCTCTCTATGCTAGGGTCTTGATCTGGAACTGTAGCCACTATTATTTGAGGTATATGGCATATTATTTAGCTGGAATCCTACACTGGATTGCTTCCAAAGAGAGACTGGCAATACATGCCAATTGATTCTCTCTTTCCTGCAGTTGTCCTCTCAACCATGCATTTTCTGTCTCTAGTTGATTTTGCATTATGGCCTCTCTGTCTCTCAAGCCCCTTAGCTCTCTTCCCATCTCCTTCAGTTTCTCTTCAATGTGCCTAATGTCCTCCACCCCATTTGATTTAGTGATCTGCATCCATCAATGAGTTCTGGCCCTTTCCTTGTCAAGCTTGAAGAGTGGGATAGAAATTTTTTGAGGTATGATCCTGCCTCCTTCAATAACTCCGTAGTAGGAGTCCAGGTTAGGTTGGGGGCTGGTTTCTTTTGTCTCTAGGTCCTCTTCTTTAGTTTCGTACTGCTCCCCTACCTCCAATTCCAATTTTTGTGCCTCCTGTAGGTTCAATAGAGTATCCTGTAGGACTGCTTTTGGTTCCTGTAGATTCTGCTGTGTATCCTGTAGGACTGCCTTTCCCTTGGAGGAGGTTGATCTAGTACTAGGCCTTCTCACATAGGTGATAGGAGACTTACATGAAAGAATTTTCTCCTTTTTTGTAGGGGAGTCTTCAATGACAATAGGAATTTTGGTTGATGTTTGGGATTTTCCCTATCTTGTTCTTGTGCTTTTCCTTGTCCTGAAATATAATGGGGTCCACCTCCGTCTTTTGCCTTTTTTCTTGATGGGGATGATAAGAGCAGTGAGGATAGTTGTTGCCTCTCTCTCAGTGGGTTTTGGAGACACCCTAGGTGACTCCTCCTTGATTTTTTTCCCCTCTTTTCCATATCCTTCTTCACCTATGTCTTTCCTGTCTTCTTCCTCTTGTAGATCTTCAACATCTTTATTAGTTTCCTCCTTAACATCCTCTTTTGTTTCTTCATCATCCTCCTTCTCTTTCCCCTCTTCTTCTTCATCTTCCTCATTTTCTTCTATTTCCTCCCTTGCTTCATTTATCTAAGCTGGCTGGATAATAGAAATGGCGCACAACAATGCTTCCACATCCTCATTCTTTCTTGAGAGTGCATCTGCGACAACATTTTGCTTCCCTTTTTGTAGATGATTTCAAAGTCATAATCCAACATATTTGTGACCCATTTTTGTTTCTCTTCAGAGGATAATCTTTGTTCTAAGAAGTATTTAAGACTATCATGATCCATTTTTACCTTGAAGTGCCTTCCCATTAGGTAGGGTCGCCATTTCTTAAGTGCATGTAGTGTTTCTAACATTTCCTTCTCATAAATAGCTTTGTGTAAATACTTTCCCTTGATTGGACGACTTTCAAAAGCAATGGGGCTTTCATATTGCATTAAAACAACACCAACTCCATTTCCTGAAGCATCACATTCCACACTAAAGGTTTTTGTGAAGTTTGGTGTAGCTAAGACCGGTGCTTGGCACATTTCCTCTTTAAGATGTTCGAAGGCCTTTGTTGCTTTTGGAGTCCATGAAAATGCATCTTTCTTCAATAATGTTGTCAGAGGTGCTGTTATTCTCCCATAATTCTTAACAAACTTGTGATAAGACCCTGTCAACTCGAGAAATCCTCGCAGATGCTTTATGGATGTGGGGATTTTCAATTCCTTAATGGATTTAATTTTGCTAGGGTCTACCTTAACACCTTCATGAGATACAATATGACCTAGATATTCCACCTCTTGTACTCCAAAGAAACATTTGGAGTTTTTTGCATATACTTGTTTCTCCTCCAATAGTTTGAGCACCCTGTCAACATGTTCAACATGATCCTTCCAAGACTTGCTGTAGATTAGTATATCATCAAAAAACACTAACACAAATTTTCTAAGGAAGGGTTTGAAAATGGAATTCATCAAACCTTGAAATGTAGATGGTGCATTGGTAAGGCCAAAAGGCATGACCAAAAATTCATAATGACCCTCATGAGTTCTAAATGCTGTTTTCAGAATGTCTCTAGTCTTCATTTGATTAGATGATATCTTGAACAAAGATCCAACTTGGTGAAGTAAATTGATCCATGAAATTCATTCAATAATTCATCAATGATAGGAATGGGAAATTTATATTTAATAGTGAGCTTGTTGAGCTCCCTATAATATGGACACATGCGCCATGATCCATCCTCCTTGTGAACTAATACTACTAGAGCAGAGAAAGAGCTTTGACTAGGTTGAATTATACCAGCCTCTAGAATTTCTGCAACCATATGTTCAATTTCACTCTTCTGGGCATAGGGTTATTTGTACGACCTAATGTTTGGAGGAACACTTCCTAGACTAAAATTAAGAACATGATCATGATCACAAATAGGTGGGAGACCTTAAGGAGTCACAAATACCTTGGAATGATTTTCCAAGGCTTTTTGGAGATCTGGAGAAATAGACGATTTCAATGTGGGAACCTCTAGCGAACATAATTATGCAATTACACCTCATTGTTCCTTATTTAGAAGCTTTGTCATATTGTTAGAGTTGACTATCTTTCCTGGTTTCCCTACAATACCCCTTAATTCAACTTCCTTTCCTTCCATAGAAAATTTCATGAAAGGTTCTTGAAAATTAAAGCTATTGTACCCAAGGATTGTAACCATTAGATTCCTAGTACAACATCAGCACCACCCATTGGAATGGAAAGCATTGGGCTATTCAATACATATTCTCTCATGTATAGCTTGATATTATGGTACTTTCCAGAGAAATTTATGGTTCCTCCACTTGCAACCATCACTTGACACTATAGTGTTGGATATAGGAAGAAATTCAATTCCTTTGCTATCTTAGAATGAATAAAATTATGGGTACTTCCCAAATCAATCAACAGTATTACCATTTTATTCTTGATATGTCCTTCTATCTTGATAATTTGAGGAGTGGTAATTCTAGCCAATGCATTACAAGATATGGTCAGATTCATTTATTCTTTATCTAGGGTTTGTTCCTGGAGTATATCCTCTTCTTTTGACATTTCTTCTTCCTTTTTTTCTCCTCTTCATAATCTATGTAGAATAATTTATTCTCAACACACTTATGACCTTTAGTGTATTTGTTATCACAAATGTAACAAAGCCCTTTTGCTCTTTTTTCTTCCAATTGTTGTGGTGTCAACCTTGTAGGTTGTGGAAGGCTAGGGGCAACAACACTTCCATCTTTATAGTTGTGAGTGGTAGGCTTCCTAGTTGCCATAATTTTGCTTTCCATTTTTCTTGCTAGCCTGAATGCCTTCTCCAATGAATCAGATTCCCAAATGTGAACCTCATGTTTGATATTATCCTTTAAAGTCCTTATGAACACATCAATTCTATGCTTCTCTGGAATATCTTTTACCCTTATGTTCAATTTTTGGAAGTCCTCAATGTGCTCCATCATTGAACCCTTTTGTTTGAGATTTATCAATTGGCAAAAAAGGTGTTGCTTTTTATAGCCTCATAATGCGCTATCATTTCTTTCATAAAAATTGCCAAAGTGACAATTTTTTTACATGAGCAAAGCCATCGATAGCATACAAACTGATTTGGTTCCAAATATAAAGTTGCAATATGTACCTTTTGTGTGTTTTGCACATTATGGAGATCGAAAAATTGCTCCCTCTGTGGTATCCATGTTCTGGGATCCTTGCCATCAAACTTCCTCATATCGATTTTTGGAACATGGTGGGTCTTCAATCCAACATTAGAGTCTATGAAATCATGATTAACATTTATTTTGTTCTCATCATGAGTTTCCTTTACTACCTTTTCACCATTAGTGACCATTTCTTGTAGCAACTTATTCAAATTTATCTTCAATTCTTCCATCTTATCATCCATTCCATTCATCTTAACGTCCATGCCATTCATCTTATCTTCCATCTTAGCATCCATGCCATCCATCTTAGCTTCCACGTCGTCCATCTTAGTTTCCACGCCGTCCATCTCAGCTTCCAAGTCATTCATCTTAGCTTCTACCACTTTCTTTAAACCATCCATCTTAGCTTCTACGTGTTTCTTCAAACCATCCATATTATTTTCTGTTACCTTTTGTGCGAGTGAAATTTGTTCCACTTGGTTTCGTAATATTGATATATCATGTTGCATTTCTTCCTCTTCTTCATGAGTCATGCTAGAGATTTCAGGTTGCTTACTAGGTGTTTCCATTTTCTTTCTTCGGGGAATCAATTAACGATAATAATGCTTCACTATTCCCTTTGAATTCCTTCAAACTAATTTTTCAAACCAAGCTTATGAAAAAATTTAAAAAATACACACCTTTTTTCACTTGTAGGAGCTCGATATTGAATCTGATGTACCTCTGTAATTTTGAATCTCCCAGTTCTGAAATCGTGACATGCAATGTCTCTATGTGTCCTTTTGCCAATGCCACCAATCTGATCAAAATTGGATTCTCCAAGGAAGAGTTATGCCAAATATCCCATGGTGACCTGATTATAGACTAGTTCAGTAGAGCGAACTTGTATGACATGTCACGTGTCACTGTTTTGACCTTAGTACCTGAAACTGATACACAAAATATAGAGGCTGTCCTCTTTCTGAAACTTATGAGATTTCAATCTAATGCTCAAAACAAAAGTTATGATGATTGTCCTCAGGTCACCTGTTTGGAATGTAATTCGAGAGTTTGCAAAAACACCAACTTCCTCAGATCATATCTCCGCAAATATAGTGAGAAAAGATTTAAAATTTGGACTCGAACTTTTAGAAATATTTTGGCCCAAATGGGTTTTAGTTTTAGCTTCTGAAACGTTGCAAAAAAAAAATCTTTAGCGAAAATGGCACGATGACCTGTTTGGAGCAGCAAAACCCTAGAATCCAAAGCTTTGATACCAAATGTTATGAAACCAGCTCACAAAAAGATAGAAAATATAGATCAACGCCTTAGAAATAAGCCTCTTTGAGGGGACAACCTCCTTTACATTACACAAATGAACAATTCTTAGATGATTCAAATGAAAAAACCTCCTTTCTATATATAGGAGTCTACGGGGTCACAATAGAACCAAGCCGACCTAACAATAATAATATAAAGGCACAAAAATAACAATAGAGGGATTCTATGGGGCACAATAATAACAATATGGGGAAAATAGGGGCACAATAATAACAATAAGGGATACAACAACAATAGTAATGGGGGGATCAATAATATTATAGGGACCTAACAGGATTGATACTAAAATATGAAGGTATTATAAACCCAAGGAAACAATATTAAACCCAAGGGAATAATATTAGAACCTAAGAATATGAACCCTTGGATTAATAAATCCAAGGGATTGATTTTATAAACGAAAGGGAATAATATTAAACCCTAGGATTATGAACCCTTAGATTTATAAACCTAATGGATTAATATTATAAACCCAAGGGAATAATAAGCCTAAGGGATTAATACTAAAACCCCAAGGGATTATGAACCTAAGGGAATAATATTAAACTCAAGGGATTAATATCATAAACCCAAGGTATATAAACCATAAGATAAATATTATAAACCCCAAAATAAACATGGTTGACTATAATTTATTTTCATATTAAACAATCCTTTTCAGAATGCGACGTTGGACCATGGTTGCTCATGCTTGACCATGATTGATTTTCATATCGAGATAATATTTGTTACAATACGACGTTGGACCATAGTTGACTTTCATATTGAGATAATGTTTGTCACAATGTGCTGTTGGACCATGATTGACCATGATTAATATTATAAACCGAAGGGAATAATACTAAAACCACAAGGGAATAATATTAAACCCAAGGTATATAAACACTAAGATAAATATTTTAAACCCTTAAATAAATTTTGTTGACAATGGTTGATTTTAATATTGAGACTACCTTTGTCATAATGCGATGTTGGGCCATGGTTGACCATGAATGATTTTATAAAACATGGTTGACCATGATTGATATTATAAACCCAAGGTAATAATAAACCCAAGGGATTAATACTAAAAACCCAAGGGATTATAAACCCAAGGAAATAATATTAAAACCAAGGGAATAATATTAAACCCAAGGGAATAATATAAACCTAAGGTATATGAAACCTAAGATAAATATGATAAACCCTTAAATAAACATGGTTGACCATGGTTAACAATGGTTGATTTTCATATTGAGATAATATTTGTCACAATGCGACATTGGTTGAACCCTTAGATTAATAAACCCATGGGATTGATATTATAAACCCAAGGAAATAGTAAATCCAAGGGATTATGAACCCAAGGGAATAATATTAAATCCAAGGGATTAATATTATAAACCCAAGGTATAAAAACCTTAAGATAAATATTATAAACCTTAAAAGAAACATGGTTGACCATGGTTGGCCATGGTTGATTTTCATATTGAGACGATCCATGTCACAATGCAATGTTGGACCATAGTTGAAGATGATTGATTTTCATATCGAGACAATATTTGTCACAATGTGATGTTGGACCATGATTTATTTTCATATTGAGACAATATTTTTCATAATGCGACATTAGACCGTGGTTGAACATGGATGACCATGGTTGATATTATAAACCCAAGGGATTAATAATAAAAATTGAAGGGATAATAAACCCATGGAAACAATATTAAACACAAGGGAATAATATTAAATCCTAGGAATATGAACCCTTAGATTAATAAACCCAAGGGATTGATATTATAAAGCCAAGAGAATAATAAACCCAAGGGAATAATATTAAACCTTAGGAATATGAACCCTTAGATTAATAAACCCAAGGAATTGATATTATAAACCCAAGAGAATAATAAACCCAAGGGATTAATACTAAAATCCCAAGGGATTATCAACCTAAGGGAATAATATTAAACCCAAGGAATTAATATTATAAACTAAAGGTATATAAACCCTAAGTTAAATATTATAAACCCTAAAATAAACATGGTTGACCATGGTTGATTTTCATATTGAGACAATCCTTGTTAGAATGTGACGTTCGACATGGTTGACCTTGATTGATTTTCATATTGAGACAACCTTTATCACAATACAATGTTGTACCATAATTGACCATGGTTGATTTTTATATTGAGACAATATTTGTCACAATGCACAGTTGGACCATGGCTTACCATGATTGATTTGATAAAATATGGTTGATCATGGTTGACCATAGTTGACCATGATTGACCATGATAAATCATGGTTGACCATGATTGATATTATAAACCCAAGGTATTAATACTTAAATCCAAGGGATTATAAACCCATGGGAATAATATTAAGCCCAAGGGAATAATATAAACCCAAGGTATATAAACCCTAAGATAAATATTATAAACCCTAATATAAACATGGTTTACCATGGTTGATTTTCATATTGAGAAAATATTTGTCACAATGCGATGTTGGACCATGCTTGACCTTGATTGAACCCTTAGATTAATAAACCCAAGGTATTGATATTATAAACACAAGGGAATAATAAACTAAAGGGATTAATATTAAACCCAAAGGATTAATATTATAAATCCAATGTATATAAACCCTAAGATAAATATTATAAAGTATAAAATAAACATGGTTGACCATGGTTTATTTTCATATTGAGACAATCCTAATCACAACACGATGTTAGACCATGGTTGGCCATGCTTGACCATGATTGATTTTCATATCGAGACAATCTTTGTTACAATGTGACATTGGATCATGGTTGACAATGGTTGATTTTCATATCGAGACAATCTTTGTCACAATGCGACGTTGGACCATGGTTGACTATGATTGGTTTTATAAAACATGGTTAACCATGGCTGACCATGATTGATATTATAAATCCAAGAGAATAATAACCCTAAGGGATTAATTCTAAAAACCCAAGGGAATAATATAAACCCTAAGATAAATATTATAAAACCTTAAATAAACATGGTTGATATATATATAAACATGGTTTACCATGGTTGATATATATTAAACTCTTAAACCCTAAGACTAATACACTAAACCATTATTTTATAGTGCCGCAATGTGACATTCAATAAATTTCATTTTAATGTAAAATTGTGACAATGATTGTCAAATTGATTGTCACTTTATGGCATTGCTTGTTGCAATGCGATGTTGGATAGATTTTTAAATATATTAAATCCTAGTTTCATAATGTCTCAATATTAAACACTAATATAAAACCCTAGCATGATAAAAACAAATATAATAAACCCTAAGTTTAATATTACTAACACTATGATTATAAAGTTGTTGTAGCTACTGCAACAACCCTCCAAAATTCCTGACCTTTCAAATTTTTGCAGCCCCTGAACTAAGTCCATACCTATTACTCACTTCCAAAGCTTCGCCTTGACATTCCGACAGTAAGAAAAGCCCCCTGGGTCCCTTCACAAGTCTAACTTTCAGAGACTCAAAGTTCATTTTTTCTTAGGTCATAGGTTGAATGAAGTAAGCTTTCATGTGCTTAAAATTTGCGACCCTGCGACTTGACTCTTTTGACTAAGTAAAGTCGCTAGGTCACAAAAAATTCTTTGCAAACTCTCACTGATTATGTGACTATGCGACCTCACGACCTCGCCCTAATAGGGTCGCTGGGTTGCAAGGTTACAAACTCTTCTCCTCTACTAATCTTGTGACTTCTCAACTTTGTGACTTAGTGACCTCATCGCTGAAGGTCGCTAAGTTGTAAACGCATGAATACACACACCTTATGACCTGACGACCTATGTGGCTCCACTCAGACCTCGCACATGTGACTTTTATACAAATAGGATGTTTGACCGCTAATTTGGCAATTGTATTTGGGCACTCATGGGACATAAAAGTTGGGAAACTCAAAGAGGTGTGCGACCCTTCCACATAAGTGACCTTTCCACTCCCCTTTCATCATTGTTTGTTGCCACTTTCCCTCTTTTTCTCCCTAACTCTGCACCTTCCCTTATTTGGGGGCTATTATCTACCTTTCCTGAAACCCCTTGTAATTCTCTATTCGATTATTCGCCCATTTGAACTCCTTTGGCCCAAATTTTAGGCCCCATATCTCTCCCAACTATGATTCTCCCTTCAATGACTTATATTTTAGCACATGTAAAGCCTTAAAGCCCCATTTTGAGCCTTGCCCGTCTCACCAGGCCGCCCTGAAGAACAGGTTGCACAACAGAAAGATGCGATAGGCTAAATTCCATGACCTCGCAATTGACATGACCTTGTGACCTCCCTTACCTCACGACCCAAAGAACCCAACGACCCCATGCAACCTATCTAAATTCATGACCTAACCTACCTTAGTCACTAAGTCATGCATTTTACCCTCTAAGTTCCAATGACCTCTAACCTATGCAACCCAACGACCTCTCTTAACCAAAATTCCTCTCTGAGACCTTGCTAGGAGCTCTGAAGCCAAAATTTTTGTTTGCTTCTAGTTTTAAATTATTCATGTTGTCTCTCTCATCATGGGATTATTTGTTTGGCATGCTAGATGACGTCAATCTTGAGTGCATTTTAATCTCCTCTTCTCTGGTGAGATGGCACCTCTGGTAGCCAATCCTTTCCAGAAGAGTGCCAAAAGTAGCATACAAGAAAGCTACCATAGTCCACCACCTCTTATTTACAGGGACACAACATGCAACCTCAACAAGACCACCAAGCTCTCCTGGTTTGAAATTTACACAGAGTTTTCTAAGTAGGACATCCTTGAGGACTAGGAAGAATTCCACGTGTATATCAACATCAAGAGGTCTAAGCTCCAAAAAGTGGCCTCACGTCTACCTGTATTCCCTCGTGCAAAGACCATCGAATGATTATACAGAACACATACACAAATCAATGGATAGTGAGAAATCATATAGGTGAACCTTTCACAACCATCTCTTCAGCGGGAATTGCTGCTTATTACAGGTTGCCAGAAAGGGAGGAATCATTTAATACCAAGTGGCTAGTAGATTTCCATGTTCCAACTAAGGACATTTTAAGGACTTGCTAGCAAGACCCTTCTAAGTTATGGGTAAAGAATGACCAAGTATACAACACGAAAAGTGTAAAAAAGTATACCAACTCATTTCGCAATGATCAATCAATTGTATGGCCGGTTCGACATCGATACCTTCCTTGGGACTTAGGTCCCTATCATGTATGTCGTCGCCATTAGAGGTGTAATCTTCAACTGGGCCAATATCCTAGTTTTCGCATTAAGGACTAATATAAATGCAACAAAACATCCTAAGGCATACCAACCATCAGAGTTCTACATGGCCTCATACCTATTGGATGTGGTCTGTGCGTGATGTCAGTTCGATCATTGGAGCTACAACTAGACTACAACTGCGACAAAACCTAGGCACCAACACTATAAGATATTTTGGGACCCAGGCTATAAAAGTGTACATGATTCCGACTCTGTGACATTTATTTCCCCATTATACTAGTTTCTTTTGGAGAGTATCCTTGTTGCATGTCAAAGAGGGCCATGGAAACTATCGATAAAGTGGAAGATTGATTCCATATCCAGGAGAGCACATTTAGCAGGGTCTTTGGCTCATACAAAACCCCTCGCGCACTTCCCAAGTTTTCCATAGACAAATTATTGTTGCAAGAGGTATGTTATCAGATGACCATAGGTTTTCAAAGACGCTGAGTAAGGGGAAGAGGAAACCCTAGCCCACATTCCCTCTCACTATCGAGGCACATACTGTTGAAAACTTCAAGGAAGTTGAGGCGAAAGTTGAGGAGAGAAAGGGGTTCTATTTTTTTCTTTGAATCACTGTACCTATGACCCAAAAAGAGTGGTAACATCTCACTACAAGAAGGCCAATTTTAACTGGTAATACCCTCACACCATGAAATCTCACGAGGATAAAGTTAGAAATGTGTAAAATGCAGTGAGGGAGTTTAGCCCAAGCAAACAACAAAAAAAGGAGACGATCAAGCTGAGAAGTCCCAAGAGAATGTAAGCCTACAAGAAAGGTCAACCTCACTTAAGAGAAAGAAAGAGAAACAAAATACAGGAGGGAAACTGAAGAAGCACAAAGGTGGAGAAACAAAAGATCCTTTGAGTTAGAAAGATAAGGTTGAAGATGATGAAACTTTAGAGAATAGAAATGTGACCTTAACTAGGAGAAAGAAGGAGCTTAAGAGTAAAAGAGAAGAACTAAGATGGTCGCAGAAATCAGGAGACCAACAGCCCAAAGACTAGCCTGAGAAAAAATGACAAGAGGAAGAAAGAAGGAAGAAACAACAGGAGGAAGAATGGCTGAAAAGACAAGAGGAGGAATAGATGGCCAGAGAGGATGAAGCAAAGAAAAGGAAGGAATAAAAAGAGCTAGAAGAGAAACAAAAACAAAAATAAGAGCTCAAGAAGAAAAAATAATGGGAAGAGTAAGAAAATAAGAGATTGGAGGAGGAATAGAGGAATAAGGCTGAAGAGGAAAAGAAAAGGCAGGAGAAAGAAGAACTAAAGAGACAAAAAGAAGAGGCCGGCAGAAAATATCAACAAGAGTTCAAAAAACAACAACAACTCAATGAGAAATTTGAACTTCCCCCAATAGATGTTTCCCCATCCACTCCCATCAATGGAGGGAATCTTCCTCTTAAGGAGTTAGGAATTCCCGATGAGGCGGAAGAGGAGGTGCTTGACCTAAATAGGCCTACCTTCAATCAAGTCAATTGTAAGATCATGTAAGAAATAAGGAAATATTATGCTAGGAACCCTATGAAGCCTTTATCCATGAACACGAAGAAGGAAATCATTCTAGACACCACAATTAATCCTAAAATGATCACCTCAGTCAGGATTGCCTTTGTGACTACAAATGAGTTGAATGTTGGAAGAATGAGAAAGTAGGTTGTAGAACTCCAAGGAAAGCTCTATACATCTTAACAAAGAGCTATCATAGTAGAATAAGACACAAGGAGGCTAGAAGAAGAGAGTATAGCAATTCGCTTAGCCCACTCGAGCACAAAGGATTTGCATGCCTCAATCAAGGAAGAATATGAAACCGTAAGAGGATCCATGGAAGTGGTATACAAAGAGATGTGAAATCTGCATCACACTGTATCCTAGCGATACAATCCAACATGAAATAAAAATCCTCCATGCTGAAAGAAGTCGTTATAGCTTTATAAAATATTCATGAGTGGATAAATAAGTATCTAGAGGCACCAATAGTTCTCCCAAAGAAATATTGGATTAACACCCAGAATGAAAAAGTCTAGCTACACATTAGGATCTAATCATATGATAAGATGGTTAGAGATGTTGACAAGGTCCTTGCTTCTTACAAACGTCTTCTAAGTGGGTTAGAGTATGTGATCGAAATTCATGGGGTTCCTTCTATTGGAGAAGTTGGAGAAGTGAGGGAGCAAGAGGGAATCTTGCATGAGGTTCAAGCATTTCTCGACCCTTGCAGGAAGGCTTCCAACACAAGTGATTTGTAGGTCACAAAGGAGAACATTACACAGTATGTGGTGGAACTAGTGAGGATGTACACGAAGTTAGTAACTATAGCCAATAAGATCAAGGTCTAGAGAAGAACTCTCATATTCGATGCCATGGAATGCCTCCATAGACATGATTAAGAACAACCAAAAATAGGCCCAATAGTCGTTGAGTACAATCTCTGGCATACCTACCTCATGGAGCAGCTGCACATAGATGTTTTAGAATTATCTATTATTATCTATTACTAAATTTATAGGGTAGAATTAACTTTTTTTGTTGTGAATAGAAATATAGGATAGAGTAGGAAAAATTAGGAATTTGAAGAGTCATGAGGAAGTGTAAGGGTCATGAGGAATTCCAAGAGCCATGGGTAGACCAAACTTCACCCTCTTTTCTATAAATACACCCTCATGGCATATTGTAAAGGAATTTTAGATTTGCACTTATTCTGGTGTATATCATTTTGAGAGCTTATGCTTTTTTAATGAATGCAAGGAGTAATAGTAAATTTCCACTGTTGGATTCAATGAAGACCTTGTATGTTGGTGCCATGAATATTATCATCTCAATGAAGAAGTTCCTATGAGATTTGGTGTACTATATCCTCATGTATCTTCTGGTGTTGTGAGTTTTCCTTTGTAATACATGGATGGTATATGACATTCTAGCCTTATCCTTATGTTGATAAACTGTTTTATTAATATTGGCATAATATCATTGTGGATCATGCACTCACTTGTGTGTTCAATGGTTAACAATATTGAACTCATTCTATTTGAAGTCTTTGTAATGATTCTTTACTTAAGATTCATGCTTTGAAGTTCTGTTATTACTATTTATGGTATCTATTTTATTGGGTATTCATTAGTTACTTACTTGTGTTTGTTGAAGTTCATACGTTCCATTGAGTTGATATTCCCTTCCTTGTCCGAAGAAAAATTTAACCAACGAGACAGAAATCGAGTCTACATACCGAACCAAATCCCTAAAGTAAATAATGTAGAGTCTAATTGGGATTTTACACTAGGGAGATCCCGTAGTTGTTGGTGGTAAATTACAACCGATCAACAGATTTGGTGCTAGAAGGAGGGGCGATGGCTAACACCAACATACACCCTTGCCTTGAAGCTTCCCATAAAGCTATAAATCAACCTCATCTTGTTTCCCTCGAAACACCACTCCATCCTGTCGTTGGCCCGCCTTTCAGAGATCTCCATCTTAGGGACTCCCAACCTCCTCCACTCGAGGATGCCCTAGTGGAAGAGGAAACTCCTCTCTATGAAGTCACGTATGACCAGTTGAGGGATTTGTGTCCTATCAACAAACAATTCACTAAAGGTATGAAGTACATCCCTACCACGAGTCTACTCACTAACCCACACACTTCCAAACTGAACCATACCCGTCAAAGTGTCCTGGTTAATGTAGTACCACATTTGATTGAGATGATTTTGGATGATTATACGAATGCCATTGAAAGAATATAGATTGAAGGATTTGAAAGGCCCCCAACATCTGAGAGGGAAGGTCCAAGGAGCACAGTTACATGAGGTAATAACCAACCAGGAGAAGGGACTGTATGGGGATATAATTAACAGTCATTGGAAAATACTTGGGTCAATGATCAACCACCAAGGGGAAACATCGAGGTGATCTAGGGGCAAGGGAATGATGAGAATATCAGAAACCAGATTTATCTTTACAATTTCGACCTTCCTTGTAATGAGTTGCCTTAGATTCCCGAGGAACTTGGGAAACTTTAGAAATGTTAGGAAATTTAGGGATTTAGGAAATTTGAGGGTCCCTCGAGGTAATGGCAGACAACCACCTCACACTAGTGAAGGGCCTAGGTTGGGCACCAAAAGTAATTTTAAAGGCAACATAAACCATGTCATATTCCCTTCGCCACTAAGAGATAATCATTGAAAACCTTTAGCATGGATGGCCTAGTCCCCTCTAGGTATCTGAGGTCCCCTTCACGATATGTCCTGTCACCCTGAGAAACACCTTCCAAAGTTTGACCCTCAAAATGGAATCATGATTGAAGATCATATGAGTAACTTCTACTTAGCCTTGCAAATGATGAAGGTGTAGCATGATGGTGTTCCTTGCAGGATCTTTTCGCACACCTTAGAGAACAAAGCCATGACACGGTACCACTCCTTTCCAGTGGCCTCCATACGCAATTGGGATGAGTTTCCAAAGACCTTCCTCGAAAATTTCTCAGAAGATAAGACCCCATCTATGCTGCTCACTGAATTAAGCACTTTAAAGTGCCATAAGAAGGAGAAGGTAAATGAATTTAATAAATGATTCACCACTATTTTGAATAAATTCCTAGTGTATGTGGCTCTTGATGATTCTACCATTGTCGATCATTAGACCAAATCCCTCCCGTGCGATATCCCTGTGTTTGTCAAGAAAGAGGCTAAAGCTACTTTACTTGAAAAATTCGCTGAAGCTATCACCGTAGAAAAGGATTTGCAGTCCATAGGGGCACTTGAACATGATAACTGGGAAGAATTTAAGTCGACAAGTAAGAAGGTCCAGGCCTCAACTAGAAAGTATGGTGATAAGGATAAATATTCTTTCAATTTTAAGGGGTTAACCAAATCCTTGAAGTAGTTAACCAATGAAATCTTTGAATTGAAGAGGAAGACTAGTGAGAGCTCATTGGGTAGTAAATCAGTTAAATCTTTCTTTAAGAAGAACACAAAATCCCCCCCAAAATCAGCTCAGAGCTCCAATGAAAACTTTAACGTAGAAGTTTTAGGTATGGAAAATTATTACACCTTTCACCAAGCTGCTCATTCGGAAAAAACGTGTCCACAATGAATATACAATATGCATGCAGTAGTTACCAAGATTCTATTGGGTGCGGAGGCTGACTATATTCTGTATTCAAAGGTATCACCGCATTGGACCCCAGTTTGAAATGGGGTGGCAAAGCTTCCAGTAAAATATACACTGCAAGGGGGTTTAGGAGGGGTGGCTGTGACCTTTGGGAGCCCCCCCCTCCTCGGCAGGGGATTGGGGGCAGCGCCCTTGAAGCTAAAAATAGATGTAAAATTGCCTTGTAAAATGTTGTAATTTCTTAGTCAATTTGGGCCATTCATTAGGTGGAGATCTGATCATAGAAGTTATGTTTAATTTAGGGTATTTTTCCTTATAAGGCAACCCCTCGCTATATATGAGGGAATTGTATTACATCTATGTATATCTGTATTTTGAGAGAAGAAGAGAGAGGAGATTGAGAGCGAAGAGGGAATTACAAAGGATTTGCTGTAGGTTGTATCTCTTCAGATTGCTGGATAATATAAAAGGAAGGACTGGCTATTTCTCTGTGGACATAGCCCAAACTGGGTGAACCACGCATATCTGTGTCCCTCTTGTTTTATGCGTTTTCTATGTTTATATTTTTGCAATATTTGACAAGTTTATGTCTGAACAAGGTTATACTAGATGTCACTCTGATCATTGTGTTTATCTCAAAAGACAAATTGATGGAAGCTATATTATATTGTTATTGTATGTAGATGACATTCTTGTTGTAGGTTCTAACATGTAGGAAATAAATGTTCTCAAAAGAAAATTGGCAAACTTGTTTGCAATGAAGGATTTGGGTGCTGCAAAACAAATCCTTGGTATGAGAATAACTAGAGATAGGAAGAATCACAAATTAACATTGTCTTAGAGTGAGTACATACAAAATGTGTTGAAAAGGTTTAATATGCAGAATGAAAAACTAGTTAGTATACATTTGGCTAGCCATTTCAAACTAAGGAAATGTGTCCCAAGACTTAGAAAGAAATGGCTGATATGTCTAAAGTTCCATATGCATCAACAGTTGGAAGCTTAATGTATGCAATGATTTTCACAAGGCCTGATATTGCACATACAGTGGGAGTTATAAGCAAGTACATGAACAATCCAGGAAAAGAACATTAGATGGCAATAAAGTTGATTCTCAAGTATTTGAGAGGTACCAAAAATCAAGCATTATGCTTTGGTGGTTCAAACATTACTCTACAGGGATATGTTGATGCAGATATGGTGGGTGATAGAGATAACAGGAGGAGCACCACAGGGTATGTGTTTACTAAAGGTGGAACAACTGTAAGTTGGGTCTCAAAACTGCAAAGTGTTGTTGCATTCTCAATAACAAAAGTAAAGTATGTCGCTGTTGGCAGAGGCTAGTAAAGAAATGATTTGGTTACAAAGGTTTCTGGATGAATTGGGTAAGAAGCAGGAGTTGGATAGGTTATATAGTGATAGCCAGAGTACCATACATCTTGCAAAGAACTCTGCATTTCTTTCCAAGACTAAAATATATAGCTCAAGTACCATTTCATATGGTCAGCATTGGAATATGGACAATTGAAGATGGAAAAGATACACACTAGCCAGAATCCTGCCGATATGTTAACAAAAGTTGTAACCAGGGAGAAAATGAGAGTCTGCTCAGTTTCAATTGGTCTTCAAGTATTATGAAGAAGATGAGAAACAACCAAGTCCAAAGTGGATTCATTGTCCAACAAATGAAGCAGTGGTGGAGTTGCTATATTCAGTCTCCAGGTGGGAGATTGTTGGGTGTGGAGACTGATTATCTTCTCTATTCAAGGGTATCGCTGCATTAGGCTCCATTTCGTAATGGGGTGGAAAAGCCACCCATAAAATATACATTGCAGGGGGGGTGGGGGGGGGGGGGGTGGCTGCGACCTTTGGGAGCCCCCCCCTCGCGGGGGATCGGGGGAAACACCCCTGAAGCTAAACATAGATGTAAAATTGCCTTGTAAAATGTTGTAATTTCTTAGTCAATTTGGGCCATTCATTAGGTCGAGATTTGATGGTAGAAGTTATGTTTAATTTAGGGTTTTTTTCCCTAGAAGGAAACCCCTCACTATATATGCGGGAATTGTATTGTGTCTATGTATATTTGTATTCTGAGTGAGGAAGAGAGAGAAGATTGAGAGCGAAGAGGAAATTATAGCGGATCTACTGTAGGTTGTATCTCTTCAGTTTGCTGGATAATATAAAAGGAAGGACTAGCTATTTCTCCATGGATGTAGCCTAACTGGGTGAACCACATATATTTGTGTCTCTCTTGTTTTATGTGTTTTATATGTTTATATTTCTGCAATATTTTATGTGTTCCATTTCTCTGTAATATATAATTTTCTAACAATTGGTATCAGAGCCGAAGGCCTATTTGGTTAATAAAATTGCAGGAGAGAAGGGTTCTTGTTTCGAGTGGGAGTAGTGGCAGAAGATGGTAGGTTTAGGGTCGAAAAATTTAATGGCCAAAACTACCAGCCATGGAAGATGCAGATGGATGATTATTTGTACCAGAGAGATCCGTACCAACCATTGAGCGGAAAGGAAAAGAAGCTGATGAGTATGACAGACACAAAATGGGATATTCTCGACAGAAAAGCACTTGGAACAATACGGTTGTGCCTAGCGGCGTCAGTAGCATTTAATATTTCAAAGGAAATGACAACAAAGGGTTTAATGTGGACATTGGCAAAACTATATGAAAAACC
Source organism: Pinus tabuliformis (assembly GCA_031772625.1). Classification (NCBI taxonomy): domain Eukaryota; kingdom Viridiplantae; phylum Streptophyta; class Pinopsida; order Pinales; family Pinaceae; genus Pinus; species Pinus tabuliformis. The sequence goes on from CM062808.1 coordinate 892,558,154, forward strand.
CTCGGCCTTAAATAATGTCTTTCTTATGAATTGTTTATTTAATATGAAAATGTTATAAGGTGGATTTGTTGCTGATCATTTAAATGAATTTACTACAGTTACCAGTTAGTTAAGTTCTGTAGGGGTAAATTTTGATGATGAAGTGAGGGCTCTGTTATTGCTGTGCTCATTGCCAAAAAGTTGGAATGGTTTAGTTATGGCCATTAGTAACTCTTTCTGTGGATCTAGTACTTTAAAGTTTGATGATGTTGCCGATGCAATCCTTAGCGAGGAAATACGATGGAAAAGCTTCGGTGACACATCAGGTAATGCTTTGACTACAAAAGCTAGGGGAAAAAATGGAAAGAGGAAAGAGCCCTGGATATCGCAGTAAGTCAAGAAAAGGCAGATCAAAGTCCAGATCAGGGATAGTGTGTTGGAAATGTGGGAAGAAAGGACATTTGAAGAAAGCCTGCAAGTCTTGGAAGGGAAAAGAAGGAGATGCGCAACAAGAAAAAAATCATGAAGTGAATGTGACAGGTGATGTGTTGCAAGATGCTTTGATTCTTTATTTAGAAAATATTATTGATGCTTGGGTGGTGGATTCAGGGGCCTCATTCCATGCCACACCTAATAGGAAACATTTTCATGATTATGTTCAAGGAGATTTTGGACAGGTTCAATTGGGTGATGATAAACCCTCTAAAATCATTGGAATGAGTACAATTTTCATAAAACAACAAAATGGAAATCAACAGCTATTGAAGGAGGTAAGGCATGTTCTAGATATGAAGAAAAATATGATTTCAACAGGGCGGTTGGGAGGTGAAGGTTGTTTAACTACTTTCACTCAAGAAATTTGTTGCCAGGTTTGAAGCATGTTGATTTGGAATTATGTGAAAATTGTGTTTATGGAAAACAAAAGAGAAAGAAAAGAAGAGAGAAAAATTAGAGCTTGTGCATATAGATGTATGGGGACCTGCTCAGGTATCATCTCTCGGTGGCTCTTGTTATTATGTTACTTTTATTGATGATGAAACCAGAAAAACTTGGATTTATTGTATTTGAAATAAATCTGATGTATTTGATACTTTCAAGAAATGAAAAGCTTTGGTTGAAAATGAGACATGGAAAAGGTTGAAGTGTCTCAGATTAGACAATGGAGGTGAATATTGCAACAAAGAGTTTGATAGGTACTGTTTAAAAAATGGAATTCATAGAGAGAATATAGTTCTAGGAACACCACAACAAAATGGTGTGTCAGAAATGATGAATGGGACAATCATGGAGCGTGCAAGGTGCACGAGATTGCATGCAGGATTGAATTTACAATTTTGGGCAGATGCTGTAGATACTGCTATTTATATAATAAACAAAGGGCCTTCAAGTTCCTTGGATGGTGGTATTCCAGAGGAGGCATGGACAGGTAAAAAGGTAATCTAATCTTTTTTAAATACTTTTTGTTGTGAAGCATTTGTCCACATTAATAAAGAAAATAGAACAAATCTTGAGGCAAAATCAAAGAAATGTACCTTTATTGGATATGGTGTTAATGATTTTGGTTATCGCTTTTATGATTATGAAAAGCACAAAATTATTAGGAGCAAAGATGTCATATTCAATGAAAAGGTTTTGTATAAGGATCAGCTGCAGGAAAAGAAACAGGAAAAAGAAAACAGATAATACACAGTTCTTGAAGAGATCACAGAAAAAGTGATGGTGCCTGAAAATCATAATGATCAATAGCCAGAACAACAACCACAACAACAATAAGCACCTCAAACACCTGAAAGTGGTGTTAAAAGATCTACCAGGATAAGTAGACCCCTTGAACGATACTCTCCTTCACTATATTATGTATTGTTGATTGATTCTGGTGAACCCGAATGTTATGAAGAAGCAATGCAGGTAGAAACGAGGAAGAAGTGGGATCAAGCCATGAAAGAAGAGATGGAATCCTTAGCACATAACTAGACTTGGGACTTAGTTAGGTTGCCTGCAAGTAAAACAACATTGCGAAATAAATGGGTTTACAGGTTGAAGGAAGGAGATGGAGGTAGACATAGGTATAAATCTAGACTTGTGGTGAAGGGATTAGCATAGAAAAAGGGTATAGACTTTGATGAGATATTTTCTCCTATTGTTAAAATAACTTCAATAAGAACTATTTTAAGTCTAGTAGTAGCTGAAGATTTGCATCTTGAGTAGTTAGATGTAAAGACAACTTTTACCCATGGGGATTTGGAGGAAGAGATATATATGCAACAACCACAAGGATATGAGGTAAAAGGGAAGGAGAAAATAGTGTGCAGGTTGAAGAAGAGCTTCTATGGCTTAAAACAGGCTCCAAGGCAGGGGTATCTAAAATTTGACAAGTTTATGTTTGAACAGGGTTATACTAGATGTCACTCTGATCATTGTGTTTATCTTAAAAGACAAACTAGTGGCAACTATATTATATTGTTATTGTATGTAAATGACATGCTTGTTGTAGGTTCTAACATGTAGGAAATAAATGTTCTCAAAAGAAAATTGGCAAACTCGTTTGCAATGAAGGATTTGGGTGCTGCAAAACAAATCCTTGGTATGAGAATAACTAGAGACAGGAAGAATCACAAATTAACATTGCCTTAGAGTGAGTACATACAAAAGGTTTTTAAAAGGTTTAGTATGCAGAACGCAAAACTAGTTAGTATACATTTGGCTAGCCATTTCAAACTAAGTAAGGAAATGTGTCCCAAGACTCAGAAAGAAATGGCTGATATGTCTAAAGTTCCATATGCATCAACAGTTGGAAGCTTAATGTATGTAATGGTCTGCACAGGGCCTGATATTGCACATGCAGTGGGAGTTGTAAGTAGGTACATGAACAATCTAGGAAAAGAACTATTGGATGGCAATAAAGTGGATTCTTAGGTATTTGAGAGGTACCACAAATCAAGCATTATGCTTTGGTGGTTCAAACATTACTCTATAGGGGTATGTTGATGCAGATATGGTGGGTGATAAAGATAACATGAGGAGCACCATAGGGTATGTGTTTACTATAGGTGAACAACTGTCAGTTGGGTCTCAAAACTGCAAAGTGTTGTTGCACTCTCAACAACAAAAGAAAAGTATGTTGCTGCTATAGAGGCTAGTAAAGAAATGATTTGGTTACAAAGGTTTCTAGATTAATTAGGTAAGAAGCAGGAGTTGGGCAGGTTATACAGTGACAGCCAGAGTGCCATACATCTTGCAAAAAACTCTGCATTTCATTCCAAGACTAAAATATACAGCTCAAGTACCTTTTCATACGGTTAGCATTGGAAGATGGACAGTTGAATTTGGAAAAGATACACACTAGCCAAAATCCTACAGATATGTTAAAAAAAGTTGTAACTAGGGAGAAACTGAGAGCCTGTTCAGTTTCAATTAGTCTTCGAGTATGATGAAGAAGATGAGAAACAACCAAATCCAAAGTGGAGTCATTGTCCAGCAAATGAAGCAGCGGTGGAGTTGCTATAATTAGTCTCCAAGTGGGAGATTGTTGAGTGTGGAGCCTAATTATCTTTTGCATTCAAAGGTATCACTGCATTGGAGCCTAGTTTGTAATGGGGCGGCAAATCTACCCGTAAAATATATGTTGCAGGGGGGCTCCAGGGGGGTGGCTGTGAACTTTGGGAGGCCCCCCCCTCTGGTGGGGGATCGGGATAGCGCCCCCAAAGCTAAAAATAGATGTAAAATTGCCTTGTAAATTGTTGTAATTTCTTAGTCAATATGGGTTGTTCATTAGGAGAAGATCTGATGGTTGAAGTTATGTTTAATTTAGGGTTTTTTTCCCTAGAAGGCAACCCCTCACTATATATGAGGGAATTGTATTGCGTCTATGTATATCTATATTCTGAGTGAGGAAGAGAGAGGAGATTGAGAGAGAAGAGGGAATTACAATGGATTTTCTATAGGTTGTATCTCTTTAGTTTGCTAGATAATATAAAAGGAAGGACTGGATGTTTCTTTGTGGATGTAGCCTAAACTATGTGAACCACATATATCTGTGTCTGTCTTGTTTTATGCATGTTCGGTGTTTATATTTCTGCAATATTTTATGTGTTCCATTGCTTTGTAATATATAATTTTCTAATAGATTCTTGATGATCAGACCATTGGAGCTGACGAGGAAGAATCCAATGACCCCTAGGAAGAAGCCCCTCCCACAGTGAAAATTCCAGTTTCGTTGTTCTAGATTTCGAGGTCATTCACGGAGGGGAGTCCAATCTATCCAAGAAGTTGACATAGGAGACACCCCTCCCCCTAATCCAACAAAGACCTATAACATGAGGAGTAAGGGGCCAGTGCTAGATCCTACACTGGAAGAGAAGAAGAAGGAATTTTTAAGGAGAATTCTTCCACTGAATAACTCAAATCAACCCTCAGTCTCCACCCCTAGGAATTCGTAGAGCCAAACTCCCATAGATACTTTAGTTGGTAGTAAGGGAACCTCCTCAATTACTGAAACCTCAGCCAAGCCTGTGTAGACCCCTACCATCCCACAAGAATCTACAGAAGGAAATGCTAAGTCAGACCTGGGGTACAACATAATTGAAGATATGAAGAATACGTGGGCTATTATTTCCTTGTATGAGCTTACCAAGATAACACCCAACTAACATGAGTTGATTGTCAAAACCTTCTCTACCCCACCTTACACTAACAGGTCCACTTCATCCTTGAAAGTTAGCTCACCAAGCGATTCCTAGACCTTAATTAACCTCTAATCCATTGCTAATGATGCTAATGTGAATTCCATAGGCTCAACCCCCCGTTTCTCATAATGTTTGAGATTTTTAACTACAACATGCACAACTTTCTTGTTGATTCCATTTAATCAACTAATGTCATGCCTTTAACAGTCTGTAAAAAAAAATAACATCCAACCCGAGAAGACATATGCTGAAAGAATTCAGGTCTATAGATCTCAAGTTCCTCCAGTCAGAGAATTGAGTAATGTGATGATCAGGCTATCTTCTGATTCAAGGGTGCATAAATGATTGACATAGTGGTGGTTGACATCCTAGAGCATATGGGTTTTTTCTTAGTATAGAATGGTAGAGTAAACTCTAGGGATATTTTGCGACTGATTGGTCCGACTTATGGCTTCCTTATAAAGGTAAGAACAACCAGATCAGAGTCAATAGTGATCCATACATGAAGCATATGATCACTGATCTGGAAGCCTCAAATGATCCAATTAGTTTTGCTTGGGAACAATTGGGAATGCACTTTTTCGAAGCAAGTATTGGGTGCTATGAAGCCCTACCATCGCCTATTACACTTGACAAACAACTAGAATTATTTCCTTGCCTTCCAGTTGATGCCAATGAACCTTGTATTATAGATGTAAATACTCTTAACATTGATGTAACTAAAATGAAATTTGGACTTTATATTATGATGGGTCTAAAACTCATGATGGAGCCGGTGCTGGCTATATCCTTATGGACCACCCAAAAAAGAAATTTTTAATTTCTTGTAGGTTAGAATTTTAGTGCACTAACAACAATACAGAGTATGAGGCACTAATCCTTGGGCTCAAAAAGGTTATTGACCCAAAAGTTTAATTTTTAAAGGTGATCAGTGATTATGAGATTATACCAAGATAGGTAAAAATATTATTCATTTTTTTTCACCACATCTAAAAAATTATCAACATGAGGTATGGTGCTTAATTTCTTATTTTAAAGTTTTTGGTATCAATTCTGTTGCTAGGGTCAATAATTTTTCCGCTCACACTTTAGCTAATTCCGTAGCTAGGTTTACACCTTTAAGAGATGGTTTTTATATTGAGATTGTTTATAAGCCTACTGTCCCAGATAATGTAATTAATGTATGAATTTTCAATGATGATCAATAGATACTCAATTTTATAGCTAATGCGGAGGTTTTCAAGGATGCGACAATAGATAAAGAAAAGCATGAAAAAGCCTTTCAAGGAGAAGAAGATGAGTGCAAGGGAAATCCCAAGCCCAAAGGTGTTGTTACACTGGGGAAGTTATTCAATTTGCAGAACCATTTCTGCTATCCCTCAAATACCAAAACTCAAAGCTCCACACTCTCTCATGAACAAATAAATCTTGGAACTGAAGCTGACCCCAAGTTTATCAACCTTGGTATCAGATGTTTGCCTGAAGAGAGGAAATCATTTATCAACCTATTCAAAAAGTATCGGGATGTGTTTTCCTAGATGTATGATGACCTAAAGACGCATGACACTTGCTTCATCCAACATGTTATACCTATAAAGGAAGGAGTCAAACTGTTCCAGCATAAGCTAAGAAAAGTACACCCTATGATGGAAACTCTTATTCAGAAGGATTTGAAGAAGCTATTTGGCGCACGCATCATTTTCAATGTCAGGAACTCCACTTGGGTCTCAAATTGGTTCTTGTAAAAAAGAAGTCTGGTGAAATCCAGTTATGCATTGACTTTTGAAACTTAAACCAAGCTTCAGATAAAGATAACTGCCCGGTCACTTCCATGGAACAGATCCTTCAGACAATATTTGGTTTAGAAATGTGCTCCTTGCTTGATGGCTTATTTAGATTCAACTAGGTGTTGGTCATTGTTATGAAAATAGCTCAAAAAAAGATAGAAAAGATAGATCAACGCCTTAGAATTCAGCCTCTTCGAGGGGGCAACCTCTTTTACATTACATAAATGAACAATTCTTGGATGATTCAAATGACAAAACCTCCTTTCTATATATATGACTCTAAGGAGTCACAATATAATCCAGCCGACCTAACAATAATAATATAAAGCCACAAAAATAACAATAGATGGATTCTATGGGGCACAGTAATAACAATATGGGGGCAATAGGGGCACAACAATATTAATAAGGGGTATAACTATAATAGTAATGGGGTAATCACTAGCAGCCCCATGGGGGTAGGCGAGTTGGTAATCACATCACGGGAAGTCGTTAGAAAGGCGACTCCGCTCTGAATGTCACGAGTTCAAATCCCCCGGACTTACCTTGGTGACGCGTTATAGTGGGCCGGTGCGAATCCCAGAGGTTATAGTGGTGGCGGCCATAATCGACCCCGTGTCACGTGAGTTGTGAGGCTGTCCCAGTTGCCGATTCCTCTGATACAAAAAAAAAATGGGGTAATCACTAGTATTATAGGGACCCAACATGCCCCTCTCCTTCAAAAAAGTGTTGTCCTCAACGCTTGAGTAGTTCTGGATACTTCTGCATAAAATTCTCATCCTCCCATGTGGAATCTTCAATGGATAAGTTCTTCCACTTGATAAGATACTCTGAAATTGATCGATTTCGTAGCTGTCGAGTTCTTGTTTCTGTGACTGCTTCCAGTTCCAATATAATTTTTCCTTCCTCGTCAAGTTCTGGCAATATTGTTTGAATTGGGAGCTTGTCGCCTATAACCTTCTTTAAACATGAAACATGGAAAACTGGGTGCAATCGAGAAGCTGCAGGAAGCTCCAATTTGTATGCCATAGTACCAATCTTTTGCAACACCTTGTACGGACCATAATACTTTGGTGATAATTTATTATCCTTCTTAGCTTGCTTGAGGGACATTTGCTTATATGGTTGTAGCCGTAGGAATACCCAATCACCTACATCAAAACTTCTTTCACTGCGATGTTGATCTGCCTGTTGTTTCATTCTATTCTGTGCCAACACGAGGTTATCCTTTAAGAGTTGGAGGACTTGTTGTTGATGTTCGATGTGATGTTCCACTGCCTGAACCTTAGAATTTTCTCTTAAATATGATGTGATGGATGGTGGTTGATACCCATAAAGTGCCATAAATGGGGTCATTTTTGTTGCTGTATGGAAGGAAGTGTTATACCACCATTCAGCCAGAGGCAACCATTTGACCCATTGTGTCTGTTTATCAGATACAAAGCAACGAAGATATCCTTCCAAACATTTGTTTACTATCTCAGTTTGCCCATCAGATTGAGGATGATAAGATGAGCTATGAGCTAACTGAGTACCAAGACAAGAAAATAATTCTGTCCAAAAATTTCCAGTGAAAATGGGATCTCTGTCACTTACAATAATCTTTGGGTTTCCATGTAGCTTTTGAATTGTTTCCATAAATGCAGTAGAAACTGTACTGGCTTTAAATGGATGTGATAATGCACAAAAGTGTGCATACTTGGTAAGTCTGTCAACTACCACCATGATGACACTCTTTCCCTCAGACTTGGGTAAACCTGTGATAAAATCCATTGAAACCTCCTCCCAACGTTGGCTTGGAATGGATAAAGGTTGTAATAGACCCGGTGTCTTAATTGTTTCAACTTTATTTTGTTGGCAAACCAAACATTCCGCCACAAACTTTTGAATATCTGATTTAAGGCCATCCCAAAAAAATTCCTTCTTAACCCTGTGGTAAGTTTTTAAAAATCCTGAGTGCCCTCCTAAGGGAGAAGTGTGCAATTCCATAAGAATCTTTTGTTTTAGCTGGGAATTCTTACAGAGGTATAAGCGATCTTTGTACCATAACGAATCATTTTGCCAGCTAAATGTATCAGACGTACTGGAATCTTGTTGTAACTTTCGAATAAGTGCCCACACTTCTTCGTCATTCTTCCATTCCTCCCTTGCTTCGTTTATCCAATCTGGTTGGATAATAGAAATGGCGCACAACAATGCTTCCACATCCTCATCCTTTCTTGAGAGTGCATCTGCCACCACATTTTGCTTCCCTTTTTTGTAGATGATTTCAAAGTCATAACCCAACATCTTTGTGACCCACTTTTGTTGCTCTTCAGAGGATAATCTTTGTTCTAAAAAGTATTTAAGGCTATCATGATCCGTTTTTACCTTGAAGTGTCTTCCCATTAGGTAGGGTCGCCATTTCTTAAGTGCATGGAGTATTGCCAACATTTCCTTCTCATAAATAGCTTTGCTTAAAAACTTTCCCTTGATTGGACGACTTTCAAAAGCAATGGGTCTTTCATCTTGCATTAGAAAAACACCAATTCCATTTCCTGAAGCATCACATTCCACAATAAAGGTTTTTGTGAAGTCCGGTGTAGCTAAGACCGGTGCTTGGCACATTGCCTCTTTAAGATGTTCAAAGGCCTTTGTTGCTTCCGGAGTCCATGAAAATGCATCTTTCTTCAATAATGTTGTTAGAGGTGCTGCTATTCTCCCATAATTCTTAACAAACTTGCGATAATACCCTGTCAACCCAAGAAATCCTCGCAGATGCTTTATGGATGTGGGGATTTTCCATTCCTTAATGGCTTTAATTTTGCTAGGGTCTACCTTAACTCCTTCATGAGATACAATATGACCCAGATATTCCACCTCCTGGACTCCAAAGAAACATTTGGATCTTTTTGCATATAATTGTTTCTCCTCCAATAGTTGTAGCACCCTGTCAACATGTTCAACATGATCCTTCCAAGACTTGCTGTAGATTAGTATATCATCAAAAAATACTAACACAAATTTTCTAAGGAATGGTTTGAAAATTGAATTCATCAAACCTTGAAATGTTGAAGGTGCATTGGTAAGGCCAAAAGGCATGACCAAAAATTCATAATGACCCTCATGAGTTCTAAATGCTGTTTTGGAATGTCTTCAGTCTTCATTCTGATTTGATGATATCCTGAACGAAGATCCAACTTGGTGAAGTAAATTGATCCATGCAATTCATCCAGTAATTCATCAATGACAGGAATGGGGAACTTATCTTTAATAGTGAGCTTGTTGAGCTCCCTATAATCTGGACACATGCGCCATGATCCATCCTTCTTGTGCACCAATACTACTGGAGCAGAGAAAGAACTTTGACTCGGTTGAATTATACCAGCCTCTAGCATTTCTGCAACCATACGTTCAATTTCACTCTTTTGGACATAGGGATATCTGTACGGCCTGATGTTTGGAGGAACACTTCCTGGAATCAGATGAATAGCATGATCATGATCACGCATAGGTGGGAGACCTTTGGGAGTCTCAAATACCTTGGAATGATTGTCCAAGACTTTTTGGAGATCTGGAGAAATAGATGATTCCAATGTGGAAACATCTAGCGAACATAATTGTGCAATTACACCTCTTTGCTCCTTTTTTAGAAGCTTTGTCATACCATTAGAGCTGATTATCTTTCCTGGTTTCCCTGCAATACCCCTTAATTCAACTTCCTTTCCTTCCATAGAAAATTTGATGAAAATTTCTTGAAAATTAAAAGCTATTGTACCCAAGGATTGTAGCCATTGGACTCCTAGTACAACATCAGCACCTCCCATTGGAATGGAAAGCATTGGGCTAGTCAATACATATTCTCCCATGGATAGCTTGATATTATGGCACTTTCCAGAGCAATTTATTGTTCCTCCATTTGCAATCATCACTTGACACTCTGGTGCTGGATATAGGAAGCAATTCAATTCTTTTGCTACCTTACAATGAATAAAATTGTGGGTGCTTCCTGAATCAATCAACACTATTACCTTTTTCTTCTTGATTTGTCCTTCTATCTTGATGGTTTGAGGAGTGGTAATTCCCGCCAATGCATTACAAGATATGGTCGGATTTATTTTTTCTTCATCTAGGCTTTGTTCCTGGAGTATATCCTCTTCTTTTGACCTTTCTTGCTCCTTTTCTTCTTCCTCTTCACAATCTATGTAGAATAATTTCTTCTCAGCACACTTATGACCTTTAGTGTATTTGCTATCACAACTGTAACAAAGCCCTTTTGCTCTTTTTTCTTCCAATTGTTGTGGTGTCAACCTTTTAGGTTGTGGAAGACTAGGGGCAACAACACTTCCGTCTTTATAGTTGTGAGTGGTATGCTTCCTGGTTGCCATAATTTTGCTTTCCATTTTTCTTGCTAACCTGAATGCCTTCTCTAATGAATCAGGTTCCCAAAGGCGAACATCATGTTGGATATTATCCTTTAAAGACCCTATGAACACATCAATCCTATGCTCCTCTGGAATATCTTTTACCCTTATGTTCAATTTTTGGAACTCCTCAATGTGCTCCATTATTGAACCCTTTTGTTTGAGACTTATCAATTGGCTAAAAAAAGTGTTGCTTTTTGTATCCTCATAATGTGCTATCAATTCTTCCGTAAAAATTGCCCAAGTGATAAATTGTTTACGAGAGCAAAGCCATTGATACCATACAAACTGATTTGGTTCCAAATATAAAGTTGCCATACGTACCTTTTGTGTGTTTTGCACATTATTGAGATCGAAGAATTGCTCCATCTGTAATATCCATGTGGCGGGATCCTTGCCATCAAACTTCCTCATATCGATTTTTGGAATATGGTGAGTCTTCGATCCAACATTAGAGTCTATGGAATCATGATTAACATTTCTTTTGTTCTCATCATGAGTTTCCTTTAGTACCCTTTCACCCTTAGTGACCATTTCTTGTAGTAACTTATTCATATTTATCTTCAATTCGTCCATGTCTGTCTTCAGATCTATCTTCAAATCGTCCATCTTAGCTTCTACGCCTTTATTTAAACCATCCATCTTAGCTTCTACATCTTTCTTTAAACCATCCATCTTAGATTTTGTTCCTTTTTGTGCAAGTGACAATTGTTGCACTTGGTCTTGTAATTTTGATATATCATGTTGCATTTCTTCCTCTTCTTCATGGGTCATGCTAGAGCTTTCAGGTTGCCTACTAGGTGTTTGCATTTTCTTTCCTCGGGGCATCACTTACCAATAATAATTCTTTACTATGCCCTTTGAATTCCTTCAAACTAATTTTTCAAACCAACCTTATGCAAAAATTTTAAAAAACTACACACCTTTTTTTCACTTTGTAGGAGCTCGATATTTCCTCTGATGTATCTCTGTACTTTATGATAATATAGTTCTAAATTTGTGACCTGTAGTAGCCCTTTGTGTCCTCTTTCCAATGCCACAAGTCTGACCCAAATTGGATTCTCCAAGGAAGAGTTATGCGAAATCTCCCACAGTGACTTGATTATAGACTAGTTCAGTAGAGCAAACTTGTATGACGTTCCATGAGTCACTGTTTCGACCTTTGGATCTGAAAAATGCATACAAGAAACTACAGTCCGTTCTCTTTCTGTACCTTCTTATGAAATTTCAATCTGATCCCCAGAGAGAAAGTTATGACGATTTTCCCCAGGTCACCTGTTTGGAATGTAATTCAGGAGTCTGCAAAAAGACCAACTTCCTCAGATCATATCTCCGCAAATATAGCGCGATAAGCTTCAAAATTTAGACCCGATGTTCAACGTGATTTATTCTCAAATGGTTTTTTTTGCAACTTCTGAAACGTCGCAAAAAAAAGTTATAGTGAAAATCCCACGAAGACCTGTTTGGAGCAGCGAAACCCTAGAATCCAAAGCTCTGATACCAAATGTTATGAGACCAGCACAAAAAAAGATAGAAAAGATAGATCAACGCCTTAGAATTCAGCCTCTTCGAGGGGGAAACCTCCTTTACATTACATAAATGAACAATTCTTGGATGATTCAAATGACAAAACCTCCTTTCTATATATAGGAGTCTAAGGAGTCACAATATAATCTAGCCGACCTAACAATAATAATATAAAGCCACAAAAATAACAATAGAGGGATTCTATGGGCACAGTAATAACAATATGGGGGAAATATGGGCACAACAATATTAATAAGGGGTATAAATATAATAGTAATGGGGTAATCACTAGTATTATAGGGACCCAACAGTCATCGAGCCATATCCTCTAAAGACAACATTCTGGACCAAGTGGGGGACATTTTCATTTCAGCGTATGCCCTTCGACCTGATCAATACTGGAGCAACATTCCAGAGAGTGATGGACATTTATTTTAGAGGACTAAAGGTTCATAGCATGGTGGTGTATCTGGACAATGTAAGTGTGTTTTCTAAGAAGATATCAAATCACCTCCACCATCTAAAGAAGATATTTGAGCGTTGTCGGAAGTATGGGATTCCACCGAACCCTAAAAAAAGCATATTCATAGTATTAGAAGCTAACCTCCTCGGGCATATCATAATGAAAGGTGGAATCACTGTAGATCCTGAATGCATAAAAGCTATCGTGCAAATACTGCTCCCTAGTAGAAAGAAAGGTATGCAATCCTTCCTGGGTAAAATCAACTTCCTTCACAATTTATTTCCAATTTTTCTTAAATGGTCAAGCCCTTGCAAAACATGATAAAGAAGGATGCAAGATTTAAATGGAACCAAGAAGAGAAGGAAACATTTGACCGTATCAAGAAAGCTATCGCGGAAGTCCCTTCTCTGCAAAACACAAACTTTGACAAATATTTCATCCTTTACACTTTTGCTTCTGTCTCATCCCTAGCTACTGTGCTTGTAGAAATTTTGAATAATAAACACTTATTCACAGAGATTATCCCGATTATACACTATTGCAGAATACATGCATAATACATAACCTCCTCTACGTTGATCATTAGTTTAGCAACATTAAAATCAATGAAACATCAATCGCATGCACACATTAACACAGTATGTAACTTGGGGAAAGCTTACAGCTGAAAACCCCACACTATCTGTATATTATAATGATTGAGAACATGTAACAATACATAGTACAATACTCCTCACAAGTATCCAGCAATATCTCCACCTGTTACACACAAAACTAGCTCAGATCCGAACAAGTCACAGGTTCAAATCTCCTCCACTGCTTTGCCTGCCTCCACTGCACAATCCAAAGTGAAAACCACGTGAGCACAAGCTACAATTACCTTGGTATTGTCCCGCACTGTGCAGTCCTCATTGGCATAACTTAATCCCATTGATTGTGCAAGATCTCATGCACAACTATAGTCACAACTGATAGCAATCTCAACCACTAACACCTGTCTCCACTGAACTGTACATGCACTGAGTTAACTGATGTATTCTTTAGTTGCTTTATGAGTTAATAATTAGTGAATTAATTTAATCAATTAATTCATATCACTCATCACTAGTCTATTTGCAGTTAGACTAATTACAACTAGTTGAACCAAGTCAAACTGAACACCACTCCATCAACTCCACAATCAACTCCACCGAAACTCAACCACATGAGTTCTAACTGAAGTCCTACATGCAATAGCTCAATTGACCCACAAAGAAAGCGTATTTCCTTTTGACAGCTGCATGTGCCACATCTGTAGCTCAAACTAAAGTGCTCTAAGAGGATAAGGTAATGTTTATAGTCCAAATATTATTATGAGACAATAATATTCGACTGTTCTATTTTTAGCCTGGCAGTCTAAAAATAGAAACCTGCACATATGTCTAAAAATAGAAGTCCATCTATTTTTACCAACATGACCAATCATCCACAAATAGCATACTGCAACCCATAGACCATGATCCATATGTCTAAAAATAGACATAGTCTAAAAATAGACTTTGTGCCAAAAATACCTTGCGGGCCCACTTAGTGAAGGCGACTCCTTTCCACTAAGCTCCATCATCTTGTTTCATTCTCAACAATGCTTCCTTAGAAGGATGGTAACAATGATGATCAAACTATATCCTTCATGAGAACAATATTGAAAGGTCTAGAACTCAACTACCCAAACATGGATAAAAATTCATATATGGTTTAGAAAGTCGTTAAACATTTTAGACCCTACATTTTAAGGAACCATGTAACAGTGTTCATCACTCATTTGAATATTAGGTAACTATTCATCTAACAAGAGTTGGGTGAACAAAAAGCTAATTGTGTGAATTTCCTCTAGGAGTATGACTTTGAATTCAAGTCGACTCACACAATTAAAGGGTACATATTATGTAAACTGGCCGCTCAAGCTGCAAATCAACAAGATCAAGAGAAAGAAGGTTGGGACCATGAAATCAAGATGTACCAAAACGACCACACGTCTACTCATGACTCCTTATCCTAGTATGTCAACCTGAAACAATATTTAGGACAGTGGACCTTGCTTCCTACCCTGTCTGCGAAATAGAAGAGGGATGTGGGAATCAAAGCCACATCTTACCAGTTTATACAAGGGAATTTGTTTCACAAACACCACAACGGTGTATTACTCAAATGTTTAGAATTTGACAAAGCCCAATGGGTGTTGAAGGAGCTACATGATGGGTCACCAGGAGTCCATTATGCTGGCAATACCACAACACATAAGATCACGAGGGTAGGCTTTTACTAGCCTACCCTTTTCAAGGACGCACACATGTATGCTCAGAAATGCCCCAATTCTACAAAAGTATGCTGGAAGTAATCTCGGTCAGCCGTTCCACTCCATTGTATAGCAGTAGAAGAAACATTTCAGTAGTGGGGGTTAGATGTCATCAGAGAGATCATGTTGCACTCATCGTAACATCACAGGTATATCCTCATGGCTATAGACTATTTCATGAGGTGGGTGGAAGCCATTCCATTATGGAAAATCAACAATGAAGAGGTAATATCTTTTGTCAATCAGTACATCGTGACCAATTTTGACATTCAAACCTCCCTTGTTTTTGATAATGATACTTATTTCTCGTCTTTAAGGTGGATTTGTTTTGAAACATTCAACTAAATATTACCCCCAAGGAAATGACCTAGTAGAATCTAGCAAAAGAAAACCTTGCTGTCACACCAAAGGAACAGGCACAATGCCCTGAACAATGCCCTGTGTTCTGATTGTGTCACCTTGAAACCATCCCTTGGAACATCCCCTTATTCCCCAGTCTACTGGGAAGAAGCCATTTTACCGCCCAACTTGTACCTACCCACTCTCCAGTTGTCACAAGAGTAGCGAGGCACACTTTGCCCTACTACAAAAACCGAATCGATACCCTTCTCAAATTGGAAGAAGAAATATAAAAGGATACAAATAAGTTTTTCATACTTTTCTTAGCTTAAAACCTCCTTTTGCCTTTGCACTTTCACCTTATTTACACCTTTTATACCAATTCTTTAATAAATATTCATGAAAATTTCCCGAGTCAGACACCCTAGGGTCGAGGTAGCCTCTATGCCAATAGCTGAGCTGTACTTATTTTTGTGCTTGCACTTGATCATCCCTAAAGTCACAACCAAGGAGGAGTTTTGAAATATATTTTAGCGGGGAAATTTAGTCATCCATGGCACCCTATCTTTCAATAGTTAGACCCTACTATTGACTTGGATATATAGTTTGAATGAATTGGTTTATTTGGCTAACTCGAGAAAGGGAAATGAAAAATTTAATAAGAAACACATATTTCGGGAAAACAATAGTGTCTTTGAAAAACTAGAAACAACCTCTCTTGAAAATAAAAAATGTCGAGATCCCTCAATCGCCTAGGAAAATAAGTGCCTAAGAAATAAGTTGCAATGAGCACACCAATAAGAAAATCAAATTAGGGAAAAAGGATTGGGAAAGGATTCCTACACAGAGAGGCGATGCAACAACTCCATTGGGATACCGTCCAAACTTGTTGACAGTGGAGCAACACTTGTGATTTATAAGTAGTGACTTTGCTGAGGTACTGTTCAGGCTCACTGGAAATAGAGAAACACCAGATAACTATAACCAATATACCAAAAACCTTTACAGTTCATATCATTCTCTGTACCCCTATTTTGAGCCATCAAGAATGTCTTTACTTTGTGTGTTAACAAGCCAAGTAAAAGTAGAAAGGGGCTTATGATAAATACTAAGGGTAACCTAGAGGCATTAGTGGGACCCGTGATCTTGGAACAACACACTCAAAAAGGTCCACTTCATCCCAACATCAAGTGTAAGAAAATATACTAAGGTTCTAACAACGAATAACCAATTGTTGTAGCCGCTGCAACAACCCTCCAAAATTCCCGAACTTTCAAAATTTTGGAGATCATGTACTAGCTCCATACCTGTCACTCACTTACAAAGCTCCATCTTGACATTTTGACAGTAAGCCAAGCCCCAGGGTCCCTTCACAAGTCTAACTTTTAGAGACTCAAAGTTCATTTTTTCTTAGGTCACAGGTCACATGAAGTAAGATTTCATGTGCTTAAAAGTTGCGAACCTGTGACTTGCCTCTTTTAACTAAGTAAATTTGCTAGGTCACAATGAATTCTTTGTGACCTATCACTAATTATGTGACTATGCGACCTCATGACCTCACCCTAATGGGGTTGATGGGTCGCAAGGTTGCTAAGTTGCAAAGGTATGAATACACACCCCTTGCAGCTCCACTCATACCTCACACATGCAACTTTTTTATAAACAAGTCATTCAACTTCTCATTTGGCAATTGTATTTGGGTGCTCACAGGACAAAGAAGTTGGGCGACTCAAAGAGGTCCATGACCCTTCCAAGTAAGTGACATTTCTGCTCCCCTGCTATCATTGTTCATTTCTAGTTTTCCTCTTCTTCCCCTTGACTCTGCACCTTAACTGATTTGGGGTATTTTATCCACCTTTCCTGACCCCCCCCACAACTCATTTTGACCTTGTAAACCTCTAGTTGATTATTCACCCATATAAACTCCTTTTTCACAAATTTCAATCCCCATCTCTCTCCTAGTTGTTCTTCCCCCTTCAGTGACTTAGATTTTAGCCCAAGTAAAGCCTTAAAGCTCCATTTTGAGCCTCAACCCTCTCACCAGGCCACTCTAAGGAACAAGTCACATGACCAAAAGGCATGATAGGCCAACTTCCACAATCTCACGACTGATGCGACCTTGCGACCTCCCTTACCTCGTGACCTCCCGTGTGTAGAGACCATTGACTGGATTATACAAAACATAGACACAAATCAATAGGTAGTTAGAAATAAAACAAGTGAACCTTTCGTAACCATCCCTTCGGCATATATTGATGCTTATTATAGGTTTCCAGAAATTGAGGAATCATTCAATACTGGATGGACGGTAGATTTCCCAATTCCAACTAAGGAAATTTAAAGGACTTGGTGGAAAGACCCTACTAAGTTTCGTGTAAATAATGACCAAGTATACAAGATGGAAGGTCTAAAGAAAGTCTACCAACTCATTGCCGCAATGATGAATCGATTGTACGGTAGGTCCAAAATTGATACCTTCCTTGGGACTTGGGTCCCTATCATGTATGCCGTTGCCACTCGAGGTACAATATTCGTCTGGGTCAGTATCCTAGTTTCCACATTAAGGACTCACATAAATGCAGAAAAACATCCTAAGGTAGACCAACCATCATAATTATACATGGCTTCATACTTATTGGATGTGGCTTGTGCAAGATGTCAATTCAACCATTGGAGCTACCATTGGACTACAACTACAACAGAACTTGTGCACTAGCACTATTCGATATTTTGGGACCCAGGCTACAAAAGTGTACATGAGTCTACCTCTAAGGCATTCATCGCCCCATTATACCAGTTTATTTTCGGAGAGGATCCTACTTTCATGTCGAAGAAGGCCATGGAAACTATCGCTAAAGTGGCAGATTGTTCCCTTTCTAGGAGGGCACATTCATCAGGGTCTTTGGCTCATACAAAACCCCTCACGCACTTCCAAAGCTTTCCAAAGAAAAATTACTGTTGCAAGAGCTGTGTTATCAGATGACCACATGCTTTTCAAAGATGCTGACTAAGGAGAAGAAGAAACCATGGCATGCCTTCCTTCTCACTATGGGGGCATATATTGTTGAAAAATTCAAGAAAGTTGAGGAGGAAGCTAAGGAGATAAAGGGGTTCTATTTTGTGACCTTGAATCACTGTACCTATGACCCTAGAAGAGTGGTAGCAACTCACTTCAAGAAGGCTAATTTTAACTGGTCATACCCACACACCAGGCAATCTCATGAGGATAGAGTTAGAAATTGGTACAATGCAGCCAGGTAGTTTAGCCCAAGTGAACAACAAGAAAAGGAGGATGAGCAAGCTGAGAATTCCCAAGATAATGTAAGCCTAAAAGAAAGGTTGACCTCACTTAAGAGAAATAAAGAGAAACAAAATACAAGAGGGAAACTGAAGAAGCATAAAGGTGAAGAAACAAAAGATCCTCTGAGCGAGCAAGATGAGGGTGAAGATGAAGAAACTTTAGAGCAGAGAAATGTGACCTTAGTGAGGAAAAATCATGAGCTAAAGATGAAAAGAGAAGAAGAAATAAGACTGTTGTAGAAATTGGAATACCAACAACTTGAAGACCAACTTGAGAAAAAATGACAGAAGGAAGAAAGAAGGAAAAAACAACAGGAGGAAGATCGACTGAAAAGAAAGAATAGGAACAAAGGGCCCGAGAGGAAGAAGAAAATAAAAGGCATGAATATAAAGAGTTGGAGGAGAAACAAAAATAGGAAGAAGAGCTCAAGAAGAGATAAGAACAAGAATATAAAGAAAAGAAGAGACTAGAGGAGGAACAGAGGAAGAAGGCCGAAGAGAAAAAGAAAAGGTGGGAGGAAGAGGAACTAAAGAGAAAACATGAAGAGGTTGTCACAAAAGCTTAGCAAGAGTTCAAAAAACAAAAATAGCTCAATGACCAAGCTGAACTTCTCCCGATAGATGTTCCTCCATCCACTCCCATCACTGGAGGACATCTTACTATTAAGGAATTAGGCATTCCTGATGAGGCGCAAGAGGAGGTGCTGGACCTAACCAGGATTACCTTCGATCAAGTCAGTTGTAGGATCATGCAATAAATAAGGAAATATTATACTAGGAACCCTACAAAGCCTTTGTCCATGACCACAAAGAAGGGAATCATCCTAGACACCACAATAAATCATGAAATGATCACCTCGATCGGGACTATCTTTGTGACTGCAACTGAACTGAATGTTGGAAGAATAAGCAAGAAAATTGTAGAAATCCAAGGCACTCTCTATACATATGAATAAAGATATTCCAAAGCAGAATAAGATATGAGGAGGCTAGAAGAAGAGATTATAGCACTTCGCTTAGCCCAATCGAGCATGAAAGAATTGCAAGCCTCAATCAAGGAAGAAGATGAAACACTGAGAGGAGCCATGAAAGTGGTCTATGAAGAGATGTTGAAGTTTCATCACACTGTGTCCCCTATCCTATCCATACAGGGAAACACAAAATAAAAATCCTCCATGCTGAAAGAAGTCATTACAGCTCTAGACAATGTTCAAAAGTGGACAAATAAGTATCCAGAGGCACTGGAGGTTCTCCCAAAGAAAGATTATATTTCCACCTAGAACGACAAATTCCAGTTATGCATTAGGATCCAATTATGAAATAAGCTAGCTATGGATGTTTACAAGGTCCTTACTTCTTACAAACATCTTCCTAGTGGGTTAGAGTCTATGATTGAAAATTCATGGGGTTCCCTCTATTGGAGAAGTTGGAAAAGTGAGGAAGCAGGAGGAAATACTATAGGAGGTTCAAGCATTTCCCAACCTTTTCAGGCTGGCTTCCAACATAAGTGATTTGTAGGTCACAAAGGATAACATTACACAATATGTGGTGGAACCGGTGAGGATGTACATGAAGCTAGTAACTCTAGCCAATCATATCAAGGTCAAGAGAAGCACTCTCATTCTAGATGCCCTTGAATGCCTCCATAAACATGATGAAGAACATTCAAAGATAGCCCCGATAGCCACTGAGTACAAGCTTTGACACACCTATCTCATGGAGTAGCTGCACATAGATGTTCCAAAATTATCTATTACTAAATTAATAAGGTAGAATCAACTTTTTTTGTTGTGAATAACAAGATAGGATAGAGTAGGACAAATTAGGAATTTGAAGAGTCATGAGGAAGTCAAAGGGTCATAAGGAAGTCCAAGAGTCATGGGCAGACCAAAAGTCACCCTCTTTTCTATAAATACACCCTGATGGCATATTGTAAAGGAGTTTAAGCTTTAGAATTATTCTGGTGCATATTGTTTTAAGAACTTATGCTCTTTTAATGAATGCAAGGAGTAATAGTATATTTCCACTATTCGATTTGATGAAGACCTTTGTATGTTGGTGCCATGAATATTACTGGCTTAATGAATAAGAAGTTCCTATGAGGTTTGGTGTACTGTCTCCTCATGTATCTTCTGGTGTTGTGAGTTTTCCTTTGCAACACACGATGATATATGATATGCTGGCCTTATGCTTATGTTGGTAAATTGTTTTATTAATATTGACATGGTATCATTGTGGATTGTGCACTCACTTGCATTTTCAATGGTTAATAGTCTTGAACTCATTCTTGGTTGTTAAGTTTATACTTTATCTATGCATGGTTTTATTTGAAGTCTTGCTAACAATTATTTGCTTAAGATTCATGCTTTGAAGTTTTGTTGTTGCTATTTATGGTATTTGTTTTATTGGGTATTCATCAATTACTTGTGTTTGTTGAAGTTCATACATTTTGTTGGGCTGATATTCCCTTTCTTATCTGAAGAAAAATTCAACAAATAAGACGACAACCAGGCATACATACCATACATGATCCCTAAACCAAACAGTGTAGAGTCTAATTGAGATTCTGCAATGGGAAGATCCCATAGTTGTTGGCGGTAAATTCCAGCTCGTCAACAAAACCCTAAGATTAATATTTAAACCCTAGGATTAATATTATAAACAATGGGATTATAAACCTTACTAATGTGCTTGAATAAATTTCATAGTAATCTAACAATGCAATGCTGTAACATTAAAAAACCAATATAATTAACCTTAAAATTAATATTATAAACACTCATATTATAAACCCTAAGTTTAATATATTAAACTATATGAATATATTACTTAATATTTATATATAAAACAAAATATTAGTATTTCAAACCCTAGGATTAATATTAAACCCAAAGATTAATATTATAAAACCATAATATTAATATAATAAACCCTAATTTTGTGATGTTGCTATGTGACATTAAATAAATTGCATTGTAATGTAACATTGTGACAATGACTATCAAATTAATTCACATTGCAACAATGCTTCTAACAATGTGATGTTCCATAATTTTTATAGCATTCCAATATATTGTTAAATATTTTTAATTTTGAGTATTGGTAAATATGGTAATGCCTAACTTGAAATTAAAAACTAGGATTACTATATTAAACCCAAGAAATATAAACTGTAATACTAATATTATAAGCCCTGAGATTATGAACCCTAGGATTATTATTGTAAACCCTACAACTAATAATATTTTTTTTTTTTTAATTTTTTAATTTTTATTTATTTATTTATTTATTTTTATTTTTTATTTATTTTTTATTTTATTTTATTTTATTTATTTATTTATTTATTTTTTTTTTTTTTTTTTTTGAATTAGACTAATTCTATTAAGCAAAAATATTGTACAAGAGCATACATTCAAGAGAGACAGGAAACCAGCAACTGGAAATGATAGGACTATCAACCTCGGTTCCGGAGAAGGAGTTAAACAAACAAGGAGCTACAACAAGTGGCTGGGAGCCTAAAGAAGCATTGACTTCTACCCTGAAAGGGTAGAGGCCTCAACACGAAGCTTTTTCCCTTTCCTTTTTTTGACTTCGACCCAACCATTTTGGGGTGGATGAGCGATAACAACTTGAAGATTGGGGTCCTCCACAGGGGAGCCCTCCTTTTCTGAATCAGAGGAGGAGGACAAATGGATGCGTTTCTGAGAAGTGGCTGAGTCAAAGGAAGGCGCTAGACCATCGGTGGAAGGGACCACGAAATGAGGGGCCTGATTCAATTCTTCATCGCTATCTTCATCTTCAGAGCTGGAGGAATCAGAATCCACGACTGGAGGTGGAGAGCAAGGAGCCCATCGTTTGGACTTAGGCTTGGAGATGTTGGCCTTATTCTTTTTTGCCGGGCGAGATGGGCATGTATTCTACAAATGCCCAGATTGGTGGCAATGGCGGCACCGAAAAGCAGTATTCTCGTAATCCAGTGTCTGGGTCCAGACAATGTCGTTTATCTTGAGATTGATTTGTTCTGGAAGTCCTTTACTCAAGTCTAACTCCACACATACTCTTGCATATGAGTAGAGACCTTTGGATTCCCGCCATAAATCTCCCTTAATGAAGCTGCCCAAGGTGTCACCTATAGCTATAAAGACACGAGTATTCCATAGGTGGGCAGGTAAGTTTGGAAGCCTGATCCATACAGGTGTCTTGGTAATGACTGCAGTAGCTGGATCAAAATCTGGGAACCAAGGAGTCAAGAAGAGCCCTGCAGTGCCCATGAACCAAGGGCCCTCTACTAAGGCCTTTTCATAATGCTTACTGTTATCAAATAGAACAATGAAGTAACCTTTTGAACAAAAAAATATCTTACAATGATGTGTCCAGTTTGCATGGATCCATGCATAGAGATCCTGAGATCGCGGCCACGGTCCATTAAATCTGAAAATGATGGCTCTTTCTACAAATTCTTGAAGTTGGGTCGCCAGATCTTCATGGGTGAGTTCAGCAGAGGGAACTTCTTCAATCTTGTCAACCAAGAAGGCCTTAGATTTAAGGGCTTCCGGGGGTTTGGGGTTCTCAGAGTGAACTGCGTCTTTGTATGAGAAGGGCCGAGTAGAGGATGACTGTCCCGCAGCACCTCCTCTCAAACGAAGGGTTACCACCATAGAGCTGTTCCTGGAAATGCTGTAAGAAGAGAGGGGAAGAGGGTCTTCAAGTTGTTTACCTTGAAAGAGAAGTCGCTGAAGGCTTGATGGGATCCCCATCCTGCGTTCTAGATTTAGTTTGAGTTGCTGCACCAGATCTAAAGGACTGACCCATTGCATGATGGTTCTGCCTGTAGGCTGAGAAATTTGGATCTGAAAGGAGTCAGAGAAGGGCCTTGACCCCATTCCAGGGCTTCTTGTGCTTCCTAGAGCAGATCTGCCGTGGCTATTTCCCATCCGGGGGATCAGACCTGCAAGTTCTTGGGTGATCTGTTTGTTGAGAGCCCGATCTAATTGATCAGCGACAGATCTGGGATTTTATACCTTCTTATGCTTGAAGTGAACATCCCGACTCCTTGCATCGTTCTCCCAGGGGCGGAGGTAGCAGATCCGTGAAGTGGGTTGCCAGTCCTTCGCTGACGGCGATGCAAACCCTGATTTTCTGATTGCGAGCGTCTGGGATCCTGCTCTTTGCTGATAAGTTCCTGAAGCTGAGCCTTCAACGTAGGGCCTTGACGTCCTCCGCTCTTGGAATTAACAAATACAATAACGACAGCTTCCGGCGCAGTGCTGGTGCCGTCCCAGCGATGCCGATCTTCATTGTAAACAAATTCTTTGTTCCTCACAGCTTCTACCATGGCAGTTCTCAGATATTCTGGGATGATTAATATTTTCCTCAATTCTTCCTGGTCGATCCTGAGGTCGGCCAATCCACAGGACTTGAAAGAATCGATCATGGAGGATCGGGCCGCAATGCGCTTGGTTTCGGGGTAGCTTTCATCGTCGTCTAGGTAGCTGATTTCCGATTTGCAGGATTCGACCCCGTTACCTCTCTGTTGTTGCTCTCCTACCGAATCCGTCATGGCTTTGGATTGCAGAAACCCCTAAAACCCTAAGGAGTCGAAAGAATGAGACTTGTTGAGGATATCCCCTACAACTAATATTATAAACCCTAAGTTTATCTATTAAACCATAGGAATATAAACCCTAAAATTAATATATTAAACCCTAGCATTAATATTATAAACCCTAATATTATGAACCTTATTAATGTGGTTGAATAAATTACATAGTAATGTAACATTGCAACAATGATTATAAAACTAATTGTCACATTGCGACAATGTTTGTTAGAATGCGACGTTGGATATATTTCTATACCATTCCAATGCAACAATATTATTAAATATTTTTAAGTTTGAGTATTGTTAAGTATGGTAAACCTTGAAATTAATATTAAACCCTAGGAATAATAAAATAAACCCTAGGATTCATACAATAAACCCTATGATAGATATTATAAACCCTAACATTAATATTATAAATCCTAAGATTAATATATTAAAACTTAAGTTTAATATATTAAATCCCAAGAATATAAACCCTTAGAATAATATATTAAACCCTAATTTTGCAATGACGCAATGTGACGTTGAATAAATAACATTGTAATGTAACATTGTGACAATGATTGTTGTTAGTTCCAATCTTCACAGCCTATCACCAGGGATCAACATGAGCTCTTACTATGTTTGGTTTTGTTAGATGTTTTGCACATGATATTCAGGGCAAAACATGTCATTAGTGTGTCCATCGGAAGTAGCTCAGAAAGAGATTTCCAATGGTATATCACACTCCCAAAACTGGCTCCCGGATCAAAAGATACGACTAAATGAATGGTTGACACAAAGGCCTCCCGTGTAGCAATTTAGGTATTGAATGATCCAGAGGAAGCTAGGAGCTGTCAGTGGTTGGACTATGATAGAGAAGGACATGCTGCTAATTCTCATCTCAACATATGGCGAGCTTGTTTCTCTGCTTTGATTGAAAGAGACATCCTGTGCAGAGGGCACTGTACATTGTTGACAAGGATATTGCTGGTGAAAAGTTTACAGCTGCTGGTCTCATGGTCCTAGAGAGGAATTACTCGAAGATTTATAGATGTTCATTCAGTGTTTGCTGTCATCCTTACTTACATCTCTTCCAAGATTTTCAATTCATCAGTTTGTGTCGATATGCCTACCTAAAATGCTTCAGCCACACAATTTTTATTTGAGCAACATGATCTGGAGTGAACGGCTTTCATAGGGCCTTGTTAAGGCTAAATAATGAACTGCCTCAAGGG
Organism: Pinus tabuliformis; assembly: GCA_031772625.1. Classification (NCBI taxonomy): domain Eukaryota; kingdom Viridiplantae; phylum Streptophyta; class Pinopsida; order Pinales; family Pinaceae; genus Pinus; species Pinus tabuliformis. Next base: position 892,583,794 of record CM062808.1, read on the forward strand.
ATTATATAGAAAAATGTCGCTTAAAGACATATACAATGACTCAAAACACAAGGAGATGGTTGCAGAGGATAAAGTTTGTTGTATCTATAGGTGTGAGGACAATGAAGTTCACAAGGAAATGATTCATCCTTGCACCTGCAACAGAGGCTTAGTTGTTGCACATCCTAGTTGTGTTGATGCTTCTCGAGAAACTTCTAGGTTTTGTAGTAGACAGGTAGGCACTTCTTGTAAGGTTTGTGGTGGTACCTTAGGCATATTTGTTGCCATGGCTTTGAGCTTAAGAGGGCTTCACGTAGGTGTTATTGAGAAAAGTACATCGAAAGGGAGAGTGCAGGAGTGGAATATATCGAAGAAATAGCTTATGGAACTTGTAAGGATTGGAATATTATCAGAAGATGACATTGGAAAGGTCATTACAACAAATTTTACCCGAACATGTGTGGTTTCAAGGGTTATAGGTGAAGTTTGGGTAGAGGGCATTCTAAATCTTGGGGTCTCACCGATACATCTTATTGATCTTGTTAAACAACGTTTTCTAAGTTCAGGGAGAATGCTTTTTGAAGGTTATGGGGTTTCAAATATTTGCGTATATGATGATGCTGCGGTAATTAAACTTGATAATGGGGAGGCTTTAGATGCATGCCTTATTGTTGATGCAATGAGAAATTTTCCCCTACACTAAGGCAGATAAGATCCGAACAAAAGCCTGATGGAGTTTGCCTTGTTGTTGGTTCTTGTGGTCGTGGTTAAAAAGAAAATTCTACAAATGATATAATCTATACAAACTCACCTGCAATAAAAGTTGGTGAATCAAGGCTTCAATACTTTTGGGAGGCATTTCCAGTAGGTTCTGGTCCTAGAGACCGCACTATATATTTGTTTACCTATGTGGATGCACAACCAAATTTTCATTCACTAGAGAAAATGTTTGGAGGCTTACTAGGACTTGTTGTCTGATTATCAGGGTGTTAGACTTAATGATTTGGAGATATTATGAGTTGTCTTTGCAATTTTCCCAACATATCATGGCAGTCCATCGCCAAGGGTTTTGGATCACATTTTCCAGGTTGATGATGCCAGCAGAATAAAATATCCTGTATCCTTTGGTGGATTTGCAAGCATTTCACGATACCGTGATAGATTATCAATTGGAATCCATGAGGCAATCATTGCAAAATTTGCTTGATTCGTACAATTTATCTCTGCTTAATCCTTATATGCCCAATCTAAGTGGGGCACTACGCGTAGCCCTATGGCGCTGCGCTTCTGGGAGTGTGGCACTATGCGTAGCACTTTGGTGCTGTGCTCCTGGGTTTAGCACTGCCAAAAGACATGGATCAAAGAGTGGTCAGAGGAACAAATCTCACTATTTGATAAGCATGTTGATTCTAATATTTCTCTTGGTTTTCATATTGATACTGCTTTTAAACATTAGTCAGTTCATGATGAAATGTTGGCTAACCGTGATTCAATGGCAATGAGCGTTGCTAAATCAGATGGCTTTGGCAGTGAAAATAGTTTGAAATCTATCCATTGCTCTATCACATGGAATTTCCGACTCTGATAAAGACATTTATACTGAAAGTGAAATTGGTAGACGAGAAACTAGAAATGCGAGATAAGTTTCAGAGATGCATCTTCAAGCACTAGCTGACAGACACCTTACCTTAATTCTAGAAATTGATGCATCCTTTAAAGTAGAGAAGGGGATAGCTCTTGTAAAGGATTATATAAAAGTATCGAATGAAACTTCTAAAGAAAATCACTATGGATATAAGGAAGCATTTTCTTCTCATAAGCTTGCTTTGGGGCATGTCAAACATGAGATTGAAGTTTGTGATGGCGTTGAGGTTCAAAAAGATGACACTGTTTCTGATTCACCTTGTAACACTACTGACAGTGGACCAAATGTTGACCTATCTTCCTCTTCTTTTGAAATGACTAATATTAAACCGGTCCATACTCATTTCCCAGTTGTTGAAGGATTTCTCAGCGTTGATGCGATTATGGATGTCAATGATTAATTTCTGCCGTGATGATGAACCGAGTTTAAAAGATGAAAGCTTGGGAATGGTTGAAGAACCCATGGAAATTGATGAGAGTGTTTATATAGTTGGCACTCCTATGAGACTTGATTTGAATGTCTGCAAGGGTGGTGTCTCTATTTTAAATACTCAGATTGATGACAAGGTTCATGATATTGTAGCAGTTCGTGAGAGTGTCTCTAAGTTTGATGCCCCTGTAATTGTTAATGAGAGTGTCTGCATTGTTAACGACACTTTTGCAGGTTATGAAAGTGTCTGCAAGGTTGAGGTCATTGAGGCTATTGAGGAGATGGAGGTCAATATTGGGTTTCCAGTGATATTTTATGAGAGCAGAGCAACTATATTCATCATTGAAGTGAGATAAGACTACAAGGCGACAAATAAAAGTAAGAGCATTACAAATTCCAGTCAGAGAATATCCAAGGAGGGACAAGAACAACAGATCAATCAAACAACTCCAAAATTCATGCAGAATGGTGCAAGGTGACCAGTAAATCGAATTTTTGAGAGAGGCATGTGGCACTATTCAATTTTTTCTATGAACTGGTGGAAAATGTTTTATCCATGAAATCAGCAGCTTGAGTTTTTGAAGGGGATAGATGGCAGTGTTCAAATATTCCAGCGAACAAGTGGTAAAGTTTGTGGGCTTAAAATCAACAGTTGTTAAAACCTTCCAAATTTCCAGCGATGACACTTTCAGTTTTCCAGTTCAAAAGATTGCAACAAATCTATTTTGATGAAATCTAATTAAATTATTTACTTATGATTTTAATTTATGTAATTTGACCGTAGCACATATTTGGTTTTCTTTTTTATTTTTATTGTTTTGATTCCTATGTTTAGGAAATCATAATTAGTATGTATTATTATAAATAGGATTAGTTTTAAGATCTAAGGATTCGATTTTGGCAGCAGAGAGGCATTTGGCATTATGTAAAATTTCCTGAATATCATTTTAATAAAGTAATTTTCTGCCTTTTGGACCTGGGATCCATCACAGTGTTATTGTTCAATATGTTTTTCATGTAAATGACTTACATATATATATATTTTTACCTTGTTTTAGCATTATCTAAGAGATATGTTAGGAATTGATCTGTAATGATGCTCCTTTCATGATGATTTTGCTGTTAGATGTAGTGGTTTTCTTTGCAGAATTCATCCTTAGTTAGATGCTCTGTTGAGAAACCCTATGTTTCTCGTTTGTCTAAAGTTGCTACTGTAGATCCATCACCTGTTTGATGCCTGCAGGGCAGCGAACTTTCTCCCCTCTATTCTTCTCACATTTGCAATCTTCTACCTGGATGAACATGGCACTTAATCCTTCCCAAGTTTTCCGGCAGAAACTAGCATCGACTCCATAGTCCAATCATCCTTTCTCTTACTGTTTCAACCCAAAACCTTTCAAACAAATCCTCACATTCCATATCTAGCCTAAAATTTCATTTATTGTAGCCACATCTTGTTGGCAAAGAGAGATCCCTCTCTGGTCTGGTAGGGCTATATGCCAGACTTAAAGCTTGGTCTGTGGTTACCTCAGAGTTTCCTTTTCTCAGCCTTGAGGTTCATTATGAGTGATAACATATTGGCGCCGTTGCCAGGGATGAGGTGAAAGATCTTCTCTGGGAAATATCGTTCAAGTTGTAGATCTGGTTGTTGATGGTGGATAGTAGTCAGACACATATGAAGGCTGAAATCATTCGCTTGGTGACTCCAACTCAATCCAGAGATTCCAAGGCTCACTAATCCGTTCATGCACTAAAATAAAATGATAGGGTATGTGGCAAAACCTGTGTTTTGTGAAGTTTTAAAAGAAGTTAGAGATCAGTTAGTGGATATTGAAATTGATGAAGTATTTTTCATTACAATGCTTCAATGTTTGAGATCTTCAAAGTTTCCTCCTAAAGCTAAAACTGGTTCCTTTGAGTTAGTTGTTGAAAAATTTGAGAAGGAGATTCAGTATTTAAATGATCAGATCCAATCATATGAATTTCGAGATCCCGAAAAGTTCATGGAAACTCTTCCTTCTTCAAAACAAGAAACAATAGGGCTGCCCGTGGATGTTTTAATTGACCATTTGCAGTTGGAGGTTTGTGTTGAGGAGTTAGGGCAGTAAATAGAGTCTAGTTTCTTTGATCCTATTGTCGCATATATGGAGTATTTTTTCAGTCTGAATGATAAGTCAGATTGTCTTTCACACAACCAAATTTAGTTTGTGCATGGATGGCTGTCATCATTTATATTTGTGTCCTTGTTCAAGCACTTCCAATCAGCATCATCGTCACAATTGAATGATTGGTTGGTCTAGCATTACAACATTACTTGATTTATTGATTTTTTTGTAAAGTAGGGTAGGTTTGTGTATAAATAAGCTTCCCAAGGTAGCATTTCAGATTCCAGTGTTTATCTTTGTACAGGTTGCAGCACGCATACAGATTTTTTGGATTGGTATGGGTTGTTTTGGGTTTTCAGTTGCTGACCATATTGCCCAATGGATGAGGCACTTGGTCTACGATGTTCTTGACATCTCCAAGTAGCTGCCATCCCCAATAAGGCCGATTTTAGTTCCAATCTTCGCAGCTTGTCACCAGGGATCAACATGAGCTCTTATTATGTTTGGTTTTGTTAGATGTTTTTTCACATGATCTTCAGGGAAAAACATGTCATTAGTGTGTCCATCGAAAGTAGCTCGGAAAGAGCTTTCCAACGGTATATCACACTCCCAAAACCGGCTCCTGGATCAAAAGATACAACCGAATGAATGGTTGACTCAAAGGCCTCCCGTGTAGTAGTTCAGGTATTGAATGATCCAGAGGAAGCTAGGAGATGTTAGTGGCTGGACTGTGATAGAGAAGGAGAGAACATAACATTTGAAGGTCTGTTACTATGCTGCTAATTCTCATCTCAACATATTGCGGGCTTGTTTCTGTGCTTTGATTGAAAGAGACATCCTGTGCAGAGGGCACTATACATTGTTAACAGGGATATTGTTGGTGAATAGTTTACAGCTACTGGTCTCATGGTCCTAGAGAGGAATTACTCGAAGATTTATAGATGTTCATTCAGTGCTTGCTATCATCCTTACTTACATCTCTTCCAAGATTTTCAATTCATCAGTTTGTGTCTATCTGCCTACCTAAAATGCTTCAACAACACAGTTTTTATTTGAGCAACATGATCTGGAGTGAAAGGCTTTCATAGGGCCTTCTTAAGACTGAATAACAAACTGCCTCAAGGGATTATATAGAAAAATGTCACTTAAAGACATATGCAATGACTCAAAACACAGGGAGCTAGTTGCAGAGGAGCAAGTTTGTTGTATCTGTGGGTGTGAGGACAATGAAGATCACGAGGCAATGATTCATCCTTGCACCTGCAACGGAGGTTCAGTTGTTGCACATCCTAGTTGTGTTGATGCTTCTCGAGCAACTTCTAGGTTTTGTAGCGGACAATCAGGCATTTCTTGTAAGGTTTGTGGTGGTACCTTGGGCATATTTGTTGCCATGACTTTAAGCTTAAGAGGGCTTCATGTAGGTGTTATTGAGAAAACTACACTGAAAGGGAGAGTGCAGGAGTGGAATATATTGAAGAAAGAGCTCATGGAACTTGTAAATATTGGAATATTATCAGAAGATGACATTGCAAAGGTCATTACAAAAACTTTTACCCAAACAGGTGTGGTTTCAAGGGCAGAGGTGAAGTTTGGGTAAAGGACATTCTAAATCTTGGGGTCTCGCCAATACAACTTATTGATCTTGTTAAACAACATTTTCTAAGCTTAGGGGGCATGCTTTTTGAAGGTTTGGGGTTTCAAATATTTATGTGTATGATGATGCTGTAGTGATTAAACTTGATAATGGGGAGGCTTTAGATGCACGCTTTATATTTGATGTAATGGGAAATTTCCCCCCTATAGTAAGGTAGATAAGATCCAAACAAAAGCCTGATGGAGTTTGCCTTGTTGTTGGCTCTTGTGGTCGTGGTTACAAAGAAAATTCTACAAGTGATATAATCTATACAATCTCACTTGCAATAAAAGTCGGTGAATCAAGGCTTCAATACTTTTGGGAGGCATTTCCAGTAGGTTCTGGTCTTAGAGACTGCACTATATATTTGTTTACCTATGTGGATGCACAACCAAATCGTCATTCACTAGAGAAAATGTTTGAGGATTACTAGGGCTTGTTGTCTGATTATTACGATGTTAGACTTGATGATTTGGAGATATTACGAGTTGTATTTGCAATTTTCCCAGCATATCATGATAGTCCATTGCCAGCAATTTTTGATCGCATTTTCCAAGTTGTTGATGCCAACGGTATACAATCTCCTGTATCCTTTGGTGGATTTGGAAGAATTTCACGACACCTTGGGAGATTATCAACTGGAATTCATGAGGCAATCACTACAAAATTTGCTTGATTCATACAATTTATCTCTGCTCAATCCTTATATGCCCAATCTAAGTGCGGTGTTGCACGTAGCCCTGTGGCGCTGCGCTTCTGGGAGTGTGGCACTCCGCGTAGCAGTGTGGAGCTGCGCTCTTGGGTTTAGTGCTGCCAAAAGACATGGATCAAAGAGTGGTCAGAGGAAAAAATATCACTATTTGATAAGCATGTTGATTCTAATATTTCTCTTGGTTTTCATATTGATACTGCTTTTAAACATCAGCCAATTCATGGTGAAGTGTTGGCTAACCATGATTCATTGGTAATGAGTGTTGCTAAATTAGATGGCTTTGGCAGTGAAAATGGTTTTAAATCTATCCATTTCTCTATCACATGGAATTTCTGACTTCGATAAAGACATTTATACTAAAAGTGAAATTGGTAGACAAGAAACTAGCAATGCAAGATAAGTTTCAGAGATGCATCTTCAAGCACCAGTTGACAGACACCTTACCTTAATTCTAGAAATCGATGCATCCTGTAAAGTAGCGTAGGGGATAACTCTTGTAAAGGATTCTATAAAAGTATCGAATGAAACTTCTAAATAAAATCACTGTGGATATAAGGAAGCATTTTATTCTCATAAGCATGCTTTGGGGCATGTCAAACATGAGATTGAAGTTTGCGATGGCGTTGATGTTCAAAAAGATGGCACTGTTTCTTCCCCTTCTTTTGAAATGACTGATATTAAATTGGTCCATACTTCTTTCCTAGTTGTTGAAGGATTTCGTAGTGCTAATGCGATTATGGCTATCAATGATAATTTCTGCCATGATGATGAACTGGGTTTAAAAGATGAAAGCCTGGGAATGGTTGAAGAACCCATGGCAATTGATGAGAGTGTTTCTATAGTTGGAACTCCTGTGAGACTTGATTTGCATGTCTGTAAGGGTGGTGTCTCTATTTTAAATACTCAAATTGATGACAAAGTTTATGATATTGTAGCAGTTCATGAGAGTGTCTCTAAGGTTGATGCCCCTGTAACTGTTAATGAGAGTGTCTGCATTGCTAATGACACTTTTGTAGTTTATGAAAGTGCCTGCAAGGTTGAGGTCATTGAGGCTGTTGAAGAGAGGGAGGTCAATATTGGGTTTCCAGTGACAGTTGATGAGAGCAGAGCAACTATATTCATCATTGAAGATAGATAAGACTAGAAGGCGACAAATAAAAGTAAGATCATTACAAATGGCAGTCAAAGAATATCCAAGGAGGGACAAGAACAATAGATCGATCAAACAACTCCAAAATTCATGTAGGCGGGTGCATGGTGACCAGTAAATTGAATTTTTGAGAGAGGCATGTGGCATTATTTGAATTTTTCTATGAACCGATGGCAAATGTTTTAGCCATGAAATCAGCAGCTTGAGTTTTTAAAGGGGATAGATGGCAGTGTTCAATTATTCCAGCGAATAGGTGGCAAAGTTTGAGGGCTTAAAATCAATAGTTGCTAAAACCTTCTAGATTTCTAGCAATGACACTTTCAGCAGTTCTAGTTCAAAAGATTGCAACAGATCTATTTTGATGAAATCTAATTAAATTATTTAGTAATGATTAATTATTTAGTTATGATTTTAATTTATGTAATTTGACCGTAGAACATATTTGGTTTTCTTTTTTATTTTTATTATTTGATTCCTATGTTTAGGAAGTCATAATTAGTATGTAATATTATAAATAGGATTAGTTTTATGATGTAAGGGTTCGATTTTGGCAGCAGAGAGGCATTTGGCACTGTGTAAAATTTACTGAATATCATTTTAATAAAGCACTTTTTGGAACTAGGATCCATCATGGTGTTACTGTTCAGTATGTTTTTCATTAAATCACTTACATATTTTATTTTTCTACCTTGTTTCAGCATTATATAAGAGATATGTTAGGAATTCATCTGTAATGATGTTCCTTTCATGACGATTTTGTTGTTAGATGTAGTGGTTGCCTTTGCATAATTCATCCTTGGTTAGATGCTCTGTTGAGAAACCTTGTGTTTCTCATTCGTCTAAAGCTACTACTGCAGATCCATCCCTGTTTGATGCCTACAGGGCAACGAGATTTCTCCCCTCTATTCTTCTCACATTTGCAATCTTCTATCTGGATAAACATGGAACTTAATTTCCCCATGTTTTCCGGAAAAAACTAGCATCGATTCCATAGTCCAATCATCGTTTCTCTTGGTCTTTCAACCCAAAACCTTTCAAACAAATCCCCACACTCCATAGCTACCCTAAAATTTCATTTATTGTAGCCACATCTTGTTCACAAAGAGAGATCCCTCTCTGGTCTAGCAGTGCTAGATGTCAGACCTAAAGCTTTGTCTCTGGTTACATCAGAGTTTCCTTTTCTCAGCCTTGAGGTTCATTCTGAGTGATAACATATTGGTGCCGTTGCTGGGGATGAGGTGACAGATCTTCTCCGGGAAAGATTGTTCAAGTTACAGATCTAGTTGCTGATGGTGGACAACAGTTAGAAATATATGAAGGCTGAAATAATTAGCGTGGCAACTCCAACTCAATCCAGAGATTCCAATGCTCACTAATCCATTCATGCACTAAAATAAAATGGTAGGGTATGTGGAAAACACTGTGTTTTGTGAAGTTTTAAAAGAAGTTAGAGATTAGTTAGTGGATATTGAAATTGATGAAGTATTTTTCATTACCGTGCTTCAATGTTTGAGATCTCCAAAGTTTCCTCCTAAAGCTAAAAATGGTTTCTTTGAGTTAGTTGTTGAAAAATTTGAGAAGGAGATTCAATATTTAAATGATCAAATCCAATCATATGAATTCCGATATCCTGAAAAGTTCATGAAAACTCTTCCTCCTTCAAAACAAGAAACAATAGGGTTGCCCATGGATGTTTGCATTGACAGTTTGCAGTTGGAGGTATGCGTTGAGGAGTTAGGGTAGTGTTGATGCCTCGAAAATCACTGCAACAACAATGGGGGATAACCACCCGGTCCGGACCTTAAAGTAGCTCCTTTTCTGTTTGGTGTGGTGGCTCCGACTGGTTTAACTAGGTCCAGTTACCTTCTCCCTATAACTATTGGTTTATGATGTATCTTTAACTACCAATAGACAGGGATATCAGATCACTTCTTCTTGCTGATCAGGCAAGAGAATGACCCTTAAGCTGATTTGGGTTCAGCCAAGCCACAACTAAAATTTTGCCTCTTTGAGGAGAGGACTTAAAAGAATGTAGAATTTACTCTAAATGCAAGCTTATTCTATGATGCAAGCAAAAGAAACTAATCTAAATTCTATCTTAATTAGGCAGATATAGATCTAACCCAACTAAGAGCAAGATAATTAAAGTATTGGGATTTAAATATGTCTTGTTTATAATGAATATCAAGTTAATGAAGTAGTTCAATTAATTGATATTATGGTTACCAAAACACATCCTATTGAGACCTCTTAACTGAAATAATAAACCAAAAATATTCAAGAAGTAGTTCACAAAAATGATATTAATTATCATATCAGTAAATCCAATAATTGAATAATGATATGTGGAAATAGTTCACAACACATTACCATTCAATAAATCAGTTTTATAAGACATATTTATGAGTAAGTAGTTACTCAAAAATGAGAAATTAATCCATAAAAAACAGAGATACATAATAACAAGATCGAGACAAACTACCCATATTGACAATAGTGCACAAACATGAATAAAATGAGACATTCTTGTTACCATAAAAATGAAACTGATATTTGAAACAGTAGTATTAGAAATACCAATTTATTGCATCCATTTCTCTGTCTTTGGTCTCCAACAGCTCTTTACATTGCTTGAACTTCTACTTTCAAAGCTAAAGCCACAATAGTGCAAACTTTGCCCTTCATGCATAATTCAAGATACAAAGGGAAAATCCTCAATAATCCCCAGATCTGAGATTCCACTCCTCCCCACATACAACTCTAAATTCATATTACAGTAGTGCTTTTAGAAGTCTAAAATTGCAGAGGAGAGACGCCTTAATTACATTCTGCAATCTATTATTTATACTATTTGCAAAGGCATTTTGGAGAGGAGAGTTTGTTGAAGAGAAATCTGCTAAATAGAATTTTATTTGTTCAAAATTCTAATATTTAATTGTTGGATCATTCTCATTGATTGAAATCATTTTCTCCATATCTCTTCTACTAGTTTCCTGCAAGAATAAATCAAAATAAATTAAAATGCAACAATAAAATCAAAATGGCATTGATGACATTTAAATCAAATCCAATCAAATTCTATTTAAATAAATAATCGAAAATAAAATATAAGCTCCCTATTGATGTTTTGGGTGATTTAATTGGCTAAAGATCTTATTAACCAATGGATCTGCAATTAGAAGAGGCTTTGGACAAATGAAAATGAAGAAAATAACTCAGAAAATTGATTTTGTTTTCAAAATTCGGAGCTTGATCTTCTGCCTGATTTTTGACCCAATAAATGATTAAATATGTTAGTGAAACCTCCTCAAAAATGTTCTCTTTGATTTTCTCTTTCCAATGAGCCGTCCTGGGCCTCATTTGGCCAAGTATAACTCAATCTATGAGCCTCCAAAGTTGATGGATGAAATCTGGCATAAATCTGGAAATTCTGTTGCTGGGCTAAAAATTAGAATTTTAATTAAAAATCTAATCCTAAATTAGAATTCTAATTATCTAATAATTAATTCTAATTTAATTCTTAATTATGAACTAAACTAATTAATTAATAAACTATTATTAATTAATCTTAATCTAACTAATTAATATAATCTATTTATAAATAAATTAATCTAATTAATAATTAAATTTTAATTTAATTTAATTAATTAAATTTTATATATTAATTAATTAAATTAATTTAAAATTTATTATTAAATATTTTAAACTATTTTAATATTAACACTAACTTACCACTCCCTTCACTCATTCACTCACGAATGAGTTTGAAACTAAAAACTAACATAAAGCTTATAATAAAAAAATACCTTTGGATTTTATTATCGGCCATCAGCATCGGGGAGGTGTGAGGGGGTCTTAAACTTATGACATTTGAAAGCTCCGATTGCCGATTTTCTGATCGGGTAAAAAAATAAAAATTTATTTTAATATTAAACTCAATTAACTTGCCATTCTTCACTTATTCACTCATTGTATGAGTGAGTTTTGCAATCGTTATAATATTTATGCCTTAATGCCCCTTTGGTTAATGCACCATGCTTTGACTTTTTGCAATCGGAGAATCGGGGGTATGGAGGGGTTGCATTAAACTTGTTTCATACGAGAGCTCCGATGCAATGCAAAATAAATGAGTTTTAGACTTTGTTTATTGCTTTTTGCTTTATGCTTATTGGAGATCAGAGCTATGGAGGTGTCGGGGTTTCAAAATGATATGTGCCGATTAAAACCTCCTATCCGATCCAAAGCCCTGATGCGATCGATTTTTTTTTATTTTTTTATTTTATTTTTATTTTTTTATTTTGTATATATACTTTATGTTTTCTTAAATTTTAATTTAATTTAGTTAATTATATTTAATATTAATTAATTTAAAATTTAATATGAAACATTATTTGTTTTATTTTGGTTTTATTTTTGTGAATTTTAGTTTTTTAAACTACAGCCACTTTAATGAAAAATAAAAATTAAACTACAACCACTTCGAAAATTTTGGGTTTTCGAGATTAATAATCAATTTGGGAAATTAGAGTAAATTACTAAAATCCTGATAATTCATGATTTGGCTGAAAAATGAGAAATGTTAGTAATAACTAAATAGGGGTTAAAATGCGTTATTGAGCTAATTTATTTACAAAATGCAATATTGTACATTTTATGCATTCTTAACCCAGACTAGATAAATGTTCAGACTTTCAAAGGAGTGCCATTTTCAAACTAGTTGACCAAATGAGGCGAAACAAGCGTCAATGGGAAGCTTATAAAAAATCGATTTTAACAAAGCAATCCAAACAAGAATCCAAAGATATTGAAAAATTAACAAAAGTGTAGGGCAATCAACTAAATAGAAATCCAAAAAGGTGTTTAACCAAAAAATTTATAAAGTGTCCCCATTATTTGAGTTGAGCAAATCAATAATGGAGGGGAGGTTGTGTTTTTACCACAACAATGGTGACACACGGGAGAAGAACCAGTTATCTCTGTTTGATATGAATGAGATTTTCCTAAAATTAAAGTAAAAATAATTAAAGAAGAGAAAATTATTTTTTGGAATGCTTGACTAGGTTCATTAATCTGAATACAAGAATCATCTAATTGTAATTTTTCTTAAAACTTCTCATAAATTAAAATATTTCAAAACTTTATATCAATCCTTAATTAGTTGTAGAGATAAAGTAGGGGTCACTTTACAGCTTAGCTTTTAAAATATACTCATTTGTCACAGGTAGAGCCACTGCTGCCAGTAAACATCTATAGTCTTGACAGGGTTACCTTTTAATCATCAATGATTCAGAATCCCATCTATTTAAGAATTATTGATCTAGAGATAAATCCATTTATATGTTTATTATTTTTTATTTTTATTTTTGTTATAAATCTTAAAAGCCATTGTCCTGGTTTGGTGACCAGGGTTGACAATGCCATTCACTGGTTAAAATTGGACTGAACAAGCTGGCTCGTGATGAGACCCCTTGTCTTATAATTGTTGGCAATCATAAGTCATTATCCTGGTTTGTTTAGCAGTGTTGGTAATGTCAGCCTATTTTTCTCCTATGATCATGGTAAGGAGGCTCATGATGAGACCTCTTATCTTTTAAGTTTAAATATATTTCTGGATCACATCCTAGAAAAATAAGACTTTCTGGGACAGAGAATCATTGACTCCTTAAGAGTTAAGAATGACAATTTCAGAGTTAAAGGTGCTTTGCTGTAAAGTGTCTTTACTTGGTTAAAAATAACTTTTCACGACTGATAATAGAACTTTGAAAGATCCTAATGAAATTTTGAAATCTCAAGATGATTACAATTTGATGAAAAATAAAATTTTCAGATTTTATGATACTTTGCCAACTTCTCTTGATTGGTAATCTCTTTCTTAAGTATGTCTACCTTTATAATAAGAAAATCAAACTTCACTAAGAAATTTAAGAAAAAGCTAATAGGTGACTATTAACAATTTTTTTCCATGTATGCTGACCATTGTTAGGTAATAAGTAGGCCTTCCATATAAATAATGGCAAAGTCACCAAAATCAAAATTGAAATCCTAAGGAAAAGAATTCTTATGCTAAAATGAGAAAGAAATCAGTAAACAAAAATAAAAACAAAGAAATCTTAAAAATGGATAGGAAAATCCCAGTTTCGAAAGATAAAATCAAACAAGAATGTTTATACCAATGTCTCGACCATATGAAGAAAAAGAAAGTAATCGCGTAATCATTTCTTCTTATGTCGAGATTTAGAAAAATCATACCTTGTAGGGTTGTAAATGCTTTAGCTTTTTGGATAACAGTGACGATTAAAATTCAGCCATAATGAAAACTTTCTGTCTGATATTATTCTTCTTGTTTCAAAGCATCATCTTAATCGTTTTCTAATAAAAGGAATGCTTAAAGAAACAAGCTAAAGGTTCAGAAACTACCTGTTATAGCTGTTTTGACGAAGATTATTGCTACTTCTTGAAATAAAGCCAGGAGAAGAGTATAAGACTTCGAAAATCTGATTCGGCAGAGGATTGAAAGCTTCAAATGGAGAACTGCAAAATAGATTTTTTATATCAGCAAAAACAAAACTGAAACTAAAGTAACGAAATGGAAATTAATGAAAGTGGGTACATGAATCTTACCATTGGATAATTTCTTTTGATCTTACCTGAAAGGTATTAGTTTCTCCAAACTAGCTGACTTCTTATTTTAATTAACATTAAAAACATGAAGAAGTCAAACTAACCAAAATCCTGTAACCCAAAATCATTATTTATTTTATTTAAACTAAAGCAAGCAGTAAAATGTAAAAATGGAATGCTTCGTGCTCAAGGGAGTTGAAATTAAAACAAATTCATCAAAAATGAGAATGAAAATTTGCAATAATGATTGTTTCTCAAAATATTATAAGTTTCATATAAATTCCATGATTTTATAAATTGTCCAGAATCAAGACCAAATCCAAGATAATAAAATTTAAATATGAAGATAGAGAGGTCTTGAATTCCATTTTTAATTATGGAATTATATATTTAAAACTGAAATGTATGAGAAATCAAAATGGTTTAAATATGTTGCAAATTGGTCATTAACTGCTTTATTGCCATAGTGGTTACCCAAGCTCGCTTTTAAAATAACACATCGTTGTATCAGATGATTCGCATCACATGTCTCTTCACAATGCTTGAATATTAATTTGCAAGACTTCACTTTTGTTGCTATGCTATATATTGATTAAATGTTAATGGCTCAAAGGCATGCATTGGAAGCTGTCGCATCGGAGATTGCAATGGAAAATTTCCGATAAGAACATGAGCAATGAAATGAAGCGATCGCATCATTAAAGAAATATTATATTGGGGATCAGAGAATATTTACATTGTGCTTCCCATATCGCAAAATGCACATCGTAGATTCAGAGAAGTGACATGAGCATAAAAAATGTGATGAAACGATTGCAATATCGGTGATGCGATGGATGACGTAGCTAATCGGCAATCAGCAAACTTTGGGTACCCGATGTAACACAATATGATTCCTGTGATGCCGATATATGATGAAGAGTGGACCCGATAATTTTTTATGATGGGATTTTAATAACATATCAGATTCGATACATCGACCCTTTTAAAGTTATTCTGCTACCATTATTACGATTAAACAGACGCGATATTTTTTAAACTTGATTTGAATTTCATGTCGGGTCTGGAATTATGTGGTCATCGAAATATCGGTAAAGTCAATTATCAGAGATCGACGATTCACGATAATGGAAATATGCTTCAACTACAAAGCTCCAATATGCGAAATGCGATATGGCATATGAGTAAGATAATACATCGAAGGTCTTTGATGAACAATTTGTTATCAAAAGAAATGCTAAGAACTACTTTCGATGAAATCTTATGATGCGAATGGTATTATGATATTCCTTGAAATTTCAATTGGGTTTTCTAAGTGAATAGAAGCAAATTTAAAAAATGCTTAAATTCTAATGGATCAAAAGTAAAATTTTCCTGAACCTGTTGCAAATTTGAAATGGGTTTACTGCTTACTTCAAGTTTTTGAAAACAAATGAAAACCTGTAAATAAAACAGAACACGAATCAAAAATAAACTAACGAAAAGAGAAACTAATAAGAGATGAGGACGAACTTGTAAATGCGTACCTAGAAGGAAATTGTCTGCAGATTTTACCTCATAAATCTTCAAATTCTTCCTTTGATTTATCAAAATTTTCCTTCGTTTAAAATCATCTCATTATTTATTCTAAATCTAAGTGTGCAATCAGCCTAAATAAAATCTATTTATTCATGTTCAGGAAATACAAAATTTACCAGAAATAAATATAAAAATAGGCTCCCCTTTTGAATTGAAACAACAATTTATTATCTCTGCTTATTCTGAATAACTTGAGAAGAATCCGTATTGTTATAGCGACTGTTAAATAATGTATTTAGTAAATGAATATGATGCGTATTGTAGCATCAAATAATAAACTAAAGATTAGAATGGGATAAAGCCACTAATTGTAGAAAAATATCAAAACAGATTTGAATGTGTGCACTCAACAAAATGGACATCCTTAAGGTTAGTTTTAGCAAATTCCGAGGAAGATAATATGAATTTCATATGATTATCGTTAATAATGATTGAATTAGAATTAAGCTTATCATAGACAGTCAATACATTTCATGGGATAACGGGATCATGAAGCTTTTATATCGTCAACCTTTATCATATAAATTCCAAAAGAAAATATTAGAAGGAAATCTCGAAATAAAGAAAAGTGGCTTTGAGGCGATCGATGCCAAGTGCAACCTCAATTGAATTTAATCAAGACATTATTCAAAATAGGCAGAGGAGAGGTATTGCTATAAGAAATAAAAAAAGGAAAGCAAGAATTAAAATTTTCTGATTGGAATTTTTTTTTTTTCACTGAACATGTATGAGAATGGCTGATTGCTTTGTTTTATTTTTAATCTACAAAACTATTGAAAATAAATTAACTACATAAAACAAACAAACTAAACTAATTCTACTCTTGTTCTAACCATATACATGAAAATGACTAGGTAGAGTCATATTTCCAGTGTAGCCATTTTCTCATTTTTATTCCCGCATATATGTACAGTTCAAATGTTAGTAATAAAAATACAAATCTAACTAAACTAAGGAAAATAAATATGAAATCAGAATGTACAGTTATTGCTATTGTTAGTAACTTATTTAAAATCTCTTTCTCTTGAATTTTCCTTTCCAATTGAATACCAATTGGATCATAGAAATCTGGATGGATCTCTATAAAAAATTGGGAAATGTTCAAAGGAAGGGATAACAAGCCAGATTTCGAAGATGAGATTTTTAATTCAAAGGCCTGGAAAAAATCGTTAGTGTTATATACAAATGTTAAATTATTAACAATCTTCTTTGGGGGAAAAATTTCCAAATATTTTTCAAATGGGTTAATGAAAAATGGATGGAAGTCTTTCAAATAAAATGGAAAATTATTAATTAAATTGGATTGCTGACTAGATTGTAAAAATACATTATTTCATTGATATCGTCTTTGAGAAGATAGAATATTTTGATAAGAATGAACATCAATTGATATTGACATGTTAACAACTCTTGATGCTCATGATTATAACATGAAACTTCAATTTCCCAATAAGGCAATTCATCAATTGAGTGTTTGATAATAAAGTGTTCAATATGCCAGCAGAAAGTGTGAAAAAATTGAAAAATAAAATCTGAAACTAAATCTGATTTTATTTAAGATAAGTGAGGAAACAAAAATAAACTGAAATCATTATTTTTACAACTAATGTTACAGCACAATTGGGATTGTTTTGAAATAATTTCCTTTTCACAAGGATTGGTCAGAATTATGGAATTTGAGTAATTTCGAATTCCAACTTGTGAACTAGAAAACGAATTATGATTATGAGTAGGGATGAGAGTTTGATCATGATATGAATCATAAATTGGGATGTTTCCTCGAATAGTGAAATCATGAAGATAATTTGCTGCTCTAAAATGAGGATTAGTTGAGATAATTCCTAAATTGAAGCGTTCCTCATTCTCAGATGTTATTTGAATTTTATCATGAGGATTTTCTTGAGAAAAATGAAATCAACATCCTCAATTTCAGAGTAATTATCATAAATGACCTCACAAGATTCTCTAGAATTCCCTTCGATCTCATCCAATATATCCAAACAAGGCGGAACAAGAATTTCATGTTCATTAGTGGCAAAAGAATGATCAATTATTGTTTCTTTATCTTGATAAAAATTTATTGGTAATTCATTTAGATCAGCCTCTGTATTTTCTGAAATATCATTACCACCAAGAGAGGAAAAATTACCATCATTAAAAATATCAAGATAAAGGGAAAAATGTGAACCTAAAACAATGCATTTAAAAGTGTCTCTATTTGAGAATTCTTGTGCATTATGCTCATTGTAAATTTCAGATTGCAGATCATTCCTTTGTGTGCTCATGCTTTCTTGAAGAAGGCTGCTTTGCTATTCTGATTTCGGCATTTGCTCATTATGGAAAAATTCAGAAATTTGCACAGCAGTTTGCGTGTTATTATTTACTTTTATTGCTGCTTGCACTTGCTGATTTGCGATCTGATTTTCTGAATTCACTGTAGAGTAGCTTTCAGATTTCAAGGCAGCTCTTTCTTCAAAATTGCTGCTGTTGTCTTCTTGCATTTGATTAGAAATATCTTCTAAGCTTTGTGAAACCACTTCATCACAATTTATTTGCACATCCAAATTGGGATTCTCATTTATATTGGAAGGGGATGGAACAAAGCTTGAATTAATTTCATATGGATTGGGAATGGTTGGAAGAGAACAAATATATTCAAACCAATCTAATGATTCTTCTTCCGTAGGTTTATCTTCAACTTTAAATCTTAAACAATTCAAATGAAATCGAATATTAAAATCATTAACAGACTGATTTTCAAACCTTCGTAGATATTCAATTCCATCATATACCTGTTCATAATCATAGCTGTCAAATTTACAAATGAAAATTGTAACAAATTGATCCCAGCTGCGAATTGAGGCAACTGGAAGAGTTTTACACCAATTTTTGGCTTTTGCCGCAAATGTGAGAGTAAAGATTCTGCATAAGATGCCTTCATCAATTCCTTGAAAATCATAATTTGAAACATTTTGAATAAATTGAAAGACATGATTAAAAGCAGAAGAATTTCTTTGACCATTAAACTTTACTTGAGACAAGAGTCTTACCACTTCGGGTGGAGTATTAGAAGATGCACGTCCATGGATACAATTCCAAATTGGAAGTTTAAGAGGAGCCATCACAATAAATAAAATATTAAAATTGAAAAGACTCCAATAGAAAAAAATCTCAGGCCCTCCTTCTAGCACCAAAAATGTTGATGCCTCGAAAATCACTGCAGCAACAATGGGGGATAACCACCCAGTCCAGACCTTAAAACATCTCCTTTTCCATTTGGTGTGGTGGCTACGACTGGTTTAACTAGGTCCAGTTACCTTCTTCCTATAGCTATTGGTTTATGATGTATCTTTAACTACCAATAGACAGGGATATCAGATCACTTCTTCTTGCTGATCAGGCAAGAGAATGACCCTTAAGCTGATTTAGGTTTAGCCAAGCCACAACTAAAATTTTGCCTCTTTGAGGAGAGGACTTAGAAGAATGTAGAATTTACTCTAAATGCAAGCTTATTCTATGATGCAAGCAAAAGAAACTAATCTAAATTCTATCTTAATTAGGCATATATAGATCTAACCCAACTACGAGCAAGATAATTAAAGTATTGGGATTTAAATATGTCTTGTTTATAATGAATATCAAGTTAATGAAGTAGTTCAATTAACTGATATTATGGTTACCAAAACACATCCTATTGAGACCTCTTAACTGAAATAATAAACCAACAACATTCAGGAAGTAGTTCACAAAAATGATATTAATTATCATATCAGTAAATCCAATAATTGAATAATGATATGTGGAAATAGTTCACAACACATTACCATTCAATAAATCAGTTTTATAAGATAGATTTCTGAGTAAGTAGTTACTCAAAAATGAGAAATTAATCCATAAAAAACAGAGATACATAATAACAAGATCGAGACAAACTACCCATATTGACAATAGTGCACAAACATGAATAAAATGAGGCATTCTTGTTACCATAAAAATGAAACTAATATTTGAAATAGTAGTATTAGAAATACCAATTTATTGCATCCATTTCTCTGTCTTTGGTTTCCAACAGCTCTTTACATTACTTGAACTTCTACTTTCAAAGCTAAAGCCACAATAGTGCAAACTTTGCCCTTCATGCATAATTCAAGATACAAAGGGAAAATCCTCAATAATCCCCAGATCTGAGATTCCACTCCTCCCCACATACAACTCTAAATTCATATTACAGTAGTGCTTTTAGAAGTCTAAAATTGCAGAGGAGAGCCGCCTTAATTACATTCTGCAATCTATTATTTATACTATTTGCAATGGAATTTTGGAGAGGAGAGTTTGTTGAAGAGAAATTTGCCAAATAGAATTTTATTTGTTCAAAATTCTAATCTTTAATTGTTGGAGCATTCTCATTGATTGAAATCCTTTTCTCCATATCTCTTCTACTGGTTTCCTGCAAGAAGAAATCAAAATAAATTAAAATGCAACAATAAAATCAAAATGGCATTGTTGGCATTTAAATCAAATCCAATCAAATTCTATTTAAATAAATAATTGAAAATAAAATATAAGCTCCCTATTGATGTTTGGGGTGATTTAATTGGCTAAAGATATTATTAACCAATGGATCTACAATTAGAAGAGGCTTTGGACAAATGAAAATGAAGAAAATAACTCAGAAAATTGATTTTGTTTTCAAAATTCGGAGCTTGATCTTCTGCCTGATTTTTGACCCAATAAATGATTAAATATGTTAGTGAAACCTCCTCAAAAATGTTCTCCTTGATTTTCTATTTCTAATGAGCCGCCCTGGGCCTCATTTGGCCAAGTATAACTCAATCTATGAGCCTCCAAAGTTGATGGATGAAATTTGGCATAAATCTGGAAATTCTGTCGCTGGGCTAAAAATTAGAATTTTAATTAAAAATCTAATCCTAAATTAGAATTCTAATTATCTAATAATTAATTCTAATTTAATTCTTAATTATGGACTAAACTAATTAATTAATAAACTATTATTAATTAATCTTAATCTAACTAATTAATATAATCTATTTATAAATAAATTAATCTAATTAATAATTAAATTTTAATTAAATTTAATTAATTAAATTATATATATTAATTAATTAAATTAATTTAAAATTTATTATTAAATATTTTAAACTATTTTAATATTAACACTAACTCTTAAAAACTTGAATAACTTTTTTTTTATTAAAAAAATACTCCTTTATATTGTTTCCCTCTATATATGTATGTCTTTCTTTATATTAAGATCCCCTCCTTAATAACTTTATTATCTTCTTCTTTTTTAAATACCTTCAAGGCTTATTACTCCTTCAAAACTTATCGTTTATGCCATTTTTTTTAATTTTTTTTTTCTTCCATTTTATATATATATATATATGAATTCATATATATTTTTTTGAAATTTTATATATTATTTTTTTAATTCCTTCCTAAATTTGTATAATTAATATTATTTTTTTTAAAACTAAATAATAGTTTTTTTGAACTCTTTTTTTTTAATAAGTTATTAAGATATATAATTCAATTATACAACTATTTAATTAATTATATATTTATGAAACTATATAATCAATTAACTTATGTATAGTTATATAACTAATTAATTAATATAACTTAATATTTTATTGACTATGCAATATAATTTGAAATCATAGGGTTAATGGAAAGGATGTGACAGATGACTGTATGAATTAAAAGGCGGCTAGATGGAAGGGTGGATGATTTGGATACATTCGCATACCAACAGAAAAATGATGGTGGATATGAGGAACAAGCGTAGGGAGGCTGGTTTGTGAGTGGTCGTGCAGCTTGCGGATGAATCAATGACGATGTGGAGGTTGAAGTGGCTGGCGCGAGAGCAGAGGTAATGGTGTTACAACAGGGAAGAGGCTGTGGTGGAGACTGCAATAAGTAGGATGGCTGCAACTGAGTTAATGCATTGCTCAGTGGAGCGGATATGCCTGAGGCTCCTGTCAGTGGTTGGTGTCTGTGAGGTGGGGTGTATATGCATACGACGTTAAATTTAACTATCAACGGCGTGTAGCAGCTCAACGTCTATGCGTGAGGGTTGTGGCGGCATAAAGGTGGCTCGATGTTTGTTCGATGGCGATAGTGAAGGTGAGAGTCGTCTTGAATAGGACAACAGAACCGTGGTTGGTCGCTTTTTTTTTAATTTAATTTTGTTTTTATTTATATCTTTTTTTTATATATAGATTTTTTATAGCTTTTATTCTTTTGGTTTCAACTTTCTGAGATATATATATATATATATATATATATATATATATATATATATATATATATATATATATAATTTTTTTTTTTTAACTTGCTTTTTTCAATATGGCCAAAGACCTGAAAAATGGAGAATCTCCCAACGTGTAGCGAATCACTTTAATATCAACAACAATAATTCTGATGAAGAGTCGATGGCCAAGGGATTGGATCGAAGAGTGTGGCTCTGTGCAGCACTGAAACAACCAGAGGATCAACTCCTCTGATACCAAACAAAGCGAACAAAGTTCCTTCTATAAATTAATTACTCCAGAAGGCTTGGAATATCAAGATATCCATGAGGATACAAATATTATATTAAATATATGAATAAGAATGAAAATGTGAATGAATTACAATGAGAACGAGAGGCTTGCTTTTATATCAGGCAATTGTCTCTTCACGAAGAGTCATGTCTCACTTAGACATGCCTCTTCAACCTAATTACTAGTTTAACTAATCATTAATTATGATTATTATTGTTTAAAATTATTTTACATTATTTTATATATTTTATTCGTAACATCGTCATTTACTAAAGAAAATGTTTGGAGGATTACTGGGTCTTGTTGTCTAATTATCAGGGTATTAGACTTGATGATTTGGAGATATTATGAGTTTTCTTTGCAATTTTCCCAACATATTGTGACAGTCCATTGCCAATGGTTTTTTGTCGCATTTTACAGGTTGATGATGCTAGCGGAATACAATCTCCTGTATCCTTTGGTGGATTTGAAAGCATTTCATGACATCTTGGCAGATTATCAATTGGAATTCATGAGGAAATCATTGCAAAATTTGCTTGATTCATACAGTTTATCTCTGCTCAATCCTTATATGCCCAATCTAAGTGCGGTGCTACGCGTAGCCTTGTGGCGCTGTGCTTTTGGGAGTGTGGCGCTGCGTGTAGCACTATGGCGATGCGCTCCAGGGTTTAGCACTGCCAAAAGACATGGATCAAAGAGTGGTTAGAGGAACAACTCTCACTATTTGATAAGCATGTTGATTCTAATATTTCTCTTGGTTTTCATATTGATACTACTTTTAAACATTAGTCAGTTCATGATGAAGTGTTGGCTAACCGTGATTCATTGGCAATGAGTGTTGCTAAATCAGATGGCTTTGGCAGTGAAAATGGTTTGAAATCTATCCATTGATCTAGCATATGGAATTTCTGACTTCGATAAAGACATTTATACTGAAAGTGAAATTGGTAGACGAAAAACTAGCAAAGCGAGACAAGTTTCAGAGATGCATCTTCAAGCACCAGTTGACAGACACCTTACCTTAATTCTAGAAATTGATGCATCCTGTAAAGTAGCGCATGGGATAGCTCTTGTAAAGGATTCTATAAAAGTATTGAATGAAACTTCTAAAGAAAATCACTGTGGATATAAGGAAGCATTTTCTTCTCATAAGCATGCTTTGGGGCATGTCAAACATGAGATTGAAATTTGCGATGGCACTGAGGTTCAAAAAGATGGCATTGTTTCTAACTCACCTTGTAACACTACCGATAGTGGACCAAATGTTGACCTATCTTCCCCTTCTTTTGAAATGACTAATATTAAAATAGTCCATACTTCTTTCCCAGTTGTTGAAGGATTTCGCAGTGTTGATGCGATTATGGTTGTCAATGATAATTTCTGCCATGATGATGAACCGGGTTTAGAATATGAAAGCCTGGGAATGGTTGAAGAACCCATGGAAATTGATGAGAGTGTTCTACAATTGGCACTCCTATGAGACTTGCTTTGAATGTCTGCAAGGGTGGTGTATCTATTTTAAATACTCAGATTGATGACAAGGTTCATGATATTGTAGCAGTTCGTGAGAGTATCTCTAATGTTGATGCCCCTGTAACTGTTAATGAGAGTGTATGCATTGCTAATGACACTTTTGCAGGTTATGAAAGTGTCTACAAGGTTTATATCATTGAGGTTGTTGAAGAGAGGGAGGTCAATATTGGGTTTCTAGTGACAGTTGATGAGAGCAGAGCAACTATATTCATCATTGAAGCGAGATAAGACTAGAAGGCGACAAATAAAAGTAAGAGCATTACAAATGGTAGTCAGATAATATCCAAGGAGGGACAAGAACAACAGATCGATCAAGCAATTCCAAAATTCGTGCAGGCGGGTGCAAGGTGACCAGTAAATAAATATTTTTGAGGGAGGCATGTGGCATTATTCGAATTTTTCTATGGACTGTTGGCAAATGTTTTAGCCATGAAATCAGTAGCATAAGTTTTTGAAGGGGATAGGTGGAAGCATGCAAATATTCCAGTGAACAGGTGGCAAAGTTTGTGGGCATAAAATCAATAGTTTATAAAACCTTCCAGATTTCCAGCGATGACACTTTCAGCAATTCCAGTTCAAAAGATTGCAGCAAATATTTTGATGAAATCTAATTAAATTATTTAGTTAATATTAACTATTTAGTTATGATTTTAATTTATGTAATTTGACCGCAACACATATTTGGTTTTCTTTTTTATTTTTATTATTTTCATTCCTATGTTTAGGAAATCATAATTAGTATGTAATATTATAAATAGGATTAGCTTTAAGATGTAAGGGTTCGATTTTGGCAGCAAAGAGGCATTTGGCACTGTGTAAAATTTCCTGAATATCATTTTAATAAAGCAGTTTTTGGACCTACGATCCATCACGATGTAATTGTTTAGTATGTTTTTCATTTAAATCCTTTCATATTTTGTTTTTTTGCCTCGTTTCAGCATTATCTAAGAGATATGTTAGGAATTCATCTGTAATGATGCTCCTTTCATGATGATTTTGCTGTTAGATGTAGTGTTTGTCTTTGCAAAATTCATCCTTGGTTAGATGCTTTGTTGAGCAACCCTGTGTTTCTCGTTCGTCGAAGGCTGCTACTACAGATCCATACCCTGTTTGATGCCTGCAGGGTAGCGGGCTTTCTCCCCTCTATTCTTCTCACATTTTCAATCTTCTATCTGGCTGAACATGGCACTTAATTTGCCCCAAGTTTGTTGGCAGAAACTGGCATCGACTCCATAGTCCAATCATCATTTCTCTTGCTGTTTCGACCCAAAGCCTTTCAAACAAATCCCTGCACTCCATAGCAAGCCTAAAATTTCATTTATTGTAGCCACATCTTGTTGGCAAAGAGAGAGCCCTCTCTGGTTTGGTAGGGCTAGATGCCAGACCTAAAGCTTGGTCTGTGGTTACCTTAGAGTTTCCTGCCTTGCCAGACCTAAAGCTTGGTCTGTGGTTACCTCAGAGTTGCCTTTTCTCAGCCTTAAGGTTCATTATGAGTGATAACAATTGTCAAATTGATTGTCACATTGCAACAATATTTGTCACAATGCGACATTGGATAGATGCATGCATTACACCTGAATATTTATAATTTTAATATCTTTGGTTTAACAATCTCTTATTGAGCTAGGTGTGTTGGGTGAGTTTTATGAAGTAGTTTACTATTATTGTCATTAATATGTCTTGTCACTATTTACGTGTCGTAACTAGTTTTCATTCAAAATTTTCCCAAATATTGAAATTTTTTGAGTCATAATTGGGAAAATTTTGATGAAATTAGTGATCGAACAAAATCATTGAAAATTATAGCAAAATCATATCATTTTATTATATTCAATTTTTTTTAAAATTCCAAATAAATTAAGATAGAATGCAAATCATATAATCAAATTATTATCTGTTCCATATTATGCTATATATGTGTGTGTATATGTTAGTAGTTATTATTTTTTTTATAAAAATAATAAAAACGAAATATTTCACAATGATTTTACAACATAATTTTCTAAATTGGATTTATAAAAGTATATGAATCTATTAAAAAATATTTATAATTTGTTTTTTGTTTGTCTTTTTTTAAATAATGAACTCTTATATTTATATATATATATAAGTGCATGAATTAAAGCCTATATGGTATGTTGTTTATTAAAATGCTTACATCAATTTAATAACTTAAAATTGATTTATGTTTTAGTATTTTATCATTTTATCATTATTTTTTGAATTAAAATTGAGTAGACCTGTTTTCCTAAACAAAAAATGTAATAAAACTTATTTATAGATAAAAATGCAAAGCTTGTCCTATTATTTTTCTATATAAACATTTTTTTAGTGTTTTTGCAATTGTCTTCTTTTTTTGAATACTTAGGTTTGAATAGTAACTATGACAAACACATTAGTAAATGCAGTGTGTTTGATATATGATCATAGGCCTATATTAACCACATTAATAATTATTAGTTGTATGATACATATTTAATATTAATATAGGGGTGCCAAAATTTTAATTAAATTATGGAAAAATATTAGGTGTAAGATTTAAATTTGAATTCAAGGGAATATTCTTCGTCTAATAAGGGAATATTCTTGGACTAATGTTCTTTGCAATAATTCAAAACATCATAAACTATTATAAAACATTATAATATTATAAAATATTAATTAGATTTTGTGAAGAATTGAAAACAATATAAAAGTTATAATCTTGACTTTGGTGAAATTCATATAAAAGTTATAATCTTGTGAAGAATTCAAAACATTAAAGCCCTAAGGGATAATCCTTACATTGCTATCCTAAGAGTGGATAAAGGTGGGGCTGTTATTTTAGATAAAGCCAATTATGTTAACAAAATGAATGACTATATCTATAATAGTGGTAGTTACATTAAGCTTGATAAGAATCCTATTAAGGAAGTGTTGGTGACAAAAAAAGCACTAGTGGTGGTGCATTCTATATGGGTTCCAGGTTAGTGTCTTGGTTTAGCAAGAAACAAAGTTAAATTATGCTATCTACAACTGAAGCAGAATATGTGGCTGCTACATCTTGCTGCACACAACTACTTTGGATGATGTAAACCTTGCAAGACATTCAGATCACATGTACTCCACCCATCTCCATTCTATGTGATAATACAAGTGCCATCAGTATTTCAAAGAATCCAGTCATGCATTCCAAGACCAAGCACATACCCATCAAATACCATTTTATATGAGAACAAGTGCTTGAAAAAAAGGTTAAATTGGAGTATGTTCGATCCAAAGAACAGGTTGCTGATATATCCACTAAACCACTACCCAGAGAGACATTTGAATATCTCAAACAAAATATGGGAGTAGTTGCTGCATCATCCTGCTGTTAAATCCAACTTTTTTAGAGAAAGGCTATTATACGTGTGTTTCATGAAGTATAGTCGTGTACACACGTGGGTTTCTATAGGTAAAGGAGCGTATATATGTTTCAGACAAGAAAAATAGTGGGGCAAGATCTGATATGGGTGCTCTGACTGATATTGATGATTAATGTCTATATGCTCTATTCATTAATTTTATATGATTGACAAAGATGGCTTGATCATTGACCTATTAACAATGCACATGTAGCACAGGTTCAGGGGGAGAATTAACCTTCACATACACTTAGCATTGTTGGCATTATGGTTGCTGAGTCAACCTATGGCTTCAAATATTTATACCATTTGTTACTCAAGTCATGTAAAAGTATAGGAAGTGATATGTCTTCTCATACATTTGAATGAGTCCTCTTGGACAAATGATGTAATTTGTATCCCCACTTTAAATGGGATGGATGATGTAATATTTCTTGTTTCTGTCATGTATAAATAATTGGTATATCCCCACTTGGTTGGGTGGATGAGTCAAATTTGGTATATCCCCACTCGGTTGGGAGATGGATGTCTGTATGATTCGTTGGTGATAGGAAGGTCATCCTCACATAGTTGAATTATAGACTCATGTTATTCTTTTAGATTTTATTTTTATTTTTTCAAACTCTGCTAAGGAAGAGCATGGACGGTTTCAGTGCATCTTAGCATGTACAAAAAGGGAAGTTCAATAAGAGAATTCATCATGTAATTAGGGGGAGCATGACAAGCATAATGTATGTCAAAGGGAGAAATTATCTTGGTCCATCCTTTTCCCTTGATGTCAAAGGGGGAGAGTAACTTGGCATCGTTATTGCCATCAAGTCCAAAGGGGGAGATTGTTGGCATTATGATACATGTGTTGTCCTTGATGGAAACTCACTCGGATGAAATATCACGGTGCAACATGTCAACAACAAAGAATTATAGATCAGACTACAAATAATGAAGAAATAGAGGTATACGTAGGTTCACCTTGACCAAGCTGCATATACATGTAGGTTCACTGAACACAAGTAGCGTATACATACACATGAACTTTCATAGAAGGAAAAGTGCGTAGATGTTGGAAAACTAAGTTTTTGGTTCGAGGTATTTGGTCCAAGGTATTTTGATCCATGGTATTGGTCCAAGGTATTTGGTCCGAGGTATTGACCCTAGGTATTGACCCTAGGTATTTGGTCCAAGGTATTGGTCCTAAGTGGTTTTGATCCATGGTATTGAGAAATGCCTAAAACTATATAAGGAGGAGAAGATCATTAGGCCAACGTGTGGAAGTATTGAATATCTAATGAAGCATGAGATCTAGTATGCAGGCTATTGGCTTATGGTGCTTTGCTTGATCTGAACCAAGCATGAACCTTAGTGGTTGATGAGGGATAAGATCTAATGATGGATCAGGATCTTAAGGCTTGAAATGAATTATCATTATATGGTTTGATCATGTATAGTTTAGATCTGAATACTTACACATGTGTTGTTCTGAAAATGTTATGATCTGGGTATAACTGAAGTCTGGAATAGCTGCAAAATTATGAATTAATATTTACAAATGTGTACGCCAGTTGGATTTGATAAAAGCACGTATACATGTTGGTTTGACACGTGGAAGTATCGTATACCTTATTAAGTATGTTTCCATTATTTCTGTTTACTATTACAGAGTTTTAGGTTCTTCTTTGGGTTTTGGCGATTGTATTCTGGTGATAATGTTCTGAATGATCAGATTTAGGTTATGATGATTGAGTTTCAGTGATTGGTTGATGCAAATGTACTTGATATGATGTTGTTTATGGGTCTAGTATGAAAATTGAATAAAACATGGTCTTCAGATTGTGGCATTGTGTTCCAAGAGTATCCAGTCTGAAAATGCATGAAACATGGTCCCTGGTAGAAGAGTGGAGTTTTTTGTAGGCTGGAACCTATGTACTAGTAAACATATTGGCTAGTACAAGAGCTAGGGTGTTGTAGCTCCCTTCCAGTAGTAGCTGGAGAATGAGAGAAGGTTGTAGCCTTCTGCAGGTGGGTGCCTGTGTATTGGTATGAGTTTGCACCAGTACAAAATTGTAAACATATTTTCTTGTTTTTAAAAGAAGACAGAGACAACAGCAACAGGTGGTTTTTACCCACATTGGTTTTCCGCCTTATATCTTGGTGTTCATGTGTGTTTCTTATATGTGATGCTTTATTCTGCTTTTATTGCACTGCCTGATAAATCTCTAATACAATGGTTAAAGTTCAACACATGATAAACTGTCTAAATCAAATTTCTCTGCATATACGCTGGTTGCTTTAAGTACAATCACGTGTACATGCTAGTTCACTTAGCTGAAGTAGTGTATATAAATCAGCCCCCTCTCAGTATTATTTCCAACAATTGGTATTGGATCAGGTCCTTCAGAAGAAGCTTGATCACTTGAAGGGAGATCCATCATCATGAGTAATCAAGAAAGAATGGGATCCATCATACCACCAATCTTTGATGGGAACAACTTTGTTTATTGGAAAATAAGAACCACAGCCTATCTACAATCACTTGGAACGGATGTCTGGGAAATTGTGGAAGGAGGATATACATTTCCAACAACAATTCCTACAGATATGATAGGTAAGAAGCAATATGAAACTAATGCCAGAGCTGTCAATACCTTATTGGGAAGTCTGTCACAATCAGAGTTTGTCAAAGTCATGCAGCTCAAATTAGCCAAAGAAATATGCGACAAAATCATTCTAAGCTACAAAGGAGACTCTCAGGTAAAATGTGCTAAACTTCAAACTCTTAGAATTCAATATGAATCTCTTAAGATGCACAGTGATGAAAGTATATCTAGTTACTTCTTACGTATAGATGAGGTTGTTAATTGTATGAAGAATATGTGTGAAGATATAAAGGAAGTTACCTTAGTTGAGAAAGTTTTGAGATCCTAGTCTGCTAAATTTGAATCAAAAGTGTCTACCATAGAAGAAAAATAGGATCTGCAGACTATCACTATGACATAGCTTCAAAGAATCTTAACTACCTTTGAGATGAGAAAAGGAGGTCCATCAGATATGAGAGAAGCCGCATTTAAAGCTTCAGCAAAAGGAAAGGAAGAACACAATGAATCAGGACATATTTAAGAAGAAGAAGATGAGGTAAAATTTGTCAAGAAGCTTCAACAGTGTTTCAGAAGATTTAGAGGTAAGCTACCCTTCAAATGCTTTGCCTGTGGCAGAGTCGGTCATTATGCTACCAAATGTCCTCATAAAGATAAACATGAAAAAGGGAAGGAATATGCAAAATGGAATAGAAAACAATTTGTAAATGAAAAAAGTTACTATACTCATGAAGATAACGATGGTTTATCAAATAATGATGAAGATGAAAATAGTAATGACTATAGACTTCTAATGGCTTATGACAATGATAATTTTTGGGATGATTTAGAAGAAGATGACCTTCATGAAGAAATTTCTAAACTCAAAATCTGTTTAGAAGAAAAGAATATGATTATAGATACCTTGACATACCAACTTTCTGAAAAAACACAATGAAAAACTAGAATGTGAAATTGTGGGTATAAGAAAGGATATTGAGAAAACGAAATCTCTCAATATTATATTTGCTAAAGGATCAGAAACATTAGATGAAATTATCAAAGTGCAGTGTTCTCCTCTGATAAAGACAAGTCTTGGATATAATGAAGAAGCATCTCAATCACAGAAGCTGTCAACCTCCACTAAAAGCTATCTTGATGTAGCAAAGACGAGTGAACAATATGACAATTGTCAGCAAAGGCATAAAGCAGATCACCAGGTAAATCGGACTCAATTTATTCCAAGGATGAATAAAAGCCACAACCAATCTGAGGTAAATCATACTCAATTTTCTCCAAAAATAAATATCAACAAAAACTATAATCACTAGGACAATAGATTTGATAATCAAAGGAACTTCTTTAATGGGTAATGTTTTTCATGTCATAATTTTGGACACAAAGCTGCTCAATGTGTTGCTTACAAAACCATCATGACTAGAGAAGCACGAAATCAAAGGAATGTAACTTTTATCTTCTTGAAAATGAAATAGAACGCTCAATCTGTAACAACTTTGGTAATGAAGAATCTGAATGCAGGAGCATATTTCAGCAATCATATCAAAAGGAGCAAACTCCATTAAATCCCAAGATATGGAGAAGGAAAGAATCTCAAACAAAAAGATGTGGTATAGCCTTTTATGCAGAAGGACACGAAAATCAGTGGTACATCGATAGTGGATGCTCAAAACACATGAAAGGTGACAAAGAAAAACTTCACTGATATAATGACTTAGAAAAGGAAAAGAATGTTTCATTTGGAAATGACAATCCTGCTTTCATGAAAGGCAAAGGATCTGTTTTCTTGAAAGAAAAGGTTAAAGTTGGAAAGGTTATGTATGTAGACGGTTTAAAGCATAAACTGTTGAGTGTTAGTCAAATGTGTGATCAAGGAAATGAAGTGGTGTTTCGATCAAACGAATGTGTTGTTTGTGAAATTGATACAGGGGAGACCGTGATCAAAGGTACAATAACTCCAAACAACTTATACATACTCAAGGGAGGACAACAACAATGTTATCTAAGAAAAGATGCTGAAAACTAGCTATGGCATAGAAGATTGGGACATCTAAGCTTTCCTCAAATAAGAAAAGCATGCAGATTCAAGGTTGTTCGTGAACTTCTAGATATCAGCATCCCTGAAAATACAATATGAAAACCATGTCAATTTAGTTAGCAAACTAGAGCTCACTTCATTGAAAAAGAAGGGTCAGCTAGTAAGCCTCTTGAACTTGTTCATACTAATTTATGTGGACCATCAAGGAAAAAGTCACCTCATTGAGAAGAATACTTTATTTTGTTCATTGATGATTTTTCTAGAATGTGTTGGATAGGTCCGCTAAAGCATAAAGATGAAGCATTTGAAAAGTTCCAAGCCTTCAAAGCTTTGCTTGAAAATGAATCAGATCGAAAAATCAAACGCCTCAGATCAGATCGAGGAGGGGAATTTTCCTTGGATGAATTATTTGACTTTTGTGAACAAAATGGAATAAAAATGAAATTCTTTACTGCAAGGACTCCTAATCAAAATGGAGTGGTATAAAGAATGAACAAAACTGTTCAACAAATGGCTCAAGCTATGCTAGATGAATCTAGAACTCTTGCAACCTTCTAGGGTGAAACCACATTCATTGCCATAACTATTCTCAACCAAGAAGATGTTCGGGTAAATGGCACTCAAACTCCACATGAAAATTGGTATGGTAAGATTCTTATTGTAAAATACTTTAAAGTTTTTGGAAGCAAATGTTATATCAAAAGGACTGATGAAAAACTTGGTAAGTTTGAGCCCAACGCAGATGAAGGTATTCTTCTTGGTTACTCTTCTCAAAGTAAAGGATATAAATGTTATAATACAAGACTTGGGAAAATTGTTGAAAGTATTGATGTTGTAGTTGATGAAGCATGCAAAAATACAAAACAAACAAAAATAGAAGATTATGACAATGAAGAAAATGTGGAGTATTTTCCCACATCAAATCACGATGATATTGAAGAAGAAACCAATGAAGCACCCAAAGAAGAGATAACGGTAGAAGAAAGGACTCTGACTAGGTATGTTCAGAAAAATCATCCAGAAACTCAAATTTTAGGGGAAAAAGAGGTAGGTGTACAGACAAGAAGAACTATTACAGAAACCTCAAGCTTTCTAACATTACTTTCCTCCACTGAACCTCAAAATGTAAATGAATCATACAAATATGAATGTTGGGTCAATGCCATGAATGAAGAACTTGAGCAAATTGAAAAGAATAATGCTTGGGAATTAGTTCCTAGACCTCATGATAAAAATATTATAGGAACTAAATGGATATTCAAAAACAAGCTAAATGAAAATGGAGAAGTCATTAGAAACAAGGCCAAACTTGTTTGTAAAGGGTATGTTCAACAAGAAGGTATATATTTTCAAGAAACTTTTGCACCTGTTGCTAGACTTGAAGCCATAAGGATGTTTCTTGCTCTTTCTAGCTTTCAGAAATTCAAAGCATCCCAAATGGATGTAAAATCTGCTTTCCTTAATTGAGATTTAGAAGAATAAGTTTATATTGAACAACCAGAAGGATTCATTCTTGGAAATGATGCAAAACTTGTATGTAGACTCAAAAAGGCTCTCTATGGTCTGAAACAAGCTCCAAGGGCTTGGTATTACCGTCTTGAAAAATATCTGCACCAACAAGGTTTTTCAAAAAGTTCAGCAGGTAGCAGTCTATATACAAATATTGACATTGATAAATTGCTAATTATTGTTGTTTATGTTGATGATATAATTTTTGGTAGCAATGAAGAATCCATGAGTTAGAATTTTGATTTAGTAATGTAGCAAGAATTTGAAATGTCCTTGCTTTGTGAACTTACCTATTTTCTTGGTCTACAAGTTCAACAAAATAAAGATGGTATTTTTCTGTCACAAACCAAATATCTCAAACATATTTTGAAAAGGTACGACATGGAAAATTCTAAACCTGTATGTACCCCAATGGTAACAAGATGCAGTCTCAGCTCAAATGATGAATCAACAGTAGTATATCAGCCAACTTACAGATCCATGATTGGCAGTCTGCTTTATCTAATAGGTACCTGACCTGAAATCATGCATGCAGTAGGAATAGTTGGAAGATTACAAGCAAATCCAAAGGGATCACACCCTCAGGTAGTCAAAAGAATTTTCAAATATCTTCAAGGAACAAAAAACTTTGGTTTATGGTATCCTATAGATACAAATCTCACTCTTCATGCATATACAGATGAAAATTGGGTAGGAAGTGTTGATGAGAGAAAAAGCACTAGTGGTGGTGCATTATATATGGGTTCCAGGTTAGTGTCTTGGTTAAGCAAGAAAAAAATTCAATTTCGCTATCTACAGCTGAAGCAGAATATGTGGCTACTGCATCTTGCTACACACAACTACTTTGGATGATGCAAACCCTGAAAGACATTCAGATCACATGTACTCCACCCATCTCCATTCTATGTGATAATACAAGTGCCATCAGTATTTCAAAGAATCCAATCATGCACTCCAAGACCAAGCACATACCCATCAAGTACCATTTTCTACAAGAACAAGTGCTTGAACAAAAGGTCAAATTGGAGTATGTTCCCTCCGAAGAACATGTTGCTGATATATTCACTGTACCACTGCCCAAAGAGACATTTGAATATCTCAGACAAAAGTTGGGAGTAGTTTCTGCATCATCCTGTGTTAAATCCAACTTTTTAAGAGAAAGGCTATTATACACGTGTTTCATGAAGTATAGTCATGTAAACACATGGGTTTCTATGGGTAAAGGAGCATATATGTGTTTCAGACAAGAAAAACAGTGGGGTAGGATCTGATATGGGTGCTCTGACTGATATTGATGATTAATGTCTATATGCTCTGTTCATTAATTTTATCTGACTGATAAAGATTCCTTGATCATTGACCTGTTAACAATGCACAGGTAGCACAGGTTTAGGGGGAGCATTAACCTTCACGTACACTCAACATTGTTGGAATTATGGTTTCTGAGTCCAACTATGGCTTTAGATATTCATACCGTTTGTTACTCAAGTCATGTAAAATTCTAGGAAGTGATATGTCTTCTCATACATTTGAATGAGTCCTCTTGGAGAAATGATGTAATTTGCATCCCCACTTTACATGGGATGGATGTTGTAATATTTCTTGTTTATGTCATGTATAAACAATTAGTATATCCCCTCTTGGTTAGGTGGATGAGTCAAATTTGGTATATCCCCACTCGGTTGGGAGATGTATGTATGTATGAGTCGTTGGTGATAGGAAGGTCATCCTCACATTGTTGAGTTAAAGATTCATGTTATTCTTTTATATATATATATATTTTGCAGACTCTGCTTAGGAAGAGCATGGATAGTTTCAGTGCATCTCAACATGTATAAAAGGGGAAGTTCAATCAGAGAATTCATCACGTACTGAGGGGGAGCATGACCATCATAATGTATGTCAAAGGGAGAAATTATCTTGGTCCATCCCTTGCCCTTGATGTCAAAGGGGGAGAGTAACTTGGTGTTGTTATTGCCATCAAGTCCAAAGGGGGAGATTGTTGGCATTATGATACAGGCATTGTCCTTGATGGCAACTCACTCAAATGAAATATCACGATGCAACATGTCAACAACAAAGAATTATAGATCAAACTACAAAGAATGAAGAAAGAGAGGTATATTCAGGTTCACCTTGACCAAGATGCATATACGTGAAGGTTCACTGAACACAAGTAGCATATACATACACACGCGCTTTCACAGAATGAAAAGCGTGTATATGTTGGAAAACTAATTTTTTGGTCTGAGGTATTTAGTCCAAGGTATTTTGATCCATGGTATTGGTCCAATGTATTTGGTCCGAGGTATTGAACCTAGGTATTTGGTCCAAGGTATTGGTCCTAAGTGGTTTTGATCCATGGTATTGAGAAAGGCCTAAAACTATATAAGGAGGAGAAGATCATTAGGCCAACGTGTGGAAGTATTGAATATCTAATGAAGCATGAGATCTAGTATGCAGGCTATTGGCTTATGGTGCTTTGCTTGATCTGAACCAAGCATGAACCTTAGTGGTTGATGAGAGATAAGATCTAATGATGGATCAAGATCTTAAGGCTTGAAATGAATTATCATTATATGGTTTGATCATGTCTAGTTTAGATCTGAATACTTACACATGTGTTATTCTGAAAATGTTATGATCTGGGTATAACTGAAGTATGGAATAGCTGCAAAATTATGAATTAATATTTACAGATGTGTACGCTAGTTGGATTTGATAAAAGCACGTATACACGTTGGTTTGACACGTGGAAGTAGCGTATACCTTATTAAGTATGTTTCCGTTGTTTCTGTTTACTATTACAAAGTTTTAGGTTTTGCTTTGGGTTTTGGTGATTTTATTCTGGTGATATTGTTCTAAATGATCAGATTTAGGTTATGATGATTGAGTTTCAGTGATTGGTTGATGCAAATGTACTTGATATGATGTTGTTTATGGGTCTAGTATGAAAATTGAATGAAACATGGTCTTCAGATTGTGGCATTGTGTTCCAAGAGTATCCAGTCTGAAAATGCATGAAACATGGTCCTTGGTAGAAGAGTGGAGTTTTTTGTAGGCTGGCACCTATGTACTAGTAAACATATTTACGAGTACAAGAGCTAGGGGGTTGTAGCTCCCTTCTAGTAGTAGCTGGAGAATGAAAGAAGGTTGTAGCCTTCTGTAGGTTGGTGCCTGCGTACTGGTATGACTCTGCACTAGTACAAGATTGTAAATAGATTTTCTTATTATTAAAAGAAGATAGAGATGACAGCAATAGGTGGTTCTTACCCACATTGGGTTTCCACCTTATATCTTGGTGTTCATGTATGTTTCTTATGTGTGATGCTTTATTATGCTTTTACTGCACTGTCTAATAAATCTCTGATATACTGGTTAAAGTTCAACACATGATAAACTGTCTAAATCAAAAGTTATCTGCATATACGCTGGTTGCTTTAAGTACAATCACATGTACACGCTAGTTCACTTAGCTGAAGTAGCGTATATAAATCTATTTGGGAAATATGATTCACCCCCCTCTCAGTATTATTTCCAACAATTTTTCCATAAAATCTAATAATGTTGTTAATCATATTAGAAAAAAGCTTATCAAAAGCAACCCTCTCACCCCCAGAATTTATGGCCTTCCGAAGATTCATAAGGATGGGATCCCCATGAGACATATTGTTAACACAATAGGTGGGCCCACTTATCTTCTTGCTAAATTCCTAGCTCAAAAACTCAAACCTCTTGTTTGTCACACCAATTCCTTTGTTAAAGACTCTGCTTCCTTTGTTAAAGAGTTGAAGGATATAAGGCTAGAGCCTAGGGATCTGTTATTAAGATTTGAAGTTGTTTCCCTTTATACTAGTATGCCTATTCAAGAAGCCATCGATTTCATTAATCATATTACTA
Organism: Pinus tabuliformis; assembly: GCA_031772625.1. Taxonomy (NCBI): domain Eukaryota; kingdom Viridiplantae; phylum Streptophyta; class Pinopsida; order Pinales; family Pinaceae; genus Pinus; species Pinus tabuliformis. The sequence continues at coordinate 892,621,166 of CM062808.1, forward strand.
ATGAGGACATAGGAATATTGGTTGGTCTATGCCTTACCTCTACATTTTTCAGCTTCCAGTGTGAGTTCTATGAACAGACTTGTGGGGTTAAGATGGGTTCTCCTATTTCCCCTATAGTTGCCAACTTATTCATGGAAGATCCTGAGAGCAAAGCTCTAGCCTCCGCTCAATTTTGCCCCAAGTGATGGAAGAGGTTTGTTGACAATACTTGCGTTGTCTAACCCCATAATAATGAAAAATTAAATTTGTTTCTCAAACATCTTAATTCCCAATTAGAATCCATCAAATTCATGATGGAAAATGAGGTATATGGATGTATCCCTTTTCTTGATATTCTCCTCTGTAGAATGGATGATGGTTCTGTCTCTCACTGGGATTTTCACAAAAAAATGCACACGAAACAATATCTTCATGCTAGTTCTCATCATTTTCCAGCACAAAAACTCAAGGTTCTCAACACCCTTGCAACCCATGCTCTATGAATTTTTTATGAGACTCACTTAGAAGAGGAAAAATCTCATCTTCTAAAAGTTTTTGAAAATAATGGCTATAGCAGGCAACAAGGCCTCAAATCTTTTCTAAGGGCTAGTAAAGAATCAAGGATTAAACCTTCTTGTGACGATTCAATCTCCAATGTTCAAATTCCTTTCACTCAAGGGACCATTGATAAGATTTCTCATATTGTATAAAAGAACAAAGTTTCTGCTACCTTTAAACCCCTTAATACCATTAGAAACTCTCTTAGATCTGTCAAATACCCTGTAAACCCTAAAGACATGAAAGGGGTCTACTCCATCCCATGTTCTTGTGGGATTCCCTACATTGGGGAAACTAGTCACTCCATTAACCAGAGAATCCAAGAATATGCAACAGATATTAAGCACAACCGCTCTTGTTCCTCAGCCTTAGATAAACATGCAGTGAAATCCATTCACCATCTATGCATCGAGGATTCTCAGGTCATCACCAAGATTGATCACTTCCATCATAGGAAGGTTCAAGAAGCCATTGAAATTGAAAAGCGTGCGATTAATCTTAACAGGGACGATGGTTGGAAGTTAAGTAGAAGTTGGATCCCCACCCTCTTTTCGTATTTTTGTTTTTGTTTTTTTTGTTTTTGTTTTTAAATATAATAATTAATAATTGATTATTTTTACTTTTATATTGCAATATATATCCTCTTTGACCTCCGTATTAAAATATTAACCAATATTTTAATATAATAATATTTAAATATAATTGTCGAATATTATTCATTTTTAATGATAACGATATTAAACTTATTTTTAATTATATATTTACAAATATTCAATTCTTATTATATTATTATTAAATTAATCTAACTAATTTGAATTCAATATTATTTTAATTAAAAATATTAATAAATTAAAATAAAACATAACAAAATAATAATAAATTTATTGAACTAATTTTTTAACTGCTAATTCCTAATAGCTATTTCCTAATGACTAACTCTAGAACAGATGCATCCTTGCTATTTAAACATTCTGACTGATTGATTTTTTCACCGTTGTCTTGAAGATTAACCACATTAGATGGTTTGAAACATCGACCAAAAGCTCATGATGTGATTAATCCAAAGAATTTATCAAAATTATAAAAGTTATTTTATTAACTTTGGTCAAGTTACAATCTAAAAGTTATAATTTTGTGAAGAATTGAAAACATTAGAAAAGTTATTTTATTGACTTTGGTGAAGTTCATCTAAAAGTTATAATCTTGCTTGTGTCTTTTACAAAGTAGAAATAAATGATAAATAATAAATCATTCGCTATTACAAATTTTAAATAATCTCATTTCATAATAGGTTTTTTCTAATGTTGAGGTTATAGAGACAAATGAAGCAACATTGTAAAACTATTCCTTTGATTTTTGAAAATGTATTTCCTTAATAATTTTACACAAATTATTATAGTTTATAAAAAATATTTAAAAAACATTCACAAATTATTGAATGTTATTTATGTTATTAATTGTTAGTGGATGGAAAAGGACTACTAACAATTTGTCATCCATCTCCAGACAACGACCTATTCTAAATCTACAAACTTATCAACTTTATAGCAGGCATGCTTGATTCTAGAGATTAAGCCAACATGGAGTTGGTTCACTAGTGAGTTCAACGAAGTTGGATCCATGGTTCCATTACCATTCAGTTTGGGGCGAATCAAGAAGGGAAAGGATTTTTGAGTTTCATTATGGTGTGATATAAACCCCTTAAACATGAATTCTCAGCCAAAGGAAGTCCAATATTTTGACACCTTGGGAACATGTCTCATGAAATATTTCACAGAAATGGGAGATTAGTTGTATCCTGTAAAACATGGGGTATCAACTCATTGAAGTCCCCACCTGCCACAAAATCATTTCCATCAAAGGAAAAATATTTAGTTCTATCTCACTACCCTGCTTTTTAAATTATAATAAAATTATTTTGATTTCCTTGATATGTATGCTGCATCAAACTCGATCCCAGGAATTTCCTTAAGATGGCTCAAATTAAATTTGATAAAACTTTGTGCCCTCTCAATGTTTTGACTTGTTTCACTTTCAACCAACTTAATTTCTCTAAAAATACCTAGCATAACTTACTTACAGATCAGTGCAAACTCACCCTATTAAAAAAAATGACATGTAATAATATTTATACACATGCAAATTTTATTTTTCATATTCACATATATGAGATGTAATAAAATTCCTTTCACATATATAATATGCAATAAAATTTCTCTCAGTTAAGAATAAATCTCCATTCATGGAAATGTAGGATCAAGAAAAAATTCAAATGTATAAACCATTTGCAAGATATGTAATTCTATACATTCAAAATTTGTTATGCTCTTGATACAAAGCAAACGAGCTACTTAGGAACTCTCATATTCAATACCAGCCTAGATCCATCTTAACTCCAGATCTATCAAGAGTTGAGAGGGATCAAATATCTCAAGGTGAAAATCTCTTTTTTGAGTGAAAAACTTGAGGAAAGGTTTACACCTTGAGAGATTTGATCTCTCTTGACACTTGATAGATTCATAGTTAAGATAGATCTAGGCTAGTTTCAGTCGTGTGCGGCCAAGGAAAATCTATCGAGCATATGATTAATTTTATCAATAATATGTAAATACATCTAATATTAATATAACGATCTTAAATATGATAAATATGTCAGAGATTTATTTGGTTATTTTAATTTAAAATTTTCTTAGTTACCTTAGTTTGTTGATATGATAAATATTTTCAATAACTTTAATGATGAAATAAAAATTTTGAATGCAAAGTGACAATGTAATAATGTTTAATGATAGAAAATGTGAATAATAAAAATGTAGTCAATTACAAATAGTATTCATTGTGATCAATATCAAACTATTTTCTTCTACTATTCTTATTTTCACCCTTGTTAGTTTTGTCATATTTTCATATCGATTATATGAAAAGGATAGTTGAAATAGTAAACCATTTAATTATTTGGCTCGAGCTGTTGTAATAAACATCATACCTTGTCTCTCTTGTTCTCCAATATTAATAGGTTGAATTATTATAACACAAAAATCAACATACATTGTTAATAATTTTTTGTGCTTACACTGAAATCAATGCACACTATTAATCCAGTCACTTTGAAATTAATGTACCATCATACATCTAATTACATCAAATCAGAAATCAACTTATATAGTGAAATCAATGCATTTAAGCAAGAAATCAAATAGGATTAGAAAAAAAACATCTACATTGAAATCAATGAAAGTAATCAAATAGGATTAAGAATCATCATCTACACTCAAATAAATGCATCTAGTGCAAGTAAGGAAATAAGATTAGAAACCAATATCTACATTGAAATCAATGCATCTAGTGCAAGGAATCAAATATGATTAGAAATCACCATCTACAATGAAATCAATCCATTTAGTGCAAGAAATAAAATAGGATTAGAAATCATCTACATTGAAATCAATGCATCTAGTGCAAGAAATCAAATATAATTATAAATAAACATATACATTGAAATTAATCCATCTAGGGAAAGAAATCAAATAGGGTTAGAAATAACCATCTACACTGAAATCAATTCATTTAGTGCAAGAAATAAAATAGGATTAGAAATCATCTACATTAAAATCAATGCATCTATTGCAAGTAATCAAATATCATTAGAAACCAACATCTACACTAAAATCAATGCATATTGTGAAAACAATAAAATAGTATTAGAAATCACCATCTACACTGAAATCAACACATCTAGTGTAATAAATATTTGTTCCTTTCTCCCCCCTCCATATATATCTATATCTACCTCCATCTCTCCTTATTTTTCTCTTTAGCTCACCCCCAAACACACATTCTCTCTCAATCCATATCTATCAATCTCACTGTAACTGCATGGCTGTCTCCATCTCTCTCTTATTTCTCTTCACCTTCCATATATATCTCTATCTCCCTAGGTTTCTCTATATCACCCCCAAAACATACAATCTCTTTCTCCAACATATATATCTATCACACTCTCTCCTCCCCTATCTTTGTCTCTGTCTCTGTCTCTCTGTCTCTGTCTCTCTCTCTCTGTCTCTGTCTCTGTCTCTCTCTCTTCCCTTTCTCCCCTCTCCCCCACTGCTATATTTCTTCCCTCCTATTGTCCTCTCTCCCCATATTCCTTATCACTCCTTCTCTCTCTCTCTCTCACTCTCCACCTTTATCTCTCTATGCATTTCTTCTTACCTCCCTCTCTCTCCCTCTCCATATCCATCTCTCTTTCACTAACTCTCTCTACTCTCTCACATCTTCTCTCTCTTCCTTTCTCTCCCACATCTCTCTATCTCTCTCTTCACCTTCCAACTCTATTACTATATGCCTCTCTCTATCTCCTTCTCTCCATCTATCCTTATTTGTCTCTTAATATCACCACAAAGCACATACTCTCTCCCTCCATATCTCCCTTTCCACTCCCTCTTTCTCTTTCCACTTCTCACTCTTTATGTATTTCTTCTTCCCTTCCTCTCTCCCCCTCCAAATCCATCTCTCTATCCCTCCCTCTTTCCTCCTATCTCCCTCCCTCCCTCCTCATCTCTCTCATCCTTCCTCTCTCTCCCTTTCTCTCCTATCTTCCTCTTTATTCCTCTCTCTCTCTCTCCCCCCTACGATCCTATCTCTCTGATGAGCCCCAAAAATGAGTAACTTTATGGGCCCATTTTTCCTATTATTCTCGATTAAGCCACCATTCTTCATAGTTTTATGTATGATTTTGAATATATTTATGTTAATTGAATGAATGAGAATAGTCACTTTACCACAAAGTCTAATACGTGCTTATTGCAGATTTTTGGACATCTTTTGGACCAATGTCAGGCATTTATGAGCAAATTTGCAGCCAAATGCAAAGGAACAAGGCTGAGGATTTGTAGGAGGGGTGTCTCCTGCACTAAATGACCCCTTCCTTTATTTCTCCACCATCATCTTGGAGTTCAACGGCCCACCAAAGATGATTTCAAGGGGTAGGCGAGCATGTTTAGTGAAGTGGCTGATTAACTACAGTTTTGGGCAGCCAAGCTCCTAAAGTTAAAGAGGATTTTCGGGAGTCCTCATGTTGCATAAGTAGGAAGGCTTCAAGCCTTGGTAGTTTAGCTATTGAACAGTTTTTTTTTGCACTTTAGTGCAGCTCTGCATTTTAGCTCATTTTCGAGCTCTTGCTATAAATAGTTTTGTGACATGACTATTATTTTGGTTTAATGAAGATGAATCTCGCTTTGCACCAGCTCTGAGCTTTCTTAGGATGCTGCATCTCTTGGGGTTGGGCCCAACCCAAGTGCCAGTACTTCCTTTATGTACTTTTATGTGTTTTCCTTGCATTCATAGAATAATTTCCGTTATTTAGGTTAAAATCTTGCTTTGTTACTTAGGATCATTTTGATGATTAAGATAGTTTTTATGCTTCAAGTTGATTTGATAGTTTGGTAATAGAAAAGATCTGTAAAAAGGCCATCAAGCAGTCCTTGATCTCATCTCTCCCTCAGTTGCACAAAAATATCGTCACCATGATTATTTGCAGTCAGTATGGGTCTATCATCACTTGTACTATCCTCCTAAGCAAGTCTCAGACCTCAGCTCTTCAAGTCAAGCTTTTAAAAATGAGAGAAAGACATTGAAAATCAATAAAACTCTAGTTCCGCACTTTCTCTCACTCTTACCTGTGGTCCCGCACCTTCTGTTTATAAAAACTGCGGACCTGCCTGCTCCGTCCCTAAAGGTGTGGGTGCAGACCCCTGTGAAAGTAAAAAAGGCACAAGTTTATTCTAAAAAACTCACTTTGGGTTAATTATAGATGATTCTAGAAGGAATTTTGACGTGGATTGGCTGCTCTTAGGTGGTTCATGCATCCCAAAAGAGAAGGAGCTAATCCCTTGATGAGAGGAGCTATCCCTTTAAAGGAGGGCTTTATCCCTTTGAAGGAGGACCTAGTAACTTCCCTCCATTGCACTATAAATTCAGGCATTGGGCTGGTTGCTAGGGAGGTTAGAAGCTGAACATTTTTGAGGGTAAATGCTGGTGAAATTAAGACTTCCTAGGTGAGCTTAAGAGGAGAGATCACATACCTATTTGGCTTCATTGGGAAGAGAGTGAAACTTGTCAATGTAGAGGATACTTCTTGCTGGACCCTGGGAGGAGCTTGTACAGCGTCAAGGCACAGGTTGTAAAGTTCTTCTTCTTTTGAATTAATACAATCAAACTCATTTTTCTCAACAAGTGTCTCATGTTATTTGTTTCATGAATTCCTTGACTTTCATGTTAAATATGTTTTATGATATTGGATTTTCAGGTGCTATTTAATTTGTTTGCTTGTTTGTATTTGCAGATTCGCGACAAAGGAGCTCATTTGGATCAAAGGAGCGAGGGCATCCACAAACTTGCATTGGACCTAAGGTAGGCCTAAAACACTTGTTTGCCTTTGTTTATAAAAGCATATTTAGAGAAAGATAGTGTCTGATTGGTTTGCTTGTCATTAGGTCTTATTTAGATTCTAGGAAGGTCTATGTTGTCCGCAAGATCGACTTATTCTGTGTGACACCCTCCTTGGGACCATGAGCTGAGACCAAGGCATACTTGCTACCACAAAAACATTGTCTTTGCCTTCCAATGCAATTGCTAGTGTTAGATTTTAAGTTGGAAAAGTTGATATCAGTTGCATTTTCATGTTTAGATATGTTCTTGCTTAGTTTCCATAGCTATCTTGTATGATTTCCTATCTATAAACTTTTGTGCATCATGTTTCTGGTTTTTAGGTCAGATTAGGTCAAAAAAGATAGATCTCTATTTTTTCAGTATTTATTCAATCAGTTTTGGAAAATAGTGTGTAGAGCACCTGTGCTACATTCCTACCTACCCTTTCTCCATCATACAACTTGTTCTAGCCACTAATTCTAGATTCCTTCCCTTCATTCGCCACACTTTTCCAATTTGCCCTAATTTCTAAATTTTTGCGCAACATTGCTCTCTCCATCCTTGAACAAATCCAACCACCTTCATCACTCCTTAGCTTCATCTACCGAGTCCTAGACCCCTTAACATCCTTATCCATATTTTCCACTTTCCCACCATTTTTCCACCATCAACACTCCGAAATCCACTTTTGGCCTGTTCCTATAGGACTTCCTGTAGAACCCCTGCAGACTTCCTGTAGAAGTTCACGCGAGTAGTTTTTCGAGATCTGATCACTGTGGAATTCTCTAGAAGGGTGCTAGGGACCCCTTAGGCCCTCTTCTCACCTTCCCAACCTCCTACAAGCACCCACTCCATTTCCTTTCACCAATAAACCCCTGCACAATAAAAAATAGTTAAAGCACATGCAAAATAATTTTGCAAAATTACTCAAAAATACAAAAGATGATTTTTCCATATTTTCCTTTAGAAGTAGCGTAGAAATGTGCATTTTAACTTTCCAAGAGTCAATGGCATCCATTTCAGTAACTTTCATATCTTTTCTTGCTCCAGTAGGGTTAATCAATAAAACTAGGGTTTGCTAGGGTTTGCATTTCCTTTCAGCTTTTCGCTTCTTTCTGCAATTAGAATAGCCTCTTTTGAGTTATCTTTCATCCATCATAGTTAAAATCTTCTTCTAATAACTCATAGAAGTTGGCTTAAGCTCCTAGCGAACTTGTGCTAGTTGATCAAGTGACAACCTTGTTGGAAATAATACTGGGGGGGGGGTGAATCAGTATTATCAAGTCAATTATTTTCTTTTTCGAACCCAGATCATATACGCTACTTCAGTTAGTGCAAACCGCGTATATACGCAACTACAGATAAGGAAACCTACGTATACCATGCAAACTTATAATTAATTTATCTTACAGATGTTGATCATTAATCTGTGTATCAGAATCAAATAAACAGTAACCAGAAACAACGAAACAGAGCAGAAGACAATCACACACAAGAACACAAGATATAAGGTGGAAACCAATGTCGGTGAAAACCACCTGCTGCAATTCATCTCTATCTTCTTTAATTAGACACTTCTTTTTACAATGATTCTGTACTGGTGTAGTCCTTTACCAGTACGTAGGCTGCAACCTGCAGAGAGCTACAACCCTCTCTCGTTCTCTAGCTTCTCCTGGAAGGGAGCTACAACCCCCTTAGCTCTTGCACTAGCCAAGATACTAGTACGTAGGTGCTGGCCTACAGAAGGCTACAACCTTCTCTTTCTTCCAGGGACCACGTTTCATAAATTTTCAGACTGGATCCATGAACATCAATCAATCATCAAGAATTTCTGTATCAAACAATCTCCTTTTCACCAATTAGAACTGAATCAAGTAGACACTTCTCTGAAAGCTGTACCCAGAACACAGTAACAGTAACCACACACCAAATTCTGAACCCAGAACACTGCAGCAACAAACAAAAGCAACTAGAACACAACTCAACAGATGTACACTACTTCAATAACCAGAAGCGTGCATGCATATGCTTTTGTGTTTGGACCAACCTACGTATACACTGTTTTTACTCATAGAACCAGCGTGTATACACATCTTCGCTTCACTGAACCTACATACAGATCTATAAAGGATAATTCACTCTTTCAAATATTCAGACATTAATTAACCCAGATTACCAGATTTATCTATCAAGCATGCACCACATATAACGGATCAAAATCATACAAAGATACTATTATTCAAGCCTTAAGATTATGACCCATCAATAAAACTTATCCTTCTATTTACGCTTAGGTTCCTCCTTCATTCAGATCCAGATTTGCACCATAACCCAATCACCAATATTTCAGATCTAGCACTTTATCAGATATTCAATAATTCAGATCATACTTTGCCAAATGATCTCCTTCCTCTTTTATAGTCTTAGGCCTTTCACAATACCATGGTCCAAAACCATAACAAAACAATACCATGGACCCAATACTTGGGATCAACACTTTTGACGAGATACCATGGCCCAAAACCATAGGTTCAATTACCAAGGACTAAATACCATGGACCAAAAGTAAGTTCTCCAACATGTACGCGCTTTTCCTTGCGTGAAAGTGCGTGTATACGCATACGCGCCTTTGAAACGTCTAACCCGCGTATATACGTGTCTTCGTCTAGGTGAACCTGCGTATATATCTTTTCCTTCATTCTAAGAGCCTGAACTGAGATCTGTCACCAGAGTGAGTTGCCATCAAGGACAACACCTGTGCCATAGCTCCAAACCTGTGCCATAATGCCAACAATCTCCCCCTTTGGACTTGATGGCAACCCCAAGATCCTCAAAGTCATTCTCCCCCTTTGTCATCAAGGGCAAAGGGTTGTGCTCCCCCTGAGTACATGCTGAAATCTCTGCTCTGCTATGCTGACCATGCTCCCCCTGACTATAGGCAATATCTGCAAAAAGATGTTCTTCAAGAAGAACCATGACTTATACATCATAAAAGACCTTCCTATCACCAAAAGAATCTATACATACATCCATCACCCAACCAAGTGGGGATACACTAGAAATTTACATATGACAACCAAGTACATTACATCAATCATCCCAGACATAGTGGGGAAACCAAAATAGGCCGTTACATGACTTTGACAATAATCGATATACATGACATAGAGACGAATTATCTAGAGCATGGCTTGTGAAAGTCACTAATAACTGACATCAACAACATCTGTCGATCACTATTAAGATCAACAACCATGTTTTCCTTCTGCAACTGATCCACCTGAACTCAAAACAGCTTGTGAACTCGAACCAAGAGCTTCTAATGTAATGCCAATAATGCATTATCAAAAGTTTTATCTGCTCCCCCTGAACCTATGCTAGATGGTCTCTGTCAGACCCATATTAGACTCACTCTCTTCACCTAGAGTTTTTCCCCACTGATTTCTTTCAAACTGCCATATATGCGACTATCTCTGCATAAACAAGCGTATGTACGCGGATCCTCCTCAGGAAACTCGTGTACATCCACTTTTCTCTGAAACAAACAAGTTTCAACAGCAAGATGATGCATCAAATAGCCCCAGCTTCTGTCTGAGGTATTCAAAAGTTTCCCTAGGCAGTGGTTTGGTGAGAATATCAACAACTTGTTCCTTAGAGGGAACATACTCCAATTTGACTTTTTGTTCCAACACTTGTTCCCGGAGAAAATGATACTTGATCGGTATGTGCTTAGTCTTTGAATGCATGACAGGATTCTTTGAGATACTGATAGCACTTGTATTATCACATAAGATGGAGATAGGTGGAGTACAAGTGATTTGAAAATCCTGCAAAGTTTGCATCATCCAAAGGAGTTGTGTGCAACAAGATGTGGCAGCCACATATTCTGCTTCAGCTGTAGATAAAGCAATTGAACTCTATTTCTTCCTGAACCAAGATACTAATATGGAACCCATAAAGAATGCACCACCACTTGTTCTTTTTCTGTCATCCATGCTTCCAGCCCAATCTGCATCTATATAACCATGAAGAGTGAGATCTGTATCTCTTAGATACCACAGGCCATAGTTTCGAGTTCCTTGAAGATACTTGAGAATTATCTTTACTGCCTGAAGATGAGTTTCCTTAGGATTTGCCTGAAATCTTCCAACCATTCCCACTGCATGCATGATGTCTGGTCGGGTACCTGTTAAATAGAGCAGACTTCCAATCATGGATCTATAAGTTGGTTGATGCACTGCTGCTGATTCATCATTTGCACTGAGGCTGCATCCTGTAACCATAGGGGTACATACTGGTTTCGAATCTTCCATGCCATACTTCTTCAAAATTTGCTTGAGGTACTTGGTTTGAGATAAAAAGATACCGCCTTCATTTTGTTGGATTTGTAATCCAAGAAAATATGTCAGTTCTCCAAGCAAGGACATTTCGAATTCTTTCTGCATCACCAAGGCAAAGTTTTGACTCATAGCTTCTTTGCTGCCAAAGATGATATCATCAACATACACAACAAGTATTAGCAATTTTTTATTTTCAATTTTTATATAAATATTGCTATCTGCTGATCCTTTTGAGAAACCTTGTTGATGAAGATATTTTTTCCGACGATAATACCAAGCCCTTGGAGCTTGTTTAAGACCATAGAGAGCCTTCCTAAGTCTGCATACAAGTTTTGGATCATTTCCAAGGATGAATCCATCTGGTTGCTCAATATACACTTCTTCTTCTAAGTCTCCATTCAGAAAATCTGATTTTACGTCCATTTGAAATACTTTGAACTTCTGAAAGCTTGAGAGAGCAAGGAACATTCAGATGGCCTCAAGTCTAGCAACTGGAGCAGAAGTTTCTTCAAAATCTATCCCTTCTTGTTGAGCATACCCTTTACAAACAAGTCTGGCCTTGTTTCTAATAACTTCCCCATTTTCATTCAACTTGTTTTTAAAGATCCATTTTGTCCCTATGACATTCTTATCTTTTGGTCTAGGAACCAACTCCCAAGTGTTATTATTTTTGATCTGCTCAAGTTCTTCATCCATTGCCTTGACCCAGCATTCATCTTCGCATGCCTCTTTTACATTTTGTGGTTCAGTGGAGGAGAGTAATGCCAAATAGCTTGAAGCTTCTGCAATTGTTCTTCTTGTTCATATACCTACCTCTTTCTGCCCCAAGATTTGAGATTCTGGATGATTCTTTTGAACGTACCTGGATGGAGTCTTTTCTTCTACCCTTATCTGTTCTTCTGGTGCCCCATGGGTTTCTTCTTCATCATGAATCTGATTCGATGTTGATGGATAGTCCTCATCATCATCGAAATCTTTAGATCTTACCTACCTAGGAGTGTTTCCTTCTCCATCAACCACTACATCAATACTTTCAACAATTTTTCCAAGCCTTTTATTGTAACACTTGTAAGCTTTGCTGTGGGGAGAGTAACCAAGGAGAATGCCTTCATCTGCTCTAGGTTCAAACTTGCCAAGCTTTTCATCAGTATTTTTGATATAGCATTTGCTTCCAAAAATTCTGAAATATTTTACGGAAGGAGTCTCACCATACCAGAGCTCATGAGGAGTTTGAGTGCTATTCACCCGGGCATTTGTTTTGTTGAGAATAACAATTGCAGCAAATGTAGCTTCACCCTAGAAGGTTGTGGTATTTCCAGACTCATCAAGCATAGCACAAGCCATTTGTTGAACCGTTCTGTTCATCCTTTCCACTACTCCATTTTGCTGAGGAGTCCTAGCTGTAGAGAATTCCCTTCTTATTCCATGTTCTTCACAAAAATCGAAAAATTCATTCGAGGTAAATTCTCCTCCTCGATCAGACCTGAGGCATTTGATTTTGTGATCTGATTCATTCTCCACCAAGGCTTTGAATGATTTGAACTTTTCAAAGGCTTTGTCTTTGTGCTTCATAAGTCCTATCCAACACATCCTAGAAAAGTCATCAATGAATAATATAAAGTATTCTTCTCCTCGAGGTGACCTTTTCCTAGATGGACCACATACATCAGTATGGACAAGTTCAAGTGGCCTGCTGGCTGATCCTTCCTTCTCAGGGAAGTTAGTTCTGGTTTGCTTACCAAACTGACATGATTTTCATATTTTATTGTTTGGAATTCTGATGTTTGGAAGACCACGAACTGCCTGGTATTTGCATGATTTCCTTATCTGTGAGAAGCTAAGATGCCCCAATCTTCTATGCCATAGTTAATGTTCATCATTCTTGCTTAGATAGCATTGATGTTGTCCTTCTTTGAACATGTATAAATTATTTGGAGTTCTTATGCCTTTGATCACTGTTTTTCCTGTATCAAGATCACGAACACTACATCCATTTGATCGAAATATTACCTCAATTCCTTGTTCACACATTTGACTGACACTCAGTAGATTATGCTTTAAACCATCAACATACATAACATTTCTATCTTTGACCCTTTCTTTCAACTGAACTGAACCTTTACCTTTTATGAACGCAGGGGTGTCATTTCCAAATGATACCTTCTTCTCCTTCTCTAAGGCACAATATGATTGAAGTTTTTCTTTATCACCCGTCATATGTTTTGAACATCCACTGTCGATGTACCATTAATTTTCCTGCCCTTTCCCATATAAGGCTATACCACATCTTTCTGGTTGTGGTCCTTTCATTCTCCATGTTTTGGCACTTGAGGCTTGCTCCTTCTGAGTTGTCTGTCGAAACCTGCTCCTGCATTCAGAATCTTCATGACCGAAATTGTTACAAATAGAACATTCTATTTCATTTTCAAGAGCAGAAAAGTTATTGTAGGTCCTTTTCATGATCCCAGTCACACTCTTCTGTTTTTGAGCTTCTCTAGTCATGATAGTTTTGTAGGAAACACACTGAGCTGCTTTGTGTCCGAAGTTATGACAAGAGAAACATTGGCCATTGAAGAAAATCCTGCGATTATCAAATCTACCAGCCAAGTGATTGTAGTTTCTATTGATATCCATTCTTGAGGCAAATTGAGAAGGTTTTACCTGTGGCTGGTTGTAGCTTCTGCTCATCATTAAAGTAGATTGCCCCTGATTTACCTGGTAGTCTTTGTTATTTATTGAGGTAAATTGTCCTTGATTTACCTGGTGAGCAACATTGTGCCTTTGCTGTTGATTTTCAACCATTTCACTTCTCATTGCTGCATCAAGATAACTTTTGGAGGTGGATGACTTCTGCACTTGAGATGATTCTTCATTATATCCCAGACCTGTCTTGATTAGTAGAGAATGCTGCACTTTGATAATCTCATTTAAAGTGTCAGATCCTTTAACAAATCTAAGATTAAGAGCTTTTGTTTTCTCAATCTCTTTTCTAAGTCCCACAATTTCACATTCTAACTTTTCATGATGTTTTTCCTTTTCAGCAAGTTGGAATTGTAGAGTATCTATGATCACATTCTTCTCTTCTAAACAAATTTTGAGTCTAGAAATCTCTTCATAAAGACATTCTTCATCTATAGCATCCACAAAATCATCATCTTCAAAAGCCATTAAAAGTTTATAATTATAACCTTGTTCATCTTCATCACTATTTGAAAGTCCATCACTATCTTCATGAGTGTAATAGCTTTTCTTATTTACATTCTATTTATTGTTCCATCTAACATATTCCTTACCTTTGTCAAGCTTATCTTTATGAGGACACTTGATAGCATAGTGACCGACTCTTCCACAAGCAAAGAATTTGAAAGGTAACTTACCTCTAAATATTCCAGCACCTCGTTGAAGGTTCTTGACAAATTTGATTCTTCCTCTTCTTCTGACATATGTCCTGACTCATAGTAATCTCCTTTGCCTGAAGCCTTGAATACAACTTCTCTTCTGTTTGATGGTCCTCATTTCCTCATTTCGTAAGCAGTTAGAATTCCGTGCAGCTATGACATGGTAAGGTTCCGTAGATTCTCCTTTTCTTCTATTGCAGAAACTTTTGATTCAAACTTAGGGGACAAAGATCTTAGAACCTTTTCAACCACAACAACCTCTTTTATTTTTTCACCCAAGTTTTTCATACAATTAACAATCTCATCTATACGTAGGAAATAGTTAGCCACACTTTCATCATTGTACATTCTGAGATTTTCATACTGAATTCTGAGGGTTTGAAGTTTTGCTTGTTTTACCTGTTCATCTCCTTCATAGCTCAGAATGATCTTGTCCCATATTTCTTTTGCGGATTTATACTGCATAACCTTGATGAATTCTAATTGAGATAGACATCCTAATAGATTATTGACAGCCTTTGCATTTGTTTCATATTGCTTCGGTGGCCTGATTGATGCTTCTCTATCATAGTTGCTCATGATGATAGATCTTCCTTCAAGAAATCAAGCTTCTTCTGAAGGACCTGCTCTGATACCAATTGTTGGAAATAATACTGAGAGGGGGGGTGAATCAGTATTATCAAGTCAATTATTTTCTTTTTCAAACCCAGATCATATATGCTACTTCAGTTAGTGAAAACCGCATATATACGCAACTACAGATAAGGAAACCCGCGTATACCATGCAAACTTATAATTAATTTATCTTACAGATGTTGATCATTAATCTGTGTATCAGAATCAAATAAACAGTAACCAGAAACAGTGAAACAGAGAAGAAGACAATCACACACAAGAACACAAGATATAAGGTGGAAACCCAATGTGGGTGAAAACCACCTACTGCAATTCGTCTCTATCTTCTTTAATTAGAAACTTCTTTTTACAATGATTCTGTACTGGTGCAGTCCTTTACCAGTATGCAGGCTACAACCTGCAGAGAGCTACAACCCTCTCTCGTTCTCCAGCTTCTCCTGGAAGGGAGCTACAACCCCCTTAGCTCTTGCACTAGCCAAGATACTAGTATGTAGGTGCTGGCCTACAGAAGGCTACAACCTTCTCTTTCTTCCAGGGACCACGTTTCATAAATTTTCAGACTGGATCCATGAAAATCAATCAATCATCAAGACTGTATCAAGCAATCTCATTTTCACCAATTAGCACTGAATCAAGTAGACACTTCTTTGACAGCTGTACCCAGAACACAGTAATAGTAACCACACACCAAATTCTGAACCCAGAACACTGCAACAACAAACATAAGCAACTAGAACACAACTCAACAGATGTACACTACTTCAATAACCAGAAGCATGAGTGCATACGCTTCTGTGTTTGGACCAACCTGCGTATACGCTGTTTTTACTCACAGAACCAACGTGTATATGCGTCTTCGCTTCACTGAACCTGCGTACAGATCTATAAAGGATAATTCACTCTTTCAAATATTCAGACATTAATTAACCCAGATTACTAGATTTATCGATCAAGCATGCGCCACATATAACGGATCAAAATCATACAAAGATACTATTATTCAAGCCTTAAGATTATGACCCATCAATAGAACTTATCCTTCTCTTTGCGCTTAGGTTCCTGCCTCATTCAGATCCACATCTACACGATAACCCAATCACCAATATTTCAGATTTAGCACTTTATCAAATATCCAATAATTCAAATCATACTTTGCTAAATGATCTCCTTCCTCTTTTATAGTCTTAGGCCTTTCACAATACCACGGTCCAAAACCATAACAAAACAATACCATGGACCCAATACTTGGGATCAACACTTCTGATGAGATACCATGGCCCAAAACCATAGGTTCAATTACCAAGGACTAAATACCACAGACCAAAAGTAAGTTCTCCAACATGTACGTGCTTTTCCTTGCGTGAAAGTGTGTGTATACACATACGCGCCTTTGAAACGTCTAACCCGCGTATATACACATCTTCGTCTAAGTGAACCTGCATATATATCTTTTCCTTCATCCTAAGAGCCTGAATTGAGATCTTTCACCAGAGTGAGTTTCCATCAAGGACAACACCTGCGCCATAGCTCCAAACCTGTGTCATAATGCCAACAAGCCTGCAGTAAGAGCTAGTACTTGTGCATATAGCACCGTCGCTTCCAATTTTTTTACGAACTACCGTGTTGATAAAAGTAAAGAAGGGAGTCCCAGGAGTTGCAGCATCATTGTTGCAATACTGGATCCCACCATATTTTTGGTTCCGTTGCCAGGGAAGTGTCAGAGTATTTTGTGATTATTGCTTTTCCTCTATTTTCTACTACAACATTATGCTACGTAGTTTATTTCCGCAAAAGTAGATTAGACATTTCCCACTTTCATTTCATTTAAGCAAGCGTAGATTAGACATTTCCTGATTTCATTTCATTTCAACAAGCGTAGATTAGATATTTCCCGCTTTCATAGGTTAGCATTTCAATTCCGCAATTTCCATTCTACAAGCGTAGATTAGCATTTCATTTCTGCAATTTCAATTCTACAAGCGTAGCTTAGCATTTCAATTCTGAAATTTCATTTCAGCAACATAGATTAGTCATTTCCTACTTTCATTTCAATTCTGCAATTTTCGTTCCAAAAAGGTTTATTTTATTTACTTGCAATTTGTTGTTCAATTAATTTCAGTTTTGTAGGTACAAGCAGAAAAAAGAAAAACAAAAATCAACCAAAAATATTTCATTTCATGCTTCATAGGAATAGAGACAATTCAGGAAACTTCCTACCCAACACCCCTACCACATCACTGAGTGACCCTTCTCTCTTCTTTGGTGGCAGTGATCCAAAAGAACCTATAGGTGAACCTCCAGAGATATACGAAGATCCTATAACAGAAGAAGAGCAAGAAAACATTCCTCCTGAGACCATGGCTGAACACAGAAATGGTATAGGAAATGAGGAGAGAATAGAAGGCACCTTTCTCATCCGAGAGACCAATGGGGACACAAAAATGAAAAACATAAGTTCCTCAGCCTTACCTAACATCCATGGATTTACCATTGAAGACCCTGATACCTTCTTGTTTGAGTTTGCTGTCCTTTGTCGAACTTATGACTATGCATAAGACGAGCACAATTTGAAACTCTTTCCCTCTACCCTCAAGGATGTAGCACTACGCTGGTTCATGGGGTTACCTAGAAACAATATCACAACTTGGGCTTAGATGCAGCAAGCCTTTAACTACAAATACCGGAATTACTGTAGGTCAAAGGAAACAAAGGGAGAAATCTTTTGGATGACCATGGGAAGTGATGAATCTTTAGAAGACTATGAAGAAAGGTTCCAACTCAGTTATAAAAGGGCTAGGTGCACACTAGACCCCAAATCTCTGAAGTTCATTCTTCTCTGAGGAGTCCCTGAAGACCTTCTAGATAGCCTCCATTTTCTGGCTGGGGGAGACATCTACCAACTACCTTATGGTGACATAAAGACTGTGTTTAGAAACCATTCTAGGGCAGCAAGGAAAAGAGGTAGGGGGAGTCAACTTTGAGCTAGTGCCACCTTTTCCAAGCATGAGTTTGCAAATAAGAAGGAAGACCTTAAAAGTGAGGTGAGACAGACCATTGCCATGCAAATGGATACCTTCCAAATCCAACAGAAGCAAGAGGAAGCTGAGAAGGCTTTGGCCATCTTTTGTCCCAGATGTACAAGGAAGCATCCTAGGAATGAGTGTCCATTGCACTCCATAGAGGTATGTTTCGTTTGTGAGGTAGACCACCCTACAAACTAGTGCCCAACCTTACTCGGACTTAAAGCTATGTACCAAGGGGCTGAAGGAGCCACTGAACCACTCTACTTCCTAAACCAAAGGAGGCCACATGGACCCAGACCATACTAGCAAGGGATGCAAGGGACATCCCAGACCTATTACAACCCCAACCAATCCACTCACATACCTTCTTGGGGCCCCCCTGCTTATCCTTCCTAGTCCACACCCCCTCCTTGGTCATATCCATCTCAATACCATACTCAACCTGCTGCTCATTCGTTTCATTCTCATGTTCAGCCACAACCTCAGTGGAATGCACCTCAATAGGGATGAAGGCCCCAGTGCAACTCTCCTCCCACTGTTTTGCCTCCACCACCTGCTCAACCACAACCATTACCTCCTGCTTCTCCAAGAAAACCCTAGATGCCTGCTCAACCGAACCCGAACCCCAATAATAGACAGGTCCAACAGGAATATACTGGGGAGACAACATGCCCTACCTATGTTGTGGAGATTCATGAGATCAACCTACGATCTGGGAAGGTCCTCCTAGATAACTAACCTCCTCATAGGGAGGATGAGGAAGAAAAACATGAAAGTGAACCTAAAGCCATTCCACCCTTTCCTGAGAGACTAACTGGAACCACGCAACCAAACCCAGAAGAGATTGAACTTCTGGGAGAACTTAAACAGTTATGTGTAAAAATACCACTTCTACAGGCCATAAACGATGTACCAATCTACAACAAATTGATCAAAGAGAAGTGTTTTAGGCACCCAGGTAGGTGCAAGAGAGATGCCCCAACTATCATTGTCATAGGAAAATTGTCCGACCTGATGTTGGGACAAGTAATTTGTCCAAAATATCTAGACCCTGGGAGTCTTGTAGTCGATGTCCACATCAATGGCACCATAATCCCCCACACCCTGATTAATCTAAGGGATGCCATTAATGTGATGACCAGGGACACTATGCTCAAACTCAACCTTTAGAGTTCCCTAAGAAAGACCTCGACAGTACTACAGTTAGCAGACCGCTCCACCGTGACCCCCGAGGGGATTTTGGAAGATGTCATGGTCCCCGTTGATTCTTGGGAGTACCCTGCAGACTTCTTGGTCCTTCAGCCAAAGGAAAAACTCACTGGATACCCCCTAATTTTGGGAAGGCCTTAGTTAGCTAATGGAGATGCTTACATTAGTTGTCGAGCTGGGAGCATGACCATTAAGAATGGGCCTATGTCCAAACAGCTAGTCCTATATCCTCCTGCCCAACCTCTGCTAGAACATGACTTACCTCTCTGGTTGGAGGAGGAAGACGAGGATGAAGTCTACTCTACATCATTGTGCACAGTGGAAGCCACCAGGGGAGGTCCTCAAACCGAGGATGACCTTATTGAAAATTTTATTCAAAATCCACCTCCCAATGTGCTGCCCTTAGAAGAGTTGGTAGAAGACACCCAAGCCAGTGCTTTAGTGAATCTATGTGTGGATGATCCGACCTCTCCCCGAGTTAAGAATGTGGAATTTGGCCCTGAAAGAACCTTGAAGATCAACTCATCCCTAGCAGGCTAGCCCCATCTTAGGAGAAGGAGCTGTGTAGCTTATTGAACAACCATTTGGATGCTTTTGCTTGGAGCCAAGATGAAAGGAGTCCACCCCTCAGTCTATACCCATCACATTTACATTAAAGAGGATTGTAAACCAGTTAGGTAGCCTCAGAGGAGAATGAATTCTACCCTTAAGGACATTGTCAAAGAAGAACTGCAAAAGTTGCTAGATGCAGGATTCATCTACCCCATATTTGACAGTGAGTGGGTTTCTCCTTTGATGCTTGTGCCCAAGAAAAACGAAAAGTGGAGAATATGTGTAGATTATCGAGAAATTAACAAAGCTACCAAGAAGGACCATTTCCCTTTGCCTTTCATAGATCAAGTGTTAGATGGCCTGGCAGGGAAGGAGTTATTTTCCATCCTAAATGGGTTTAACGGATATAATCAGATCCAAATCAGCCCAGAAGACCAAGATAAGACCACTTTCACTTGTCCATGGGGTACCTTTGTCTACCGGGTCCTTCCCTTTGGGTTATGCAATGCCCCTGCCACTTTTCAAAGAGCAGTACTAAGTATATTCGCTGAGCTGGTTCATGATTCAGTGGAAATCTATATGGATGACTTTACCCCTTATGGTTCTAACTTCCAAGAAGCATTGATTAACCTGGGAAAAGTTTTAACCAAGTGTATTGAAATGAACCTATCCCTTAGTCCTGAAAAATGTGAATTCCTAATGACTGAAGGGACCGTGCTAGGTCATACAATTTCTCAGCAAGGATTACAGGTGGATCCCAACAAGATTGCTATCATCCAATGGGTCCCACCTCCTTAAAAGGTAAGATATGTTTGGAGTTTTCTAGGATTAGCAGGATATTATAGAAGATTCACTAAATATTTCAGTAATCTAGCCTCTCCATTGTTTGGGCTTTTAGGGAAAGATGTTGAGTTTATATGGACTGACAACTGTCAAGAGGCTCTGGATGTGTTAAAAGGTAAGCTGGTAACTGCCCCAATCTTGAGAGGTCCAAACTGTGCCCTACCTTTCCACATTCATATAGATGCCTTGAACAAAGCCATAGGAGCATCCTTAGGACAAGTTGAAGAGAAGCTACCATATGCCATATATTTTGTCAGTAAAAACCTGTCCAAGGCAGAGTTAAACTATACCGTAACCAAGAAAGCGCTCCTAGCTGTAGTCCATTCCCTAAACAAGTTTAGACACTACATCACTGGTTATAAAACATTTGTACACACTAATCATGCCGCAATTAGGTATTTGATGAATAAACCTGATGTAAATTCTCGTATCATTAGATGGTTACTTTTATTGCAACAATTTGAATCATTTGACCATTGTTGATAAGATAGGTAAGGAAAATGTTGTTGTTGACTTTCTGTCTAGACTAGATTTGCTTGCAGGTGAAGAAGGGATGGTGGATGATCAAATGCTAGATGAACACCTGTTTGCTATTTCAGCACTCTCTCCATGGTTTTCTGATATAGCAAATTACTTGCTTTCAGCACAGTTTCCGCCACACCTATCCTCAAAAGAGAAGAGCAAGATCGTGAGGAAAAGTGCCCCATTCACTTGGATTGGGGGAAACCTATTTAAACTTGGCCCAAGATCAGATTTTAAGGCATTGTGTCAAGGAGGAGGAAGTTTTTGACATCCTCCTAACTTGTCATGATGGGCCCTGTGGAGGCCACTTTGCAGCAAAAAGAACCACCTTCAAAATTCTACAGGTAGGGTACTATTGGCTCACTCTTCATCAAGATGTCAGGAGATACATCAGCTAATGTGATCGATGTCAAAGGATGGGGAAACCGACTCCAAGGGATGAGATGTCCCTATAACCTCAAGTGACTTTCGAGCCATTTGAGAAGTGGGGCATGGACTTTGTGGGTCCTATCAACCCTCCTTCAAAACAAAAGTCTTACATCATTGTGCGCATGGACTACCTGACCAAGTGGGAAGAAACAAAGGCAATCAAGGCAGCAACATAAGAAAAAGTAGCTGAGTTCTTGAGGGAAAATATCTTCTACAAGTTTGGCTACCCAACAGAATTAGTCACAGATCAAGGAAGTCAGTTTACCTCCAACCTAATTGAAGACCTGCTCACTCATCAGAAGATTAAAGAAATAACTTCCACCCTTTATCATCTGCATGCAAATGGATAGGTGGAAGTCACTAACAAAGCTTTGGAAGAGATTTTGACTAAAGTGTTGAGCAGCAGTAGAAAGGATTGGGCAGATTGCTTGGTTGAGGCAACCTGGGCCTATAACACTACTTGGAAAACTACAACAGGTTTCACACCCTATGCGATGACCTATGGGAAGAAGGCTTTTCTGTCCATAGAATTTCAATATAATAGATTAAGGTTGGCAGCTCAGCTAGACCTAGATCTCAGCCATGCACAATAGGAAATATTACTGCAGCTGAATGGATTAGATGAACAGAGAATGTAGGCCCTTCTCTACTCAGAGGTAGTCCAACTTCAAAAAAATATATGGCATGACTGGCACCTTAAAGAAAAGCAATTTCAGCCAGGAGATTGGGCACTGTTATATGATTCAAGATACAAGGATTTCAAAGGAAAGCTGAGGACAAGATGGCTGAGACCATATAAAATGGAGAAATGCAATGACAATGGTTCAGTCCTTATTAGGACCATTAATGAAGAAGCCATCCCCATGCTCGTCAATGGGCATCGATTGAAATCCTACAGGAAGCCCATTTCTAAGTAGGAGTTCATTGAAACTCTGGGTAAATCAATGCTGGTAGTGGAGCAGGTCCCTGTCTCCACTCCACCCACACCTTGGAAAAAAAAAAGATCCTTAGGTGAAAACCTCTCGGAGGCGCCCAGGGCAGACAGTGAGGGTGAAAACCTCCTGGAGGTGATCCAGGTGTCTCAGACTAAAGAAAAAAAGAGAAAGAAGAAAAAAGAAAAAAGAAACCTAATTTATGTTGAATAAATTGCAGGTTGCAGGAAGGTCATTACAGGTTTTAGGAGGATCACACAAGACAAAGGCAAAGGTCATAACCAGGCTACAAGCATCCCTCACAATCCATTCCTCCATGACCAGTACCCTTTCCTAAGATTTGGTCTCATTCGGGTTAAGATTTCACCTTCTACAAGAAATTTTGTATCTTCTACAGGAAGATTCTGTAGAACCTATATAAAAGCCAAAATCGATCTCAGAAGAGGACTCGAAGGTTGGGAATCTATCTATGAGGCCTGCAAACCTCCCTGTTTCCATCCATTACCATATGTCGCCCTTTTTCTATCTCTGTACACCTCCATTGCACTCATTTTTATGTCCCTACACAGTCACACACAGAAATCCTGTTTCCTTCATGCTGCTAGCAAACATTTTTAATAACGAATCAAAGTAGCAGTTTTTCATTCACCATACTTGATACCCCCCATCTAGACTCCTTATCAGTCGAGACCCTCGTCAGCAATGTAGCCCTGCTTATTCTAGCTTTCATTCCAGGAGGAGAAGCAGCTATAGGACATCCTACATGATTCCTGTAGCAGCTTATCCCTCTGAAAGACATACTCCAGAGACAGGGACAACAAAGTATGGCATATGAAACATGCATGGAGCTCTACTTGAACATGTGGACATTAGCAACAGCCCGAGGCCAAGCATGCAGTGTGCAAGCAACAACCACAAATGAAGAAATGGTTTCCAAAATTTGAAATATGCATAACATGGCCGTGACTATGGAGTTAAGTGCCTAAACTCATTCTTCAATAACATAAATCATATTTCAAGGCTGCGTGAGTATGGGAATGGTTTAGATTGAGTGGAATCAGTGGCTAGTCAACTGATCACCCTCGGCTAGTTACACATCCTCGTGGAATCCAAACGAGCCCTGTTAAATTCAAAATTGCTGATTAGATGCACAGCTAACACGTGTGGAGTGTCCATTCAGGAAGAGATTGTCGGGACTGGTAGTGGTGGCGGGGGATAACGGGAGAAAGGGAGGTGATGGCGGTCAGATGACATGCAAAAACATTATGGCTGTGATGTAGGATCAACGGTCCGTTCCGGACATCTCATCCCCTCACCACGAATCATGCCCACAGATTAAAGACATATCAGTTGAAACATGCACCACCCTTTTTTCATTCTGCACTCATGATGTTCTCGGCTGGAGTACACATCTACCACTTACAGAGCAGTTAACCAGTTGTCCTCCACCAATTTTCTGCTTGTTTTAAGAAATCTCCCACCTATCGGGCTCTATCAGAAGCACAGTTTCATTCTACAGGAGCCGAGAGATTTCTACACGAAAGGTTCTACAGGAAAGGCAAGAACAACTCTGCGAAAAGAAAACTCAGGATTTTCATTGGAATTCAAGCTCAACATGAGGTAGGCTCGGGAAAAATCCTCTGTGCATGATTTGTTTGAGTAAGGTGGTTAATTGAACATGACAGTAGATTGAAAAAGAGAGTGAAACTCTGCCTGTGCATTAAAAAAAGTGAAAGTCTGCTTGCATATTTCCCTGAGTCTACACGGTTTCTTTTTCTCTCTGCATCTGAAATCTCTCCATCCTTTCTCAAACTCTCTGTAAAAAAAAGATACATGCAGAAGTAAAGGCTAGCCTATGCGTGTGTGTGTAAAAAAATGAACGTGTATATCTATCTACGTGCTGAGAAAAGAACCCGTGTCCTTATCCCCTGTTCTATAGAAAAAATTCTTTCTTTTCAAAACTAGGAAGTCAAATTCAGGGTGGCAGTAGTTTAAAATAGGAGAATTATTGCCATTTGATATTGCAAAGAAGCACTCAGGACATTCCTTCTTGGGTTTAGAAGAAACCAAGTTTAGCTATCTTCTGTTTCAGTGATTGACTCTTTTTCCCACCTGAGCATTTTCATTTTTGGTTAAAACATAAAAAGAGCACTCAACACCATGCCAGGAGGATTCATAAGGAAAGAAACCTCAGACTCTAGAAAATTGCACGAGCACCCTGAGGTGGTGGGCCTTTTCACTAGAGCAAACTGGATATCCTTCTTTGACAGAATTCAGGGTTATGATGAGGAGATAACTGAAGAGTTTTTGATGTCCCTGAGACCACATTCGAAGACACATGCCACAGTTAATTTTAGGGGTTTGACCCTAGAACTTACACTTGAGCTCATCAGTAGAATTACTGGTCTACCATTGGGACTCCCTTGG
The DNA here is from genome assembly GCA_031772625.1 of Pinus tabuliformis. Classification (NCBI taxonomy): domain Eukaryota; kingdom Viridiplantae; phylum Streptophyta; class Pinopsida; order Pinales; family Pinaceae; genus Pinus; species Pinus tabuliformis. The sequence goes on from CM062808.1 coordinate 892,646,443, forward strand.
AGCAAAGAGGAGAGATCATTAGGACAAGTTGCTAAGAAAACAATTTTTCTACCTGAGGAGCATCCTGTAGAAGACAAAAACGGGGTTAGAAGGACAAGCTTGCCTCCTCTCTGGAGTGAAGTTAGTTATCAAATAATGAAGTATATCACATGTGAAGGGAGATTTAGCATCATTTATGGATACCATTTTAGGTTGCTACATGAATTAAGGTAGGGGATGGACTTGCCTCCAGCCAGAAAACTGAGCATCCGATATTTCCTCCTTCAGTTCTTAATTGAATGTTGTACAAAGCTAAATGAAGGGATCCCAGATCAGTTGGCCCATCATGGGCTCATCAAAATGTTGGTGGAAGATGCTTTACACACCTATACTGTCCCCATAGCTTGGGAAACCTTAAGAAATATGTCAAGGGATGATGACATTAGAACTTTGGATGAGAACATCACTCCATCTAGCGGTGATGAGGGGGAGAAAACTGAAGAAATTGAGAAGAAAAATGATGAGGGATCACAGGACATTCAAGCATAGGGAAAAACAGAGGAAGAACATAAAGAAAAAGAAGAATTTGACAAGACTACTGAGCCTAAAATAGAGAAAGAGACAACAACAAGAACAGAGAAGGGAAAATGGACACAGATTGGAAAGGAAGAGGTCGAGAAAGCCCAAAAGAAGACTACCACAATCAAAGCAGGCACCCAACAAGAGAAGGAAAAGACACACCCTAACATATCAGTAACAAAGGCAGAAACAATGGGCATAGAGATTTCTACAGGAAGTGAAGGAAAAAAACAGCAGCAAGAGGAATCCCCTGAAAATTTGGCACGAGAAGCAACAACTATGCTTGCTGCATTAAACACAACTATAAAACAAAAAGGAAAAAGAAAGAGGCAAACCTCCATGTACTTTAAAGCTAGAAGAAGCACAAGGGTCAAAGTGGGCAAACCCCAGCCACAAAGGAACCAATTGTCATTGAGGACACAACCACTAAACAGAAAGAAGAGTCTCCTTCCAAGATATCTATCACCTATGAAAGAGGAAGCCAAAAAACCTCCACATGGAGAGAGAGAATTAGGATGATGGACTCAAAGGCAGCTCTACAGAAAGCTGAAGCATCTCTACAGGAAACCCTAGCCAAGTTAAAAGATACTAAGAAACTGGAGGAGAAGGCAGCCAAAAAATCACAAGGAGAAGACAAGACCAAGGAGATACTGGAACCAAGCCCTCAACCTAGTTTGGGCTCATATTACAACTTGTCAGAAAGTGGGAAGATCATCCCACAGAAGTTTGCTGTACCACTTTTCTTTGCATTGGAACAAGAACGGGTTAGGACTCACACTTGGATGAGAATTTCCAAATCCAAGGGTGTTGCACACATAGGCCACTTGGAAGAACAACTAAAAGAATCAAGAAGAGAGTTGGCCATATTGAGGCACATAGAAAGCAGTAAAAGAGCCAAATTACAGGAGGAGAATGAGTTGTTGAAAAAGCAGTTGCAGCAATAGGAAGGTCATAAGGAAGATAGGTCGTCCATTTTGGGAGGGAAGCAACAGCAATAAGGACCTCCAGAAGACAAGGAAACAACCGAGAAAGAATAGAGAGAGGAAAAGCTACAAGCTGATGTTGAAATGCTGACAAAATTGTAGCAGGAAAAGGAGTCTTAGGCAGCAGAAGAAATACAGGGTTTAAAACAACAGGTGCAAGAAAAAGAAGCCCAAATGGCCTGCATGGCTAGCTGGGTAGTAGAAGCCTTACAATGTAGGCAACCTGCTAAGTCCTATGCATTATATCTTAAATATCAATGGTTGCAATTTCAAATTAACACATTGGCCCAAAGGGGCACCATTCCATTCCAGAATTACAATCAGTTTATGTATTTGTGTGACAATAGCTTAGCTGAAGATAAGGCCAAGTTAGCAAAATTCTATTTACACAACTTGGCACTTCCAAACATGAATCTATGGGACCCCAATGCTGCATTGGGAGATGTGCAACTCATGGCCATGGCTTCTTGGTTAAGCCATGAGGAAAAGAGGGTAGTAGAAATTTAGAAAGTTATGGACAGGGAGCTAAGTGAGCCACTCATGATCAGGGCAGAACCAGAAGATCCCTCAGCTCTAGTTTATGCACATCAACACCTTGCCAACAACCCTCAAGTTCTCCCAGACTACGTTGAAAGGCAAGCTCAGGCCATTGCTCACTTTGAAGACATGGAAAGACTGTTTGGTGATAATTGCATTCATGCTTGCACAAGGAGATGGAACACATTGTCCCATAGTCTGAAAATAAGAGAATACCACTCCCCAACTAGAATGAGGGAGACTTTGGCAAGAGTGCCACTTTATAAGCAGTCAATGAAAAATCTGAAGGCCAACTCGATTGGCCTAAAGTTCAGTCCTCCATTACTTTTAGGACTACTGGAAGGGATCAAAGAAGAAGAATAACACAGGAAATGGGAGGAAGTAGAGAGAAAGGCAGGGTTTCATGATAGAGAAGAGGACATCACCTCGGAAGCCTGGGATGTCAAAGAGGTAGTTGAAGCAATCAAAGATGATGAAATAGATTAGTTTCTCAGAGGATGAGCAACACATTCAGCAGGGGGGTGATGACGAGCCCCAAAAATGGGTAACTTTATGGGCTCATTTTGCTTATTATTCTCTATTAATCCACCATTCTTCATAGTTTTATGCATGCTTTTGAATATATTTATGTTAATTGAATGAATGAGAATAGTCACTTGACTAGAATGTCTAATACGTGCTTATTGTAGATTTTTGGACATCTTTTGGACCAAGGTCAGGTATTTATGAGAAAATTGGCAGCCAAATATGAAGGAACATGGCTGAGGATTTGTAGGAGGGGTGTCTCCTACACTAAATGACCCCTTCCTCGAGTTCTCCACCATCATCTCGGAGTTCAACAACCCACCAAATATGATTTCAAGGGGTAGCCGAGCAGGTTTAGTGAAGTGGCTAATTAATTGTAGTTTTGGGCAGCCAAGCTCCTAAAGTTAAGGAGGACTGTTGGGAGTCCTCATGTTGCATAAGTAGGAAGGCTTCAAGCCTTGGTATTTTAGCTATTGAACAACTTGTTTTTTCACTTTAGTGCAGCTCTGCATTTCAGCTCATTTTCGAGCTCTCACTGTAAACAATTTTGTGACATGACTATTATTTTGGTTTAATGAAGATGAATCTTGCTTTGCACCAGCTTTGAGCTTTCTTAGGAGGCTGTAGCTCTTGGGGTTGGGCCCAACCCAAGTGCCAGTACCTCCTTTGTGTACTTTTATGTGTTTTCCTTGCATTCATAGAATAATTTCTGTTATTTAGGTTAAAATTTTGCTTTGTTACTTAGGATTGTTTTGATGATTAAGATAGTTTTTATGCTTCAGGTTGATTTGACAGTTTGGTAACAAAAAAGATTTGTAAAAATTCCATCAAGTAGTCCTTGATCTCATCTCTCCCTCCTTGGGACCATGAGATGAGACCAAGGCATACTTGTTTCCACAAAAGCACTGTCTTTGCCTTCCAATGCAATTTCTAGTGTTAGATTTTAAGTTGGAAAAGTTGATATCAGTTGTGTTTTCATGTTTAGATCTCTTCTCGCTTAGTTTCCATAGCTATCTTGTATGATTTCCTGTCTATAAACATCTGTGCATCATGTTTCTGGTTTTTAGGTCAGATTAGGTCAAAAAATATAGATCTCTATTTTTTCCAGTCTTAGTTCGATCAGTTTTGGAAAATAGTGTGCAGAGCACCTATGATACATTCTAACTACCCTTCCTCCATCATACAAATTTTTCCAGCCCCTAATTCCAGATTCCTTCCCTTAATTCGCCACACTTTTCCAATTTTCCCTAATGTCTACATTTTTGTGCAACATTGCTCTCTCCATCCTTAAACAAGTCCAACCACCTTCATCACTCCTTAGCTTTATTTACCAGGTCCTAGACCCCTTAACATCCTTATCCATCCTTCATTTCCACTTTCCCATTGTTTTTTCACCATCAACCCTCCAAAATCCACTTTCAGCCTGTTCCTATAGGACTTCCTATAGAACTTCCTGTAGAACCCCTGTAGACTTCCTGTAGAAGTTCACACGAGTAGTTTTTCAAGATCTGATTGCTGTGGAATTCTATAGAAGGGTGTTAGGGGCCCCTTAGGCCCTTTTCTCACCTTCCCAACCTCTTGCAAGCACCCACTCCATTTCCTTTTGCCAATAAACCCCTGCATAGTAAAAAATAGTTAAAGCACATGCATAATAATTCTGCAAAATTACTCAAAAATACAAAAATATGCCTTTTCCATATTTTCCTTTAGAAGTAGCTTAGACACATGCATTTTACCTTTCCAAGAGTCAGTGGCATCCATTTCAACACTTTCATCTCTTTTTTTGCACCAGTAAGGTTAATCAGTAAAACTAGGGTTTGCTAGGGTTTGCATTTCCTTTCAGCTTTCCGTTTCTTTCTGCAATTAGACTAGCCTCTTTTGAGTTATATTTCATCCATTACAGTTAAAAGCTTCTTCTAAGAACTCATAAAATTTGGCTTAAGCTCCTAGAAAACTTGTGCTAGCTGTTCAAGTGACAGCCTACAGTAAGATCTAGTACTTATGCATACAACACCGCCACTTCCAAGTTTGTTACGAACTACCGGGTCGATAAAAGTAAAGAAGAGAGTCCCAGGAGTTGCAGCATCATTGCTGCAATACTGGAGCCCACCACTCTCTTCCTCTCTCTCCCTTTCTCTCCTCCCTCCCTCTATATCCCCTCTCCTTCCCTCTCTCTCTCTCTCTCTCTCTCTCTCTCTCTCCAACTATGTTACTATATCCCTCCCTTTCTCTTTATCTCTCCTTCTCTCCCCCTTTGCCTCCATATCTCCTTATATGTCTCTTTATATCACCCCTAGCCATACACACTCTCTCTCCATCTCTCCCTTGTCACTCCCTCTCTCTCTCTCTCTCTCTACCCTCCAATCCTATCACTATCTCCTTCACCCTCTCCTCCTCTCTCTAACCCTTCCTCTCTCTCCATTTCTCTCATATCTCCCACTCTCTTCCCCCATCTCTCTCTCTCTCTCTCTCTCTCTACCCTCCAATCCTCTCACTATGTCCCTCCCTCTCTCCTTCTCTCTCTCCCATCTCCATATTTACATATCCCTCTCCCTCTCTTACTCTTCTATACCTCTCTCACTCCTATCCCTCTCTCTTTCTTCATTCCTCATCTCCCCTCTCCTTCACTTTATCTCCATCTCTCCCTTGTCACTCTCCTTATTTCTCCACCTCTATCACTCTATGTCTTTGTTTGTCCCTCCCATATATATATAGAGTTAATATATATATATATATATATATATCATGAATATAATATATATATATATATATATATATATATATATATATATATATATATCATGAATATTAATATATATTATATTATAACAAATTTAATATTGTTGAATTGAGGCTTCTGTGATCCATAATATTTGAAAGAATAACTTTGGTGTAAATCACATGTAGACATACATTTGTCGACACGTTTTGAACCAACTAGTGTGGTTCATCGTCAAGACAAGTTGAAGAAACAGATCCAACTTAGCATGATAAATAGTTAGAGCAGAGTCTCCAACGGCTAAATTGACTAACGGCTAATTTTGACCTTAGGACCCAGGTCAAATTCTTATTTATTAATTTAATGTTATTATTATAATTACTATTATTTTTCTTATGGAAATAAGTTAAATTAGGTAAAATGGTTGGTTTTAAAAAGTGAATTTATTTATTTATTAAAATTAATATATATATATATATATATATATATATATATATATATATAAGGTTATTAAGGTAAAAGTTAGGATATATATAAGGTTATTAAGGTAAAAGTTAGGATTAATAATTTTAATGGTTGGTTTCATCATTTATTTATTTATTTATTCAAATTATTAAATAATTATTATTGGTATTCTATATATATATATATATATATATATATATATATATATATATATATATATATTAATTAAAATCATAAGTTGACTAGTATTTTTATTCAATAATAATTCAATGGTTAGTTTATTTTTATGTAAGTTAGTTAAAATATAAAAATAAAATAATTTTAAGGTTAAATATTTAATTATTTATTTATTTAACTTATTTATTAACAATTATATATATATATATATATAATTAAAGTTATAATATTCGGTTATTAAGGTAAAAGTTAGGATTAATGGTTAGATTAAAAAGATAATTTATTTAAATTATATATATATATATATATATATATATATATATATATATATATATAAATTAATCATCGGTTGAGAAAGTAATTAAATAATTTATTTATTAATAATCAAATATATATATAATTTAAAAAATAATTTAATAATATATTTATTAAAAAATATAAATAAATAAATAAATAAATAAATAAATAAATAAATAAATAAATAAATAAATAAATTAATTAATAAATTAATAAATAAATTAAGTTAGAATAAATAATGTAAGGTTAGTTTAAAAAGGTAATTCATTTAATTATTTATTGCTAATATTATGTATACTATAATCTTAGGATGCTTAAAAAAAATAAAAAAATAAAATAAATAAATAATAATAGTAAAAAAAAAAAGAAAAAAAGAAAAAAAGAAAAAGGGGAGGGGGCAGAAAAAACGACTAAGAAGAGAGTGCCAGAATCTAGCACCTACTGATTTTCCAACCATCGTCTCTATTGAGATTGCTCAGCCTCTTCTCAATCTCAATAGCTTCCCTCAAATTACGATGGTGAAACTGAGTGACTTTGGCAATAACCTTGGCCTCCTCAATACACACCTGATGCTTGGTCTTTTCCACATGCTCTGCTAATGCTGAAGACTTGGATCTCCCATGTCTTAGGTCGGTTGCATGCTCGCAGATCGTTTGATGGATGGAGCATCCTGTTTCCCCAATATAGGGGGTCCCACAAGAACAAGGGATCAAGTAGACACCCTTCATGTCCTTAGGGTTAACGAGATCTTTCACCGATCGGAGGGAATTGCGAATGGTGTTGAGGAGCCTAAAGGTTGAGGGAACATCATACCTTTTAAGGATCCGAGCAATCTTGTCCGTGGTTCCTTGAACATAGGGAAGGTGGACACCCGGACGACGCTCTTTTGTCTCTTTCTTACTTAATGCATTTTTTGAGGCTCTCTGGAAAGCCTTCTGACCCAGGTGCCTGCTATATCCATTTTCCACAAAGACATTAAGGAGATGGGATCTCTCCTTATCAAAGCTCTCACAATCGGAGATCCTAAGGGCACGAGTAGCGAGGGTGTTAAGAACACCCAACTTTTGAGCAGGGAAATGATGGGAATCGGCATAAAGATACTGCTCAGTATGCATTTTCTTACGGAATACAGAATGGGAGAGAAAGCCATCCTTATTCCGAGATAAAAGAATATCCAGGAAAGGGAGGCAACCATTGACCTCTTTTTCCATGGTGAACTTGATGGCCGAGGATCGGCTGTTGAGGTGATTAAAGAAACGATCCAGCTCGTCAAGGCCATGGGGCCATATGACATTAGTGTCATCCACATACCTTTTCCAAAGCTTAGGAAGAAGATGAGCCGAGGACAAAGCTTTTTCCTTGAAATCTTCCATAAAAAGATTTTCCACAATAGGGGAAAGAGGGGAGCCCATGGCAACACCACAAGTTTGCTCAAAGAATTCACCCTCGAAACAAAAGAACGTGGAAGTGAGATAGATCTCCACCAAATGTGCGGTGTCGGGATCTGTTAGGCGATAGATCACTTCCAAGGCCTCCTTTATAGGGATGCAAGTATAAAGGGAGACCACATCAAAGCTGACGAGAATGTCCTCAGGGCTAAGCTTAATATCCTTCATCTCATTAATGAAGGAAGCAGAGTCTTTCTCGAAGGACTCAGTGCAGCCAACCAAGGGCTTAAGCTTAAGGGCAAGGAACTTAGCCAGAAGATAGGTCGGACCGCCAATGGTGTTAACGATAGGTCTCAGAGGGACCCATTCCTTGTGAATCTTCGGTAACCCATAGATCCTAGGAGTAATGGGATTACTTTCAATGAGCTTGTGGCACAGGGAACTCATTGAATTATTAGATTTAATGGCGAGAGCCACAGTCCTAGAAATATTCTTCAGAGGGTTCTTGGGCAGTTTTTTATAACTGCCACTATTGTGGAGATGATCTAGCATCTTCCTCCGGTAATCATCCTTGTTAAGGATGACCGTAGCTCCTCCTTTATCCGCCTTCAGAACCACAATATCTTCATTCAGATTCAAGGATTTTAGGGCAGAGGCTTCCTCGCTGCTGAGGTTTAAATGAATTACCTTTTTAAACTAACCTTACCTTATTTATTCTAACTTAATTTATTTATTAATTAATTAATTTATTTTTAATAAATATATTATTAAATTATATATATATATATAATTTTAATAATAATTATTAAATAATTTAAATAAATTACCTTTTTAATCTAACCATTAATCCTAACTTTTACCTTAATAACCGAATATTATAACTTTAATTATAGAATATATATATATATATATATATATATATATATATATATATATATATATATAATTGTTAATAAATAAGTTAAATAATTAAATCTTTAACCTTAAAATTATTTTATTTTTATATTTTAACTAACTTACATAAAATAAACTAACCATTGAATTATTATTGAATAGAAATACTAGTCAACTTATGATTTTAATTAATATATCTATATATATATATATATATATATATATATATATATATATATATATATATATATATATATAGAATACCAATAATAATTATTTAATAATTTGAATAAATAAATAAATTATCAAACCAACCATTAAAATTATTAATCCTAACTTTTACCTTAATAACCTAATATATATATATATATATATATATATATATATATATATTAATTTTAATAAATAAATAAATTCCCTTTTTAAAACCAACCATTTTACCTAATTTAACTTATTTCCATAAGAAAAATAATAATAATAATAATTATAATAATAACATTAAATTAATAAATAAGAATTTGATCTAGGTCCTAAGGTCAAAATTAGCCGTTAGTCAATTTAGCCGTTGGAGACTCTGCTCTGACTATTTATCATGCTAAGCTGGATCTGTTTCTTCAACTTGTCCTGACGATGAACCACACTAGTTGGTTCGAAACACATCGACAAATGTATGTCTACATGTGATTTACGCCGAAGTTATTCTTTCAAAAAATTTAATATTGTATTAATCCAAAGTTAATAAATTTAATAATATTAATATTATAATATATTTTTTTTGTTAAGCTTGGAAGGTCCTCTTTTTTCCATTCATTTATAAGAAAATTTACACCACATAGATTGGCTAGGTGGCCTCAACTTGTCCATTGAGAAACCAAGTATGTTAGCCACCTATTTGCATTGTATGCCATCCAAAAACAAAAAAGTTTTAGTCTTTCTATCCAAGCTATATATGTCTTTGTTTCATGACCATACTCTAGATTTCTACCTATACATATTCTTGCATAATGAAAAGTAAAAGCTATCCACATATAAAACAAAATTAAACAAGGGAGATTATCTAGTCATTCTTTTCCTCTGAGGTTGATTCCACTGGCACAGGGTCTTTGACATTTGATCCAGGCATCTCAGACAGTTCCAAGATACATGGGATATGTCTCTCAATTATGTCCAACCTGATATCCTACTTGTGGAGTTGAAATTGAATTTTATGGAATTCCTGTTTGTAGCTCAGCATACCTTGGACAAAAACAACCATGCCCACTGAGATATACTTGATAGCCTTTCCCAGGAGGATTTTTATCAACCAATAAAGGTATAAGGTCTGCTTAAATTGTGTTATCCTGCCTCTAGTGGTACTCAGGTCTAGGACTAGGGTCCTCCAGTCATCCATGTCCTCCTCTGCCTCGCTTCCCTTCTTAACTTCCTCTTCGCATTCCTCTAAAATTTTCCAGTGAGCTCTTCCGCTTACCAGCGTTAGGCCAACCATGATTTGAAGACCCTTTCCCCTCTTCCTAGGATACACGCGCATAGCCTTTGGCATTTTCCTTCCCATATTCCCAACCGAGAGTTCTAACAATTGCCTCTTCGCAATAGTTTCTATCTATTTCCCAACAGTTGTATTGGCATCAATAGCAGGGGACCATTCCTACGAAACAACACAGCTGACACCCACTCCCCTCAGCACCTGGTTCGCAACTTGTACCCGCATGACCCCTCCCGGCATCCCAGCTTAGCTCTTAGCTGACAATTCCTAGAAGCCCAAAACGAGATAACATATGTTTGACATAGAGGGAGATTAAAACAATACTCGGCAGTGACAAAACATAGACGTAGAACTAGGTCAACACAACCAGGCGCCACTCCCAATTCCACCAGCAATTATCAACTTCCCAATTAACATTCCTAATTTTCCCTGCTCCCACCAGCAGAAATCCAACTAGGTCAACCTTGCAATGGAAGAGATGAGCCGGAAAACATACCCGTGGGAACTTGCTGGCCGTCTACAAGCTTGAGGCTAAGAATGGCATCGCCCGACCCTTCCAGAGCTCGAGCTCCCCCGTCCGTGCACAAATTAAGATCTGCTCCTTCACCACCTGTCTACCCTTCCTCTATTAAGATCTGCTCCTTCACCACCTTCACTGCCACCTTTCCCACCTCCCTTGCATGCAATCATATCAAGGGCCACCGCACCCATCGCCTTGAGCGTGTGGGGGGCGGTGGTATAGTACTCAAGTGTACTCTTCATTAATCCCCATCTACTATCCCAACCACTCGCTCGCACCTCGATAGGGGCCTAATATTATAATATATTAATATGAATATTATATTTAAGAATAATAATAATAATAATCTTTTAATATTAATATTATGGTTAATAATGTTTTTTTGCATGGTATTAATAATAATTTGTTGCATGGTATTTGGACCATAGGCTTCACCTAAATAAAACCTATTTGTGAGTTTTTGTAAATATAAAGAGGTTTATGGAGTAAATATAAAAAGAGGTTTTATTTATTTACCATACCTCTAGTTTATTTATATTTATATTTATTTACCATACCTATGGAGTAAGTAAAAAAATATGTTTTATTTATTTACCATACCTATGGTTTATTTATATTTATATTTATTTACCATATCTATTTTTATGTTTATTGTGTTTATACATAATAAAAATTAGATTTACTTTTAAATAGGACCAACATTAAATTAAAAATGTTAAATGTTAAATGTTAAACAATACATGTTAAATTTAAGTTTAAGTTTACGTTGAGATCTACCCCACAACAGTCCTAGCAAATAAACTTGGAAACTTTATGTAATAATACTGCTGCAATGCTGCAATGTGGTGTGAATATTTGTTTTCATTATGCAAATAAGAATTTGACCACTAATATATATTACTTCCAGCTAACCCATTACTTCCGGTTGCACAACCATTCTATCATAGCTTATTTTTTCCACGTTAATATCCAACAAATTTTGTTGTGTTAATGACCAAGAATGAACACCAATCCACCTGGTGCCATGAATATAGAATGAATTTCATTCTCTTAACGAATTTTTAATTGTTTATTTATATGGTTATGTAAGTTATTATTTAAGCCAACATTATTTAGATTTTTTTTTTTAGAATTTTTTAAGTTTTTCAATAAGGCCCACATTAGTGAAATTTCAACCAGACACACTTACACATCCACCCCATACTGAGTTGTAGAATAGTCTCTTAGGTCCAATGATTTCTTATTTTCTTGCGACTCCAAATATTAACAAAGGTTATGGTCATATTTCTTTTGTTTTCATAGGTTGTTTAATATAGGCATGTACCAATCAATGTATGGTGTTAATTTGTTTTAAAAATTCATGGCTAGACTACATCTACTAACAATAATTTGGTTGATTGTGACAAATTCTGACCTATGAAACAATCTTACACAAATCTATCTCATGATGATTTACTTTCACTAGTCGCCTCTCGTTTCAACAACTTGATGAGTATATTTTTGTAAGGCTGTTGATTGCTCCAATCTAAGAATGTCACATAGAGACAACCATTGACAAATGAAAGGATGGTTAGTAGATTTAGGGACTTGTATTTGAAAACATTGTCAAGTACTACATTTATAAGTTCAATTTTCTTGTTTGAGATGGGACTTTCAATTATTGACAATTCTTCATCAACCAAAGTTTGAGAGCAAGGTAATTGTAGATATATTGAAGTTATGGTGAAAATACTATACAATCCTTGCACGTAATTTGGTTACTGATATAAATTTAAGAAACAAATATAAGTTTTTATAATATAATAATATAATATCCATTTTTAAGGTCACAACCAAGACAAACACCAAATTGGTGTATGAAACCCTCTTGTTTGTGGGACAAGGGACCCACCTCCGCGTAGCGATTTGACTGCTAAGTCTATGAAGGCATGCATACTCTACCCCGTATGTTTTGGAACCTGTGACCTCTTAGGAGGAAACACATGCTCTTAACCATTGGGCCTACTCAAGCTGTATATTAACATATTTGGATAATGACTAACTCTTAAAATTGTTCTATGAAAAAACGAAGGACCAGTGCTAGGTGGAACAACCCAACAAAGAAAAAAAGGGTTCTTAATTGTACGGAAAACCCAATATAATAACTTAGGAAAGGGAAAACTCAATGAAGGAAAAATCGAGGAAAACTTATGTGGGTCAAACCCCTGTTATCAAGGAGAAATTATACCTGCAAGCAGAATGATAGAGATGACTACCATGTTAATGTCACTCCCGTCTTACAAACCTGGAACAAAAAAAAACAAAAATTATTGTGGACAAACACCTAGAAGACTTACCCAGGTAGAGAATCGTAAAGCAAAACAAGGGTACAAAGTTATTCTTTAATTTATCTTATATTAGCTACATATATTTTCCAAGATGACGCCGTGGGGGGATAGCTGAAGCAGAATCACAAAATCAAAACCCTCGATAAGGAAAACATCAAACATCTAGTTAATTAATGATAGTATCATCAATATAGATGAAAGAAAATAACTGGGGAATGAAGTTGTGAGGGACAAATCTCACCTCAGCAGCTGGGTTCTTCTAAAGCCTAAGGATGCAACCTCCCTGAAGCTGATTACTCCTATGAGCCATCCACTATTTCAAACCCATTGATTATGCTTATGAGTGTTTGTTCTTTCTCGAGATGGTTGATTGATCGAAAGTAGAATCCCTAGCAGTTTCGAGCTAGAGCGTCGCAATGTCAGTTTTGTTTTGAGCTTATCTTTCAACACTTGACACTCTAAAAAAACCACAACCCTCCATCACATAATCAGACAAAAATATTCGTCAGACAACGAATCCTCTACGTTTATTTAAAAATAAAGAAATTAAAATCCAGATCCCCACATCCATCGCGAGTGGATATAGATACACCTATCATACACCTATTTATGAATTAAAGAACACGAATGAAGAGCTACAAGAAAGTCTAATAATTGAAGATGAAGAAAGTGTAACAATTGTAGAAGAAGAATGAAGAGTTGTATAAAACTTTGAAAAAGCATGTAAAATATTTTGAAGGACACCATGCCCAAGTTATGGAGAAACTATGATAAAAATGGGTTGTGAAGGAAGCCATATTTAGAAGAATTAAGAGTTTCATAATCCTTTGGAAAGACATGTGAAATGTTTTGAGTCCGAACAACATGCAGAATTTTTGGAGAAACTAAGACAACAGTGGGCTCCTATAGAAGACATATTTCCAAGTGTTTCAAAGGGACATTGAACAAATGAAGAAAGAGAGGAAGCTGGTTTAGATTTGAGGTGTAGAAACTATGATGGGAAAATAATGACATGCACTTCATTTTCACTCGTTGAATTTGAACCAACAAATGAATTTTTTCTACTCTTGAATTGCATATTGAAGGGATATGCTCAAAGTTGCTACAAAAGATGAATCTAAATAGTCATGAGCTTGGTAAGTAGGTTAAGTTATGAAGAGTCCCTTTGAACGACAACATGTTCATAAGATACTTGAGGGTGAATTGTTTATAATGTTAGTAAATGTTCTAGCCTCAAAGATAATCTTTGTGAAGGCTCAATATATTTAAGGAAAATCAACAACTTTAAGGCAAGTGAATAGCTCTAAGCATATGGTAGATCATGAAGAAAATTCAACAACCTTGTACAAGCTTTAAGCAAGGAAAACAAGAAGTCAATCCAAACAAGGGGAACAATAAGTCAAACCAAACAATTATGCACATTTTAGTAGTTGGAATATGAAACAAGAGATCTAGAAAGAACAAGTGAAGACAAAAAGAGTTTGTGCACACAAAGTCTTCAATGACTTGCTTTTTTTGTAAGAAGAAATACCCTAAGCACATAAATGTTGGCATTTATTTCATTGTTCCCTTTGTGGATTGAACATGAATCCACACCCATCCTGTGGTTAAGTGTCCATAATAGGAAAGTTGTGGAAGGTTATATGCTTGAAATTTTATTGAGTTCTTGAGGATCCAAGGGTGGACAACCATGAAAAGTTTTGGAAGACTAGATGCTTGAAATTTTATCGAGTTCTTAAGAGACCAAGAACTTCCAAAAAGGAAAAAAAGGAGAGGCTTGATTTAAAGTTATACCATGATAATGGATATAACTTGAAATAAATAAAGCGTAGAATTTTCAAGGGTAAGGCACATGCTTTTGATTTTATTGAGCTCTTGAGGGACTAAGAGCTCCCAAAAGGGAGAGGCTTATCTAAAATTGGACCACGATAACAAATATAAGTTGAACTTGAGAAAGTGTATAATGTTCAAGGGTAAGTAATTTACAAAGTATTTGAAATGTTAACTAGGCAAGAGATTTCCTAACATTGACTGGATTGAGAAAATTGACCATCCAAAAAATAGAACGTGAAGAACTGATGACCCTATGTTCTATTGGGAAAAATTTGTTGGAAGAGCACACTATCAAGCACTAGAACATGAAGAACTAATGGTATATGTTCTATTGGGAAAAATTTGTTGGAAGAGCACATTTCCAACCAACAAGGTGATGGGTGCATGTTGATGGAATGTGTCATAGGCTACTTGGATTGTTAAAGACATGCTTGAAAAGTTGTGGTTGATGGGAGAATAGTTGTTGAATAGTTTGTTAACTAGAAAGATTTTGATGGGAGAATTATACCATTGCACTGTTTCTAACAATTACCTGTTGTGGTAAAAACACAACCCCCCCATTTTTGACTCGTTTACTTCAAATAATGGGGACCCTTTCTATAAAGTTTTTGGCTAAACATCTTTTTGAATTTTTATTTAGTTGATTACCCTACGCTTTTGTTAATTTTTTATTTTCTTTGGATTCTTGTTTTGATTGCTTTGTTAGAATCAATTTTTTATAAGCTTCCCATTGATGCTTGTTTTGCCTCATTTGGTCAACTGGTTTGAAAATGGTACTGCTTTGAAGTCTCATCATTTATCTAGCCTGGGTTAAAAATGCATAAAATGTACAATATTGCATTTTGTAAATAAATTAGTTCAAAAATGCAATTATTTTAAATATTAACCCTTAGTTAGTTTTCACTGACATTTTTCATTTCGACTTATGCAGCCAAATTATTAAGCACCGGGATTTAAGAAATTTGCTCCAATTTCCAAATCAATTACTAATTTAAAAAAACGGAATATCTAAATCGCTGTAGTTTAGATAATTTCATAACTAAATTTCATTAAAATAAAATCAAAACAAAATATTAATTTTATATATTAAATATCAAATTAATAAAATTAATTATTATATAAAATATAATTAATTTAACTAAATTAAAATTTAATATATAAAATTAATATATATAAAATAAATTTAATCACATCGGGAGTTTACATTGCATCGGGGATTTTGCATTGTGACAAGTTTTAAAACCCCTGATAGCCTCCTTCCCCGATCTTCGATATGTGAAAGCTTTTGGAATTTTAAACTTAAGTCTCATGGATCGCATCGGAGCTTTCGTGCGAAACAAGTTAAACACCCCTCCTGATCTCTCGATGGCGATTCCCCGATCATTAAAAAGCATTAAAGACATTAAGCATAAGTTTTATTACATTTTGGTTTTTGTTTTCCAAACTCACTCATACGTGAGTGTAATGAACATGGAGTGGTAGGTTAGTGTATATTTTTTTAATAGTTTAAATATTAATATATGTAATATAATTAATTTAAATAAATTAAAATGTAATTATTATTTAGATTAATATTATATAGTTTGTAAATAATTAATTATATATTAGTTCGTGAGATTAATATTAATTAATAATTAGTTTAGTTTATAATTAGCGATTAAATTAGAATTAATTATTAGATAATTAGAATTCTAATTTAGGATTAGATTTTTAATTAAAAATTATGATTTTTAGCCCAGCAACAGAATTTCCAGATTTATGCCAGATATGACTTATCAACTTTGGAAGCTCATAGAATGAGTTTTACTTGGCCAAATGAGGCACATGACAACTCATTGGAAAGATAAAATCAAGGAGAACATTTCTGAGGAGGTTTCATTAACAGATTTGGTCATTTATTGGGTTGAAAATCATGCAGAAGATCAAGCTTCGAATTTCTAAAAACAAAAACAAAATCAATTTTCTGAGTTATTTTCTGCATTTTCATTTGTCTAAGCCTCTTCTATTTGCAGATCCATTCGTCAATAATATCTTTGTCCAATTAAATCATCCCAGGCATCAAAGAGAAAGATTATATTTTATTTTCAATTATTTATTTAAATAGAATTTGATTGGATTTGATTTAAATGCCAGCAATGCCATTTTGATTTTATTGTTGCATTTTAATTTATTTTGATTTCTTCTTGCAGGAAAACAGTAGAAGAGATATGGATAAAAAGATTTCAATCAATGAGAATGCTCCAACAATTAAAGATTGGAATTTTGAACAAATAAAATTGTATTTGGCAGATTTCTCTTCAAAAAACTCTCCTCTCCGCAATTCCTTTGCAAATAGTATAAATAATAGATTGCAAAATGTAATTAAGGGGCTGCTCTCTTCTACAATTTTAGACTTCTAAAACACTACTGTAATAGGAATTTAGAATTGTAGGAGAGAGGAGTGGAATCTCAGATCTGGGGATTATTGAGGTTTTTTCTTCTACATTATGAGTTATGTATAATGAACAGAGTTTGCACTACTGTAGCTATGGTTTTGAAAGCAGAAGCTCGGGCATTGTAAAGGACTGTTGGAGACTGGAGCTAGAGAATGGATTCAATAAATTGGTATTTCGAATACTATTATTTTAAATGCTGGTTTCATTTTTGATGATAGGAATGTCTCAACTTACTTTCATATTTGTGCACTTCTGTCGGTATGGGTAATTTGTCTCTATTTTTGTTATTATGTATCTTTGCTCTTATGGATTAATTTTTGATTTCTGAGTAACTATTCAATCATAAATCTGTCTTCTTAGAACTGATTTATTGAATGGTAATGTGTTGTGAACTATTTCCACATATTATTGTTTAATTGTTAGATTTATTGATTTGATAGTCAATATCATTTATGTGAACTACTTCCTGACTGTTGTTGGTTTATTATTTCAGTTAAAAGGTCTCAATAGGATTTGTTTTCATATCCACAATATCAGTTAATTGAATTACTTCATTAACTTGATATTCATTATAAGCAAAGCATGTTTAAATCCCAATATTTTAATTATCTTGCTCTTAGTTGGGTTAGATCTATGTCTACCAAATTAAGATAGGATTTAGATTAGTTTCTTTTGCTTGCATTATAGAATAAGTTTGCATTTAGAGTAAATTCTACATTCTTTTAAGTCCTCTCCTCAAAGAGGCAAAATTTTAGTTGTGGCTTGGTTGAACCCAAATCAGCTTAAGGGTCATTCTCTTGCCTGATCAGCAAGAAGAAGTGATCTGATATCCCTGTCTATTGGTAGGTAAAGATACATCATAAACCAATAGCAATAGGGAGAAGGTAACTGGACCTAGTTAAACCAGTCAGAGCCACCACACCAAACGGAAAAGGAGCTGCTTTAAGGTCCGGACCGGGTGGTTATCCCCCATTGTTGTTGTAGCGATTTTCGAGGCATCAACAATTTTGGCGCTAGAAGGAGGGCCTGAGAATTTTTGTCTATTGGAGTCTTTTCAATTTTAATTTATTGTGATGACTCCTCTTAAGCTTCCAATTTGGAGTTGCATCCATGGACGTGTGTCCTCCAATACTCCACCCAAAGCGGTAAGACTCTTGTCTCAGGTAAAGTTTACTGGTAAGGGAGATTTTTCTGCTTTTAATCATGTCCTTCAATTTATTTAAAACGTTTCAAATTATGATTTTCAAGGAATTGATGAAGGCATTTTATGCAGAATTTTTACTCTCACATTTGCAGTAAAAGCCAGAAATTGGTGTAGAACTCTTCGAGTTGCTTCAATCCACAACTAGGATCAATTTGTTACAATTTTCATTTGTAAATTTGACGGCTATGATTATGAACAGGTATGTGAAGAAATTGAATATCTACGAAGGTTTAAAAATGAGTTTGTTAATGATTTTAATATTCGATTTCACTTGAATTGTTTAAGATTCAAAATCAAAGATAAACCTACGGAGAAGAATCACTAGATTGGTTTTAATATATTTGTTCTCTTCCACCCATTCCCAATCCATATGAAATTAGTTCAAGTTTTGTACCATTCCCTTCTAACATAAATGAGAATTCCAACATGGATGTGCAAATCAATTGTGATGAAGTGGTTTCACAAAGCTTGAAAAATATTTCTATTCAAATGCAAGAAGACAACAACAACAATTTTGAAGAAAAAGCTACCTTGGAATCTGAAAAGTACTCTACGGTCAATTCAGAAAATCAGATCACAATTCAACAAGTACAAGCAAAAATCAAAGTAAATAATAACATGCAAACTGTCGTACAAATTTCTAAATTTTTTCATGATGAGCAAAAAAGAAGCCTTCTTCAAGAAAGCATAAGTACACAAAGGAATGATTTAGAATCTGAAATTTACAATGAGCATAAAAGAGACAGTTTTAAATGCATTGTTTCAGATTCACATTTTTCGCTTTATCTTGATATTTTTAATGATGGTAATTTTTTCCCTCTTGGTATTAATGATATTTCAGAAATTAAAGAGGATGATTTAAATGAATTACCAATAAATTTTTATCAAGATAAAGAAACAATTGTTGATCATTCTTTTACCATTAATGAACATGAAATTCTTGTTCCTCCTTGTTTTAATGTATTGGATGAGATAAAAGGGAATTATAGAGAATATTGTGAAGTCATTTATGATAATTACTCTAATATTGAGGATTTTGATTTCTATTCCTCTCAAGAGAATCCTCATGAGAAAATTCAAATAACATCTATGAATGAGGAACATTTCAATTTAGAAATTATTCCAACCTATCCTCATTTTAGAGTAGCAAATTATCTTCATGATTTCACCATTCAAGAAAACATTCCAATTTATGATTCATATCATGATCAAGCTCTCATTCCTACTCATAATCATAATTCGTTTTCTAATTCACAAGTTGGAATTCAAAATTACTCAAATTCCATAATTCTGACCAATTCTTGTGAAAAGGAAATTATTTCAAAACAATCCCAATTGTGCTGTAACATTAGTTGTACAAATAATGATTTCAGTTTATTTTTGTTTCCTCACTTATCTTGTATAAAATCAGATTTATTTTTAGATTTTATTTTTCAATTTTTTCACACTTTCCGCTGGCATATTGAACACTTTATTATCAAACACTCAATTGATGAATTGCCTTATTGGGAAATTGAAGTTTCATATTATAACCATGAACATCAAGAGCTGTTAACATGTCAATGTCAATTGATGTTCATTACTTATCAAAAGCTTCTATCTTCTCAAAGGCAATATCAACAAGAGAATGTATTTTTAGAAATCTGCCAGCAATCCAATTTAATTAATAATTTTCCATTTCATTTGAAATATTTCCATCCATTTTTCATTAATTCATTTGGAAAATATTTGGAAATTTTTCCCTCAAAGAAGATTGTTAATAATTTAACATTTGTATATAACACTAACGATTTTTTCCAGGCCTTTGAATTTAAAACCTCATCTTCACAATCTGGCCTGTTATCTCTTCCTTTGAACATTTCCCAATCCTTAATAGAAATCCATCCAGATTTCTATGATCCAATTGGTATTCAATTGGAAAGGAAATTTCATGAGAAGGAGATTTTAAATAAGTTACTAACAATAACTGTACATTTTGATTTCATATTTAATTTTCTTAGTTCAATAAGATTTCTATTTTTATTACTAACATTTGAACTGTACATACATGCAAGAATTAAAATGAGAAAATGGTTACACTGGAAATATGACTATACCTAGTCATGTTCATGTATATGGTTAGAATAGGAGTAGAATTAATTTTAGCTAGTTTATTTTATGTAGTTAATTTATTTTTAACAGTTCTATAAATATAAGTAAAACAAAGCAATCAGCCCTTCTCATTCATATTCAGTGAAAACATTTTCTTCTTATCAGAAAGTTTTATTTTTGTTTTCCTTTTTAAATCAAAATCTATTACAACAATGCCTCTACCCAATACATCTCTGCTTATTTCGAATAATGTATTGACAGAATATGCACCTGGCACACATTTAAATCTGTGTTGATATTTTTCTACAATTAGTGGCTTTATCCCATTCTAATCTTTAGTTTATTATTTGATGCAACAATATGCATCATATTCATTTACTAAAGGCATTATTGAACAGTCGCTATAACAATACAGATTCTTCTCAAAATTATTCATAATAAGTGGAGGTAATAAATTGTTGTTTCAATTCAAAAGGGAAGCCTATTTTTATATTTATTTCTGGTAAATTTTCTGTTTTATGAACATGAATAATTGATTTCATTCAGCTTGATTGCCCACTCTAATTTAGGATAAATAATGAGATGATTTTGAACAAAGTTAAAATTTTAATCGAAGGAAGGATTTGAAGATTTATGAGGTAAAATCTGCAAACAATTTCCTTCCAGGTACGCATTTACAAGTTCGTTCTCATCTCTTATTAGTTTCTATTTTTCTTAGTTTATTTTTGATTCGTGTTCTGTTTTATTTGCAGGTTTTTATTTCTTTTCAAAACATAAAGTAAGCAGTAAACCCATTTCAAATTTGCAACAGGTTCAAGGAAATTTTACTTTTGATTCATTAGAATTTACGCATTTTTTAATGTTGCTTTTATTCACTTAGAAAATCCAATTGAAATTTCAAGGAATATCATAAGACCATTCGCATCATAAGATTTCATCGGAAGTAGTTCTTAGCATTTCTTTTGATAACAAATTGTTCATAAAAGACCTCCGATGTATTATCTTACTCATATGCCATATCGCATTTCGCATATCGGAGCTTTGCAGTTGAAGTATACTTCCATTATCGTGAATCACCGATCTCTGATAATCGACTTTACCAATATTGCGATGACCACATAATTCCGGACCTGATATGAAATTCAAATCAAGTTTAAAAAATATCGCGTCCGTTTAATCGCAATAATGGTAGGAGCATAACTTTAAAAGGGCCGATGTCTCGGATCCGATATGTTATTAAAATCCCATCATAAAAAGTTATCGGGTCCGCTCTTCATCCCATATCGGCATCACAAGAAATATATTGTGTTACATCGGATGCTTAAGTTTGCTAATCGTCGATTAGTTATGATATCCATCACATCGCCCATATTGCAATTGCTTCATCACAATCTTATGGCCATATCACTATTCCAAATTTGCAATGCGCAATGTGCAATGTGAAAAATACAAATCGCGAGATGCAATGTGCGATATAAGAATTGCAACATGATTGTCCCCGATTCACAATATAACAGCTCTTCAATAGTGTGATCACTACATCTCATCGCACATATTTTCTTTGCATGATCTCATATCTGCAATTCAGCTACTAATTTGCCTAGCTCAACATTGCCATGGATTCTACAGGCACCAAGCAAGGCACCCCAAATTGAAGCATTGGGCTCAAAAGGCACTTTCTCTTTGATTAATTTATGTGCATCATCTAGGCTCCTAGCTCGTCCAAGAAGGTCAACCAAACAGGCATAGTGCTTTGCTCTTGGAGTAATATGGTGATCTTGAATAATGGAATTAAAATTTCGACCACCGATGCAATAGCTTCCAATGCATGCCTTTGAGCCATTAACATTTAATCGATATATGGCATAGCAACAAAGGTGAAGTCTTGCAAATTAAACTTGAAGCATGGTGAAGAAACATGTTATGTGAATCATCCGATACGGTGATGTGTTATTTTAAAAGCGAGCTTGGGTAACCACTATGGGAAAAAAGCAATTGATGACAAATTTGCAGCATACAAAAATCATTTCAATTTCTCATACATTTTAGTTTTAAATATATAATTCCATAATTAAAAATGGAATTCAAGACCTCTCTATCTTCATATTTAAATTTTATTATCTTGGATTTGGTCTTGATTCTGGACAATTTATAAAATCATGGAGTTTATATGAAACTTATAATATTTTGAGAAATATTCGTTACTACAAATTCTCATTCTCATTTCTAATGCATTTGTTTTAATTTCAATTCCCTTGAGCACTAAGCATTCCATTTTTACATTTTACTGCTTGCTTTAGTTTAAATAAAATAAATAATGATTTTGGGTTATAGGATTTTGGTTAGTTTGACTTCTTCATGTTTTTAATGATAATTAAAATAAGAAGTCAGCTAGTTTGGAGAAACTGATACATTTCAGGTAAGATCAAAAGCAATTATCCAATGGTAAGATTCATGTACCCACTTTCATTAATTTCTATTTCGTTGCTTTAGTTTCAATTTTGTTTTTCTGATATATAAATCTGTTTTGTAGCTCTTCATAAAAGCTTTCAATCCTCTGCCGGATCATATTTTCGAAGTCCTATACTTTTCTCCCGGCTTTATTTCAATAAGCAGCGATAATCTTCATCAAAACAACTACACCAAGAAGTTTCTGAACCTTTAGTTTGTTTCTTTAAGCATTCCTTTTATTATAAAATGATCAAGATGATGCTTTGAAACAAGAAGATTGATATTAGACAGAAAGTTTTCATTATGGCTGAGTTTTATCGTCACTGCTATCCAAAAAGCCTAAAACACTTACAACCCTGCAAGGTATGATTTTTCTAAATCTCAACATAAGAAGGAATGATTACATGTTTATTTTCTTTTTCTTCATATTGTTGAAGAGATTGGTATAAACATTCTTGTTGGAGTTTATCTTTTGAAACTTGGATTTTCCTTCATTTTTCAAATTTCTTCATTTTTATTTTTGTTTGTTGATTTCTTTTTCACTTTAGCATAAGAATTCTTTTCCTTTGGTTTTCAGTTTTGATTTTGGTGACTTTTCCATGATTTATATGGAAGGCTTACTTGTTACCTAACAATGGTCAACATACATAGAGAAAGATAGTTAATAGTCACCTATTAGCTTTTTCTTAAATCTCTTACTAATGTTTAATTTTCTTATTATAAAAGTAGAGATATTTAAGGAAGATATTACTAATCAAGAGAAGTTGGCAAAGTATCATAAAATCTGAAAACTTTCTTTTTCATCAAATTGTAATCATTTTGAGATTTCAAAATTTCATTAGGATCTTTCGAAGTTCTATTATCAGTCAAGAAAAGTTATTTTTTAACCAAGTAAAGGCACTTTACAACAAAGCACCTTTAACTCTGAAATTGTCATTCTTAACTCTTAAGGAGTCAATGATTCTCCCTGTCCCAAAGAGTCTTATTTTTCTAGAGTATAATCCAGAAATATATTTAAACTTAAAAGATAAGAGGTCTCATCATGAGCCTGCTTACCATGATCATAGGGGAAAAATAGGCTGACATTACCAACACTGCTAAACAAACCAGGGTAATGGCTTATGATTGCAAACAATTATAAGATAAGGGGTCTCATCATGAGCTAGCTTGTTCAGTCCAATTTTAACCAGTGAATGGCATTGTCAACTATCTGGCTACCATACCAGGACAATGGCTTTTAAGATTTACTTAAAAAATAAAAATAAAAAATAAAATAAAAATAAAAAAGAAACATATATAAATGGATTTATCTCTAGGTCAATAATTCTTGAAGAGATGAGATTCTGAATCATTGATGATTAAAAGGTAACCCTGTCGAGACTATAGATGTTTGCTGGTAACAATGTCTCTATCTATGACAAATGAGTATATTTTAAAAGCTAAGCTGTAAAGTGACCCATGCTTTATCTGTTCAACTAATTAATGACTGATATAGAGTTTTGCAATATTTTAATTTATGAGAAATTTTGAGAAATATTACAGTTAGATGATTCTTGTTTTTATTCGGACTAATAAACCTAGTCAAGCATTTCAAACATAATTTTCTCTTCTTTAATTATTTTTACTTTAGTTTTAGGAAAATCTCATTCATATCAAACAAAGATAACTGTTTTTTCTCCCGTGTGTCGCCATTGTTGTGGTAAAAACACAACCCCCCATTTTTAACTTGTTTACTTCAAATAATGGGGACCCTTTCTATAAAATTTTTGGCTAAACATCTTTTTGAATTTTTATTTAGTTGATTACCCTACGCTTTTGTTAATTTTTTTATTTCTTTTGGATTCTTGTTTTGATTGCTTTGTTAGAATCGATTTTTTATAAGCTTCCCATTGACGCTTGTTTTGCCTCATTTGGTTAACTGGTTTGAAAATGGTACTCCTTTGAAGTCTCATCATTTATTTAGCCTGGGTTAAAAATGCATAAAATGTACAATATTGCATTTTGTAAATAAATTAGTTCAAAAATGAAATTATTTTAAATATTAACCCTTAGCTAGTTTCACTGACATTTTTCATTTCGACTTATGCAACCAAATCATTAAACACTGGGATTTAAGAAATTTGCTCCAATTTCCAAATCAATTACTAATCTTAAAAAACTGGAATATCTAAATGGTTGTAGTTTAGATAATTTCATAACTAAATTTCATCAAAATTTCATCAAAACAAAATATTAATTTTATATATTAAATCTCAAATTAATAAAATTAATTATTATATAAAATATAATTAATTTAATTAAATTAAAATTTAATATATAAAATTAATATATAGAAAATAAATTTAATCACATCGGGGATTTTGCATTGTGACAAGTTTTAAAACCCCCAATAGCCTCCTTCCCCAATCTCCGATATGTGAAAGCTTTTGGAATTTTAAACTTAAGTCTCATGGATCGCATCAGAACTTTCGTGCGAAACAAGTTAAACACCCATCCCAATCTCCTGATGCCGATCCCCCGATCATTAAAAGGCATTAAAGACATTAAGCATAAGTTTTATTACATTTTGGTTTTTGTTTTCCAAACTCACTCATACGTGAGTGGAATGAACATGGAGTGGTAGGTTAGTGTATATTTTTTTATTAGTTTAAATATTAATATTTAAATTAATTAATATATGTAATATAATTAATTTATATAAATTAAAATGTAATTATTATTTATATTAATATTATATAGTTTGTAAATAATTAGTTATATATTAGTTAGTGAGATTAATATTAATTAATAATTAGTTTAGTTTATAATTAGTGATTAAATTAGAATTAATTATAGATAATTAGAATTCTAATTTAGGATTAGATTTTTAATTAAAAATTATGATTTTTAGCCCAGCAACAGAATTTCCAGATTTATGCCAGATATGACTCATCAACTTTGGAAGCTCATAGAATGAGTTTTACTCGGCCAAATGAGGCCCAGGACAGCTCATTGGAAAGATAAAATCAAGGAGAACATTTCTGAGGAGGTTTCATTAACAGATTTGGTCATTTATTGGGTCGAAAATCAGGCAGAAGATCAAGCTCCGAATTTCTAAAAACAAAATCAATTTTCTGAGTTATTTTCTGCATTTTCATTTGTCTAAGCCTCTTCTATTTGCAGATCCATTCGTCAATAATATCCTTGGCCAATTAAATCATCCCAGGCATCAAAGAGAAAACTTATATTTTATTTTCAATTATTTATTTAAATAGAATTTGATTGGATTTGATTTAAATGCCAGCAATGCCATTTTGATTTTATTGTTGCATTTTAATTTGTTTTGATTTCTTCTTGTAGGAAAACAGTAGAAGAGATATGGAGAAAAATATTTCAATCAATGAGAATGCTCAAACAATTAAAGATTGGAATTTTGAACAAATAAAATTGTATTTGGCAGATTTCTCTTCAAAAAACTCTCCTCTCCGGAATTCCTTTGCAAATAGTATAAATAATAGATTGCAGAATGTAATTAAGGGGCTGCTCTCCTCTGCAATTTTAGACTTCTAAAAACACTACTGTAATAGGAATTTAGAATTGTAGGAGAGAGGAGTGGAATCTCAGATCTGGGGATTATTGAGTTTTTTTTTCTACATTCTGAGTTATGTATAATGAACAGAGTTTGCACTACTGTAGCTTTGGTTTTGAAAGCAAAAGCTGAGGCATTGTAAAGGACTATTAGAGACCGGAGCTGGAGAAATGGATTCAATAAATTGGTATTTCGAATACTATTATTTTAAATGCTGGTTTCATTTTTGATGATAGGAATGTCTCAACTTACTTTCATATTTGTGCACTTTTGTCGGTATGGGTAATTTGTCTCTATTTTTGTTATTATGTATCTCTGCTCTTATGGATTAATTTCTGATTTCTGAGTAACTATTTACTCATAAATCTGTCTTATTAGAACTAATTTATTGAATGGTAATGTGTTGTGAACTATTTCCACATATTATTGTTTAATTGTTAGATTTACTGATTTGATAGTCAATATCATTTATGTGAACTACTTCCTGAGTGTTGTTGGTTTATTATTTCAGTTAAAAGGTCTCAATAGGATTTGTTTTCATATCCACAATATTAGTTAATTGAATTACTTCATTAACTTGATATTCATTATAAGCAAAGCATGTTTAAATCCCAATATTTTAATTATCTTGCTCTTAGTTGGGTTAGATCTATATCTACCTAATTAAGATAGGATTTAGATTAGTTTCTTTTGCTTGCATTGTAGAATGAGTTTGCATTTAGAGTAAATTCTACATTCTTTTAAGTCCTCTCCTCAAAGAGGCAAAATTTTAGTTGTGGCTTGGCTGAACCCAAATCAGCTTAAGGGTCATTCTCTTGCCTGATCAACAAGAAGAAGTGATCTAATATCCATGTCTATTGGTAGGTAAAGATACATCATAAACCAATAGAAATAGGGAGAAGGTAACTGGACCTAGTTAAACCAGTCAGAGCCACCACACTAAACGGAAAAGGAGTTGCTTTAAAGTCCGGACCGGGTGGTTATCCCCCATTGTTGTTGCAGCGATTTTCAAGGCATCAACATTAACATAAAGCTAAATCATCCATAACATTCTCTTTTTGGGCTTCTGATTGAACCTAAGAGGAACCAAGTGGATGGGAAATGTCTTATTTCATAACTTCACATAAATTCCATGTTGATACCACATAAACAATATCCATTTAACTAATTGGTGTATGGATTTGTTTGAACTTTCTAACCTTTACTTGGAAAATAAAGTGGAGAAGAAGACGATGAACCACTTTAACTAACTCTTGAAGATGGTCCATAAGAATATGAATTGCAAGGTGGAGCCAAATCTAGAAGGTTAAAGGTGATGACATGGTCATAAGAAAACCATGTATGTTTGAGAGAGAAGACACATAGAGGCCAAGGCATAATAGACATTCCTTAGGATCAAACAAGCACAATAATAATTCACTATAATAAAGAGAGATTTGAGAGAAAGAGTCTATGGTATCCAAGAAGACACATCACTAAATTACTAAGGTGAGCACTTAGATAGTTGATGAATATGGAGGCTAGAATTGGTGATTATTTTTTAACCATTCGTTGACTATTGAAAGAAACCCTTGGGGATAAAAAACTAAAGGTAGATATGCTTGTTGATTGAAGGGAGAGTTGGTTTTTCTTGGAAGGAAAATTCATGGAATTTGTGAAAGAGCTAGCAAATGAATTTGATAACCAAATTGGATATTGATATAACTATTCATTTAAGAAGGTGATTGATGAATCACTCTAGAAGAGATGTTTGTTGAAGAGGATAATGAAGCTTTGAGGAAAGGAAGACTTCAACTTTTATAACCAAGATTGCTTGACATTGTAAATGCATTCCTAAGGATGTGAAATCCCATAGTTCATGCATATAGTTATAAATATTTTCTAGTTGGTAGAGTCTTCTACTAAAACATAAATTGGAGTTCCTTTCTGAAGAGGGTTCTCCTAAAAAATATTATCATATTTTGGTATGTTGCGTGCATGATTTTATGTTTTCTATTTTATTGTTGCTTACCTAAGAAATAATTCTAGGCCATAATATTCACAGAATCTAGTATGTAGTGTCATTGTCTTTTTAGTGGTTCAAGATTGGGAAAAATGATTAAAAACACCTCCTCTATTGATAATTAAAGTTTTAACAAATGTTCACTATAACTAAAAATTATTCATAGTCAAAGATCCTGATGGGGTTTGGCTTATTTGTTGTTTTTCTTTTTCTTCACTGTAGTGCACTTCAAATAATAAGGTCGTTGGTGCATCCCTATTTCATACACATTGGTGAGTGTTATATATATTTAAAACACAATCTTGTATTATATACTTTGAATGCACTAATGTGGTGTATCACTCGAGCGCTAATACATATTATATAATTGAGCACTAATGCTGATTATATATGATTGAGCATGCATGCATATATGTTCTTTTACACATGGATTCTTGGTAACGATAATGATAATAGCAATGACATTAGTAACAATATTTTGGAATGGAATGGCGGTATTATTTTAGTTAGGAGTATTGATGCTCTTACTACAATTATATGCACTAATGTACATGTATATTGTATTGACCTGTAACAACTATTTAAATGCAATGATACATAAATAGGTGTGAAATATATATTTGAATTCAAAGAAATATAATACACCGACATCGAGATTTTTTCTTTTACATTGTGTATGAAAATGCAATTTCTTGTTTTTAAAATTATATATATATATATATATATATAAATATAAATAATTGTATTAAAGTATTGTCTTATTTCCTTATTTTTAAAATAAAATTTCAATTAATCATATATATTATGATTGTATTGAAATGTTGTCTTATTTAAACAAATATATCAATTATATATTTTTTTCATGGTAGTAATGTAAATAATCTATATATTTAATTGAAGCAACATTTTACAACCTTGAAATTGAGATAAACTAAGAAACTCATATTATAATATACGAATAAACAACTTTTTATCATACACAACGGGATAACATAAAAGACCACAATAATCTATTTTTTAGTAAATAGTTATTACAATTATTAGTATTTGTCATCATCCCAATTTGGACTATATGTCCACACTAAACACAATGTTTAATTTATATACACAAACATTCTGAAATCTAAAACTTATAACTTTTGATTATATTAATCATAATTCATCACTTAAAATGTATTGCTCGATTGGATTGCATGCCTTTTTTTTGTGTCTTTGTGGGGGATATTGGACTTAAGTTATTTGCAATGCCTTTATGATTAAATTGGTTGTGTTTTTGCTCTTCACGTTCCATTTAACATAGAAACAAAGCACATGAGTATATCTAAATTTATAGTATAACATATTTGTTTGTGTATTGAAAAACATATTATCATAATAAGTACTGATAATTTAAATATACTACTTTTATATTAAAACCTCAAACAACTTGCTTATTCTCTTGATCGAATATTCTTTCCTCATGTTTGTTGCTTTAAGTTTTTTTCCTCGATATTCTTCTAATCTTATTCTATTAGTAAATAATTTAAATAATAATATACAAATTATGAAACATTTTTTAACTTAATTATAGTTTTAGCCTAAATTATTTTTTTGGATAATCTATATGTATTATATAGTCATATGTACCATGTTCCTTACAAATTAATACACACTTTGGTAAGAAGCATTGTTATTTATTTTGTGATTTGGTTTGTAGTGGGCAATGTATTAGTTTGGTTTGTATTAATTGTGTTGTTGTTATAGCTCAAAATGTCACCTTCTTGGGTTCATTAGGAATAACATTATATTGAAAATTGGAATGCAAAAATTGGTCCATGAAAACTTCATTAAACTTAATGTTTTTCAACTTCAACACTCATCATACTCTAGCAATCAACATTTTTAAGCTTAAAAACACTCCTGATGGCTTGACAGGGAGGGTTGAAGGGCTCAAAAACTCTCTAGTTACTCTACAAATGAGAGTTGAAGCAACAATGCGAATGGTTAAGAGAAAACAAGGTCAAAGTTAATCACATTTTGAGAATAAGGATAAAATGACTATATCAAACATAGCCAAAAAAAATATAGGTACAATGTGATCACTCCTCCAAGATATCTTTAAAAGAAATGCCTTCCATGGAACAAAGAGAGAAAAGTCTATTGTAATGAAGTGCTAATAGAATATAGACTTATGGGCTTCCTCGTGATAAGTTGAAGACATTTTGAGCCTTGACAATAAGATCAGGCAAGATGTGAACCATGGACCAAGGACTTCCATGGTTAAAAATTATTCATAGAATGGAAATTACGATGAAGCCTTGGAATTTTATCATGAAATGCAACAATCTAGTGTAAAGCCTGACTTACCTACCATCTCCACCACACCTTCTACATGTGTCCATGTGGACGCTTTACAGTGTGGCAAAGAAATCCATGGTCACATATTCAAGATTACTTATGAGTTACATTCATCTATGTAGAGTTCCCTTGTGGCTATGTATATATGATATCAGAGTATAAATGATACTCACCAAGTGTTTGACAAGATGGCTTAGAAAGATGATGTATTTTGGAATGCAATGATTGCTAGTGATTCCCAAAATGGTTACAACAATCATGCATTGAAACTCTCTGTGCATATGAAATTGGTACAAGTATAACCCAATGTGGTCATAATGGTAGGAATTCTTTCGGCATCGACAAGATTGACATTGTTGCAATAAGGCAAGGGGGTTCATGATTACATAGTTAGAAGTGGTGTTGAAAATAGTGTTCCTGTATGAAATCTTCTCATATAAATAAGCAACAAATATGATCTTTAATAACACTAAATTCATGCATTTTATTTTCCTTTCCTTAAAGCCCCCACCTAGGCATCATTCCTATTGTGGATATTTTGGTGCTTAGCATATTGTAGGGATGCAGGGAGGCAATTTTGATACATGGGCACTTTTTCTTAAAATTATGTTGACGATCAGTCTTTTCAATGGATAACCAATTATAGAGGAAACAAAAAAGATGTTTTGACAATAAAAAATATTATGATCCCAAGTAAATAGGTGGGGAATAATGTCCCATAGGCTGATTCAAATTTTCTTTCAGTGACAAGGGTGTTTTTTTGTTGTTATCCAATAATGGTGATAATGAAGGTGAAAATTTATCAGTTTTTAAGGAGGGTTTAAATGTTCCTGATGCTATGGTTAGACTTTGTTTTGAGTTGGATATAGTTGTGGTTATTTCCCTTTGTAGCAATGTATTCCAAGTATGGAGCCTTAGAACTTTCTCATCAAGTGTTTAATAAAATGTCTATATGAAACCTTATCTCCTAGAGTACAGTGATAACTAATTATGCACGTAATGGGCATAATGATAAAGCCTTGAAGATTTTTCATGCAATGCAGGTACATGTGTAAACAAACACCCCTGAAGTTGTCAGTGTTCTCATTACCTATGCCAACGTGGAAGCCCTGCAATAGGGAATAAAAATCCATGAGGAGATATAAAGAAGCAAGACTCAGTACAATTATGCTATATGAAATGTTCTCAAATGTATGTATGTGTGTGCGTGTGTGTGTGTGTGTGTGTATATATATATATATATATATATATATATATATATATATATATATATATATATATATATATATATATATATCTATATATATATATCCCAAGCTTCTTCTCAAAGGCATTTATAACTACAATGCATTCATTCTTTTTCCATTAATGGGAGATAGAGAATGATAAAAAAGGAGGGGGAAGAACAAAAATGTTCTGAACACTTACGATATCCTTGGTGTTTTGATTTTTGGTCACAGGTGCTGCCATTTTGCACTTCATATGGAAAGAATTGTGGTTTAGCCCATGGATCATTTGCATAAATTTGGCCTTGTAGTGGAGTATGAAAGTCCAAGATGAAATAAATAGAGGGTTGGCTGTTTGTTAAAGGCAGGCTATAACTATAAACTTCAAGACTTACTAAATATAGGTCATAGCAAATTTGTTGAGCCCTTCCAAAGAGTCTAACAAAGAAGTATCGGGTCCTGGCATCAATGGTATTATTGATCCTAAAAACCACTAGATGAGGTAGTATTAGGCTTGTAAAGAAGTGGTTTTGGGTGGAGGATTTTAGAACCCGATATCCAATGGGGTGATGCCATGTAATTGGACTGGTGGGGGCCATGTTATGCATTGGGAAACTTGATGGCATTAATGGGCCCTCACTTTACCACTTGATATGCCCTATCTATCTTTGATCTTGCTGGGGGCGCTATCCACCATTGATTGACATTGGAACTCGAAAATGCATATTAGGTGTTAACGGAAGTGGTTAGGGCCAAGTTGTGAAAGGGTTCGATATCCAATAAGATGACACCACATAAGCAGTGGGTGGGCCAAACCATGTACTGGGTGGCTTCGTTAGTTAATCACCACCATTAGAGGAAATTTCAGCCTAAAAGTTCCCATGAAATTTTTATTTACATAATATTTAAACCAATCAAAATCATTTAAATTTAAAAAGAGGTACATGTAAATATTTCGTAGGGAAATTAAAAAACTATTTTTAATTGTATTTTTGGCTTATATCCTTATTGATTTACTCAAATTTCAAGTGTAGATACTCGTTGGATGAAAAATTAAATTCCACATTCAACACATACCCATTATACATACTTTTGAGAATACCCACATTGATAAAAATTGAAGATACATTAAGAAATATGTTCAACTCATTTTGTTAATGTATCTTTAATTTTTATCAATGTGGGTATTCTCAAAAGTATGCATAATGGGTACTTGTTGGATGTGGAATTTAATTCTACATCCAATGAGTGTCTACACTTGAAATTTGAGTAAACCTATAAGGATATAAGCCAAAAATACAATAAAAATGTAGTTTTCTCATTTTCTCTCCAAAAATCATAATTCTTATTTTATTATTTTCTTATTATTTTACTATTTTTCTTTAGGAGGCCATTTCATTAGATGAATTTTGAGGTCTAAAATGGGCCTCGTAAGAAATATTATAAAATAATGGTGGAAATAATAAAATAAATTAGATTACATCATCAAATTTTAGAGGAAAAAAAGAAAAATCTAAATTTTCAACTCATATTTTGAGCTTATCTCCCTACAATTTTACTCAAATTTCAAGAAAGAGCACTCATTGGATGTGTAATATAATTCCTCATCCAAGGAGTATCCATATTGCATACTTTTCATGGACTTTGCGACACAAGAAATGAGAAATACATGAAAAAATGTGATGGCAATCACGTTTTCTATGTATTTCACATTTTTTTTGTGTAGGAGGATCTATCATAGGAATGTAACATGGGTACTTATTGGATGAGGAATTAAATTCTTCATCCAACGAGTGCTCCTTCTCGAAGTTTGAGTAAAACTATAGGGAGATAAGTTGAAAAAATAGTTTTTTGTTTTTTTTAAATATTTTTACTTTTTTTACTCCAAAAATGGTAAATCATCCCTCACGGTTGAAATCATCATCTTAAATCCTATTGGTTCTTCTAAAGTTGATTTTGGTTGTACACTTTTGTTTTGAGGTCAAATTTAGACCTCAAAATTTCTTTAATATTTAGGCTGAAATTTCCTTTAATGTCTATTTGATGACTTGATATGTATTACTCACTTTTGATTTTGTTAGATCGGTCAAATCACACCATGTGCCAAAATGTCCCAGATTGATTCTTAGTTACACATCGCATGCATATGATTTATTGTTGTCCCATCTTTAGTTCTATGTGGTTGTAATGGATGTGGTAAACTAGATTTTACTAGTTCTTCTACTCGGTTCAAGAGGTTTAATATAGAATACAGCTTGGAGTGTAGAAGATGAAGAAGATGAAGCCAAAAGTAGATTTAGAGAAAGATAAGGTTCGAATATTGACTTCAAAAAAAAAGAAGCTTGCCCCATTCATTGATAGCACACAATCCTCATATGTGCGTTTATATAATAGTTTGGATATCTTAGTGATAAAACACCAGATCCCATCAATTGCTTCCCTCACCGATGCTAAACCCAAGAACCAGGTCCGACAGGAGGTTGAAGAATACTTGGAGAAGCTACGACAAGAAGCCACTAGGGAAGACTTTGAGCTGAATGCGCACAACTGCAGAAGTTCATTAATGGTCCTCTTAATGTAAAGATAATGTTTCTCATGCTTCAGGACGAGTTGGATACAAGTTCCAAGATGATGTACCTAGATTCCATGGAGGCTAGATTTTGCTTCCAAAAAGACACCATTAAGCAGTTTGGGGACACCATCACATAGTACCAAGCTTGGCACCAATACATAGCCAAGAAACAACAATTGGAGGTTGTTGAGTTGGACTTCTCCCAAACTCCATCATCATATTGTTGTATCTTGTTAGGTTTCCTCTACCCTATTTTGTCTTATATGGGTACATGTGGAAAATGTATTATTATTTGTAATTAT
This sequence comes from Pinus tabuliformis, assembly GCA_031772625.1. Classification (NCBI taxonomy): domain Eukaryota; kingdom Viridiplantae; phylum Streptophyta; class Pinopsida; order Pinales; family Pinaceae; genus Pinus; species Pinus tabuliformis. The sequence goes on from CM062808.1 coordinate 892,681,337, forward strand.
GTTGTCAGTGAAATTCCAAGCATCAATATTGGAATATGAAAAGTCATCATGTAATGTAATAGCTCATTTTATGAAGAAGTTGAAAATACATTAGGGTAGTACAAAGGTCACAAAGGGGAGTTGAAGAGTCATCCCCTCTTGTTATAAATAGAACCTCATAACTCATGTAACAAGCTTTTTGGGAGCCAAGTTTTTAGCTAGGATTAGGCTTAAAAAGAGCTTGGGAATATTGTGAAGAGTCTTGGCTTCTCCATAGTGTAGAGTGAGTATACTTCTTTGGAGGATCAAGTATTATGGACTATGATTTTCCACTATTGGGGCTAGTGATCATCAATTGTGTATGTATGGATGGAACTTTCAATAATAATAATAAAATTAGAGCCAACATGCTTTCATGCATATGTTGTTAATATAGTAGGAATATTATTGTTTTGTTGGAAATGTATATTAACTTGCATGTATGCTTATGAACTATTTTGTTTTCATTTGTACGAATCTTGTTGAATGTGTGTTGTTGGATTAACTCATCACTTTAATTTGTGGACTATTTTGCATCTTATATTGTGATGTCATTTCGCTCGTGTGTTCCTTTCAAGTTACGTATTATTATAGGCTTCCAAGGGGCTCACTTCCTTTTCCCTTTGTGTGTTAGAACCTTCATGCATCACACTTGACTCTCTGAAAGGTCACACACTTTCTCTCACCCAAAATTATCACACTTTCCTTAGTGCGTTTCTGCAATTAAGGCATAACATTACCATCCATTGCTAGGACTCCTGTGGATAATCCAGATCATGAAACTACAAAATGTGAGGTCTAGTTGGGACCTCATATCAGGGAGATCCCTTTAACGTTGGTGGGTCTTTTACCATCAACATTTCTGGAACTAGAAGGAGGTCTAGATGACAATATGAGACCTTGAAGTTTGTTTTGAATTTCTGCACACATTTGATGACTTCATCCCAAATAATAACCCTGACATGTTTTTCTAACTCTGCAAATTTGAAAGTATCGACAAGAATTTTAAATGACTTGTCAAAATCTAGGTTCAATGGTGAGGGTGGGATAGATACCTCTTGGCACATGATATATCCAGAGTTAAGATGGATCTAGGCTGGTTTCAGTCGTGTGCGGCCAAGGAAAATCTATCGAGCATATGATTAACCTTATCAATAATATGTAAATACATCTAATATTAATATAACGATTTTAAATATGATAAATATGTCTAAGATTTATTTGGTTATTTTAATTTTAAATTTTCTTAGTTACCTTAGTTTGTTAAGATGATAAATATTTTCAATAACTTTAATGATGAAAAATGATGAAATAAAAATTTTGAATGCAAAGTGACAATGTAATAATGTTTAATGATAGAAAATGTGAATAATAAAAATGTTGTCAATTACAAATAGTATTCATTGTGATCAATATCAAAATATTTTCTTCTACTATTCTTATTTTCACCCTTGTTAGTTTTGTCATATTTTCATATCGATTATATGAAAAGGACAGTTGAAATAGTAAACCATTTAAATTTTGCTCGATTTTTTGTAATAAACATCGTACCTTTTTTCTCTTGTTCTCCAATATTAATAGGTTGAATTACTATAACACAAAAATCAACATACATTGTTAATACTTTTTTGTGCTTACACTGAAATCAATGCACACTATTAATCCAGTCATTTTGAAATTAATGTACCATCATACATCTAATTACATCAAATTAGAAATCAACATATACACTGAAATCAATGCATCTAATGCAAGAAATCAAATAGGATTAGAAAACAACATCTACACTGAAATCAATGCATCTAATGCAAGTAATCAAATAGGATTAAAAATCAACATCTACACTCAAATCAATGCATCTAGTGCAAGTAAGCAAATAAGATTAGAAACCAACATCTACATTGAAATCAATGCATCTAGTGCAAGGAATCAAATATGATTAGAAATCACCATCTACACTGAAATCAATGCATTTAGTGCAAGAAATCAAATAGGATTAGAAATCATCTACATTGAAATCAATGCATCTAGTGCAAGTAATCAAATATAATTATAAATAAACATATACATTGAAATTAATCCATCTAGTGCAAGAAATCAAATGGGATTAGAAATCACTGTCTACATTGAAATCAATGCATTTAGTGCAAGAAATCAAATAGGGTTAGAAATTACCATCTACACTGAAATCAATTCATTTAGTGCAAGAAATCAAATAGGATTAGAAATCATCTACATTAAAATCAATGCATCTAGTGCAAGTAATCAAATATCATTAGAAACCAACAAATACACTAAAATTAATGCATTTTGTGAAAACAATAAAATAGGATTAGAAATCACCATCTACACTAAAATCAATACATCTAGTGCAATAAATATTTATCTCTCTCTCCCCCTCCATATATATCTATATCTACCTCCATCTCTCCTTCTTTTTCTCTTTAGTTCACCCCCCAAACACACATTCTCTCTCACTCCATATCTATCAATCTCTCTGTACCTCCATCCCTGTCTCCATCTCTCACTTATTTCTTTTCACCTTCCATATATATCTCTCCGTCTCCCTAGGTTTCTCTATATCACCCCTAAAACATACAATCTCTTTCTCCAACATATATATCTATCACTCTCTCCTCCTCCTCCTCTCTCTCTCTCTCTCTTCCCCTTCTCTCCCTCTCCCCCACTTATATATTCCTTCCCTCCTATTGTCCTGTCTCCCTCTCTCTCCATCTTCCTTATCACTCCCTCTCTCTCTCTCTACACCTTTATCTCCTTACGCATTTCTTCTTACCTTCCTCTCTCTCCCTCTCCATATCCATCTCTCTTTCACTAACTCTCTCCACTCTCTCACATCCTCTCTCTCTTCCTTTCTCTCCCACCTCTCTCTCTCTCTCTCTCTCTCTCTTCACCTTCCAACTCTATTGCTATATGCCTCTCCCTCTCCTTCTCTCCTTATTTGTCTCTTTATCATACCCCAAAACACACACTCTCTCTCTATCTCTCCCTTTCCACTCCCTCTCTTGCTCTCCACTTCTCACTCTTTATGTCTTTCTTCTTCCCTTCCTCTCTCCCCCTCCAAATCCATCTCTCTATCCCTCCCTCTCTCCTCCTATCTCCCTCCCTGCCTCCTCCTCTCTCTCATCCTTCCTCTCTCTCCATTTCTCTCCTACCTTCCTCTTTATTCCTCCATCTCTCTCTCTCTCTCTCTCTCTCTCTCTATCTCTCTATCTCTCCCCCCATCACTCTCTTCCTCTCTCTCAAGTCCTCTCTCTCGTCCTTCCTCTCTCTCCATTTCTCTCCTCCCTCCCTCTATATCCGCCCTCCTGCTCTCCCTCCCTCCCTCTCTTTCTCTGTCTCTCTCTACCCTCCAATCCTCTCTCTCCCTCCATCACCCTCTCTCTTTCTCTCTCTCTCTCTCCAACTATGTTACTATATCCCTCCCTTTCTCCTTATCTCTCCTTCTCTCCCCACTTGCCTCCATATCTCCTTATATGTCTCTTTATATCACCCCTAACCATACACATTCTCTCTCCATCTCTCCCTTGTCACTCCCTCTCTATCCACTTCTCCCTCTCTATTTATTTCTTCTTCCCTCCCTCTCTGCCCCTACAACTCCATTTCTCTATCCTTCCCTCTCTACTCTCTCTCATCCTTCCTCTCTTTCCCTTTCTCTTGTATCCCTATCTCTCTCTCTCTCTCTCTCTCTGCCCTCCAATCCTCTCACTATCTCATTCTCTCTCTCTTCCTCTCTATAACCCTTCCTCTGTCTCCATTTCTCTCCTACCTCCCACTCTCTTCTCCCATCTCTCTCTCTCTCTTCCCTCTAATCCTCTCACTATGTCCCTCCTTCTCTCCTTCTCTCTCTCCCATCTCCATATTTACATATCCCTCTCCCTCTCTTACTCTTCTCTACCTATCTCACTCCTATCCCTCTCTCTCTCTTCATTCCTCCTCTCCCCTCTCCTTCACTTTATCTCCATCTCTCCCTTTTCACTCCCCCTATTTTTCCACCTCTATCACTCTATGTCTTTGTTCTTCCCTCCCATATATATAGAGTTAATATATATATCATGATATATTAATATATATTATATTATAACAATTTAATATTGTATTAGTCCAAAGTTATTAAATTTAATAATAATAATAATATAATATTTTTTTTTTGTTAAGCTTGGAAGGTCCTCTTTTTTCCATTTATTTATAAGCAAATTTACACCACATAGATTGGCTAGGTGGCCCGAACTTGTCCATTGAGAAACCAAGTCTGTTGGCCACCTATTTTTATTGTATGCCATCCAGAAAAAAAAAAGTTTTAGTCTTTCTATCCAAGCTATATATATCTTTGTTTCATGACCATACTCTAGATTTCTACATATACATATTCTTGCATAACAAAAAGCAAAAGCTATCCGTATATTAAAAAGAAAAATTAAACAAGGTAAATTATCTAGTCCTTCTTTTCCTCCAGGGTTGATTCCATTGGTGTAGGGTCTTTGACATTTGATCTAGGCATCTTAGACAGTTCCAAGATACATGGGATATGTCTCTCAATTCTGCCTAGCCTGATATCCTACTTGTGGAGTTGAAATTGAATTTTATGGAATTCTTGTTTGTAGCTCGACATACCTTGACAAAAACAACCATACCCACTGAGATATGCTTGATAGCCTTTCCCAGGAGGGTTTTAATCAACCAATAAAGGTATAAGGTCTGCTTAAATTGTGTTATCCTGCCTCTATTGGCACCCAGGTCTGGGACTAGGGTCCTCCAATCATCCATGTCCTCCTCTGTCTTGCTTCCCTACTTAACTTCCTCATCCCATTCCTCTAAAATTTCTGAATGCCTTCATTAGTGCCCTCACGATATGCCTTGACAACTTCATTGATAAGATTTTCCACTGATATTCTCACTCTGCAAGGCTTAGACTTGCTTAGTTCATTTTCATTTCTAGGAACTTGGGCCCATCTGCTATGGCCACAACTTTTCGTAGGTCAAGCCACAGTGGAGATGTCCAAGACCTATTCAGAGAAGCAATTTGTTAACAAAAATCAATTCAATATGATATGGAAATGCTCCTGTCCCTAAGCTGAATTATCGATGCTAACCGTCCCACCTTGATCCTCCCCTTTCCCTTTGGTACCAGTACTTGGGCCTTTGTGGTCAGAGGTCCATTCCCCAGGAGGGGCTGACCTCCAGCCTCTAGCAGTGTATCCTTGTTGCCACACCCATCTCCTCGCGACCGCAACCAGGTTATCTTGCCCTTTACAAGACCCAATTAGTGAGCTCTGTCGCTTACCAGCATTAGGCCAACTATGATTTGCAGACCCTTTCCCCTCTTCTTAGGATACACGCACATAGCCTTTGGCATTTTCTTGCCCGTATTCCAAACCGAGAGTCCTAACAATTGCCTCTCCACAATAGTTTCTATCTATTTCCCAGCAGTTGTATTAGCACCGATAGCAGGGGACCGTCCTGCGAAACAACATAGCTGACACCCACTACCCTCAACACATGGCTCACAACTTTTACCCGCATGACCCCTCCCGACATCCCCACTCAGCTCTCGGTTGTACCCGCATGACCCCTCCCGGCATCCCCACTCAGCTCTCGGCTGACAATTCTTAGAAGCCCCAAACGAGACAACATAAGTTCGACACAGAGGAAGATTGAAACGATACTCGGTAGTGGTAGAACAGAGACGTAGAACCAAGTCAACACAACTAGGTGCCACTCCTAATTCCACCAAAAATTCTCAACTTCCCAATTAACATTCCTAATTTTCCCCTACTCCCACCAGTAGAAATCCAACTAGGTCAACATTGCAATGGAAGAGATGAGCTGGAAAACATAGCTGTGGGAACATGTTGGTCGTCTATGAGCTTGAGGCTAAGAAAGGCGTTGCCCGACCCTTCCAGAGCTAAAGCTCCCCTATTCGTGCATAAACACAACAACAACACCCACCTATCTACCCTTCCTTTGTTAAGACCTACTCCTTCACCACCTTCGGTGCCACCTTTCCCACCTGCCTTGCATGCAATCATAACAAGGGACACTGCACCCATCACCTTGAGCGTGTGGGGTGTTATCACCCAGAAGTCTTCCCTAGAAGTTATAAAAATAAGGAATAATCCAAGGCAACCACAAACCTAATATTTTAGACTTGGGTTCTAGCCAACCTAAGTCCAGAGAGGGCTCTCTCTTTATAATTTAACTTTGTTTTGGGTAGGATTTCAGGCTTGTTCTTAGTGCTCATGATGTTTTGATTTTGATTGGGTGGTGGACTTAAGGGAAAAGATGGGTAGAGCAAGTATTCAAGCCATTGGGTTATGTATTAAATCAAAGAATGGTAGGCTAGCACAACAAAAAGCAAATCTGCAGGTTCAAATGGATGAGGTAGTCCCAACCAGGGTAAAAGGGCAGTGAAGAATCCTTAAACTAGGATCAAGATGAAGAACAAGAAGGAGATCAGTAACAAAGGGAAACTAAGAATCCTTTACTATGGACCTAAGGGGGAAAACTACAGAAGTAAGGGAGAAATTAAGAATTCCCAGACTAAGATAGTTTAGCAGAAAACAATGAGAAAGTAAACAGTCAAGACAAAGAGCATTAAAGCTAATTCTACAATATCATTCCTTGTTTACCATTCAGATTTCATAGAGAAACATGTGAATATTTATAAACATGAATATAAAATAGTAATAAACATGAAGATTTAATACTTATTTGATTTCCACTGTGCACAAGAATCCTATGAAATGTCTTTAACTTTGTTTCATGATCAAACAACCAATCCAGGCTTGATTACAATAGCTCTCTAGCTTGATATAAAATGTCTACAGTAATGTCTTTGAATCCACCCTAATTACTTCAAAATATGAAGTATGTATACAAAAAATGTTACAAAATATCTCATAACAATATGCGAATTATTCTAGGAAATCAAAAATATCTTCAAGCATGAAGATAGAGACAGATGGAAAACTGCTTCTTGCTATCCCTTTTATTGTGATTGTGCTAGCTGTTGTAATTCAAATTTGGCTCTTTCAGTTGCTTGATATATATGTGCTGGAATCACTTTATGTCTTCAACCTACTGATACTCTTTACCTGCTATACTTTGACACTATTTCACTTGTTTACCTGGCTGCCATATGGATTTACTGCAGTAAATTTATAGTAAATCTATCAATTTTGTCCACCATTCATCTTCTAGCAATTTCATCCTTAGCATCTTTCTATATGTTTCATCAACTTCAGTGTACTGGACAAAATTTATCTTGTTGAAAATAGGTGCTTTACGTCATGTTCTAAGAAAAATAGATTTTCCAGATTATCATACAATACCTTTCCTGTGGGCAGAGCTTTTACCCCTAAAGTACTAGCTTGGTTGTTGGCGAACTTGTTCAGTATATCAATGTAATCATCTTGAATCATAAGCTTGTCATTAATAACCATAGGACTGGGAATGCCTTTTTCCCTCAAAATACCAAATTTTTTCATGAATCTATCAATATCAGCTTCGATACTTTGGCATTTCTTCTCAAGATTGAGCATAAGGTTCCTTTTAGTAAGAACCTTCCTGATGATGGTCCCTGTCCTTTCTTCTATGCCTAATTCATCCAGCTGATACTTGTTCTTGCTGTTCAAGAGTGTTATCAGTTGGTTGGCTTCTTCAAGCTTGTCTCCCAGCTCTTCTCTTGTCTGGTGAATTGCTTCAGTGGCCACTTTCACCAGTTCAATCTGTTAAAAAATTACTTGAATGGATGGTCAAACATCATTGGCAAAGTCAATGATGTTGGCCTAGAGCATCTCCTTTATATCTCCTAGTGGCTGTTACAATGTCAAGTCCTTTTCAAGCATTTTTATCCTTTCACTCATTCTTTGAATCTTCTGAGCTTCTTCTTTTTATTATATTTGTGCAAGTTTGCAGTTAGTTTCAAAACTTGACACTTTTTCTCTAAGCCTTTTAAGCTCAGTAGCCTGGATGGTCATTTCCTCCATGGATTTTACTAATTTAACTATTTTCTCTGTGGAAGTACCTACGCTTGTAGATGTACTTGTGACTAGCATGGCTGTAGTTGGTGGAACTGTTGGTGCTAAGGAAGCAACCAATGTGGAGGGCACTGCGGTAGAGACTGTAGGAATGACAGTCTGTGGAGTGGTCGCCAAATCACTATGTTTAGACTGAATTTAGTTGCTTAGCTCTTTCTCTGATTCCTTTAATTGATCATTTAGCTTAAGGACTAAGTCCATAAGCTCCTCCTGTTCCTTCTGAGTTTCTAATACTTCAACCATTTGTGGATGGTGTAGATGAGGGATTTTGAGCTACTTTTTCAAGGCAGCTATGTCACCATTTTTCTTTTTGATTAGCCTTTCTGCAACCTTTACATCCTTGGGATCATGGCCCAACTCTATTATTAAGTCCTCTAAGGACTTTATCCTGATATCCTTGGCCTGTGAAGAGGCCTTCTCTAGTTGGAATTGCTCTAATATATTATTTAGCGAATTTTGTAGTTGATGTGCTGCAATGGCCTTGCTGGTCAATGTGGAATAGACCATTTCCTTGGTCTATTTGTGCAATTATATTTGGTCTATAGGATGTATATCCTTCACTAGCACCTCAAAATTTGCCTTCAAGTAATTTGCTATAGACATGGGCTGCTATGTGGTAGGCTTCATGAAAGTCATTTTCATATTACCTTCTTTTACATCAAAGGCTAAAATTAGCCTTGTTTGATTAGTGGGAGCCATTTTAAGGTATTGTGCATAGCTCTGGGCCTTCAACCTTTCATTTCTGGCCTTTATCTCTTTGTATTTCTCTCTAATGTCCTAGTCCTGGCCAGTTGGATCCTTGAATGAGGATACTTCCATGCTCTGTTGTCTTTCCAACATTTGAGCCTATGTAGTGGAAGGTTCTAGTGTTCCTCCAAAGGAAGTGGCCTGTCTACTCTCTGCCCTTTCTATACCTGTGGTTCCAATTGTTTCCTCTATGAAATCTTGTTCTGAAAAAGGATTTAACCTTTGCCTTTTGACATAAGTCTATGCAACAGGTCTGCTGGAAGGAGTAGCCTCCTCTCTATCTCTTTCGGTATTTTTCTCCTCATTTAGAGGAGTCAATAGAACAGGAGGAGTACTCATGATGTGTTCTGGCTGATCTAGCTCTTTTGATATGTCTGGTTGCTCTAATTCTTCTTTAACTTAAGGCCCTTCTTCTGCTTGTTGCTCACTGTGTTCCTGTGTTTCCCTTTAGGTTTGGGATTCTCCTTGGCACTGTTACAAAGGAATCTTCATCAAGTGTTCTTTCTAAATCAATCAACACATTATTGATAGCAACTTCTGTGTTATCTTTGTCTACTAGAGTGTTCTCCACCCATTCTAGTTGATTTGCATATTGTTCTATCTCATGAATTTTGTGGTGGATATAGGGAGACAATTTATTCTTTTTCCTTCTATTGCAGATGAGATCAAAAGGGTCATATCTCCATATGAAGCTTTTTTTCAATTTCAGCCTTTGAAGGATTTCTTCTGCTTCCTTTCTAGCTTCCCTACTATTGCATATAAAGAGGCCAAGCTGGTCTTTTATTCTGAGTTGAGCTTTCTTCTTGGCCTTTACAAAATGTACCTTATTTGATTTAATCATTTTCCTGTAGTACTCTAGAGCAAGCAATCTCATGGGGAGGTATCTTGGTAGTTTGTAGGGTGCTAACTCATAACCATATATTCTGATTTCAGTGTGATTTTGGTACAAGTACCAATCTCCCACTCTGTATTGTTTGGACAACAGTAGGACCCTCCTGATACCTGCACTAATTCTGGGGGGAGGACAACCTAACAACATTGTTGCCACTAGGTGCACAAAATGATCTATGAAATCTGTATAAGTATATGGAGAGTCATATTGCTGGATTAATGGGGTCTATAAGATGAGTGATATAGGGTTGCCTCTGGTATCAAGCTTTTGAAGTGTAAATGGGAATATATCAGCTTGATGTTATAGGAAAAGATGATATAAAACTGATGAGTACTTGAATACTCTTTCATTGTCCATTCTGATGAACTAATCATGCATTTTATCTGCAATGAACTTGGCATAATCAAACATGATGGTAGGGGGCTATCCAGGAGTGTAAATGGACATGAAGGCTATAATAATTTCATCAACAAACTCACTTGTAGTCTGGCCTAAGACACTAGATATCATTGCTATGATGTCTCAACCAAGTTCACAAAATATGGTCCACATGTATGGGGGAGGGTCTTTTGGAATGTATTTCTCTTCCCTAATGAAGGTCTGGAATAGCTGAGCAAGTTTGATGGAGGTGATTATAGGGAATCTATTAAACAGGTCTCCAACAGAAAGGGGGGGTCAGATTTTGGCCTAGTTCCAACTGCAGTATTTCATTGATGGATTCAACACTGATGGTGGATAATAAAGTATGGTTAGTAGTCATCGCTGCTCTTTGGTTGGGACTGTAGTTCATATGGAAATAATGGACAATTTCGGGGAAGATATGAACTCTAGGGAATTGGTACTTGGGCAAACCTGATTCCCAAAGACCAATTTTATTTGCATGGTTTAAGTACTGGTCTCTGCATCTGCAAAATAACTTTAGTGGGGATTCTTGGATAGAGGTGTATTTGATTTGAATGTCTTTGTCTGCCAAATGGAGATGGTCTAAGTCCCGATGGGGAGTAGAAATTGGTAGGACATTCAGTGCAACTAGAGCAGCCATCCTTGGTTCTTGTGGATTCAAGGACGGGGCGAAAGGTTTTCGGTCAAATTGGGGGCAAATTGGTTCAATTTAGAGTAGTTTAGGATTGCTGGGCAATTATTTTACTTAATTACTTAATAAATTAAATCAATTGAGTAATAGGTTTGGGAATTAAACAGGGTTTCTCAGTGATTTTCGGTAAATACCTGGTTTTGGCTCTGAACGGGTTGGTGGGCGACTGTGCACGGTTTGTAGGAGGCGTACGTGACTGAAGAGTGGTCTGGAAGTTTAGCAGCTTCAGTAGGTTGGCAGTTGGATGTGGGTTGACAGTTGCACATACTCTGGTGCTAGCATGGAGGTCTGAGCATCTTCTTCATGATAAACTAAAAACAATGATTTTTTTTAGTTTTATTTGTAAAGTCAACCAAGTTGGAAAGTACACGCGGAAAAGTACCTTTGGCATTAAGCATGGATGAGACATTTTTGTCGTCTAGTGGAAGGCAGTAAGCGGGTTTGGATCGCACTGCTTTTGGGCTGGAGTGGTTGCAGGGGGAGGCCACTGGATGCCATTCATTCGGTGCCATGTAGCAGGGGGGTGAAAAAGGAAACCACCCATATCAGATAGATAAAGGTCAGCCTTCGGAGGCCACCCGATATGAGTGTTAACCATCGAATCAACTGGGGCCTGATCGTACTATGATTGTGGTGGGGTTTTTGACATGAGGTTTAATGGAGGGGCCTAGCGGAGGTTTAAGTGTGGCGAGATTAAGTTAATCAATGGATTATGGTGATTAAGGGCATCAGGGGTGATTTCATTGGTGGATGGTTTGACTTGTAATTAACCACGATTTGATTAATTATGTCGGGTTTTATTCATAAAGTTTATATTTCAAACTTTTGGGATAGGATATCAATATTAAGGGGTTTAATAAATACATAGGGGCAAAAGGGTTATTTTCTCGGGAGTTAATATATAAATAAAGTTAAAAGTTAATATGACCGAAGGTGGAAAATGTTTTAGCGCTAAGTGTAAAATGAATTCTTTGCAATTTGTTTTTGCTTTTCACATAGAAAACATAAAAACTTAGGCTAAATGTATATTTGTGGGTTTTTGTGAAAAAGGGTTTTTTACATGGGGGTGATTACTTTTCTAAGGTTTTATCCTTAGAGAAAGGGGTTGATTAGAGGAAAGTGAGTTTATCTGGGAATATGAGTGACTTTGAAGGGGGTGAATGCTTATGTGGGTAATTTTAGTACTTAGGACCTATAAGTTATTGGGTTGAGGGTCCGGTCCCTCCAAAAGTGAGAGAAATGCTCTGAGCCCCTTTAACTTAATATTTTAGGCACTTTAAGACTTTTCTTGGAAATTAGTTAAGTGGAAAATGTAATGGATGAGGGAGGTTAATTAATTGACTTTGTGTACTTTGATAAATGCTCAATTTTCATCCATACTTAGAACTTTGATGATAAAGGTGAATAATATGATCTTGTCTAATCAATCATCACAATTCTGCAACCATTCATCTACTTACCCATTTACTCATCCTACCATTTTTACTTCTTTTTATTAGGGTGCACTTAAACTGGCAAACCCTTTATCAAAACTTTTTCTTTTCTTTTACAAAAGTAATCTATCTAAGTCTAACCTTATTACATCCAAGGGCTCAGATTAAACAGTTGAGCTTCTTTTATTTACTCTACCTATCTAATTATCTGCCAAGATTAACAATTTGGTAAGATTTTATTCTCTATCTCTAAGCATAAAATTGAAAACATGAAAGAGCCAAGTTTAAGAATTTTGAGCATCCATGGATTGTGGCAAAGGTAACAAGCTGCACACAATCTTTTATTCTACATCAAAAGTAAATAGTAGTGGCATTTTGACTTGCACACTTTCATGGTCTTTTTTCTTTCTTGGGGTTCATTTTTCACCTTTTTTGACCTTTTTATTCTTTTTGTCCTTCGATTTTTCTTTTAAGACATACCCTCTTTACATTTTTTATTTTTTTTATTATTTGAATATGGAAAACATTTGCAGAAATCAAAGGTATGTAAATATTACAGATTTAATCCTAACCATTCAAAAATTATGACTCGTATTGGTATAGAAACATAATAGTGGCTCCACTTGGGGATGGCATTTCCTGGTGAAATGTCAATAACTAGTAGATCAATGGCCTTCTGAATTACTGTGATCTTTCTTTGCAACTTTTCCCTTTTGCGTTGCTGTATTATTGGTATTTATGACAGTGAAACTTTTGAAGCTTAGGGCCTTCTCTTTAGGGTTCAACTCCAAAATTACCATCCAATCCACACTAAACTTTTGAAGAATGAAATATATACAAGTAATTAGTGAAATCAGTGACTGGGATCTATGTAGTGCTTAAGCATTCAACCATTAACTGTTCCTCCTTCTACTTTTGTACCATCCAATTCTTTGAGAAGAAAAGCATTATTACCCGTGAAAGCATAAATGATGTAAGGGCCTTTCCATAAGAAGTCAAACTTCCCATGTTTACCTTTATCCTCCCTTCTTGAGTCCCATTTCAAAACTTTATCTCCCAAGTAGAAATCTTCTACCTTAGTCCTTTTGTCAAAAGCTTTCTTGATTCTCTCCTGCACCACTTGGGATCTGATATACACTTCTTCCCTGGTCTGCTGTAAGTGAATTGTCTAGTTGATCCTCCTTTGAATATCATTTGGCTCAACTTGTGCTTATTGGGGAAACTTCATCACTGGTGTTCCCAAGGAAGATGGGAAAAAAACCTCCATTCCATTAACTAGGTGATAAGGATTGGTACCAATGGATTTCTTTGTGGTCAACCTATCTGCCCACAAGGCATTTACTAGCTTCTTGTTCCAACTTTTCTTGTTATCTTCCAACAATTTTTTGATGATATTCACTAAGCTATTGTTGGAAGACTCTGCTAGTCCGTTTCCTTGGGGATAGTAGGCTGTGGAGTGACCCAGGGTTATATGATATTTTTTGCAGAAATCAATCATTCTCTTTGATTTAAAACCTGCTGCATTGTCTGTAATGATTTTGGTTGGGCAATCAAATCTAGACAGAATGTTGGCCTCAAGGAAACCTATTATGATACTATCAATAGCTTGTCTTGAGAGTATGAATTCTATCCACTTTGTAAAATAATCTATGGTAGTCAAGATCCATCTATGTTGGGCAGAGGAAGGGGGATGAATTTCACTAATGAAGTCAAGACCCCACTGTTGAAATGGTGCTTCTGTAGATATTGGTTTCAAATGTAATGGTAATAGTTTACTTTTTCCTTCAAAAATATGACATTTGTGACATGAGGTTACAAATTAGATCAGAAAATAGAGTGGGCCAGTAAAAACCAACTCTTAAGATCTTGTTAGCTATGGTCTTCTAGTAAAGATGTCCCCCACAGTCACCTGCATGAAATTCTTGTAATATTTTATCAGATTCTTCCTTTAACAAACAATTAAGAATGATGCCTTCATGATTTTTCCAAAATAAAGCATTGTCAATTATGTAAAACTTCAAAGATTTCATTTTTAAGAACCTACTTTTAGTCATTGATAACTCAAGAGGAGCTTGAAGATTTTGTAGAATGTATATAATGTCAGCATACCATGGTGAGTCACTAGAGGCCTGGCTGATCTGTGGAGTCGCCATCTCCTCTTCGTTATCTAATTCTGCAATGAAATTTATGTCTAGGTCCTGACAGTTCAATTCAGCCAGGAGCTCGGCTAAACCTTGGTCTTTGATCAATTTTGTAGGTTTAATTTCTAGGTCATATTCTAATATGATAGCTATCCACTTCCCTCTCTTTCCATCTGGTCCATCTTGTGTTAGGATGTCTTTGACCAGGTCGGAAGAGGGCTCTCTCCTTGTCAATATCAGAAAAATATGATCAATGAGGGCTTGAGATGACTGATATGAATACTGATCTTAGGTTAGGTATATGTGCAGAATAGTTTGATTGACTTGGATGATGTTTTGTTGGCTCAAATATGAAGGACAGATTTGGGTATGAGGAATGAGGCCCAGTTTTGCAGAGATCTCTATGGGGCAAGGTAGGAAAATGGTTTAGTACTTCAAAATTAAGTGAGATGGAAAGCTTTTAGATAGGTGAGGAGTTGAAGAGGGCAAGAAAGTATCAGAGATCATCTTCAAATAGCTGAAAACATAAATAACTAAACAAAACCCTAGGTAGAGCACTTGAATTTCAATGGATTCTACCTTTATCCTTGTTTGATTTAGTTAAGATGAAGCAAAGAGAGATGTTGGAATACATAAAACACATGTAAACTTACAATTACAGAAGGAAACACAATACCAAAGCAAGATTCCACAAGAATCCCATAAAGTGCTGCAAACTCTGGTCTATTCCTTAGCCAAACAACTGAAATGTGTATACAATGAAGCTCCAAGCTTTCCCAAAAGTCCAACCTTTACTAATCACTGAAAAATTACAAGATATAGGCAACCAACAACTAATCCTAGCCTCTAGGGGTTGAGCTCATAAGTTTAGGAGCTGTTCCAACAAATTCTAAACTAAGAACTAAAAAGTAGGCAGTGGAACAGCTTGCCTCTAAAAACTAGGAAACTGATTCATTCAATTGCAAACTACCTTTTCATGGATGAACCTACCTATATGAGTGAAAAAATAGCATAATTACATCAAAATCCATCAAGTCACATTAAATTACATCATTAGTTTGACTATTAGAAAGAGAAAAGTCAAATTGTGAAGAAACTTGGCGAAAAACAGAGTTTTTTGGCCAAATGAGCAAATTTCCTCCTATGCGCTGCACTGATTTCCCTATGCGTATCACCTTTTTACAGCTGATTTTGGAGGCCTTTCCGGTGTCCAAATTTGCTCCAAGTTGGCTTGTTGGAAAGGTATACCTATCTACTTTCCAGAACAAGTAGAATTCCAAAATTTAGCCTCCATTTTCCCCTCCAAAACTGAGTTCTCCCAACATTTCTTCTTGTGTGTCCAAAAAGGGGCAGAAAGGTCATTTTTGAGGTGTTTTAACCTTTTTGGAAGCTCAAAACCTGTCAAAATTTCTTTTCCATTTGTGGGAATTCATATTTTTCCATGAAAAATACAAAAATGCTAAGTTTTCCCCAAAAGGAGGTCCCTAGAAAAAGCGCGCGCCAGGTGGTGCGAGCATCAGGCAGAAAAACTTGTTTTTTAGGTCAAAATTTTCAAAATTGCAAAAAGTGTCCCAAATTTCTTGAAATTTGGGCTGAGTGTCCTTCATTAAGTGTTGTGTTGAGCTAAGGAAGCCTAAGCCAAGATCTAGAGTCTATCTTGCTCTTTTCTCTTCCTTGATGCTTTCTTCAACTTGGCCTTCAAAATCCTGATTCTTGCTTTGCACACCTTGTTTCTCGCCAAGTAGTGGTAGGCCATGTGCCTCAACATATTTTTCTCTTCGTTGGCCTTCTCTAGAATCTTTTCCAAATGCATATTTTCCCTTTCAAGCCATGATTCCCGGTTAGCATCAACCTCTTGCTCAAGCGGTGTCAACTTGACTTTCCTCCTCTTTGCTGCTTGCCACTTTTCTCTTATGGTTTGTAGCTCTATGAGGTCTTTTTTGTCGGTAAGTTGCTTGTTTTCTTGTTCAAGGTCTCAGTCTCTTTGATCTCCTACTGCCCTAAAGATCCTTTTTCCTCCTAAGGCACTGATGAAAATATTTTAGGTCCCTCTCCCTAGGTTTTAATGATGTAGTAGCTGATGTGGAATGAAGGGATGAGGTGGGGATAGGAAGACTATGAAAAGATTTTAAAAGATAAAATGAGTGAGGTGTATGGGGATGATGAGTTCTTTAGGGAGTGGATGTTTTAAGTTTTTAGGGAATGAGTGGAATGAGGGGAGTGAATAGGGTTTTAGAATGTAGGATAAGGGTTTGATAGGGAAGTAGGAGTAGTGAAAGAGTAGGATGTGGGAGTTAGGGTTTGGGAGCAGGGTATAGGGCTAGGATTTTAGGGTTTTGGGGATAAAGGAGTAGGATGAGTGTGAATGGGATAGGAGTAAGGGAAATGAGACTTGGGAAATGTAGTGGAGGGGAATGTAAAAATGATGCAGGGGAATAACAGCAAGAATGACAACTATTGAAAACCCTAGACAGTTTTTGTAGTGCAGCTAAGCAGCAAACTACGGTTTGATTTTGCACCTATCAAAACACCATATAAGATAATCAAATGTCTTGCAATGTCATTTAGGAATGTTTAATTACTTGTAGAGAGGTTGTTTGCAAATTTGGAGGCTTGGAAAGGTAATGAAATGAGTTTTTGAGCTTAGTTGACAGGTGCGCCGCGCCAATGCACCACGCCTTTTTGAAGACAAGTTTTGAGGGCCTTCCTGGTGTCCAAATTGGGTGAAAGATAGGTCGTTGGAAATATTATTGAGTCTACTTTCCCTATCAAAAGTCAAATCTCCCAAGACTAGTCAAAATGTGCAAAATGAGGCTTTCTAAAGGTAGATTGCTGTTGCAGTCAACGTTTGAAGGTCTTCCTCAACTCCAAATTGAGCTCATGATAGCTCATTGGAAATATCTTTGTGTATAGTTATTATTTGAATCATCAAGAAAGTAATTTGGCCAACCAAGCTAGGAGGAATCTTTATTTTCCAAAGGTCACTTTAGAGGTGCATCAATTCTCCCGAGGCAACTGTATTTTTGACATTTCTTTAAAACCATGACACCTGTGTAAAAAGTGAAGGAGATTTTTCTTCCTTGGCCTATTATGGACAAAAACTCTCTCAGTTTTCCCAAATTCATCTTTTCTTGCTCAGAAACATCCTTTGGAGTAAACCCTATCCCGATGTGTGGAATAGGGGATTTGTCGAAATGAAGTGAAATGAAGGGGATAAGGGGCTTCTAAATTCTTGACAAAATTTCAGGAAGTAGGGAGGGATGTTGGGAAGTAGGGGAAAGTGGAATTTAAAATATTGAGTGAGGGGAAGAGGTCCAAAAGGGCAAAACACATGCCTAGCCTAGAAAATTGTCAAGTTGTAGCAAGAAACTAGGGTTTGTGCAAAAATGAGGAATTTGAGGGATATCAGTGATGGGAAGTGTTTAATAAGGTACATTAAGGATAGGGGAAGGTGTATGAACATCAGGATACAAGTTTTGTTGATGATTTGACCATCCAAGAGAAATTACCTTCAAAACCCTAGGAGAGGGAACTGAACCTTACCTAGGCACAACTAAAGCATGAACAGGGTGTAAAATGACCCATTGGAACCTGGCATGATGATGAAAACCCTCTGAATGATGGTACACTCAGCTCAATGGTGACATGGACCGACATTTGGACAACTTTGAAAGGAGTAAAAGCAAACCATAGACCTAATACCTAGTGACCAAATTTTACTTGAAGACTCACTGAAATGACAAAATTTGACCTTGACACCTTAAAATCACTTTGTAAGAGAACGTTTGATCACTGGAGGAAGGTTGCAAAGACTGACACTAACAGGTGCACCTCTTAGGGCTTTGTTAAAGAAGGCTATTGGTTGTTCAAAACCTTGATCATTTTTTTGCAGTAGGATTGTAGCAATGATATGTTCTGAGGCGAAAGAAAATATGATGAAATCCCTATCAAACATTGGATTGATGAGAACTGGTGTTTGTGTTAAGGATAAATTTATATATTCAAAGGACCTTTTAGCCCCAAATGTCCATTTAATAGTCAAATATTTCTTTAACATGTTGTTTAATAATCTAATTTGTTCAACTAAGTTAGAGATAAATCTTCTCAAAAAGTTTATTTTACCTAAAAAGGCTTGTAGTTCTTTGATGTGGTATCTGTAAAATGGGTTCAATTCTTGTTGGGTCGATCTGGATACCATCTTTGGCGATTATGTGGCCTAGTAATTTTCCCTCTTCCAACCCAAATAACGATTTTTTAGGATTCAGAGAAATTCCTTACTTCCTACACTTGGTGAAGACCTGCCTCAGGTGATCCAAGTGTTGCTGATCTGATTTAGAGAATACTGTGATATCATCTAGGTATATTACCAGGAAGTCATGGATTTCCTTAGCAAAGGCTATGTCCATTTCTCTTTGAAAGGTGGCCCTTGCATTTTTTAACCCAAAAGGCATTTTCACATACATGAAAGTGCCCCATGGAGTAGTGAATGCAATTTTTTCATGATCATCTGGGTGGACTAAAATTTGGTTATAACCAGAAAACCAATCTAGCAGTGAGATTCTGGTTGAACCTACTACCCTCTGTAATATGTGATCCATCTTGGGAAGAGGGTAGTTATCCTTAAGTGAAACTTTATTTAGATTCCTAAGGTCAACACACAGTCTAATTTCACCAGTTTTATTTCTTGTAGGTACCAAATTAGAAACCCAATATGAGAATCTAATTGGTGTAATTATCTTGGCTTCGTACATTCTTTTGATTTCCTTTTCAATAGAAGGAAATAGAACGGGGTTAATGCTTCTAAGCTTTTGCCTAAAAGGCTTATGGTTTTCTTTTAAGGGAATGGTATGTTGTATTATGCTAGTATCATAGGACTTAAGGTCCTCATAACTCCAAGCAAAAACATCTTGGAATTCCTTTAACACTTCTATGTATTTCACTTTTTCATTATGAGGTAAAGACTTTGAAAGTTTTATCAATTTGGGATCTTCTTCAGAACCTATGTTACACTCCTCTATGTCTGATTTTAAGGGTTCCATTTTCGACCTTCTAGGGACATTTTTGAATCAAACAAGTCCTCCAAAGGAGTTAATCCTTTGGGAAAAAAATTGTCTTTAAGATTGATGACTTCAAATTCTTCGTCGATTGCTTCATTAATTTCGATTTGTTTTAGGTTTTGAATATATGATTTTGTAAACTTTGTGGGATGCAATCTATCTATTATTTCATCTTCTACTTTGTTAATTTCTACTTTATCAGTGTAATCAAAATCTAATGTTATGTCTGTATCTATGTTTCTATTTACAAGTTCATCATCTAAAGTTAGAAAATTGTTAATCTGTTGATCGTTACTGAACACTTGCTAGTTCTTTAAGCTATCAGGAATAGCAGGTCTATGCCTAACCTCAACAATGTACTGATGGTTAGGCTAAAAAGGTAACTTGCAAGTACTGGCAAACATAGTTAGGCTATGAGCTTGCATATTGTGTTTTCTTGGAATAACAACAAGCTTGGTTTCTAAAAAATATTTAGTATTTATATAACTGTTCCTCTATAAAATCCTAACCTAAGATCCCTAGTCATATAAACAGTGCTGATTTGTTTTATTACCAACTTGGAATCTCCCATAATAGAGACTCTTATGGCTCCTATTATGACCCCTAACCTTTTGACCAATTTGAGGCCTAAAAGAAGTGCTTCGTACTCGGCCATGTTGTTTGTACATTTAAAGTTCAATCTGTAGGCATGACCCTCTAAATGATCATTTTCTAAGTTGTAAATCCATACTTCTACCCCTGCACCTAGTTTGTTTACTAACCCATTGAACTCAAGATGTCATATAATTTCATTTTCAGAATTCTTACTGTCTGGAGGAACAAAATCTTCTTTGACTAAGGTATCTTGGTCATCTTTATTATCTGAATTTTTTTGAATTTGGACACTTTGATTTTCTTTGGATACTGCAATTTCTTTTGGTTCTGAAATAATGCTATTTGAAGTGTCTTCTTGGTTTGGTTCAACATTGTAAAGAATGAAAGAATCAATGTTAGAACGCATTGAATATATAGGAAAGTTTTGAGGTCTCTCCTAGGTACTCACTACATACTTCATCAGAGTCTCTCTATACAGTTTTTTAGGATGTCCAAAGACTGATATGGTAGCATACGACATGTAAAGTTGCAAAGATCCCTGGAGTTTGGCACCCCATGATCTAGACAATAGCATGCCATATTTAGGTGGTCTATCAACAACAACTATGTCCATAAGAATAGTCTTAGCAGGGTACTGCACTAGGGAAACACACAGGTCTTTTATAAGGCCTAGGCACTTAACTTGGCTTGAATCAAATGAAAAAAGGTCCTTGTAAGGCCTAGTGATATCCAAGTTTAGCTTCTCCATAATAGATTTATGTATAAGATTGTGTGAAGCCCCAGAGTCTAGCATGGCATTATGTAAGATTTTATCATGGATGTTAAGGCTTATGTAGAAGGGTGGTATCAATCCTTCCACTAGTTTTCCATTAACATCAAGACCAAAAATTAACTTAGGTTGATCATCAAATAAGTTAACAGAGTCTTCATTCTCAACGAAGTTTAAAGATTTGCATATTTGAGATCTATAAGTTTCATGTTTAACCAGTTCTGTCAAAGGAACTGAGATTTTAAGTTTGTTCACTTATGTTCCCAAATTGAAAGGCAAAGGAGATTTGTCTGTTTGAACATTTGAAATCTTAGCAATAGGATTTGGAGTAGTTTTTTCTTCTTTTTCAGTGTTTGGAGTCTTTTTTATTGGATTTTCTAATATAATTTCTAGAGATTGTTCCACTGTTTCCTTGAGGGGAACTGAAGTGGAAGGTTGCTCATTAGAAGGTTTGTCATTGGTTACATCTTCAATGGTGGGACTGGGAGGGTTTTGATTTGATCTAGACAAGATTTGGAGAGTTTTTGTGACTGGAGCTGCTTTAACTTTCTTGGGTTGATTAGGTACTGCTTTCTTGTTTTGGTTCGGAACATTAGTGTTCTTTTTGCTCCTCAAATTGTACTGTTTATGCACTTCGAAGATAACAGAATCATACCCTTGCTTGTAGTTGAAATATTCTCCAGTTTGGGTCTATAACTGCTGAAGCATGTATAATTCCTGGTCATCTAAAATTAGAAAGACAATTTCCTCATCATCTAACCCCATTAAGTTAATTTGAGTGTCTAGCTCAGGGTCTTCTTGATGGGAAGTTTCAACATAGTTCTCTTGGAAAGGAGGTCTAATGTTCTGATCAGGGCCATTTTTACCAGTATTTTCGTTTTTTCCCCAAAGTTTGGATTCCTCACTGGAGGTGCCTGTTGGTTATCCTAGTGAGGTTTCTTTTCAATAATTTCTATCTTATCCATCAATTTTTCCATTCCTTTAGCTAAAGCATCCATTTTTTGATCAAAGGGTGAAGTTTAATCTTTTAGGGGTGCTCTCCTTTCATTTCTAACCCTAGCTCTTTTGGATAGTAGATCATCTTCTACATTAACGGCTACACTTTTCATATCTTCTAGTGTAGGGGGACTCCTTTCTCTAAGTTGAAATGCCATGTCAGTGTCAAACCCGTCTAGAAACTTTATCAGGGCTAAACCAGGTGGGGGTCTAAGGTCAAGTGGTATTGCATTATATACATTGTTAAATCTAGTACAATAGTCCTAAATGGTTTCATTTGGTCCCCTCTTGAGGTTTTCATATTCAGAAAGAATTTGAATAGGGTCCTTTTTCTTCTCCCACCTATTTAAAAATTGCTGGTAAAAAACTTCTAAACTATCTATACTATTATTAGTCATAGATCTAGACCATGTTCTCACTTCTCCAGCTAGAGTTTGGGCAAAAATTCTCATTTGGACATCTCCTATGTAAATTTCATACAATTCAAAAAAATATGTCATTTTTCTTATGTGTTGTTGTGCTGTGTAAGATCCAGTGCCATCAAATAGGACAATTTTACTTTGGTAGTCTGGTGGCAAGACACCTTGAGGAGCAGGCATCACAAGAGGGGCATATCTAAGTGCCATAGCTCTAAGTTGGGTAGGATTGAGAATAGGAGTTGGGGTAACAGGGGGATTTGGGATAATAGGGGAATTTGGGGTAACAGGGGTTATGGGTGTTTGATGGGTAGTGATAGGCTGATGGGGAAGCGAAGGTATGAATGGAGATGAGGAATGAACTTCAGAAATGTGAGGAAATGATGGTGAACTAAAAGAAGTTGAAGCTGTATCAGAAAGTTCAAGGATTCTATCAGTTGTAAGGGATGACTGAGGGGAATTTAGAAGGTACTGATCAATTGACAAGTTTTCCCTTTGGACTTCAAGTTCTACTGTAAATTCTGGATCTAGAACTGTGTCCTCAAGTGCACTCTCAGACTTGGTTCTAAATAGGGAAAGGTCAAAATACTTAGTTGAATTGAGGCTTCTGTGATCCATAATAGTTGAAAGAATAACTTCGGCGTAAATCACATGTAGACAGACATTTGTCGACGTGTTTCGAACCAACAAGTGTGGTTCATCATCAGTACAAGAAGAAGAAACAGATCTAGCTTAACATGTTAAATAGTCTGAGCAGAGACTCCAACAGCTAAATCGACAAACGACTAATTTTGACCTTAAGACCCACGTTAAATTATTATTCATTAATTTAATATTATTATTATTTTTAATATTAATACATAAAATATTTTTAAATGTTAGTTTTAAAAATTAATTTATTAATAATTATTATATAAATATATTAAAGTTATAATATTAGGTTATTAAGATAAAATTTAGGATTAAAAAATAAATAAAATACTTTTAGTGGTTAGTTTAAGAAGATAATTTACTTATTTATTTAAATTATTTAATAATTATTGTTAATATAATACATATATATATTATTTAATAATTATTGTTTATAATTATAATTATAATAATATCCATTTTAAGGTCACAGCCAAGCCAGACACCAAATTGGTGTATGAGACCCCCTTGTTTGTGGGACAAGGGACCCACCTCCGCACAACGATTTGACTGCTAAGTCTACGAAGGCATACATACTCTACCCCCCTCTGGTTTTGAACCTGTGACCTCTTAAGAGGAAACACATGCTCTTAACCATTAGGCCCACTCAAGCTGTTGTTAAGGACAAGAATAATTTCAATGGTTGGCTTAAAAAGTAATTTATTAATTAATTTATTAATAATCACACATATATATATTTTAATTAAAGTCATAAAGTTAGGGTTAAAAATATATAAATTTATTAATAATAATATATAAATTTATTTATTAATATTATTTATTTCAATAATATAGTCTTAATATAGGTAATTTTTGTTTTGTTTAATTAAATCATTTATTAAACATAATTAATATTATATTAGTAATATAGTCTTGATATTAATATATTAATAATATTAGTAGTCAAATTGTTATTTATTAATTTAATATTATTATTATTTTTAATATTATTATTATTATTATTTATGGAAATAAGTTAAATTAGGTAAAAATATATAGATAAATAAAATACTTTTAATGGTTAGTTTTAAAAACTTTAATTTAATTAATTAATTTAAATTATTTATTAATAAATATATATATATATATATATATATATATATATATATATATATATATATATATATATATATATATAAGTTATAATATTAGGTTATTAAGATAAAAGTTAGGATTAAAAAATAATAATTAAAATACTTTTAGTGGTTAGTTTAAAAAGATAATTTACTTTTTTATTTAAATTGTTTAATAATTATTGTTAATATTATACATACATACATATATATATATATATATATATATTAATTAAAATTATAATAATAGGTTGTTAGGGACGAGAATAAAAGTAATTTATTAATATATTTATTAATAATCTCATATATATATATATATATATATATATATATATATATATATATATATATATATATATATATATTAAATAAAATCATAAAGTTAGGGTTAAAAATATATAAATAAATAAAATAATTTAAATGGTTAGTTAGAAAAGGTAATTTATTTAATTTAATTAAATTATTTATTATTATATATTAATAATATAGTCTTAATATAGGTAATTTATTTATTTATTAAATATAATATATATTAATAATATAGTCCTGATATTAATATATTAATAATATTACTAATATATTATATATATTAATAGAAATTAGTCTTAAAAAAAATACATAAATAAATAAATAAACAATAAAATAATATATATATATATATATATATTATAATAATAATAATAATAATAAGAGTTCAAAAACAAGGAGGAGGCAGAAAAACTGACTAAGAAGAGAGTGCTGGAATCCAACACCTACTGATTTTCCAGCCATCATCTCTATTGAGATTGCTCGGCCTCTTTTCAATCTCAATAGCTTCCCTAAATTTACGATGATGGAACTGAGCAACTTTGGCAACAACCTTGGCCTCCTCAATACACACCTGATGCTTGGTCTTTTCCACATGCTCTGTCGATGCTGAAGACTTGGATCTCCCATGTCTTAGGTCGACCGCATGTTCGCAGATGCTTTGATGGATGGAGTGTCCTGTTTCCCCAATATAGGGGGTCCCACATGAACAAGGGATCAAGTAGACACCCTTCATGTCCTTAGGGTTAACGGGATCCTTTACCAATCGGAGGGAATTGCGAATGGTGCTGAGGGGCCTAAAGGTTGAGGGAATATCATACCTTTTAAGGATCCGAGCAATCTTGTCTGTGGTTCCTTGGACATAGGGAAGATGGACACCTAGACGGCGCTCTTTTGGCTCTTTCTTAATTAACGCATTTTTAGAGGCTTTACGGAAAGCCTTCTGACCTAGGCACCTACTATATCCATTCTCCACAAAGACATTAAGGAGATGGGATCTCTCCTTATCAAAGCTCTCACAATCAGAGATCCTAAGGGCACGAGTAGCGAGGGTGTTAAGAACACCCAACTTCTGAGCAGGGAAATGATGGGAATCGGCATGAAGATACTGCTCAGTATGCATCTTCTTTCGGAACACAGAGTGGGAGAGATATCCATCCTTACTCCGAGATATAAGAAAGGGAGGTCTTCTATAAAAAACCACTCATTAGGGCAAGAATTGGATCTAAATAAAGGTCTTGGGCTTACTGAACTTTATTATCTTTTGATTATTCTTGAAATAAGGTTGGGATTATCAAATACAGGGGGAGGATTTGGATCAGGGTTGGCCCTTGTATAGTGATTTCTCCTTGAAGCCAGATTTCAAGATTTTTCTAATTATTTTCTATTTTTATGAAATTTTTGAAATAAGTTCTAATAAACCCTTTAAGAGGCTTGAAAAGAAATTTGCATTTCTCAAAGGTTTATTAAGACTGGGGGCTTGATTCCGTAGTATGGTCGCCACTATGTTATCACTCAGAAGTCTTCCCTAGAAGTAATAAAAATAAGGAATAATCCAAGGTAACCACAAACCTAATCTTTTAGACTTGGGTTCTAGCCAACCTAAGAGTGCTCTCCCTTTATAATTTAACTTTGTTTTGGGTAGGATTTCAGGCTGGTTCTTAGTTCTCATGATGTTTTGATTTTGATTGGGTGGTGGCATTAAGGGAACAGATGGGCAGAGCAAGTATTCAGGCCATTGGGCTATGGAGTCAATCAAAGAATGGCTTAACTGGAGCAGATCAATTACTAAAGGAGGAGTTCATAGGGTAGGCTAGCACAACAAAAAGAAAATTTGCAGGTTCAAATGGATGAGGTAGTCCTAACCAGGGTAAAAGGGCAGTGAAGAATCCTTAAACGGGATCAAGATGAAGAATAGAAAGGAGATCAGTAGCAAAGGGAAACTAAGAATCCTTTACTCTGGACCTAAGGGGGAAAACTATGGAGGTAAGTGAGCAATTAAGAATTCCCAGACTAAAATAGTTTAACAAAAACTAGCGAGAATGTAAACAATCAAGACAGAGAGCATTAAAGCTAATTCTGAAATATCATTCCTTGTTTACCATTCAGATTTCATAGAGAAACATGTGAATATTTATAAACATGAATAGAAAACAGTAATAAACATGAAGTTATAATAATTATTTGATTTTCACTGTGCATAAGAATCCTGTGAAATGTCTTTAACTTTATTTCATGATCCAACAACCAATCCAGGCTTGATTACAATAGCTCTCTAGCTTGATATGAAATGTCTACATAAATGTCTTTGAATCCACCCTAATTACTTCAAAATATGAAGTATTTATACAAAAAATGTTACAAAATATCTCATAACAATATGAGAATTATTTTAGGAAATCAAAAAAATCTTCAAGCATAAGATAGAGATAGATGGAAAACTGCTTCTTACTGTCCCTTTTATTGTGATTGTGCTGGCTGTTGTAATTCAAATTTGGCTCTTTCAGTTGCTTGATATCTATGTGCTGGAATCACTTTATGTCTTCAACCTACTGATACTCTTTACCTGCTATACTTTGACACTGTTTCACCTGTTGACCTGGCTGCCATATGAATTTACTGCAGTAACTTTATAGTAAATTTTTCAATTTTATCCACCATTCATCTTCTAGTAATTTCATCTTTAGCATCTTTTTATATGTTTCATCAGCTTCAATGTACATAGAAAAATTTGGCTTTTTGAAAAATAGGTGATTTACCTCATGTTCCAGGAAAAACAGATTTTCCAAATTATCATACAATACCTTTCCTGTGGGCAGAGATTTTACCCCTGAAGTACTAGCTTGGTTGTTGGCCAACTTGTTCAGTATTTCAATGTAGTCATCTTGAGTCATAAGATTGTCATTAATAACCATAGGATTGGGAAGTCCTTTTTCCCTCAAAATACCAAATTTTTTCATGAATCTATTAATATCAGCTTGGATACTTTGGCATTTCTTCTCAAGATTGAGCATAAGGTTCCTTTTAGTAAGAACCTTCTTGATTTCTATGATGGTCTCTATCCTATCTTCTATGCCCAGTTCATCCAGCTGATACCTGTTCTTACTGTTCAAGAGTGTTATCAGTTGGTTGGCTTCTTCAGGCTTGTCTCCCAGCTCTTCTCTTTTCTGGTGAATTGCTTCGGTGGCCACTTTCACCAGTTCAGTCTGTTAAAAAATTACTTGAACTGATGGCCAAAAATCATTGACAAAGTTAATGATGTTGGCCCAGAGCGTCTCCTTTATATCTCCTAGTGGTTGTTGCAATGTCAAGTCCTTTTCAAGAATTTTTATCCTTTAACCCATTCTTTGACTCTTCTGAGCTTCTTCTTTCTATTGTATTTGTGCAAGTTTGCAGTCAGTTTCGAAACTTGACAATTTTTCTTTAAGCCTTTTAAGCTTAGTAGCCTGGATGGTCATTTCCTCCATGGCTTTTACTAATTAAACTGTTTTCTCCGTGGAAGTACATATGCTTGTAGATGTAGTTGTGACTAGCATGGCTGTAGCTGGTGGAACAGTTGGTGCTAAGGAAGCAGCCAATGTGGAGGGCATTGCAGTAGAGACTGTAGGAATGACAGTCTGTGGAGTGGTGGCCAACTCACTCTGTTTAGACTGAATTAAGTTGCCTAGCTCTTTCTCCATTTCCTTTAATTGATCATTCAACTTAAGGACTAAGTCGATAAGTTCCTCCTGTTCCTTCCGCGTTTCTAATACTTTAGTTGTTTGTGGATGGTGTAGATGAGGGATTTTGAGCTGCTTTTTCAAGGAAACTTTGTCATCATTTTTTTTTATTAGCCTTTCTGCAACCTTTACATCCTTCAGATCATGGCCCAACTCTATGATTAAGTCCTGTAAGGAATTTATCCTAGTATCCTTGGCCTGTGAAGAGGCCTTCTCTAGTTGGAATTGTGCTAATATATTATTCAATGAATTTTGTAGTTGATGGGTTGCAATGGCTTTGCTGGTTAATGTGGAATAGACCATTTCCCCGATCTGTTTGTGCAATTCTATTTGGTTTATAGGATGTATATCCATCGCTAGTGCCTCAAAATCCATATTCAAGTAATTTTCTATAGACTTGGGCTGCTGTGTGATAGGCTTCATGAAAGTCATTTGCATCTTACCTTCTTTTACATCAAAGGCTGACATTAGCCTTGTTTGATTAGTGGGATCCATTTTAAGGTATTTTCCATAGCTCTGGGCCTTCAACCTTTCATTTCTGGCTTTTATCTCTTTGTATTTCTCTCTAATGTCCTAGTCCTGGCCAGTTGGAGCCCTGAATGAGGATACTTCCATGATCTGTTGTCTTTCCAGCATTTGAGCCTGCGTAGTGGAAGGTTCTTGTGTTCCTCCAAAGGGAGTGGCTTGTCTGATCTCTGCCCTTTCTGTACCTATGGTTCCAGATGTTTCCTCTATGAACTCTTATTCTGAAAAGGGATTTAACCTTTACCTTTTGACATAAGTCTGTGCAACAGGTCTACTGGAAGGAGTAGCCTCCTCTATATCTCTTTTAGGATTTTTCTCCTCATTTAGAGGTGTCTGTAGAATATGAGGAGTACTCATGATGTGTTATGGCTGATCCAACTATTTTGATATGTTTGGTTGCTCTGGTTCTTCTTGCTTTTGAGGTCCTTCTTCTGCTTGTTGCTCACTGTGTTCCTATGTTTCCCTTTGGGATTGGGATTCTCCTAGCACCTGTACAAAGGAATCTTCATAAATTCTTCTTTCTAAATCAATAAACACATTATTGACAACAACTTCTATGTTATCTCTATCTACTAGAGTTTTCTCCAATCATTCTAGTTGATTTGCATATTGTTCTATCTTAGGAATTTTGTGGTGGATATAGGGAGACAATTTGTTCTTTTTCCTTCTATTGCAGTTGAAATCAAAAGGGTCATATCTCCATATGAAGCTTTATTTTAGCTTCAGCCTTTCAAGGGTTTCTTCTGCTTCCTTTCCAGCTTCCCTACTGTTGCATATAAAGGGGCCAAGCTGGTCTTTTATTCTGAGTTGAGATTTCTTCTTGGCCTTTACAAAATGTACCTCATTTGAATTAATCATTTGCCTATAGTACTCCAGAGAAAAAAATATCATGGGAAGGTATCTTGGTAGTTTGTAGGGTGCTAACTCATAGCCATATATTCTGATTTCAGTGTGATTTTGGCACAAATACCAATCTGCCACTTTGTATTGTTTGGACAACTGCAAGACCCTCTTGATATTTGCATTGATTTTAGGGGGAGGACTTCCTAACAACATAGTTGCCACTGGGTGCAAAAAAAGATCTATGAAATTGTATAAGTATATGGAGAGTCATATTGGTGGATTAATGGGGTCTAGAAGACTACTGATCTAGGGTTGCCTCTGGTATCAAGCTTTTGAAGTGTAAATGGGAATTTATCAGCTTGATAATATAGGAAAAGATGATATAAAATTGATGAGTACTTGAATACTCTTTTGCTCTCCATTCTCATGAACTGATCATGCATTTTATCTGCAATGAACTTGGAATAATCAAACATGATAGCAGGGGGTTGTCCAGGAGTGTAAATGGACATGAAGGCTATAATAATTTCATCAACAAACTCACTTATAGTTTAGCCTAACACACTAGATATCATTGCTATGATGTCTTGGCCAAGTTCAGAGAATATGGTCCACATGTATGGGGGAGGGTCTTTTGGAATGTATTTCTCTTCCCTAATGAAGGTTTGGAATAACTGAGCAAGTTTGATGGAGGTGATTGTAGGGAATCTATTAAGTAGGTCTCCAAAAGAAAAGGGGGTCAGGTTTTGGCCTGGTTGCAACTGTAGTATTTCATTGATGGATTCAGCAGTGATGGTGAATAATACAGTATGGTTAGGAGTCATCACTACTCTTTGGCTAGGACTATAGTTCATATGGCAATAGTGGACAATTTCGGGGAAGATATCAACTCTAAGGAATTGGTACTTGGGAAAAACTGATTCCCAAAGACCTATTTTATTTGCGTGGTTTAAGTACTGGTCTCTGTACCTGCAGTATAACTTCAGTGGGGATTCTTTGACAGAGGTGTCTTTGATTTGAAAGTCTTTGTCTGCTAAAGGGAGATGGTCTAAGTCCCAGTGGGGAGTAGAAATTGGTAGGACATTCAGTGCAATTGGAGTAGCCATCCTTGGTTCTTGTGGATTCAAGGACGGGGGTGAAAGATTTTCGGTCAAATTGGAGGCAAATTAGTTCAATTCAGAGTAGTTTAGGATTGTTGGGCAATTGTTTTACTTAATTACTTAATAACTTAAAGCAATTGAGTAATAGGTTTGGGAATTAAACAGGGTTTCTCAGTGATTTTGGGTAAATACCTAGTTTTGGCTCTGAACGGGTTGATGGGTGACTGTGCATGGTTTACAGAAGGCGTACGTGACTGAAGAGTGGTATGGAAGTTCAGCAGCTTCAACAGGTTGATAGTTGGACGTGGGTTGACGGTTGCACATACTCTGGTGCTTGCATGGAGGTTTGAGCATCTTTTTCATGATAAAACTAAAAAAATGATTTTTTTAGTTTTATTTGTAAAGTTAAACAATTTGGTGGGTACACGAGGAAAAGTACATTTGGCATTAAGTGTGGGATGAGACGTTTTTGTCATCTAGCGGAAGGCAGTAAATAGGTTTGGATCACACCGCTTTTGGGCTTGAGTGGTTTCAGGGGGAGGCCACTCGATGCCATTCATCGGGCACCATGTAGTGGCGGGGTGAAAAATGAAACCACCTATATCAGCAAGGTAAAGGTCAGCCTTTGGAGGCCGCCCGATATGAGTGTTAACTGTTGGATCAACTGGGGCCTAATCATACAGTGATCAGGGCGGGGTTTTGACATGAGGTTTAATGGAGGGGCCTGGTGGAGGTTTAAGCGTGGCGGGATTAAGTTAATCAGTGGATTACAATGGATTAAGGGCATGGGGGGTGATTTCATTGGTGGATGGTTTGACTTGTAATTAACCACGAATTGATTAATTATGTCGAGTTTTATTCATAAAGTTTATATTTCAAACTTTCGAGACGAGATATTAATATTAAAGGGTTTAATAAATACATAGGTGAAAAAGGGTTATTTTCTCGAGAGTTAATATATAAATAAAGTTAAAAGTTAGTATGAACGAAGGTGGAAAATGTTTTAGCACTAAGTCTAAAATGAATTCTTTGCAATTTGTTTTTGCTTTTCACATAGAAAACATAAAAACTTAGGCTAAATGTATATTTGTGGGTTTTTGTGAAAAAGGGTTTTTTACATGGGGGGTGATTACTTTTCTAAGGTTTTATCCTTAGAGAAAGGTGTTGATTAGATGGAAGTGAGTTTATTTGGGAATATGAGTGAATTTGAAGGGGGTGAATGCTTATGAGGGGACTTTTAGTACTTAGGACCTATAAGTTATTGGGTCAAGGGTCCAGTCCCTCCAGAAGTCAAAGAAATGCTCTGAGCCCCTTTAACTTAAGATTTTATGCACTTTAAGACTTTTCTTGGAAATTAGTTACGTGGAAAATGTAATGAACGAGGGAGGTTAATCAATTGACTTTGTGTACTTTGATAAATGCTCAATTTTCATCCATACTTAGAACTTTGATGATAAAGGTGAATAATATGATCTTGTCTAATCAATCATCATAATTTTGCAACCATTCATCTACTTACCCATCTACTCATCCTACCATTTTTACTTCTTTTTATTAGGGTGCACTTAAAGTGAAAAAATCTTTATCAAAACTTTTTCTTTTCTTTTACAAAAGTAATCTATCTAAGTCTAACCTTATTACATCCAAGGGCTCAGATTAAACAGTTGAGCTTCTTTTATTTACTCTACATATCTACTTATTTGCCAAGATTAAACATTTTAGTTAGATTTTATTCTCTATCTCTAAGCATAAAATTGAAAACTTGAAAGAGCCAAGTTTAAGCATTTTGTCCATCCATGGATTGTGGCAAAGGTAACAAGCTGCACACAATCTTTTATTCTACATCAAAAGTAAATAGTAGTGGAATTTTGACTTGCACACTTTCATGGTATTTTTTCTTTCTTGGGGTTCATTTTTCACCTTTTTTGACCTTTTTATTCTTTTTTTCCTTTGATTTTTCTTTTAGGACATACCCTCTTTACACTTTTTTTTTTTTTGATTATTTTAATATGGAAAACATTTGCAGAAAGCAAAGGTATGTACATATTATAGATTTAATCTTAACCATTCAAAATTATGACTCCTATTGGTATAGGAACATAACATGGGGGGAAGTGGTATAGTACTAATGGGTACTCTTCATTAATCCTCTTCTGCTATCCCAACCACTGGCTCGAACCTCGATCAAGGCCTAATATTATAATATATTAATATGACTATTATATTTAAGAATAATAATAATAGTAATCTTTTAATATTAATATTAGGGTTAATAATGTTTTTTTGCATGGTATTAATAATAATTTGGTCCATGGTATTTTTCCCATAGGCTTGGTATATAATTAGATGTTGATTTCTAATCCTATTTGATATATTTTTATTTATTTACCATAGCTATTTTATAAATATGGTATTTGACCCATGGTAGTAATAATAATTTGTCCCATGGTATTTGGCCCATAGGCTTCACCTAAATAAAACCTATTTTTGAGTTTTTGTAAATATAGAGGATTATGGATTACATACAAAAAGAGGTTTTATTTATTTATCATACCTCTAGTTTATTTATATTTATATTTATTTACCATACCTATGGAGTAAGTATAAAAATATGTTTTATTTATTTACCATACCTCTAGTTTATTTATATTTTTATTTATTTACCATATCTCTTTTTATGTATATTGTGTTTATACATAATAATAATTAGATTGATTTTTAAATAGGACAGACATTAGATTAAAAATGTTAAATGTTAAATGTTAAACATTACATGTTAAATTTAAGTTTAAGTCTACGTTGAAATCTACCCCACAACAGTCCTAGCAAATAAACTTGGAAACTTTATGTAATAATACTACTGCAATGCTGGAATGTGGTGTGAATATTTGTTTTCCTTATGCAAATAAGAATTTGACCGATAATATATATTACTTCCAGCTAACCCATTACTTCTAGTTGCACAACCATTCTATCATAGCTTATTTTCCATGTTAATATCCAACATATTTTGTTGTGTTAATGATTGAGAACGAACACCAATCCACCTGGTGCCATGAATATAGAATGAATTTCATTCTCTTAATGAATTTTTAATTGTTTATTTATATGGTTATGTAAGTTATTATTTAAGCCAACATTATTTAGATTTTATTTTTTAGATTTTTTTTAGTTTTTTATTCTGGCCCACATTAGTGAAATTTCAACCAGACAGACATACTTACACATCTTGTTAGAAAATTATATATTACGGAGCAATGGAACACATAAATTATTGCAGAAATATAAACACAGAAAACGCATAAAACAAGAGAGACACAGATATACGTGGTTCACCCAGTTTGGGCTACGTCCACCCCAAATAGCCAGTCCTTCCTTTCTATTATCCAGCAAAATGAAGAGACACAACCTACAGTAGATCCGCTGTAATATCCTCTGTTTTCTCTCACAGTCTCACCTCTCTGCTTCTCGCTCAGAGAATACACATCTATTACACAACGTCAAATACAATGCCCTCATATGAAGAGAGGGGTTGCCTTTTAGGGCAAAAAACCCTAAACTAAACATAATTTCTACTGTCATATCATCCGCCTAATGAACGACCCATATTGACTAGAAATTACTTTACTTTTACAAGGTAATTTTACATCTATTTTTAGCTTTGGGGGTGTTGCCCCTAAACCCCTGTTGGGGGACCGCTGGCCCCCGGACCCCCTAGCTAGGGCGGATCACCCCCCTTGGACCCCCGCGGGGGGTACAAGTCCCCCCTGTGTGGCGGGGTGTACAAAGTTCCTAGGGTATACATCCAGTTGAAACAAAGACCTCTGAACAATCATGCTCCACATCCAACACATCTACCCCATACTGAGTTGTAGAATAGTCTCTTAGGCCCAATGATTTCTTATTTTCTTGCAACTCCAAATATTAACAAAGGTTATGGTCATATTTATTTTGGTTTCACAGGCTATTTAATATAGGCATGTACCAATCAATGCAGGGTGTTAATTTGTTTTAAAAATTCATGGATAGACTACCTCTACTAATATCAATTTGGTTGATTGTGACGAATTCTGACCTATGAAAAAATATTACATAAATTTATCTCACAATGATTTACTTTCACTAGTTGCCTTTGGTTTCAACAACTTGATGGGCATATGTTTGTAACATTGTTGATTTCTCCAATCCAATAATGTCACATAGAGACAGCCATTGACAAACGCATGGATGGTTAGTATATTTAGAGACTTGTATTTGGGAACATTGTCAACTACTACATCTATAACTTCAATTTTCTTGTTTGAGATGGGACTTTCAATTATCGACAATGCTTCATTGACCAGAGTTTGAGAGTGAGGTAATTGTAGATATATTGAAGTTATGGTGAAAATACTATACAATCCTTGCACATAATTTGGTTACTGATATAAATTTAAGAAACAAATATAAGTTTTTAAGGTTATATTAACATATTTGGATAACGACTTACTCTTAAAATTGTTCCATGGAAAAACGAAGGACGAAGGACTAGTGCTGGGTGGAACAACCCAACAAAGAAAAAAAGGGGTTCTTAATTGTATAGAAAACCCAATATAATAACTTAGGAAATGGAAAAATCAATGAAGGAAAACTCGAGGAAAACTTATGTGGGTCAAACCCCTGTTACTGAGGAGAAATTTAACCTGCAAGTGGGACGATAGAGATGACCACCATGTTAATGTCACTCCCATCTTTCAAACCTGGAAAAAAAAAATATTGTGGACAAATACTTAGAAGACTTACCTAGGCAGAGAGTCACAAAGCAGAACAAGGGTACAAAGTTATTATTTCATTTATCTTATATTAGCTACATGTATTTTCCAAGATGATGCCGTGGGGGATTGCTGAAGCAGAAGCACACAGTCGAAACCCTAGATAGGGAAAACATCAAACTTCTAGATAATTAATGATAGTATCATCAATATAAATGAAATAAAAAAATTGGGGAATGAAGTTGTGAGGAAGAAATATCACCTCAACAGCTAGGTTCCTCTAAAGCCTAAGGATGCAAGCTCCCTGAACCTGATTACTCCTATGAGACGTCCACTATTTCAAACCCATTGATTATGCTTATGAGTGTTTGTTCTTTCAAGATGGTTGATTGATAAAAAGTAGAATACCCAGTGGTTTCAAGTTGGAGTGTCGCAATGTCAGTTTCATTTTGAGCTTAAATTGCAACGCTTAACACTCCAAAAAAGCCATATCCCTCCATCACATAATCAGACAAAGAATATTTGTCAGATAATGAATCCTCTCCATTGATTTAAAAATAAAGAAATTAAAATCCAGATCCCCACATCTGCCATGAGTGGATATATATACACCTATCATACACCTATTGATGAATTACATAACAAGAATGAAGAGTTACAAGAAAGTATAACAATTGAAGATGAAGAAAGTGTAGCAATTGTAGAAGAAGAATGAAGAGTTGTATAAAACTTTGAAAAAACATGTAAAATATTTTGAATAACACCATGCCCAAGTTATGGAGAAACTATGATAAAAATGGGTTGTGAAGGAAGCCATATTTAGAAGAATGAAGAGTTTCATAAACCTTTGGAAAGGCATGTGAAATGTTTTGAGGAACAACACACAAATTTTTGGAGAAACTATGACAATAGTGGGTTCCTATGGAAGCCATATTTCCAGTGTTTCAAAGGGACATGGAAAAAATGAAGAAAGAGAGGAAGCTGGTTTATATTTGAGGTGTAGAAACTATGATGGGAAAATAATGACATGCACTTCATTTTCACTCCTTGTTGAATTTGAACCAACATATGAATTTTTGCTACTTTTTGATTGCATATCAAAGGGATATGCTCAAAGTTGCTACAAAAGATGAGTCTCAATAGTCACGAGCTTGGTAAGTAGGTTAAGTTATGAAGAGCCCCTTTGAACGACAACATGTTCATAAGATACTTGAGGGTGAATTGTTTATAATGTTAGTACATGTTCTAGCCTCAAAGATAATCTTTGTGAAGGCACAATATATTTAAGGAAAATCAATAACTTTAAGACAAGTGAATAGCTCCAAGCATATGGTAGATCATGAAGACAATTCAACAACCTTGTACAAGCTTTAAGCAAGGACAAGAAGTCAATCCAAACAAGGGGAATAATAAGTCATGCCAAACAATTATGCACATTTTATTAGTTGGAATATGAAACAAGAGATCTAGAAAGAACAAGTGAAAACAAAAAGAGTTTGTGCACACAAAGTCTTCAATGACTTGTTTTTGTTATAAGAAGAAATACCATAATAACATAAATGTTGGCATTTATTTCATTGTTCCCTTTGTGGATTGAACATGAATTGACACCCATCTTGTGGTTAAGTGTCCATAATAGGAAAATTTGTGGAAAGTTATATGCTTGAAATTTTATCAAGTTCTCGAGGATCGAAGAGTGGACAACCATGAAAAGTTGTGGAAGACTATATGCTTGAAATTTTATATAGTTCTTGAGAGACCAAGAACTTCCAAAATGGAAAAAAAGGAGAGGCTTGATTTAATGTTAGACCATGATAATGGATATAACTTGAACTAAATAAAGCGTATAATTTTCAAGGGTAAGGCATAAGCTTGATATTTTATTGAGATCTTGAGGGACTAATAGCTCCCAAAAGGGAGAGGCTTATCTAAAATTGGACCATGATCACAAATATAAGTTGAACTTGAAAAAGTGTATAATGTTCAAGTGTAAGGAATTTACTAAGTATTTGAAATGTTAACTAGACAAAAGATTGACTAACATTGAGTGGATTGAGAAAATTGACCATCCAAACAATAGAACATGAAGAACTAATGACCCTATGTTCTATTGGAAAAAACCTGTTGGAAGAGTACATTATCAAGCATTAGAACATGAAGAACTAATGGTATATGTTCTATTGGGAAAAGTTTGTTGGAAGAGCACATTGTCAACCAACAAGGTGATGGGTGCATGTTGTTGGAATGTGTCATAGGGTACTTGGATGGTTAAAAACATGCTTGAAAAGTTGTGGTTGATGGGAGAATAGTCGTTGAATAGTTTGTTAACTAGAAAGATTTTGATGGGAGAATTATACCATTGGACTGTTACTAAAAATTGCGATAAAGCTTAATCATCCATAACATTCTCTTTTTGGGCTTTTGATTGAACTTAAGAGGAACCAAGTGGATGGGAAATGGATTACTTCATAACATCACATAAATTCCATGTTGGTACCACATAAACAATATCCATTTAACTAACTGGTGTATGGATTTGTTTGAACTTTATAACCTTTACTTGGAAAATAAAGTGGAAAAGAAGACGATGAACCACTTTAACTAACTCTTGAAGATGGTCCATAAAAAGATGAATTACAAGGAGGAGCCAAGGCTAGAAGGTTAAAGGTGATGACATGGTCATACTAAAACCATGTATGTTTGAGAGAGAAGACATATAGAGGCCAAGGCATAATAGACATTCCTTAGGATCAAACAAGCACAATAATAATTTACTATAGTAAAGGGAGATTTGAGAGAAAGAGTCTATGGTATCGAAGAAGACACATCACTAAATTACTAAGGTGAGCACTTAGATAATTGATGAATATGGAGGCTAGAATTGGTGATTATTGTTTAACCATTCGTTGACTATTGAAAGAAACCCTTGGGGATAAAAAACTAAAGGTAGATATGCTTGTTGATTAAAGGGTGGGTTGGTTTTTCTTGGAAGGAAAATTCATGGAATTTGTGAAAGAGATATCAAATGAATTTGATAACAAAATTGGAGATTGATATAACTATTCATTTAAAAAGGTGATTGATGAATCACTCTAGAAGAGATGTTTGTTGAAGAGGATAATGAAGCTTTGAGGAAAGGAAGACTTCAACTTTTATAACCAAGATTGCTTGACATTGTAAATGCATTCCTAAGGATGTGAAATCCCATAGTTCATGCATATAGTTGTAATTATTTTCTAGTTGGTAGAGTCTTCTACTAAAACATAAATTGGAGTTCCTTTCTCAAGATGGTTCTCCTAAAAAATATTATCATATTTTGGTATGTTGCGTGCATGATTTTATGTTTTCTATTTTATTGTTGCTTAGCTAAGAAATAAATCTAGGCCATAATATTCACAGAACCTAGTATGTAGTTTCATTGTATTTTTAGTGGTTCAAGATTGGGAAAATGATTAAAAATAACTCCTCTATTGATAATGAAAGTTTTAACAAAATGCTCACTATAACTAAAAATTATTCATAGTCGAAGATCCTGATGGGGTTTGGCTTATTTGTTGTTTTTCTTTTTCTTCACTGTAGTGCACTTCAAATAGGAAGGCCATTTGTGCATCCCTATTTCATACACATTGGTGAGTGTTATATATATTTAAAACACAATATTGTATTATATACTTTGAATGCACTAATGTAGTGTATCACTCGAGCAGTAATACATATTATATAATTGAGCACTAATGCTAATTATATATGATTTAGCATGCATGCATATATGTTCTTTTATGCCATGGAGTCTTGGTAATGATAATGATAATAGTAATGACACTAGTAACAATATTTTGGAATGGAATGGTGGTATTATTTTAGTTAAGAGTATTGATGATCTTACTACAATTACATGCACCAATGTACATGTATATTGTATTGATATGTAACAACTATTTAAATGCAATGATCTCTCTCTCTCTCTCTCTCTCTCTCTCTATATATATATATATATATATATATATGAATTCAAAGAAATATAATGCACTGACATCGAGATTTTTTCTTTTACATTGTGTATGAAAATGCAATTTCTTGTTTTTAAAATAAAATTTCAATTGCTCTCTCTCTCTCTCTCTCTCTCTCTCTCTCTCTCTCTCATCTCTCTCTCTCTCTCTCTCTCTCTCTCTCTCTCTCTCTCTCTCATCATTGTATTAAAGTGTTGTCTTATTTAAACAAATATATCAATTATATATTTTTTTTCATTGTAGTGATGTAAATAATCTATATATTTAATTGAAAATGCAACATTTTACAACATTGAATTGAGATAGACTAAGAAACTCATTTTATTATATACATATAAACAACTTTTTATCATACAAAATGGGATAACATAAATGCCCACCATAATCTAATTTTTAGAAAATATTTGTTACAATTATTAGTATTTGTCATCATCCCAATTTGGACTATATGTCCACACTAAACACAATGTTTAATTTATATACACAAACATTCTGAAATCTAAAACTTATAACATTTGATTATATTGATCATAATTCATTACTTAAAATGTACTGCTCGACTAGATTGCATGTCTTTTTTTCTCATCTTTGTGGGGGATATTGGACTTAAGTTATTTGCAATGCCTTTATGATTAAATTGGTTGTGTTTTTCCTCTTCATGCTCCATTTAGCATAGAAACAAAGCACATGAGTATATCTAAATTTATAGTATAACATGTTTGTTTGTGTATTGGAAAACATACTATCATAATAAGTATTGATAATTTAAATATATTACTTTTATATCAAAACCTCAAACAACTTGCTTATTCTCTTGATAGAATATGCTTTCCTCATATTTGTTGCTTCAAGTTTTTTTCCTCGATATTCTTCCAATCTTATTCTGTTAGTAAAGAATCTAAATAATAATATAAAAACTATGAAACATTTTTTTAACTTAATTATAGAATTTTAGCCTAAATTATTTTTGGGATAATATATGTGTATTATATAGTCACATGTACCAATGTTCCTTACAAATTAATACACACTCTTGTAAGAAGCATTGTTATTTATTTTTAAAATGATTCGAGTGATGTGGTTTATAGTGGACAATGTATTAGTTTGGTTTGTATTAATTGTGTTGCTGTTATAGCTCAAAATTTCACCCTCTTAGGTTCATTAGAGAATAACATCATATTGAAAATTGGAATGCAAAAATTGGTCCATGAAAACTTCATAAAAGCTAATGATTTTCAACTTCAACACTCCTCAGACACTAGCAATCAACATTTTTAGGCTTAAAAACACTCCTGATGACTTGATAGGGAGGGTTGAAGGGCTCAAAAACTCTCTAGTTACTCTACAAAAGAGAGTTGAAGCAACAATGCGAATGGATAAGAGCAAACAAGGTCAAAGTTAATCACTTTTTGAGAATAAGGATAAAATAACCATATCAAAGTATAAATGATACTCACCAAGTGTTTGACAAGATGGCTCAGAAAGATGTGGTATTTTGGAATGCAATGATTG
Source organism: Pinus tabuliformis (assembly GCA_031772625.1). Classification (NCBI taxonomy): domain Eukaryota; kingdom Viridiplantae; phylum Streptophyta; class Pinopsida; order Pinales; family Pinaceae; genus Pinus; species Pinus tabuliformis. The sequence goes on from CM062808.1 coordinate 892,722,079, forward strand.
CTAGTGATTCCAAAAATGGTTACAACAATCATGCATTGAAACTCTCTGAGCATATGAAATTGGTACAAGTATAACCCAATGTGGTCATAATGGTAGGAATTATTCCTGAATATGCAAGATTGACATTGTTGCAATAAGGCAAGGGGGTTCATGATCACATAATTAGAAGTGGTGTTGAAAATAGTGTTCTTGTATGAAATATTCTCATCTAGATAAGAAACAAATATGATATTTAATAAAATAAATTCATGCATATTATTTTCCTTTCCTTAAAGACCCCACCTAGGCATCATTCCTATTGTGGATATTGTGGTGCTTAGTATGTTGTGGGGATGCAGGGAGGAAATTTTGATACATGGGCACTTTTTTCTCAAAATTATGTTGATGATCAGTCTTTTCAATGGATAACCAATTATAGAGGCAACAACCAAGATGTTTTTACAATAAAAAATATTTTGAGCCTAAGTAAATAGGTGGTGAATAATGTCCTGTAGGCCGATTTAAATTTTCTTTCAGTGATAAGGGTGTTTTTTGTTGTTATCCAATAATGGTGAAAATGAAGGTGAAAATTTATCAGTTTTTAAGGAGGGTTTAAATGTTCCTGAAGCTATGGTTAGAATTGGTTTGAGTTGGATATAGTTGTGGTTATTTCCATTTGTAGCAATGCATTCCAAATATGGAGTCTTAGAACTTTCTCATAAGTATTTAATAAAATGTCTATATGAAACCTTGTCTCCTAGAGTACAATGATAGCTAGTTATGCACATAATGGGCATAATGATAAAGACTTGAATATTTTTCATGCAATGTAGGTACATATGTGTAAATAAAGATCCCTGAAATTGTCAGTGTTCTCATTACCTATGCCAACGTGGAAGCCCTGCAACAGGGAATAAAAATCGATGAGGAGATACACAGAAGCAAGACTCAATACAATTATTTTATATGAAATGTTCTCAAATATATATATATATATATATATATATATATATATATATATATATATATATATATATATATATACATACCCCAAGCTTCTTCACAAAGGCATTTATAACTGCAATGTATTCATTCTTTTGCCATTAATGGGAGACAGAGAATGATACCAAAGGAGGGGGAAGAACAGAAAATTCTGAACACTTATGATATCCTTTGTGTTTTGATTTTTAGTCACAGGTGCTGCCATTGTGCACTTCATATGGAAAGAATTGTGGTTTAGCCCATGGATCATTTGCATAAATTTGGCCTTGTAGTGGAATATGAAAGTCCAAGATGAAATAAATATAGGGCTGACTATTTGTTAAAGGAAGGCTATAACTATAAACTTCAAGACTTACTAAATATAGGTCATAGAAAATTGTTGAGCCCTTCGAAAGAGTCTAACATACAAGTATCGGGTCTTGACATCAGTGGTATTGTTAAGCCTAAAAACCAATAGATGAGGCAGTATTAGACTCATAAATAAGTGGTTTTCGGTGGAGGATTTTAGAACCCAATATGCAATGGGGTGATGCCATGTAATTGGATTGGTGGGGGCCATGTTATGCGTTGGGAAATTTGATGGCATTAATGGGCCCTCACTTTATCACTTGATATGCCCTATCTATCTTTGACCTTGCTTGGGGCATTATCCACCATTGATTGATAGTGGAACTCGAAAAGGTGTATTAGGTGTTAATGGAAGTGGTTAGGGACAAGTTGTGAAAGGGTTCGATATCCAATGAGATGACACCACATAAGCAGTGGGTGGGCCAAACCATGTACTGCGTGGCTTCGTTAGTTAATCACCACCATTAGAGGAAATTTCAGCCTAAAAGTGCCCATGAAATTTTTATGTACATAATATTTAAACCAATCAAAATCCTTTAAATTTAAAAAGAGATACATGTAAATATTTTGGAGGGAAATTAAAAAACTATTTTTTAATTGTATTTTTAGCTTATATCCTTATAGTTTTACTCAAATTTCAAGTGTAGACACTCAGTGAATGCAAAATTAAATTCCACATCCAACACATACCCATTATTCATACTTTTGAGAATACCCACACTGATAAAAATTGAAGATACATTGAAAAATATGTTCAACACATTTTTTTAATGTATATTCAATTTTTATCAATGTGAGTATTCTCAAAAGTATGCATAATGGGTACTCGTTGGATGTGGAATTTAATTCTACATCAAATGAGTGTCTAAACTTGAAATTTGAGTAAACCTATAAGGATACAAGCAATAATACAATAAAAAAGTAGTTTTCTTGTTTTCTCTCCAAAAATCATAACTCTTATTTTATTATTTTCTTATTCTTTTACTATTTTTCCTTAGGAGGCCACTTCATTAGAGAAATTTTGAGGTCTAAAATGGCCTTCCTAAAAACATTATAAAATAATGGTGGAAATAATAAAATAAGATTATATTAGCCCACGAGGGTAGGCAAGTTGGTAATCACATCGCGGGAAGTCGTTAGAAAGGCGACTCCGCTCTGAAGGTCACGAGTTCAAATCCCCCGGACTTACCTTGGTGACGCGTTATAGTGGGCCGACGCGAAGCCCAGAGGTTATAGTGGTGGCGGCCAGAATCGACCCCGTGTCACGCGAGTTGTGAGGCTGTCCCAGTTGCCGATTCCTCTGATACAAAAATAATAATAATAATAATAAATAAATAAAATAAAATAAAATAAAATAAGATTATATTACATCATCAAATTTTAGAGGGAAAAGAGAAAAAAACTAAATTTTCAACTCATATTTTCAGCTTATCTCCCTACGGTTTTACTCAAATTTCAAGAAAGATCACTCATTGGATGTGTAATTTAATTCCTCATCCAAGGAGTAGCTATATTGCATCTTTTCATGGACCTTGCTACACAAAAAATGAGAAATACATGAAAAATGTGATGGCAATCACGTTTTCCATGTATTTCACATTTTTTAATGTAGTAGGATCTATCATAGGAATGTAACATGGGTACTCATTGGATGAGGAATTAACTTCTTCATCCAACGAGTTCTCTTGCTCGAAGTTTGAGTAAACTATAGGGAGATAAGTTGAAAATACGAGTTGAAAAAATAGTTTTTTTTTTTTTTTTTTTAACTCCAAAAATGGTAAATTATCCCTCATGGTTGACATCATCATATTGAATCCTATTGGTTCTTCTAAATTTGATTTTGGTTGTACATTTTTGTTTTGAGGTCCAGTTTAGACCTCAAAATTTCTTTAATATTTAGGCTAGAATTTCCTTTAATGTATATTTGATGACTTGATATGTATTACTCACCATTGATTTCGTTAGATTGGTCAAAATACACCATGTGCCAAAATGTCCCAGATTGATTCTTAGTTACACATCACATGCATATGATTTACTACTGTCCCATATTTAGTGCTATGTGGTTGTGATGGATGTGGTAAACTAGATTTGACTAGTTCTTCCACTGGGTTCAAGTGGTTCAATATACAATACAACTTGGAGTGTAGAGGATTTATGCCTTCTCTAGAGGCACATCCACGAAATTCTGAATATGAAGGGAAAGGCAAGTGAAATGATTAGTTATTATGCCGAAAAATGAAAGTGGCATCATTAGTTATTAAAGGGCGTGTTCTTAAAATCTAAAGTTTGTGTCCACTGAAAATTATTGTGCTTAAGAGTGATGTGATTTGGTAGTCCTCTGCTAAGATCAATCTCCACACAAATCCTAGCAAAAGTGAAAATTCCTTTTTCTTTCCTTTCCATGTCGATTTTTTTGAATTTTCCCAATTTGTTCCCAATATCTTCAAGGACTTGAAGGTGCCATAAAGGTAGAGGAAGATCTGGGAGTCTAACCACCATGGATGTAGCATCAAAGCCTGGAAATCATAGAGTAATTGAGAGTCCAACTCTCCCCCAGATTCAAGGCCCTTCATTTAGGACACATTCCCATTCTTTTTGTGTATCAAATTGTACAACAAAAATACTTTAGAGAAAAGGTAAATATCACAATTAGGTCTCCAAGATGAGAATTCCCACTGATGTAGTGCTTCTATTTTTGAACAAAAGCTATTAAATTTTCAAATGATGGATTTATATTCTAGTGTTGTGAATGAGGAGGAAACCCGAGGAAGATTGATCTCCATAGACGGGGTGTGCTCCATTTTGTCCACAATATATGGGCTTAGAATGTTCGGATTTAGATATGCATTGTTCAATGATTTCCCTGGTACTACTTCCTTAGAGGTGCCTAATTTAACTGCATCTTTAAAGGATGTTGTAGGCCCATTTGATGTTTTGGCACCAGGAGCACCCATTAGAATTCTAGAGTCCAAAATGATTGAAGTTCACATAGAGGAAGATGAGAATCCTCAGATCTACAATCAGGGGCGACACAAAATACATCGAGAAATCTACGATTGGAAAAAGATGCATGACACATTGACCACAAGTCATTCATTAATACACAACATATTGTCCAACGCTTCAAAAAAACATGCTATGAAACCCTCAAAGAAACCCCCACATAAGATTCTGGAGTGAATTAAAGAATGAAATTGTTGGTAGGGTAAACAGAATACCCACATTTGTTTTTTGAGGCAGACCAAACATGATCAAAGCGACAGGAATGTGGCACTGTCATTATAATTCTCTTCAAAAGTGATTTGTAGTTTGTCTTTAGAAATGAGCGGCTTAAGAGCCCCATAGATAAAAGCTGCCTTGGTGCCACAATTTGTGCATTCGATGAAAAATGAGATCCATACTCTTAAACACACCTCTTCAAGTATGAGCATGCCATTAACACCATCAAGAACTCATTCCCACTAGAGGCCTAATGCCTCAAGTCCATAGCTGTCCTAGATACCCATAGAGGCCTTGTATGGTGCAGTGAGGCCTAAACCCCCAAAGCCGACAAGCGAAAACCTAACTCCGTTGCTTTTCATCATTCCTCAACTTTTTCAATATTAAAGTTAATATTAATATGAATGTTTAATAAATAATATCAATGTTTAATAATAATAATATTTCCAATAATAAGGTTAATATTAATAGTGAAGTTTTATAATTTTAATAATTTAATAATAATATTAATAACATTAATATATATAAATATAAATATATATATAAATATAAATATAAATAAATAAATCTCTCTCTCTCTCTCTCTCTCTCTCTCACTATATATATATATATATGCTTATATATATATATATATATATATATATATATATATATATATATATATATATATATATATATATATATATATATATATTAACACATTAATATAATATCAATAATATTACTGTAACATTTAGATAACATTAATAAGAATTTGATATAATATTAATGACACATTAATAATATATTAATTTATAGGTTTATAATGTCTTAACTATAAGTTAATCTATATATTAACACATGTTAAGTATAGTTGAATGGTTAACTATATTCAACATGGTCATCATAGTCAACATGACTACCATGTGAACCATGCTTACCACATGCATCATGGTTTATCTCTAAGTGACCTATAATGAACCATAATGAACTTGTTGAACCATAGTGAGTGGCCATGGTTTACCATGGAGGCCTATAATACATGGTCAAGGTTAACCATAGTCAAACCTTGGTTAACCATGAACAACCACCATTCTAATGGTAACCATAGTCAAACATAGTTAACTATAAACAAACCATAGTCTTGAATCATGTTCAACTATAGACAAACCATAGTCGAAATATGACCAACCATATTCAAATGGTATTTAAACCATGGTCAGCTATAGTTAATCATATTCAAATATGGTTGAACATAGAAAAACCATGGTCAAATGATAGTCAATCATAGTCAAACCATATTAAACCATATAAAATCGCGATCAACCATAGTCAAACCATGGTCAACCATAGTTAAAACATAATTAGCGATGTTTAAATGTTGTGAACATAAACAACTATAGTCGCCTATGGTCAACCATAGTCAAACAATTGCTAAACATAGTCCTTCATAATCAAAACATAGTCAGTGATGTTGAAAAATGGTAAACATGGAAAACCATAGTCAACCATGGTCAACCATATCCAAACATGGCCAATCATGGCTAATAATAATAATATTCAACTATAATGGTCAATTAAGGTCTCTATGGTCAACCATATTCAACCATGGTCAACCAAGGCCGTCCAACCCTATGTTACCATATTTAACAATAGTCAACCTTGTTCATTCATAATCATCTTTGATCAACATAACTCAACCATTTTCAATTATAGTTAACCATGGTTGACCAAAGTCAAACATTATCAACCTTAGTCAAGTATGGTCATCCTTGGTCACAATCAAGATTTATTTATTTTTAATAATAACAATATTAATATTAACAAAGTTTCTTGATACTAATAATAATAATATTAATATTGTGACCTTGGAATGGTACATAAATCTATCTAATGTCGCAATGTGGCAAACATTGTCTTAATATTACATTACTTTGTAATTTATCCAATGTCGCAATGTGACAAGCATTGTCGCAATGTGACAAACATTGTCAGAATGTGAAAGAAATTGCCACAATGTTACATTACATTATAATTTATCCAACGTTATAATGTAAAATTACAAAATTAGTCAACCACATTTTGTCACATTGTCGTAATGTGACAAACATTGTCACAATGTGAATTTTTTTTCCAGAATGTTACATTACATTATAATTTATCCAACGTTACAATGTAATATTACAAAATTATTCAACCACATTTGGTAATGAGGTTGACTATGTTCGACCATATTTGACTATTTTTGACAATCAACATGCATCAAGTTCAGCCAAACATATACACATATTAATATTATTGATTTTTATTAACAATCAAAATAGTCAACCACATGAGTCAAACAAAGTCAAACTTTTTAGTCAATGTTTAAATAGTTGACCATGATCAAACTAGGTGAACCCTATGCTTGCCATATTTAACAATGGTCAACCTTTGTCACTCGTAATTGTCCTCACTGAATGTAATTCAAATATAATCAACCATGGTTGACCAAAGTCAAACCATTGTGACATATATTGTTGCAGTGTGACAAACATTGTCATAATGTGACAATCATTGTCACAATGTTACATTAAATTTCAATTTATCCAACACCACTTTATGACATTACAAAATTAGTTAAACACATGTACTGATGTTGTTGACTACATTCGACTATGTTTAACTATGTTTGGCAGTCAACACTCAACTTTAGTTAAACATGCCTATCATCATTATTGATTAATAGTAATAGTCAAACATAGTCAACCACACTAGTCAACATAATCAAACAAATTCAACCTTGATAGTCATTATTTAAATAATTGACCATGATCAAAATTTTTAATCCTATGTTTACTGTATTTAACAATAGTCAACCTTGTTCACTCATAGTCGTCCTCAATCAACGTACTATAATATTAGGTTTTAATATTAGGGTTTTAGTATTAGGTATTAATATTGAGGTTTTAGTATTAGGGTTTTAATAATAGGGTTACAAAAATTAGGTTTTATAATACTATGTTTAAAATATTGGGTTTTAGTATAAGGGTTTAGTATTGGGTTTCAATATGAGCGTTTTAGTATTGAGTTTTAGTAAACATTAGTCAAATATAGTAAACCACGTTAGTCAAACATAATCAACCACATTAATCAAAGATAGTCAAACATAGTCAAACAAAGTCAACCTTTATAGTCAATGTCTAAATAGTTGACCATGATCAAACTTGGTCAACCCTATGTTTACTATACTTAACAATGGTCAAAATTGTTCACTCATTGTTGTCCTCACTTAATGTAACTTGTCCATATTCAAGTATAGTCAACTATGTTTGACCAAAGTTAAACATTTTAAACCTTAGTAAAGATTTGAAAATGTTTAATAATATTAATATTAATAAATTTTACTAATATTCTATATCCAACGTTGCAATTACAATTTATCCAATGTCGCAATGTGACAAGTTGATATATGTCGACCAACCACATTTACTAATGTGATTGTGTTAGGGTTATAACGTTCGGGTTTAATAAATTAGGGTTTATAATATTAAGGTTTTATATATATATATATATATCTATATATATATATATATATATATATATATATATATATATATATATAGGGTTATAACGTTTGGCTTTAATATTAGGGTTTATAATAGTGGGTTTATAGTATTGATTTTATAATATAGGGTGTTTAATATATATGGTTTATAATATTAGGGCTTAATATCATAGTACATATATTTTATGGTCTATAATATTAGGGTTTAATATATAGGTTTTATAATATTCGATTTAATATTAGGGTATATAATATAGGGTGTTCAATATATAAGGTTTATAATATTGGGTTGAATATTAAGGTTTATAATATTGGGTTTAATATTAAGGTTTATAGTATTGGATTTATAATATAATGATTTATAATATAATATTAAGCTTAATATTGAGTTTATAATATTGGGTTTATAATATAAGGCTTTTGATATTAGGATTTATAATATTGGGTATAATATTGGGGCTTTTAATATTGAAGTTTTTAATATTGAGTTTAATATATAGAGTTTATAATATTAAGGTTTGTAATATTGGGTTTATATTAGGGTTTATAATATTATGGTTTATAATATTGAGTTTAATATTGAGTTTATAATATTGTGTTTATTAATGATCAAACTTGGTCGACCCTATGTTTACCATATTTAACAATAGTCAACCTTGTTCACTTGTAGTTGTTCTCACTCAATGTAATTTGACCATATTTAAGAATAATCAATCATAGTTGATGAAATTCAAACATTATCAATGACAGTCAAGATTTGAAAATGTTTAATAATAATAATAATAATAATAATAATAATAATAATAATAATAATTTTGACTAATACTATCTATCCAACGTCACAATGTGACAGACATTGTCGCAATGTTACACTATATTGCAATTTATCCAACATTGCAATGTGACAAGTTGATATATGCTGATCAACATATATCAATGCTATTTACTAATGTGGTTGTGTTAGGGCTTATAATATTTGGATTTAATAGTAGGGTTCATTATATAGGGTTTATAATATATAGGGTTTAAAATATCAAGGTTTGTATATATTAGGTTTATAATATAAAATTTATAATATTAGGGCTTAATATTATGGTTTATATTAGGTTTTAATATATAGGGTTTATAATATTGGATTTAATATTAAGATTTATAATAGTGAGTTTAATATTAGGTTTTATGATATTGTGTTTATAATATAAGGTGCTTAATATATATGGTTTATAAAATGAGGACAATATTAAGGTACATATATATTAGAGTTATAATATTAGAATTTAATATATAAGGTTTAATATTTTAGGTTTATAATATTGCGTTTAATATTAAGGTTTATAATATTGGTTTTTAATATATAGGTTTATAATATTGGGCTTATAATTTAGGGTTTATAATATTGGGTTTAATATTAGGGTTTATAATAGTGAGTTTAATATTAGGGTTTATAATATAGGGTGTTTAATATATAGGTTTAATATATAGGTTTAATATATATGGTTTATAATATTAGGGTTTAATATTAGGGCTTAATATATGGGCTTTCTAACAGTAGGGTGATCTAGGTGGATATTGGTGGCCACCCACCAATTCCACTTGGACCCCCACCAGAATGATTGCCATCAGAAATGGTCCACATAACTGCAACAATTCCATTTGAATATCAAGTATAAGAAGGGCAACACCAATAATGTTGTAGATTTCCTCAACCGACCATCGATCATGGCGTTAACCACCATGCTCAACTCTTGTGGGCACGAGACTTCTGATTGGCCACTTCTCTACAAAAGTGACCCAGAATTTGGCCACACATACCAAACACTTTTGGAGGGTCAGCATGTTCCAGATTTTCACCTCTAGGATGCCTTGTTATGCCACCTGGGTCACCTTTGTGTTCCTTTAAGCGAGCATGCCAAGATGATTCTTCTATTAGACGAATCTTCGACAGCAAGTCGGGAAGTACATCAAATCATGCACTGCCTGCGCCATTGCCAAACTAACCATCAAGAAGTAAGGCCTCTATACCCCACTGCCTACCCCTAGTCGACCTTTTGAATCCATCTCCATGGATTACATGTCAGGCCTTCCTTCCACTGAGCATGGAAACGACTGTGCTTTTTTGGTCGTCGACAGGTTCTCAAAGATGGCCATTATGGTAGCCTGCAAGAAGAATATCATAGCAGAAGCCACTGCTAAACTCTTCTTTGAACAAGTGTGGGTACACTTTGGGATCCCATAGTCTATCATCTCAGATTGGGACAACAAGTTCCTCAATACATTTTAGTCCAGTCTCTGGTTGATGCTGGACACCAAACTCACTAAGTCCACAACCTTCCATCCTTAAACTGATGGTCAGATAGAGGTTGTCAACAGGATGATCGTACACATTTTGCACATGTGCAACTCAAAGAATCCACGCATATGGGACGAGAGCCTCCCCTATGTTCAACACAGCTAAAACCGGGCTCTCCACAGCACGATTGGCGACAACCCTTTTCAGGTGGGCTTGGGATTCTAGCCACTATGTCCCATTGATGTGGCCATGCCATTTGTAGCTACTCACACAGATTTGGCTCATGTCCAGTCCGAAACAGATAAGGAAAAAAGCTTCATTGAGCACATCCAACATATTCTCTAGTAGGTCCATGACATTCTGAGAAATCAAATGCCAAGTACAATCACTCACATGATCAACATTGTGTGCCACACAAGTTTCAGGTGGGCGACAAAGTCTGGTTGCATTTGCAAAAGGAACACCTTACAGGAGCCTATTAGAAACTTAGACCACTTCGATATGGTCCTTACACCATTACCAAGGCTATGGGAGACAATGCATTTGAGCCCAACATTCCCCCATTCCTTGGCCTGCACCTAGTGTTCAATATGGACCACCTTTAGCCATACTTTCCACCATTACTAGACACATCTGACATTGTAGAACAACTCACACCCATAGAGTTAAATCCACATTGCATGGAACAAGCTGCAATTGATCGGATCATGGGCACACAGATCAAGCACACTCGCTAGTAGAATATCCAACTGTATCAAGTTGTCAAACCAGGCCAACTCCTTCACCACGGCAAGTGGCTCACTAGGGACCAAGTTCAGCAGAAGTTCACTCGTCTCATGGAGGAACTCAACGCAATGGGGACCACTTCTTCGTAAGGGGGGAGGAATGATCTAGGTTGATATTGGTGGTCACCCACCAATTCCACTTGGACCCCCACCATTGCTTCTTTTAGTTTTTCAGTTTCCTTAATTATAGCACAGTTTACTATTTTTAGTAGTTTTTTGGGTCCTAAACTTCCGGAGCTGTTTTGAGGCCCTAAACAACATTTTTTGGGAAATATACTGCCAACAATTTTCTGTCCAAAATCATCTTTTTTGGCATAGTCCTCGGAGAGATCTTTCCAATGGGCTCTCATGCATGTCAAACGGAGATAATATGACCAAGTCGGGACCCCGGGAAGTTGGCTGTCCAACTCACCCCAACAGGGCCCATAAACTCTTAGTGTTACATCTCCTTGGGTTAGGGTTTTGGTTGTTTAGGGTTTGCTCTTATTGTTCAATAAGATAAAGGCCCTTGAGCCTTATTGTAGGGTAGTTCAGAGGCATGTCGCTGCCACATCTCTTCTTAGAGATAAGCTACCATCGCCCTCGCTGGTTTATTTCCATTCTTGTTTGGAAGCATATTTCAGTATTTTACATTAATGAAATAAAGTATTATTTCTACTGCATCTCTATGTTTACGGTTATCTCTATAATTTTTTGTGTTCCTATTTAAATCTGGATCATAGGGTTTAATATATAGGGTTTACTATTTTGGGTTTATAATAAATTTTTTGTTTTCCAAGTTGTGTGAGTCTTAAGATGAGTGCATGCTTAACATTTGGCTTGAGAAATCACAACCCAACGGAATCTAAGCCATCAAAATCACCTAGGGATCACACTCTACTTGAGCCACACTAGCCCTTAACATGGCTATATTTTTTCCCATGGAGTTTCGAACTGGCGACCTTCACATCATAGAGTGCCTTAATAGTACACACCATGACCATCTTTTCCACGCCTCATGGGTATTTTGGGTTTATAATATTAGGGTTTATTATATTGGGTTTAACATTAGGCTTTATAATATAAGGTGTTTAATATATAGGATTTAACATATAGAATTAATAATATTAGGGTTTATGATATAGTGTTTTTAATATTGGGTTTAATATTATGGCTTATAATATTGGGTTTATAATATTATGATTTATAATATCGAGTTTTATAATATATAGGGTTTATAATATATAGTGAAGCATTCATGACATTTTAACAATATTAATGATAGTATTAATGATATTAACATTAAAATGCACACATCTCAATTAATGATATTAATGATATTAACATTAACATTAACATGCACTCTAGGGTTTCAATGTTCATTGAAACTTACTCATTTAGTTGAATACTTAACTTATGTTTATTTATATAATTATTATAATCATACAATAATTAATATTAATGTTAATATTAATATTAAATCCCTACCATACACCTAATAATTATTAATGTGGCTGATATATGCCTATCATCGTATATTAACCACATTTACTAATGTGGTCATGCATGAGTTTGATATACACCTATCAAGGTATATCAACCTCATTTATTAGTATGGTTGTGCTAATTGATAGTTGATATTTAAGTATAAAGAATATGTGGCACATGACAAATATATTTGATGACTAAGCTATGGGATGGGGAGGAGTTAAAAATCAACGAAGACTGGTCAACAAAAATTCATTGGTAGTAATGGGAGTGATGATATTTCAGAATGATTTTCCCCAACCGAAAATTATACATTATTCTAGATTGAGAAAAAACCCATAAGAAGCATATACACAATCCTAACTGCACATTCTGATCAGAGCATCTCCAATGCCAATAACACAATGGAAAAATAATAGCATCAGTGGTAGAAAACCATTGTTATGATCGATCACAATGTTTATATTTAATGACACATTCTTGGTCAATGATATCCTATAGATATAAGCATTTGACCTGAGAAATTTGGTGGACATCACCATAAGTTTTTATGAACAATAATTCAAATTATAATAGTAAAAATAATCAATCAATGACATAATATATTCAACGCAACAGATATTTTTTTGTATGGTGCCATCAACAGAAATTTGGCCAGAGATATCTATCAACAGACATAAATTGTGCAACACAGAAGAATCATATGAAGATAATAAATTTATACAATAGAAGATATTAAAATTTCCCAACAATTTGATGATTTTTTGGAGGCAAGGGCATAATGCTTTCCCTCAAGATTATATTAGAACCCGCTAGTTAGAGATTTAAATAAAAATTGAATGTCTACATTCTAGTTTTGAAGGAATAAGGTGAGAAATCTGTGTCTAGAAGATAATATAAGTTCTATACATATACACATTGTTTTGGATTAACAAGATGTTTTTTGGTGGAGAAACAAATTTAAATTCTAGAGTAATAAGGAGACTTACGTCTTAAGTTGACATCCTTATTTATTTGGATTGGTAAGAAGTTGAATACATATTTTTTTCAGAGATACAAGTAGACATGAAAAGTATTCAAGATTCAAGTTGTTGGGCTCTCTTTTTTTTTCCACTAGAAAAATCTATAATTTTCATTAATATAGAGAAAATTACATATTGTAAATGCTGTTGCATATGCTGTAATCTGAGTCATCCATGTACTAACATGAGGGACTCTGAGCTGTCCAAATACACCACGCAGGGCGATCTGCCTAAAAAAAAAACAACTGTATAAAAACTATTATGTGTCTGTATAAGCCTGTACATAGGCCACGCAGGGCCCCTTCCAGTATAATATCTCAAAAATATATGTCAAAAATCATCAAAAAGATTTCAAAAATTTGAGTTTTTACAGTTCTTTACAAAAAACATTTGTAGTTCAAGGACCGAGGTCCCCCTGATAGTGTTGATCTATATAAGGCCGATGATAATAGCGGAATTCATCAATCCCCCTCTGCTCTTGTATCACCCATTCTCCTCTGGGTAATGACGCGGCCTCCTTGGATAGTTGGTCAGCACTGCAGTTATGCTCCCTGTAAATGTGATTGCAAGAGATATTGTTAAATTCTGCCTTGAAAATATTCACTTCATTTAATATGTTGCTGAGTGTGTGTATGTGACAAACAGATATGCTATTGAACCAGTTAATAATAATCTTTGAGTCCCCAAAAATATTTAGATTGAAGCACTGATGTCCCAAGGAGAAATGCAATAAGTGACGGAGGGTAATGAGTTCCGCGAAATTATTGGTGCCAGCTCCTAATCCCATCTTGACTTTGTAGAAGTGTTGTTCATTTATGTATAGAATGAAACCACCTCCACAGCCCTGTTGATTTGCAGCCCCATCAAAGAAAGCCCAGGGAGTAGTTTTGTCAATGCTGGGAGGTGGGTGAGTGCAGCGCTCTTTAGGAGGTATAGGTTCAGGCAATTCATTATATGCAGAGATTATGCCAGCCTCTATGTGCGGCCAACACACAACTTTGTTATCAAAAATGAATCGGTTTCGAGCCTGCCAGATGTACCAGCTGACAAGCAAGGGGAGGCTCTGAAGTTTAGATCCCTTGTGTCTACCAGACCAGTCATCCCATGCACTGCTTAGATCATTGCCAGTCCATAACCCAGCGGAATGGATAGATGAGGATAAACTCTGCCAAAGAGATTGCAATGCGGTGCAGAGTAGGAAAAGATGTTTCGTGGATTCCGATTCACATTTGCACATGATACACCAGGTAGGCCTATAAATAGCTCTATGAGATAGATGCTGCCCTCTGGGCACTATGTATCTAAGAATGCACCAGAAGAGTAGTTGGTGCGTGGAGGTGCAGTAAGATTCCATATGTATCTCCACCAATTCAATGTCTGTTCTGGTCTTTTGTGCTGTATCAGGGAACTGTAACCTAACTTTGGGGAATATATACCATTTTCTGCCAGACACCAAACTAATTCATCAGGTCCCTCTTTTATCCTTATGTGAGATTTAGATAATGTTGTAATATATTCATGCCATTCCTGGTGCCATCAGGGAGGAAGGTCGAGTTGTTGTGCAGATTTCCATGCTTGTGAAAAAATATCCATATTTTGTTGATCTGCAATGTGCGAGAAAACCCTAATCTCATGTGTGTGAAGATACGTGATGAGGTCTCTAGAAAGTAAGTGTCTTCCCCCACTACTAATCCATGAATCCGGCCCAATCCTACCCAGGGAGCCATCATTGATTCGCCACACCAGATTGTCTCTTATATGGGGAAGGGAGTGGAGCAATGCCTTCCATACAAATGAGCTACCAGTCGATGGCCAAGTAGGTAGTCGAATCCAATCCAACATGTTCTATGGCCAGATATATTTATGATATGAGATATGATTCCATAGATTATGACCAGTCAACAAGGTCCAACCCATTTTTGCAGTTAGGGCTTGTGCGAATAGGGGAAGGTCTTTCAGTCCCCATCCTCCCCATTTGTTTGGCATTGCAATCTTTTGCTAGCTGATCCAGGCAAATAATATTTTATCCCGATTCCTGTTCTAGAGATATCTATTGCATAATTGTTTCAGACGAGATAGGATATTCCTTGGGATCCATGCAAGAGCCATCTAGTAAACCGGAGTAGCTTCTAGGACCGATTTGATAAGCACTAACCTGCCTGCCTTGGATAAATATCTATAACTCCAGATGGATAGTCTCTTCTCCAATTTTGTAACAAGCCAGGCCCACTATGCAATTCGTTGGAAGGTAGGTTTAAGCCAAAAACCCAGATATTTGAGGCCTTTATCCAGGGGGTGGATATTGTAGGGAAATACATGATGAGCAAATTAGGATTCATGAACAGAGGTACGAGTAAAGGTGATCGTGGATTTGGATTGGCTAGCAAGCATCCCTGTAGCGGACGAGAAGAGGAGGAGTATCTTGGAAAAGGATCTAGAATCCCGAATGCTGCCATCAAGCAGAATAAGCACATCATCCACAAATAGGAGGTGGGTAAGAAATCAATCCTTCGTAATCTTAAGCCTGCAAATATCTCCATCCCTCTTGGCTGATGCAATTAAGCAACTTAGACCTTCCATGACAATAAGAAAGAGGAGTGGGGATAGAGGGCAGCCCTGCCTAAGCCCCCTTTCAGAGTGAAAGAAGTGAGAGGCCGAGCCATTAATGAGGACACTGAAGGTAGGTGTGGTAATGCAGGCCATAATCCATGTAATGTAATTGTGAGGAAACCCAAGTGTATAAGAAGCATCTTAATATAAAGCCAGCTGACCCAATCGAATGCTTTGGACAAGTCAATCTTGAGAATGATGCTTTTTAGATGTTTGGTCCAGATAGAGTGGATGGCTTCCTGAGCCGATCCAATGGCTTCATGGATCTGTCTGGATTCGAGGAAGGCAAATTGTTGAGGAGCAATATGCCTGGAGAGTATCGGCCTGAGACGGTTGGCAATAATCTTAGAAATAATCTTATATAGGCAGTTGCACAAGGATATAGGCCTATAATCATCAAAAGAGGATGGAGAATCGGACTTAGGGATAAGGGCAATGAAGGTCGAATTAATGGAATGGTATAGGGATCCCGAAGTTCTGCTCTCCTCCACCACTTTCAATAGGTCCTACCCCAGAATCTCATAAAAAGCCAGATAGAATTTGATGGTCCAACCACCCGGGCCTGGACTCTTATCCTTTTTGAACCATTTTAACGTACCTTCAAGTTCACCGGAAGTGACCGGTGCGAAGAGATCTTTTGCATCGTCTTCAAAGACAAACCTTGGAAAATTTCCAGCCATGTTTATAATATCAGGAAGATTTGCTTCATGAGGGAATTTGTAAAGGTTCCTGAAGTGTGTAGTGCCAAGGTGGGCTAGCTTGTTGAAAGTGTCAGCAAAGCCTCCCTCAGGCAAAGGAAGATTCCAAATGGTATTAGATACCTTTCGTCCCTTGGCATAGTTTTGAAAGAACCTAGTATTATCGTCCCCAACTTTTAACCATATAGCTCTACTCCTCAGCCTCTGGGATTCCTCGCGCTCCTTTAGAATGTTGGCCTTCTGATTTTCCAGCTCAATCAAGTGGATCTTATCATCCACAGAGATGAATCCCAAACTTCAATCATCAAGTAAAGAGCTCAGCTCAGATTCAATATGAGTGAGCTGTGAGGTTTCCCAAGAGTGCTTCTCCCTGGCCCAATTAATAGAGAGATGTTTAAGCTCAGAGAGATTATTGCAAAAACCTTTTGCGAAGGAATCTGCTTGATGAATGGGGTTTGCAATCCAGAAATCAGAGACCATCTTGATGTATGTAGGGTCTCTCAGCCAGACGTGGTTGAATTTGAAAGGGGCTTTCAGCGTTTTGAAAGGTCATTTGATTTCCAGATATATAGAACAATGATCCGATATGCCCCTCGTACCCACCCATTGCTTGTAATGATGCAGCTGCTGTAAGAGCAGATCTTTCATTAAAAATCTGTCGAGTCTACGAGCCAGTGCTGCATCACCCACCCTTCTGTTTCTCCAGGTGGGTAGAGGTTTGTGCATGGGGACATCAATAAAATTGGTCTGTTCCAATAGATTTGTCATATGATCGGTGATGGCATCTATCTAAGCCATAGACCCCCATGATTCTCTGAACCCCAAAGAAAAGTTTAGATCCCCTCCGATAATAGTATGATCAGAATCCAGAAGAGAGAGGTTTAATAAATGTTGCCAAAATTGTTCCCTCTGTAGACAAGGTCCATATACATTCACAATCTGAAGAATCATGCCAAGATTAGCAGAGAATATATCGAGTCCCAAGAATCCCGAACCCCCCCAAGATGCATCAACCTTGATGGTTTGAGGGTTGTATCCTATAGCCAGTCCCCCGATCTCCCTGCAGCATCTAAGGTGACGAATGTCTAGCTTGGGATCATAGATTGAAGGGAGTGGGAGATATGATCAACCATACCAAGAGTTTCTTGAAGCAAGATAATGTCAATCGGTTCAACCTCAATGAGCCTCCTCAAGGCTAGTTTCTTGGAGGCACTAGCCAAGCCCCTTGGACACCACGTGGGGTATTTCTTGCTCTAAGGACCCCATCAATAGTGTATTGACGACCAGAGGTGACCTCCACCCTAGTTCACTTAATAGCCTTGGATAGATTTGACTTCCTACCCCTGGATGACAGGGGAATAGAACCAGGAAAAGTGAGACCTAGACCAGTCTGACGGACCGGGAAATCCTTGGAGTGGGATCTGGAGCGAAGGAAGTATTGGTGAGGGGGTGAAACCCCGGAGGATGACGGTGAGACAGAAGATGTAGAAGGAGAGAACAATGAGGGGGCAGTAGTGACAATAAGAGGTGGGGAAGACATGATGCATTGAGCCATGGATGTCTGAATTGATGAAGCAGCCACAGATGAGGTAAAATCAAAAGATGTGAGAGGAGGGTTCAGAGAAATACCCGAAGCTATCGTGGCTTCAACAGCAGAACGAGCCTTGGTCAGCGACGACGAAGATTGTCTGAGTCCTGTATCCACTGTCTTGGAGATAGGAGAGATTGCCACAGGTGAAGGACCCGAGGGCGAGGGGCACGAGCCGACCAGAGAATTTACCCTGGAAGGTGCAGGCGTAATCTTAGGGGAGTCCTGTAATTTCTGGTTGAGTGGGCAGTCTTTGAAGAGATGTCCCACCTTTTGACATCATCTACAGCAAAACAGAACCCCTTCGTAGTCCAAGATCTGGACCTTGATGTACTTCCCCCACTAAAGAGTAATCTTTTCCTCCAGGCCCTCATGAGTATCCAAGTGGACCAAAATTGGAGCAAGGGTTCTATTTTTAGATTCCACAAAAGTACGGTCATGGTCTAAAGATGTGCCCAGAGCATTTCCAATCCTGATAAAAACTTCCTCACACTAGAACTGTAATGGGAGTCCTGGCAAATGCACCCAAAGCGGTCCAGCCCCAATTTGTTCACGTTCAGGGTCGAATAATGGGCTCCACCGCTTGAGAAGGACTGGGGCCATCTCGATGTGCCAGTACCTGGCTAGTACCAGATCCATGTAGTTTTCCTTTGCAAAATGTAGGGAGAACCATCCTCTAGGTAAGACATGTACTTCTGGTAGTTCTTTTAGTAACCCACCCCAAATCTCCTTAACCCATTGAGTCAGCCTGTTGGCTGAATACGCCCGACCACGCACATGTCCAACCAACACAGTGCATGCCATGATAGCAAATTCACCAATAGCCGAGGTCTTGCCGAATCTGATGGTAATATCCTTTGAGGTCACCTTAACGCACTTAGACTTCCTTTTGCTGGTGCGAGGAGCCGATGGGTGGTCCACCAAAGGGTTTGGAATGCTTTCCAGAGGGTTATGTTTTGCAAGTCTAACCTTAATCGCAGGGGTCTCAAAACAACCAGACGGTCGAGTTCTCGAGTAGGGGGGATGTGCCACAATGGTAACTGGGATGTCCATAGGGGGAATAGTGAAAAAATATGAATGGGGATTGAAGGAGGGCAAGGGAGGGGTATGCGAGGATAAAATGTGGAGGGTGCTAGGTGAAAGAGGAGGGACTTTGAATCCCGGTGAATCAACAGAAAGCGACCTAGTGAGAGGGGGAACAAAGAAATGCCGAGGGTAAAGAGATGACAGGCGAGGAAATGGGCGGAACCGAGACAGACAGCAAATAAGAGGTATCAGTCGGCAGAGTGAGAGTGAAGCTAGGGTTCCCAAAAATAATGCAGTCTGGGAAGGGCTCCTCAGAATAATCCACCTCTTCAACCTCCATATTGTCCCCCATATTCCAGCTAGAGGTCGATAACTGAAAGCGATGGGTGTGAGAATGGAAACGACAGGGAAACAGTGAGCGACATCGGAACAGGAACAATAGTCTGCAGTAAACTGTAAAATCCTAGGGTTTTACCCTAGACCCGCACAGACCAAGTTGTTGGGCTCTCGTACGTTGAATGGGAAAAAATTATTCCACTTGGATGCCAAAATAATGGAGATGATTCTCTTATTACAATTTATTCATTAGATGATTAAATGTGGAAATGTTTAATTACATAGAAATAATATAAAGACATGAGATCAAGGAAAGGATGATAAAAAATGGTTATGTACCTAATTCTGTCACTTATGGTACTCTGATAGATAGACCATGTAAAGAGAAGAAGGTAGAGGAAGCAGAAACACTACTTGAAAAAATGTTGAAAAGAGAATTGGTTCATGTGAAGTGACTTTTGTCACACTTGTCAATGGAGATAACAAAAGATACAAGGTTGAATTTGTTCTAGAGGTGCTTGAAAAACTTGATTAGAAACCAAGAGTCATTGAAAATAGACACTCATTTACAATAAACAAGCTCCAAGAGTCCATTTCAAATTTTTTTAGATAAAATCAGTGAAATATCAGTGAAAGGTTTCCCATAAGATTAGTGAAATATTAGATAAAATTGCAACTTGTGTAACATGCCAGGATGCATATAATGCCTTAATGGTTTCCGATTCAACATGTTGGAACCACAGGGGAGATCCACATGAAATATTGGCTTATGGAATTTGTTATGGGATTAATTAATAGGTAGAAGAAACCTTGACCATAGAAGTAGATTATGAATGATTATAAACATGATATGTAATCTAAATTATATCAAGGGATGATGGTGAAGAGTCATGGTGCTCTGGGTTACTACAATTCTTGTTGCGTATAACAAGAAGTATGGCAATAGAGGTATGTGAATATCAATCTACAAGGAGAGTCATACCTAAGAAAAAGAAGAAGAAGAAGAGGGTGTGAGCCATATAAGCTCAAGATGAATGCAAGGAAACCTAAGGGATCCAAAGGATACAAATATACCAAGAGATGGTAGAAACAATGTAGGCTACATGTGGCTAGTAAGGAAAAAGTGGTTAACGGGAAAAAAATATGAAACACAACATCCCTAATGTTGAATTCCATGATATGCAGAGGAATGAGAAGGAAACCACCTTTAAAACTTCTTTTCTTTATTTGTTATGAATATTATATGTGATGTATTATAAGGCACAAAATGTTGAAACTAAAGTTAATATAGTTGAGATATGTATGCACCAATAGGCATATTAGAAAATATGCGATGTGTAAGCATATAGTTTATTAAGCATGTATGAGATGTAGTATGCTAACTAACAACAATATGCTCTGGTATCAGTGATGTGTATAATGTGAGGACTAATCATAATCCTTGTCCTATTTTTGATGTAGCTACTCAAGGCCATCAACTCCATAGAGAATAGGCTATGACAACCCTTTCTATCATCCCTCTTGTAAATGTTATTATGAATCATAAAACTGATGTAAATTAATGCGAATAATAAGAATGATGAATGGATGAGATGGGACACAGATTCAATGGTTTGCAGGAGAAAGAGTTTATTGCAAGACACATCTTTCATTTTAATTACCACCTAAATCCCTATTGGAGGAGATGGACTTTCTGAAAGTAGTTAATGGAAGGAATGGGCTCCTAATAAGATGACGAGTTCATAGGCCATCTCATGGACCATGTTGACAAGGTACACATGCAATAGGAGTTGGGTGTAAAAAAGAGGAGGTAAGAGAATAGAGGGGGAATTATGTGTAATAGGGAGAGGAGAGTATGAGGGACATGTTTTTGTCTCTTGTCTATGTATCTTTTATGTTCATGTAGCCTGTTGTGATTGTTTATGCAATTCATGTGATAAGGGAGACATGTAGAGGTGCATGAGTGTTCCCTATGATCAAAAGACAAGTATTGTTCCTAAATATTGCTTGTTAAGGCCTAAGCATGCATATGTGTTTAATTCCAGAAGAGAGTTTAGTGGAGTAGGGATGCTCTGGTGATAGATAGATTGAGAAAATTGTGGGGGTTTTTTAGATGAGAATCACCAGGCATGTCGCTATGTTCTTGGGCCTAGTAACACCACCGAAGACTATGCTAGTTGAGAACTTACTAAGAGGTTGAGTCCCCCCATAACTAGTGGTTTGATAACACTTGGTGTAGTATTGGGGGCTCAGAACACATGTGTGAGCACCATTGAGAAGATGTTAGAAAGTGCTTCCTATAGTAGAAACACAATTGACATAGCTCCTTTTTATTTATACATATCTCTCTCCGAGCATGAATTGAGACTCTTTGTGCCCTGCTTGAACCCATGTGTTGTTTGAACGCTAGATTCTAAGCCCATTGTGGTGTAATAGTTGGGAGTTATTGAGAACACCTGAGAAATGGGATCTGTTTATCATATGAGAGTGAATGGTTGAGAAATCCTGACCAATTTCCTCCCGAGATGCTAAATCCGACTTGGAGGTGGCCAACTACAAGAAATATCACAGTGCAATTGTCTTACAGTTGGGTGGAGAGTTAAAGTCCCACTCTTAGTTTCTAGTTCTTTTAAGATAATAAGATAAGTTACTTACTTGTATACTTGATGCATTGAAAATATGAGCATTGTTGTTATGTGATACATACATGTATTAGTACTATTAATGGAGGCATACATTGTTCCTGTCTTTCTATGATGATATTATTTATGTATATGTGTAATTCTCATGGATATAAGGGGACTGGAGTCCTATGCATATGCTAATACATTCATGAAGCACAAAGTTGTTTTTATGGTCACATGTGACTAAAAAATGTTGTCGAATAAGCTATTATAGTGTGTGAATTCCATTTGTTGGTATGCCGTGGATATTAATGCTCTTAGTGTGTTTTAGGAAATGGTCATATTTTTTGAGTAGGGAATGAGTATGGTACATCATATGGTATAATAGTTGGATCTCATCAATGGAAATCTAGTTGACGAGAAGGACAGGTTGACATGTGGTCAAGAGGGTAGTTATTACACTACTATGTGTTTAGTGGAAAGAGGCTAAGGCAAAAGTCGATGGTGGAAATCTAATGTAGCTTCATTCTGAGTTGACCAAAGGGTACTCAAATTCTATGGTCAATTGAAGCTTGAGTTGAGTCAACGAGTTGTGCCTTTTTCATAGTTAGAAATCCTCTGAATTTCCACAATGAGTGCTCAGTAGCTAGTGTGGGGACATTACGGGCAAGCCACGATTGTTAGGGAACCCAAATCATTTGAGGTTACCAAATGATGAGGTAATGTCTTGTTCATTACTTAGGTGTATGAATCTATCTACATAGGGCAAGGGTCCCTGAATAGCATGGGACATATCCATTGTTGTTGTCCTAGAACTATGTTATGGTGGTGTTGTTAAATTTCATGCGTTAATATTATTGATTATCGACCTAGACGAAGGTTTCAAATCGATGGTAGATTAAGTATTTGGCAGCCTAGATTAAGGTTTTGTTGAGTCGTGGTAAGTAAAATGGTTGGGTAATTTCGATTGATATGATGTCTAGTCATGGTAAGTTAATTAGTTGGGTCATTTCGCATAATCATGTCTATTCATGGTAAGTTGATTGGTTGGATCTTTCGATTGATATTTTCTAGTCATGGTAAGTTGAATGATCATATTTAATTGTTGTAAGTCGACTACTGTTGGTAAGCTGACTATTCATAATAAGTCAAATGATCATGGTAAGTCAATGGGTTAGTTTATCTTTATTAGTTGTATTATGTTGACTGGTCATGTTTTGTTGACTAGTTGGGTTGTGTTGAAAAGCACTCGACTAGTTGAGTACAATGGTTTATTCCAAATTTAATTTCACAAGCTTTGCAGAAGTAGGAATTTTATAACCCCATTTCCTTAATGAGGTCTTGGAAGTCGAGTTAAATGAATGTAACACCTTCCATAGGGCTACTTTAGTCTAAGTGTTAGAAGGGACCATTGCACATGCCCTATAGGTCTGCACTCTTCTTCCACAGGAAATACTTGGCAAGATGGATCACCCAAGGGACTATTGACCAATTAAGGGGATTCCTATAAGCTTGGAAGGGTGAATGCAATGAGAAAGAGATGACTTGATTGAATCTTATACAGTGAAAATTTATTGTGATGTGCTTGAAGGGATATATGTATATGAGTATGTCTGAAAAACAGTGATCCAAATTCCACCCATGATGGCCATGTAAAGAAGGAAATATACTCATACATATAAGTATTGATTTGATTTGCATGCCTTCTCTTGTGCTATGAATATATGTTTTTAAATTATGAATTTAAATTACTATAGATAAAATACTTGTTGCATAGAAATGGTTATAACATGCCTATTGATTTGATGAATGTTGTAGCTGTATGCTGAACAACTAAGACCTTGGAAACATCTCAAGGAAGTGGATGAAAACTATGGTATATGAAGATAATTATGCTACGGGTACAGTGAATACCAGTGACTTGGTAGCATGTACCTATTTTCGAAGACAAGGAAACACCAAGGATGATGAGGATGATGTTATTTTAATGACAAGTCCTAGTTTGGAGAAGTAGGATTTGAAACCTTTTAGAGCCATTTTGAAGCATTAAACGAGCTATAAAGGGCCAAAAATATCTCTCTTCTGCTATAGCTTAAGGAATTATTCTACGCTCAAAGAAATTTACAAAGATGCAAGAATCACATCAATTAGAGTTCGCATGAAAAGGTTATGCCTCCCACAATTTGACCTACTATGTTGACCATTTTGGTATGAGAGGATGCTACATTAGCCCCTATTACTCACACATATGGAGCTATCCACATGTGGGATTTCAAGAAGACTCTAGAAGCCCCAAACCTATAAATCTAGTTGAGGGTTGAGTGAATCAAATATTACCCTATTTGGATGTTGAGCTTTGTTAAATATAGGGCTACTAGGAGTAGTATGGATTCCATTTTGCTGTTGTATTTTGTTCCATAGTTGAGTAAAGAAACCAAGTGTGGGAAGTTAGAGAGAAAAATGGGGGGGTTAAGCTTCTATATAAATGGGGTCAAGGTTTTGTAGCATCATTATAGGTCATACATATTAGGTAACTCCATAGGGAATACCTCTTGCTTTATATTTCCATAATCTTGTTGCATAGAAAGTGAACAAAATGACCTCACCTTCTAACTAGATTTTCTCCCATAAGGGTTTCCCAAGGAAATATTTGTGTCTAATGTGGACATGTGTGTGTATTTATTTTTGTTTTATATTTCTTGAATTTTAGGTTATTTCATTCATGTAAAGTATAAATTAGCTATTAAATAATATAAGATCTATAGGGAAATTAACCTAATATAGTATACATTTTATTAATTTTATGGAACCCCTATTAGTCACACATATGGAGCTAGACACATTAGCCGTTATTTCTCATTCATATGGAGTTAGCCACATTAGCCCCTATTACTCATGCATATGGAGCTAGCCACATGTGGGATTTCGAGAAGGCTCTAGAAGGTCCAAACCTATAACTCTAGATGACGGTTGAGTGGATAAAATATTACCCCTATTTGGATGTTGATATTTGTTAAATATAGGGATGCTAGGAGCAGTATGGATTCCATTTTTGTATTGTATTTTATTCCATAGTTGAGTAAATAAACTAAGTGTGGGAAGTTAGAGAGAAAAATGGGGGGTTAAGAATCAAGATTCTATATAAAAGGGTTTAAGGTTTTGTAACCTCAATATAGGTCACACATATTAGGTAACTCCATAGGGAATACCTCTTGCTTTATATTTTCATATTCTTATTACATAGAAAGAAGACAAAATGACCTCACCTTCTAACTAGATTTTCTCACATAAGGGTTTCCGAGGGAAAAATTTGTGTCTACTGTGGACATGTTTGTGTGTTTTTTATCTTTTATTTTTATTTCTTGAGTTTTAGGTTATTCATTCATGTAAAGTAATAACTTAGCTATTAAATAATATGAGATCTACAGGGAAATTAAACTAATATAGTATACATTTTATTAATTTTGTTGTGATGGACTTTTCTATTGGAATATCCATAATAGTTTATAAATCAAATGACTTGGAACTTCTGTAGAGTTTACGCGATTTGGGGAGTATATTTGGGTTATTTTGACTCATTCACTCATGCATCATGGATATTATCATATAGTGAGCATAACCACCACATAGGTCAAATATTTTACCTTACCTCAAGGGATTGTAAAGAGATATGTATTTATATATAATTTTACAACAAAATATAGGAAAATACTATTATTATAATGAGAAGGGTGCTAGATATCTCATATAAATAGAGAAGCACTACTCATTTGTGAATCATTGATATTTGTGGAGAAATATCTCTACTTGTGTACTATTCTTTTCCTTTTTTGTTAGAAAGCTATGGATGGCTAATTAGAGTGACTTCTTAAGGATGCTATTTTGTGGATGACTTTACTATATTCATTTCAAGGGTGTTGATGGATTAAATATTTCTTAAGTAAGCAGTCTCACTTTATTTTGTGGCTTTATTTATCAATTAATATAAATGTGTTTGTACTTCTCTAGTGGTGGCGTTGGTGCATTCTCTGGCTTTCTTCTTGAAAAAAATATTATTTTCAAAATGCTTTGAAGGTTATTAGTCAAATACCTTCTCTTGAATCATATTTGATGTTATTAATAAGACACTAGGTGATTTTCTAAGGTTTTTACTGAACAACCTAAAATATTTCTCTAATTCAACTTACATCTCTTCAAGGGAATCCTTAATTGATATGATATACTAAAAAAACCATAATAAAAACAATCATATTTTATAAAGCCAAATTTATTTCTTTTACCCTAAATTTAAGATTTACTTTAACTAGTCATTAAAACCTGTATTAAATTTCATGCATATTTTTAGCCTAAAATTTTAAGATTTTCTTTCATATTTTTAATTCAAAATTCTATGGTTTTCTTATATGTTTAACCTAAAGCCATTTTAGTGCATAAAATATAACTTATTAATCTATATTGTTACATAATTAAAACTATGAATCTTGTTATAGTTGGTTATTATATATCTTGATTATTTATAAACACAACATTTACATATAACTAGTTATTAAATACATAATAAAGGAAAAAACATTATTATTTTTCATGTGGAAGTCTATGGTACAGAGCCCTATGTGATTTGATTTATATTTAAATTATAATTAAAGAAAACAAGTTAATATTTTTGTATACAGGTATGTAGAAATATCTGGTACAGAGCCATGTGGTGTATATAAGATTTTCTTTTAGTCAAGTTGAGTGACTCTCTAATTTTAGCCAACTCTTCATGCATGAGTAATTAGCTATTTTAACACAAACTTTTAAGACTAATTTAACAAAGTTATTAAGACACTCCATGATCAACTTATGTAAACATAGTAAATGTTTAGATTAACTTTGACTATGGAATTATAGTCTACAACTAATGATTTTGGGAACATAGTTTTTTGGCCTATGGTATTATGCCAGTTGCTTTTGGGTGGAAATAATCCTATAAATAGGGTCATTAGTCCTCATTGTAAGGTTCCAAGATTCGAGAGAAAGTGTTGACTCCTTTGTTAGTGTAAGGTGCAAAGGGTTGAGAAAGTGTGAGATGCACCATGGTTCACTGTAAGGGCCAAGGGTTGAGAAAGTTTGGGATTTTCAATAGGCTTAGCCAAGGTTTTGGCCAAGGACTAATGGGATTCCATTAGACTGAGTTTTTCCCTAGAGTTGGGGTTTTCATAGGGTATTTCTTGGCGCTATGAATGTTGCATGATTACTTCTATATTTTGTTTATGATTATGTTTATTTACCTTGTTTGTTGTGAATCTTGCATGATTACTTCTATATTGTGTTTATGATTATGTTTATTTACCTTGTTTTTTTATACATAACAGTGGTATCAAAAGAGGTGTAATAATTATTGCTATGTATAATTTTTCTACCATTGTTTGAAGTTCTATTTTAGAGATATGTGTGTGAAGAAGTTTAGTATAGATCTAGTGTGGATCT
Source organism: Pinus tabuliformis (assembly GCA_031772625.1). Taxonomy (NCBI): domain Eukaryota; kingdom Viridiplantae; phylum Streptophyta; class Pinopsida; order Pinales; family Pinaceae; genus Pinus; species Pinus tabuliformis. The sequence continues at coordinate 892,750,074 of CM062808.1, forward strand.
CTAGTTGAGAGTGAGGATTAGGGTTGTGTATTTCAAAGAGAGAATGGTGTAGAAAAAGGCACTTAGCAAAGTGATGGACCCGAAAGGTCAAGTCTGACAAATTGTTTAAGGGTGGAGTAGAGAGACTACTGGACTTGCAAGAGGCTGGCTTGAGGTGTCCATGGAACTGTATAGAGGAGGATTTGAGTGGTGCAAAGGTGGATCTGGAGCTGCGTATAAATAAAGGACTCAAGTTCCTTTCAATGATTTATTAGCGCTTAAATAAAGGATGATCGGGGAGATATATTTTGCGAAATCCCTTACAAAGAGTTTATGTTGAAGATATAGAACACATACGCGTCGATTCTAATGTTTTCAATTTTATAGATATTTATTTTAGAGGATTTTTGGATACATTTAATAGTTTAGTGATACTAAGAAATGATTCAAATTGTTGTCTTTTGCATCAAGTTACTAGTGATGACCTTGAACACAATCTAAAGGCCATGGTGCTTTATTTAATAGAGAATGGAAGCTCAAAACACTCATCTCACAAGTGTCAATGTGATATTTAAGTATTTGACTCTTAAAAAGATCGATTGCAAGCTTTGTTGGTGATGTGTTCACATGAAAGAGAAATTCTTCTGTTAAATATATCTATAATTTCTAGCTTTGATGAAGCAAAAATTGATATATAGAGCTATGACAACAGTATCATGTGCAATAGCAACTATATTCGATGTATTTTGGTGAAATATTTAAGGCTTAAAGGTAATGATGCTACCCTCTGTAAGGCTAAATGTGATGAGTTTGACAACTTGCTAGGAGTTCAAAATAGCCAGGCCTGTACCTCAATATGAAGTTTACAAAGAATGATTGGATCATGATTGTGGCAAAACTCAGAGAGGGAAGCACGTGGCATGAGTACTATTGAGGATTTGATGCTCATAGATTTAGATAATAATAATGGAAATGGTGAAAATGATGTGAAGATGCCCATTTTCGGCAAAGCGTATAAAGGCTAGCACTATGGTGTAGCTGGCTATTGTTTTTGAATTTTATGGTATATTTAGATTTATTTGTGGTTTTTTTTGAGGTTAATTGTGGCATGATGGAGCCACAAGGTTTGTTCCACAATAATATGATGAAATATGAGTGTGTATGAATTAAATAGATTGATGAACCATGTATGTGAAGAAAATTCCTAGAGAACTCACGGTTATGGTGGATTATAACCTATGTAATCCGATAGATGGGTTTTTTTTTTTATGTGGACAACAATGTTAGATGTGCACCACATAGATAAAATAAAGGCATGAGTGTAAGAAGCAATGGAACCAAGAAAAATATTAATTTTAATGGAGATGATGTAATTGGGCATACTATAGGCATGTGTACACTAAAGTCTAGATTGATATGGGGCATGTTGGATTCCCTTGAGTACCCATATCTTTAGGGAGGTTAGATCCATAAAATTTCCCTAGTCATGTTGAAGGGGGGAATTATTAGGATTAACCTTGACTCTGGAATAATAGTCTATAACTAGTGGTTTTATGCACATAGTTTTATGGCCTATGGAATAATGTTTGGTGTGTTTAGATGGAAAGAAGCCTATAAATAGGCTTATCATTCTCCATTATAAGGTGCCAAAGGTCGATCAAGTGTGGGATCCTGGACTAATATAAGGGACCAAGGGTTGAGCATGTATGGTCTCCTCGGTCTTGAGTTGTAAGGGCCAATGGTTGAGAAAGTTTGGATTCCCTTGTAGGCTTGGCCAAGAATTAATTGAATTCCATTAAGTTGATTTTTTCCTAGAGTTAAGGTTTTCCTGAAATATTTCTTTGTATTTCTAGTGTTGTGTGATTGCTTCTATATTATATTTATGACTATATTTATTTACATTTCCGTTTTACACATAAATGTAAAAAAGTGTAAAAAATAAACATTGATCATTATAAAAGTTGCCAGAGCAATAAACAAGAAAAATAATATAAAAAATACACGATATAATTATTAAGAAAGATATTTTATTAATTATTATATACCCAATACTACAATATATTAATTAAACACTCATATAGTTATTACATTTAATTAATTAAAACTTGTTATTTATTAATAATCTATCTAAAGGTAGACAAAGTCATAACTTTTTACAGTTGTTCAACATACCCGAGCTTGTCTCTATTCGAAATTAGCTAGATAATATTAAATGTTAAATACATAGCACGTATAAAAGAGATAAAACTTTTAACTTAGCATGCATTCATCTTTAAATTTTATCTAGCATGGTAAAGTGTAACACTCATTGGTGAAAAGTAAATATTTAGTTTATTTTTACTGTAAAGACTTGGTAAATCATGGGCTATGTAGAAAGCATGAGTGACAAACATTAATATGTAAAGTTTATTTCAATTTATATGAAAATTGTTATGGAAATTTTTGGAATTCATGGGAAAATACCTTAGATGAAAATTTTCATTTACTAGATAGTTAAGGAAAATTATTCCTCTCCCTAGAGATAAATATCTATGTGGAAAAGAAGTCAAGGAAGGAAGGAAGAAGAAATATGGAGGCATATTGGAGGAAAAATAGAGGAAATAGAAAAAATTTAGAATAGGACGTTTTTAAGGTGAGGCAGGAAGCTACCATAAGGGGTTTTCTAGAGATGGAATAAGAGCCAGTGGAAACCCTGAGACATACTGTAGAGTCTGTAAGTTCTTGGCTAGACTGGGTAGTCTTGATGCCAAAGAACAAAATTTATTAGGTCTCTGTCCATATGATGTTTTGGAAATGGAAAGGGCTCAAGGGAGAATTGTATGTGACTGCCAATCTCATTCATTGGGAGGAGAGGTATTTCTCATAGTTGAATTACCTAACTATCTATATTAAAACAAATAAGTGCATTTATTTAAGAAGAATTTTTGTGTGATTTATTTTAGAAAATTTATCAATGTACATATGGACCATAATGAATGATAGATTTATGGATTACTTTCTAATGTCTAGAGGAAGTAGAAAATTTCTATGATATTTTTTCCATCTCTATGAATAGAGACGCCCTTATGGATATGCATGATATCTATACGCAAACAAAATATCATGTTTAGGTATAGTAAAGTCTCCATAAATCATTTCTTTTCTAACTCCTAAATGCAAAAGAACGTTTGAGATATGTAGGATTATAATCTTGGAATAAAAGTCAATAAAAGTCAATAAGGAGGTTGCCCATATTTCAAGGTCTATTTAAAATAAATATAATGGTGACAAAACTGTAAAAGTCGCTAAACAAATGAATGTGCTTTGATATTTCGACCATGAGGGTGGTCACCTTGGATGAAAGTACTTCATTCGCGATTTTACATTTTAATTATTTATTTAATCAACTTGAGAAGGTTAGAGGAAATAGGTGGAGGTAGTCAATTCTTGTAGCAAACCAGAGTTCATTGGGGAATAGTCTAAACTCCTAAAGGTGCATGTGTAGGTGCTAGAGAGGGAGAAGAAAATGGGGTCAGTAGGCTCTAAAAAGGGATCTAGAATCCACATGTTCTCTCAAAACAGGTGTAATTATACCTGCACGATCAAATTATTTCCTTATAAGAAATGTTTCTAACAACAATAATGTGAAGGAAAACTAAGGGTAAATATGAAGCCCGAAATCTTTTGAAAATCATGCATAAACACCTAGGTACATGTAAGAAATCATAAAGGGAAAATTAGTGGTAAAGTTTGAAGGACCCAGGTCAGACATACGGTCACACTAGAACCCAACAACGTAATGGGTAGTCCCAGGTCTTGAGTAAAGTGTCTAATAATATAAAGTTTCTTTGGGTCGACGAGATTTGTAGAAGACGAATATGTCATCTTTATAAAAGAATGATTATTTACATATACAGGTACAAATAACAACATTGTATGAAGAAAATTAAAAGGAAAATTTGTACCAAAATCTATTCTTATAATTATAGTGATAAAAGCACCCGATTATCAACATTATACAAATAAACAAAACATCCTCTTTTTAAATATATAGATTATTAAATAAATGAGTTGTTGTTCAAGAGAATAACCAGACATAGGAGGGTTTTCATTACAACATAAACATACATTCCCGATGCATCAAACATTGGTAAAATACATAAAAATAAATAACCCTTCCATTACAATCTATTAGCTCGAGCGACAATGCACAACTTAACAATTTTATTCCTCTTCAGATATTAAAAAAACTAGAAGTATTAGTCTCGAAACTAAAGCAAAACCCTATGGACTATTACAAATAACATGCAACCCCAGGAGAAATCCGATGAAACTTTGGTACTTGTACACCTTTAGTGAATAATTGATTGTATAGGTTAAGAAGGATCACTTGTAGAGTCGAAGGAGTTGAACCACAAGTCACCGAAGAACCAAACTGCAAGAACGAGGCCAGGAGTGCTGCTGTAACCACGAGTTCCCTTTCCATGGAAGGTAAAACCATCACATGCAATAACAAAAGTAAAAAAATGAGACTCAGTTACTACGAAAAATTAAGGGATGGAGATTCCCTTCTTAAGTGAAGACCTCATGGTATTTCTCGCCTGGATATAAAAAAACTTCCAATAGTAATATTGAATCATGTCAAATATAAATATGTATTCAACTAAGGAATTGCAAGGAAGGTAAAGTAAAAATACGATTGAATAAGAATTTCACATTGAACTTACTAGTTGTCAGCCATCGTGGAACGAAGAATGACAATATAAGCTACATTGTTGGAACATGATCCCTTTCGTTTTGCGTAAAAAACCCTTAGAAGTAAGCATAAAGTTGAACAATCTTAAGGAACATATTTGAGAGAACATAACACTGTAGCTTATAAGATAGAGTGCCTATCATTATGAGTAGTGATTATTTTGCTGTGGTATAGATTAGGGTTTGAAGAGATGCCGCAGAGCTGCTCCGATGGAGTAAGGGCTTCTAATGAGCTGACAGACGACCATGGTTTAAAGGGTAGTTACCCCAAAATCACCTCGAAGCCTTCCAGTTGTTAGATTGTGCCAATAGAAAAAAATGGTGGATTTACAACCAAGTGCATGAAAATCACACTGCCATGTGCCACATAAATCTGTAGAACTCGTCCTTGCGACAGGTCAAAGTTTTTGCAATTAGAAGAACAACTTATCATTGACACAAAGTAAAGTATTCATGCACCTCAGTTGAGAATAAAAAGAAATATTGAGAGCACAAACCATAAATATAAATTTGATATGTATTAGGAATAGAGTTATAGAAAGGTTTCATATAGTTAATCGAATAATTAGTGTACAAGAAAATTCACTAAAAACAACCTAACACTCTTGACTTCTCTAGGGTGTATATATATAATTTAATTTTATTCTTAGTTGTGTTCATGAGTGTTACAAATGGTATCAAAGCTATATGTTCAACTCTGAGCCTTGAGGGATGATGCAGGTGCATTAGGCCGAGCACATAAAAATGATAAGTTATTAAAGTCGGACCAAGAGCCTAGTAATGTGATGGATTGATCACATGTCAAGGTTAGAACATTTAAAGTTTATTTGTGAAAAGTTTTTGATATTTAGTTAAGATTAGTTAGGAATATCTAGATAAAAGAAATGATTTTATAGCTAGTAGGTAATTAGGGTTAAGGGAAATTTGTTCACATCCATGAACTCATTTCTTGGACAATTATTTTTAGTTTTTGGAGAGGGAGGAGGAAGATTTTTTGGGAGTTGGAAGTTTTTGGTGTGAGATTGAAGTGAATTGAACAACATTTCTTAGACCAGTGGCTTTTTGTATCAAAAAATAGAATCTGTGTGAGACAATTATTTGCATATGTGTTTGTGAGGTTTGTGAACCATAATATTAATATCTAGAGATTGAAATTGATTTGGTCTTTAAATTGCTGTCCTGAATGAGGAATTCTTGCACTACATTTTTAGTTAATCTTATAATCTAGCACTTTTGCATCCATTGAGATTGTATTGGAAAGAGTCATTTTGCATTACATATTAGAGAATACAGAGCACTCTGTATCAAGCCAACAGAAGAAAGAAATTTCGTAAAGGAAAATCATCATCAAATTTGCAGGTCAATTGCTGATAGAGGAAGATGAAATTCAAAATTCTGGCATTTAGGTTTTGTGCAAAGTAGGGTATATTTGGTAACTCGCTAGCAATTTTCCAAAAAGATCCTTGGTTGGGGAGTTACAAAGGGATCTTTAAATTGTGTTTTTATAGACTGCATGGCTAGAAAAAAATGATTTGTTGTTCCTTCTGTAATAAAACTGTAGTTTGGTGTGAGAGAAATGATTTGCTATTCCTCCTGTAACAACACTGTAGTTTGCTGTGAGAGAAATGATTTTCTATTCCTCCTGTAACAACGTTGTAGCTTGCTATGAGAGTAATGATTTGTTTTTCCTCCTGTAACAACACTGTGTTTGTTGAGAGAGCAATGATTGTTGTTCCTCCTGTAACAACACTATAAGTTGCTGAGATAGAAGCCATCAATTTGTGGTGATCCAAAATGGATCCTAAAAACCCTCTAAGTATTCAATACATAAGAACTATCGCGGAAGATAAACCTTCCAGAATGGCAGAAAACATTATCAGGAGAGAAAAACATGAAGAAATGGTGAGAACAGAGCCTATCAGAGGCTAAAAAAACATTGCACAGGAGTCGTCAGATCTAGCTGATCAATAGTCCAGATCTGATCGACATATCGCAATTGGAGGTGGAAAGCGAAGGCTATCGGAGGCTACCATATGAAAGTTGCAACAACGATCAACGCGAGTCAAGGTGGACCATCGATTAAACATGCAGATCGACATCCTAGGTTAACTCGCAATATTGCATCGACAAAATACATGGGAGCGCTTACCAAAGGCCCAGGGACTATACGATATGCGATTGCGATATATCGCATCTCAATATTGCATCGGAGCGATACAAATGAGTGGGGCTGATACAAATGCGACTTGCGATAGCCAAACTTGACAGAGTTATGGATGAAATTTAATATAGTTTGAGTTCCAGGAAAAGGGCTTTTCTATGTATTTCACATTTTCATTAAATAAAGGAAATACAAAGGAAATGTGCCCGATGCGATAAAGTCAGACCCAGAAGGGTTTATAAATGCAGATATTTATTATTTGAAGTCTGTCATAAAGTCATTCATTGGGATTTTTAGTGGTTTAATGTATTTTCAAATACAAAGGAAACCACGGCACATGGGCACTTGCAACTTATGATAGCAATCAAAGGCGGACCCAATAGGAGTCTAGGGTGGATTCAATGATTTTTGAAGTCTGATAGAAAGATTTTTTGTGAGTTTTTCAGATTTTTTAGTGTATTTATCTGTGTAAATAGAGAACAACTATTTTGTGGATCTCGAATGCGCCGATGGTCCCTTCCATTGCAGAACTAGTGGCCACCTTCCCTGAAGGTATTTAACAAATCATTGTTTAACGCTCAAAGGGGATTTGAGTGGACAGAGGCCGAGAGCTAGAGAGCCCGAAAGGGAAACAAACAGACCAGCACTGATTGGCTTAAAAGCCACAGAATGACAGATACATGGGCAGGTAGTGCTAAGATAGAGAGAAAACAAAGATAAAGAGCGAGAGGGAGAGTCGGTGTACTCAGAGAGACTTCAGGGATTCAAGTTGACCCTATTGTTTTATTCCTGTTGTGTTGAGACTGAATTGAGCTTGCATTTGTAAAAACTCTGCTCTTAAAGACATAATAGAGAGGTCACCACTGAAGGCTGGACCAGGAGACGTAGCCTAAGAGTTTTGGGTGAAATCCTTGATTATTTTACTGTGTTATGTGTGTGTGTGTGTGTCTATTATGTTTCTCTAACTACTCATTTTCTATATTATTCACAATCTTATCGATCCGTTGCACTAAATGATATAGGAAAATCCTGCACATAAGTCTATAATACCTTAATAATAATCTAAGATCTTCATTTTCATATCAAGTGGTATCAGAGCTTTTGGTTTTTGGTTTTGTTAAGGTTATACAAGCTTGTACTAGATTTTTGAATGCTAACTAGGTCAAAGCTCAAACTAGGAGAAGAAGAACTTGTTGAGGCTAATCCAGAGATTGAGAGAGTCAATTCTCAGAGGAGAATGGTAGAAGAAACTCCACGGGAATCAAAATCCCAATTCATGGAAAGTTTTATGGCCATCCGAGCCATGGTGGAAGAGATGTATTGGGAGTTTAAGAAAGGTCGAGGTGAAAGCACTTCTGCACCTCAACCGGATAAAGGAGCAGAAAAACCCCTTCTAATTTCCCATCCAGAAGGAAAAGGAAAAGAAGAGAGGCCTTCTCCACCATCTACTCCATCATCACCTTGATCATCCTCATCATCTTCTTCACATAAATCTAGCCTTGATAAGAAAAAGAAGAAAACTTCTTTAATTAAATTAGATGCAAATTTTGATTTGCCAATTTATGATGGAGAATTAATTGTAGAAAAGTTAGATAACTAGATTAGATAGATTGATGTATATTGTAGGGTCTAGAACATTGATTCAGGAAGGAGAAAGATTCAGCTGGCTGGCCTTCGCCTTGGACGAACTGCACTAGTGTGGTGGGAATGCAATACACAAGTTGATATGAAGAAACATGGTAAAATTATTTCTACCTGGAATGAATTTGTTTCTGCCATCAAAAAACAATTATATCCTCTAGCTTATATGCAGTAAGCAATGATGAATTGGCAAACTCTTCACCAATTAATGGGCCAAAGTGTACAAAATTATACCCAAGAATTTAGAAAAAGAGCTTTAACTCTAGGCATTTCTCTAGACTCACCTGAAACTTTGTTGAAGCATATAGGTGGTCTGCATAGCTATTTGAAGTACACCATTCTCATGTTTAATCCCACTAGCCTAGATGATGTATTAGTTCAGGCTACACATCTAGAGGCTAGAGGCAAGAATGTGAATCCAGAGATTGGGGGATCATCAAAACCCTCTGTAAGAAAGAAAAAGGAAAAGAAGAACCTAAAATGGAACGAGAGGAAGACAAACACTGTAAAAAAAGACAAACCTTCATGCACTCACTACAAGAAGGATGGGCATGATAATGCACACTACTGGTCTTTGCATCCGGAGCTGAAACCTAAGAAGTTCGGTGGTAAGAAGAAGAAGATTGTTGTTGTTATTCAGAAAGACTTGGGGTTAGACTCAGGTGATGAAACAACAGCCACAGCCACAGGTATAAAAGGTAAAAATTCTGAAGCATCTATAAGTAATTCTGCACAATCTATTGATAATGAAGATAATGAGAGGAAAAGACATGAGCTTTTTCATATTAGATTTATTTCCAAGCACCAAAATATTGATACTTTATTTGATAGTGGATCACAAGTAAACTTGATCTCTGAAACAATTGTAAAGAAGTTGGGCTTACTAACCACACCTCACAAGAAGCCATATCCATTAGGTTGGGTATGTGATAAAGCAAAGCTAAAATAGACTAGACAATGTAAACTTAGGTTTGCTATTGGGTCAACATTTGTAGATGAGGTCGAGTTAGATATAGTTCCCTTGGATATATGTGGTATTGTTTTAGGAAGTCCTTGTATGATAGAAAAGCCATTTTCTATGGAGCTGAAAATAAGTATCAACTCACTAAATATGGAATAGAATATATTGTAAGAGCTCATAAACTCAAAAATAACTATTCTCTCATAAACTCAGGGCAGATGAAAAGAATTGTAAATTCATGCAAGCAATTTTTACTAATGGTTGTAAAGGAAAAGAACCCTAATAAAACCAATGTATTTGAAGGTTGTGATGCTAAATAGAAAGTTGATTTAGTTAAAGTTGTTTTAGAATATGATATCCTATCCCAAGAACCTAAAGGTCTACCACCTAAAAGGGAAATAGTACATGATATTCATTTCCAGCAAGATGCTCCATTACCTAACACCAGATTGTATAGGTTATCCACTTTAGTGAATGCAGAGATTAAGAATCAGGTACAGGAGCTGCTCAATAAAGGGTTCATAAGACCAATCACATCACCATGTGGATCTCCAATCGTACTGGTGAGAAATAAAGATGGATCATCGAGGATGTGCATTGATTATAGAGAACTGAATAAAATAATGATCAAGAATCGTTATCCTCTTCCTCGCATTGATGATCTATTAAATCAGTTGAAAGAGGCAGTTTACTTTTCCAAGTTAGACTTGCGTAGTGGCTATCATTAGGTCAAAGTTGCATAACAAGATGAATGGAATACTACTTTCAAGACAAAACAAGGGCTGTATGAATGGCCAGTTATTCCTTTTGGCTTAACTAATGCTCTTGCCACTTTCATGAGAGTTATAAAATATGTACTCAGACCTTTTATTGATGATTTTGTAATTTTATATTTAAATGACATTCTTGTTTTTAGTAAAACATGGGAAGAACATTTAAAGCATGTAAAGCAGACTTTAGATGGTTTGAAAAGAGAAAATCGCTATGTGAAGTTATCAAAATGTGAATTTGGCAAAACATATTTAAATTATTTGGTCACATTGTAGGGGGTGGTGAATTGAAGATAGATCCCTCTAAGGTTGAAGTCATTGTGAATTGGCCTAAACCCAAATCTACTATAGAAGTTAGGAGTTTCCTAGGAGCAACACAATATTGGAGAAAGTTTATTGCTAACTTTTCCTTGATTGCATCTCCCTTACATGCTTTAACAAGGTTGAACAAGGTGTTTCAGTGAGGAGGCAAACAACAAAAAGTATTCGACACCTTAAAATAAAAAAATATTACAACACCAGTACTAGCACTGCCAGATCTTCAACGTCCATTTGAGATTAAAAGAGATGCCAATGACTATGCCATGAGAGTAGTGTTGATGCAACATGGTAAACCCATATGCTATCATTCCGAGACATTTAATTTTGTAGTAGTTAATTATCCCACATATGATAAAGAATTGTATGCATTAGTACAAAGTGTGAAAAAGTGGAAACATTACCTAATGGGCAAAGAAACAATCATCCATACAGATCATCAACCACTTCAATATTTGCACTCACAAACTAAATTGCAGCAATCAAGACACTATAGGTGGATGGGTTTTCTACAACAATTTCATCTTGTCATTAGATATAAGAAGGGAATACACAATAAGGTTGCAATTATGTTGTCCAGACCAATCATAAATGCATCTACTATACTTAAGCATAACTCAGTAATGCATGAAAGCTACATTGAACAATATGCTCAAGACATAGATTTTAAAGATGTATATGCAACTTTAAGTCATGGTAAACAAGTAGAAGAATTGGATTAGTATGTTAAGGACCAACTCTTGTATCATTTGGGAAAGTTATGCATTCCACAAACTGAAATAGTTAACATAATCTGAGAAGCACATACTTCTCTTATATCAGGTCATTTTGGTGTAAGTAAAACAGTTGCACAGCTGCAAAGATTCTGTTATGGCCAAGAATGCATGAAACAATTTCTAAATATATAAAAGGGTGTACCATGTGTGCTAAAAGCAAGCCCAACAATATAAAAATAGGCTTGTACACTCGACTTCTAGTTCCTTCTCATCCTTGGGAAAGTGTTTCCATGGAATTTGTTGGAGGATTGACAAAATCTAGAAATGTTCATGATTATTTATATGTTATTGTGGATAGGTTCAGCAAAATGTGTATTTTCATACCTTGTAACAAGCATATTATAGTTGAAAAAATAGTGAAGTATGTTATTTCAGCATGTATGGGTTCATTTTGGGTTACCCACTTTCATTGTATCTAATCAAGATTCCTAATTTGTTGGGAAGTTTTGTTCAAGTCTGTGGGAATCGATGGACCCCAGATTGAAGAAGAGCACAACATTTCATCCACAAACAGATCGCCAAATAGAGGTGGTCAACAAGACCATGATCCAATTTCTCAGTGGCTATTTCAACAAGCATCCCAAGCTTTGGGATGAACATTTATATTATGTGCAACATGCTTACAATCGTGCCAAGCACTCTTCTACTCAGAGATCTCCTTTTGAGACTTGCTTTGGGTTTACACCAAAGTCTCCCTTGGATTTTGTCTTTGGAAAAGACATAAGTTGATGGACACAGTGATGTGGAAAAAGCAACCAAGTTCATGAACAAATCCAAGAAATTCACCAGGCAATGTAGGAACAACTAGAAAGAAGCCAGGCCAAGTACAAGGCAAGGCATGTTAAGAATTGAATTGAGCATAGCTTCCATGTTGGTGATCAAGTCTGGTTGTACATCAGCAAAGAAAAAATGCAAGGTGAAGGTAAGAAGCTGAAGCTAATAAGGTATGGGCCTTTCAAGATACTTGAAAAAATTGGAGAAAACACTTTTCGCCTTGATTTGCAAGCTTATATGCATATCTATTCAGTCGTTAAAGAGAACTTGAGGATGTATGAAACTTCATTGATTGAAGATCCCAAAGAGAAAATTTAGTTGCCTTATATTGATGATCCGTTGCCTGAATATCTCAAAGAGTTGCAGGAAGACATAGTTTTGGACAGGAAGGTGAGAACTACGTAGAGAGGGTGTTATGAAACCAGCTCAAGAAAAGATAGGAAAGATAAATCCACGCCTTAGAATTCAGCCTCTTCGAGGGGGCAACCTCCTTTACATTACATAAATGAAAAATTCTTGGATGATACAAATGACAAAACCTCCTTTCTATATATAGGAGTCTAAGGAGTCACAATATAATCCAGCCGACCTAACAATAATAATATAAAGCCACAAAAATAACAATAGAGGGATTCTATGGGGCACAGAAATAACAATATGGGGGTAATAGGGGCACAACAATATAAATAAGGGGTATAACTACAATAGTAATGGGGTAATCACTAGTATTATAGGGACCCAACATGCCCCTCTCCTTCAAAAAAGTGTTGTCCTCAACGCTTGAGTAGTTCTGGATACTTCTGCATAAAATTCTCATCCTCCCATGTGGAATCTTCAGCGGATAAGTTCTTCCACTTGATAAGATACTCTGAAATTGATCGATTTCGTAGCTGTCGAGTTCTTGTTTCTGTGACTGCTTCCGGTTCCAATATAATTTTTCCTTCCTCGTCAAGTTCTGGCAATATTGTTTGAACTGGGAGCTTGTCACCTATAACCTTCTTTAAACATGAAACATGGAAAACTGGGTGCAATCGAGAAGCTGCAGGAAGCTCCAATTTGTATGCCATAGTACCAATCTTTTGCAACACCTTGTACGGACCATAATACTTTGGTGATAATTTATTATCCTTCTTAGCTTGCTTTAGGGACATTTGCTTATATGGTTGTAGCCGTAGGAATACCCAATCACCTACATCAAAACTTCTTTCACTGCGATGTTGATCTGCCTGTTGTTTCATTCTATTTTGTGCCAACACGAGGTTATCCTTTAAGAGTTGGAGGACTTGTTGTTGATGTTCGATGTGATGTTCCACTGCCTGAACCTTAGAATTTTCTCTTAAATATGATGTGATGGATGGTGGTTGATACCCATAAAGTGCCATAAATGGGGTCATTTTTGTTGCTGTATGGAAGGAAGTGTTATACCACCATTCAGCCAGAGGCAACCATTTGACCCATTGTGTCTGTTTATCAGATACAAAGCAACGAAGATATCCTTCCAAACATTTGTTTACTATCTCAGTTTGCCCATCAGATTGAGGATGATAAGATGAGCTATGAGCTAACTGAGTACCAAGACAAGAAAATAATTCTGTCCAAAAATTTCCAGTGAAAATGGGATCTCTGTCACTTACAATAATCTTTGGGTTTCCATGTAGCTTTTGAACTGTTTCCATAAATGCAGTAGAAACTGTACTGGCTTTAAATGGATGTGATAATGCACAAAAGTGTGCATACTTGGTAAGTCTGTCAACTACCACCATGATGACACTCTTTCCCTCAGACTTGGGTAAACCTGTGATAAAATCCATTGAAACCTCCTCCCAACGTTGGCTTGGAATGGATAAAGGTTGTAATAGACCTGGTGTCTTAATTGTTTCAACTTTATTTTGTTGGCAAACCAAACATTCCGCCACAAACTTTTGAATATCTGATTTAAGGCCATCCCAAAAAAATTCCTTCTTAACCCTGTGGTAAGTTTTTAAAAATCCTGAGTGCCCTCCTAAGGGAGAAGTGTGCAATTCCATAAGAATCTTTTGTTTTAGCTGGGAATTCTTACAGAGGTATAAGCGATCTTTGTACCATAACGAATCATTTTGCCAGCTAAATGTATCAGAAGTACTGGAATCTTGTTGTAGCTTTCGAATAAGTGCCCACACTTCTTCGTCATTCTTCCATTCCTCCTTGCTTCGTTTATCCAATCTGGTTGGATAATAGAAATGGCACACAACAATGCTTCCACATCCTCATCCTTTCTTGAGAGTGCATCTGCCACCACATTTTGCTTCCCTTTTTTGTAGATGATTTCAAAGTCATAACCCAACATCTTTGTGACCCACTTTTGTTGCTCTTCAGAGGATAATCTTTGTTCTAAAAAGTATTTAAGGCTATCATGATCCGTTTTTACCTTGAAGTGTCTTCCCATTAGGTAGGGTCGCCATTTCTTAAGTGCATGGAGTATTGCCAACATTTCCTTCTCATAAATAGCTTTGCTTAAAAACTTTCCCTTGATTGGACGACTTTCAAAAGCAATGGGTCTTTCATCTTGCATTAGAACAACACCAATTCCATTTCCTGAAGCATCACATTCCACAATAAAGGTTTTTGTGAAGTCCGGTGTAGCTAAGACCGGTGCTTGGCACATTGCCTCTTTAAGATGTTCAAAGGCCTTTGTTGCTTCCGGAGTCCATGAAAATGAATCTTTCTTCAATAATGTTGTTAGAGGTGCTGCTATTCTCCCATAATTCTTAACAAACTTGCGATAATACCCTGTCAACCCAAGAAATCCTCGCAGATGCTTTATGGATGTGGGGATTTTCCATTCCTTAATGGCTTTAATTTTGCTAGGGTCTACCTTAACTCCTTCATGAGATACAATATGACCCAAATATTCCACCTCCTGGACTCCAAAGAAACATTTGGATCTTTTTGCATATAATTGTTTCTCCTCCAATAGTTGTAGCACCTGTCAACATGTTCAACATGATCCTTCCAAGACTTGCTGTAGATTAGTATATCATCAAAAAATACTAACACAAATTTTCTAAGGAATGGTTTGAAAATTGAATTCATCAAACCTTGAAATGTTGAAGGTGCATTGGTAAGGCCAAAAGGCATGACCAAAAATTCATAATGACCCTCATGAGTTCTAAATGCCGTTTTCGGAATGTCTTCAATCTTCATTCTGATTTGATGATATCCCGAACGAAGATCCAACTTGGTGAAGTAAATTGATCCATGCAATTCATCCAGTAATTCATCAATGACAGGAATGGGGAACTTATCTTTAATAGTGAGCTTGTTGAGCTCCCTATAATCTGGACACATGCGCCATGATCCATCCTTCTTGTGCACCAATACTACTGGAGCTGAGAAAGAACTTTGACTCGGTTGAATTATACCAGCCTCTAGCATTTCTGCAACCATACGTTCAATTTCACTTTTTTGGACATATGGATATCTGTACGGCCTGATGTTTGGAGGAACACTTCCTGGAATCAGATGAATAGCATGATCATGATCACGCATAGGTGGGAGACCTTTGGGAGTCTCAAATACCTTGGAATGATTGTCCAGGACTTTTTGGAGATCTGGAGAAATAGATGATTCCAATGTGGAAACATCTAGCGAACATAATTGTGCAATTACACCTCTTTGCTCCTTTTTTAGAAGCTTTGTCATGCCATTAGAGCTGATTATCTTTCCTGGTTTCCCTGCAATACCCCTTAATTCAACTTCCTTTCCTTCCACAGAAAATTTCATGAAAAGTTCTTGAAAATTAAAAGCTATTGTACCCAAGGATTGTAGCCATTGGACTCCTAGTACAACATCAGCACCTCCCATTGGAATGGAAAGCATTGGGCTAGTCAATACATATTCTCCCATGGATAGCTTGATATTATGGCACTTTCCAGAACAATTTATTGTTCCTCCATTTGCAATCATCACTTGACACTCTGGTGCTGGATATAGGAAGCAATTCAATTCTTTTGCTACCCTACAATGAATAAAATTGTGGGTGCTTCCTGAATCAATCAACACTATTACCTTTTTCTTCTTGATTTGTCCTTCTATCTTGATGGTTTGAGGAGTGGTAATTCCCGCCAATGCATTACAAGATATGGTCGGATTTATTTGTTCTTCATCTAGGCTTTGTTCCTGGAATATATCCTCTTCTTTTGACCTTTCTTGCTCCTTTTCTTCTTCCTCTTCACAATCTATGTAGAATAATTTCTTCTCAGCACACTTATGACCTTTTGTGTATTTGCTATCACAATTGTAACAAAGCCCTTTTGCTCTTTTTTCTTCCAATTGTTGTGGTGTCAACCTTGTAGGTTGTGGAAGACTATGGGCAACAACACTTCCGTCTTTATAGTTGTGAATGGTATGCTTCCTAGTTGCCATAATTTTGCTTTCCATTTTTCTTGCTAACCTGAATGCCTTCTCTAATGAATCAGGTTCCCAAAGGCGCACATCATGTTGGATATTATCCTTTAAAGACCCTATGAACACATCAATCCTATGCTCCTCTGGAATATCTTTTACCCTTATGTTCAATTTTTGGAACTCCTCAATGTGCTCCATTATTGAACCCTTTTGTTTGAGACTTATCAATTGGCTAAAAAAAGTGTTGCTTTTTGTATCCTCATAATGTGCTATCAATTCTTCCGTAAAAATTGCCCAAGTGATAAATTGTTTACGAGAACAAAGCCATTGATACCATACAAACTGAT
This sequence comes from Pinus tabuliformis, assembly GCA_031772625.1. Taxonomy (NCBI): domain Eukaryota; kingdom Viridiplantae; phylum Streptophyta; class Pinopsida; order Pinales; family Pinaceae; genus Pinus; species Pinus tabuliformis. Next base: position 892,766,921 of record CM062808.1, read on the forward strand.
TTGGTTCCAAATATAAAGTTGCCATACGTACCTTTTGTGTGTTTTGCACATTATTGAGATCGAAGAATTGCTCCATCTGTAATATCCATGTGGCGGGATCCTTGCCATCAAACTTCCTCATATCGATTTTTGGAACATGGTGAGTCTTCGATCCAACATTAGCGTCTATGGAATCATGATTAACATTTCTTTTGTTCTCATCATGAGTTTCCTTTACTACCTTTTCACCATTAGTGACACTTTCTTGTAGCAACTTCTTCAATTCTTCCATATCTGTCTTCAAATCTATCTTCAAATCTGCCATGTCTCTCTTCAAATCTGTCTTCGAATCATCCATCTTAGCTTCCATGCCCTTTATCTTAGATTCCACGCCACTTATCTTAGCTTCTGTTAGCTTTTGTGAGCGTGACATTTGTTGCACTTGTTCTTGTAATTTTGATATATCATGTAGCATTTCTTCTTCTTCTTCATGAGTCATGCTAGAGCTTTCAGGTTCCTTACTAGGTGTTTGCATTTTCTTTCCTCGGGGCATCAGTTACCGATAATAATGCTTTACTATGCCCTTTGAATTCCGTTAAACAAAGCTTACACAAAAATTAAAAAAAAAACTACACACCTTTTTTCACTTTATAGAAGCCTGATATTGAATCTGATGTATCTATGTAATTTAGAATCATCCAGTTCTAAAATTTTTACCTGTAGTAGCCTTCTATGTCCTCTTTCCAATGCCACAAGTCTGAGCCAAATTGGATTCTCCAAGGAAGAGTTATGTGAAATCTCCCACAGTGACTTGCTTTTAGACTGGTTCAGTAGAGCGAACTTGTACGATGTGCCACGAGTCACTGTTTCAACCTTTGAATCTAAAACACACATACAAGAAACTACAATCCGTCCTCTTTCTGTACCTTTTTACGAAATTTCAATCCGATCCTCAGAGAGAGAGTTATGACGATTTTCCCCAGGTCACCTGTTTTGAATGTAATTCAGGAGTCTGCAAAAAGGCCAACTTCCTCAGATCATATCTCCGAAAATATCACGCGAAAAGCTCTGAAATTCGGATCCAAGGTTCAGCGCCAATTCTTCTCAAATGGGTTTTTTTTGCCACGATGACCTGTTTGGAGCAGCGAAAATGCCACGATGACCTGTTTGGAGCAGCGAAACCCTAGAATCCAAAGCTCCGATACCAAATGCTATGAAACCAGCTCAAGAAAAGATAGAAAAGATAAATCCACGCCTTAGAATTCAGCCTCTTCGAGGGTGCAACCTCCTTTACATTACGTAAATGAAAAATTCTTGGATGATACAAATGAAAAAACCTCCTTTTTATATATAGGAGTCTAAGGAGTCACAATATAATCCAGCCGACCTAACAATAATAATATAAAGCCACAAAAATAACAATAGAGGGATTCTAAGGGGCACAGAAATAACAATATGGGGGTAATAGGGGCACAACAATATAAATAAGGGGTATAACTACAATAGTAATGGGGTAATCACTTGCTTTGGTTTTACACCAAAGTCTCCCTTGGATTTTGTCTTTGGAAAAGACATAAGTTGATGGACACAGTGATGTGGAAAAAGCAACCAAGTTCATTGAACAAATCCAAGAAATTCACCAGGAAATGTAGGAACAACTAGAAATAAGCCAGGCCAAGTACAAGGCAAGGCATGTTAAGAATCGAATTGAGCATAGCTTCCAAGTTGGTGATCAAGTCTGGTTGTACATCAGCAAAGAGAAAATGCAAGGTGAAGGTAAGAAGCTGACGCTAATAAGATATGGGCCTTTCAAGGTACTTGAAAAAATTGGAGAAAACAATTTTCACCTTGATTTGCGAGCTTATATGCATATCTATTCAGTCGTTAAAGAGAACTTGAGGCTGTATGAACCTTCATTGATTGAAGATCCCAAAGAGAAAAGTTAGTTGCCTTCTATTGATGATCCGTTGCCTGAATATCTCAAAGAGTTGCAGGAAGACATAGTTTTGGACAGGAAGGTGAGAACTACGTAGAGAGGGTATCTTGAGTACCTCAAAATCAGACTCAAAGGTTAAAAACCAAGCAGTGCACGATGGATAGAAATTGGACAAGTGAGGAACTTGTATCCTCACTTGATCGATGCTTAAAAAAAAACCAACTTTTGGTGGTCCAAAAGCTTTTCGGTGGGAAGGCGTGATCCAAAATGGATCCTAAAAACCCTCTAAGTCTTCAATACTTAAGGACTGTCGTAGAAGATAAACCTTCAAGAATGGCGGAAAACACTATTGGGAGAGAAAAACATGAAGAAATGGTGAGAACAGAGCCTATCAGAGGCTAAAACAACATTGCACAGGAGCCGTCGGATTTGGTCGATCAAAAGTCTAGATCCAATCGGCATATCACAATCGGAGGTGGCAAGCGGAGGCTATCAGAGTTTACTATATGAAAGTTGTGGTAGCGATCAACACGAGCCAACGAGGACCATCAATCAAGCGCGCAGATCGACGGCCCAGGTTAACTCACAATATCGCATCGGCAAAATACAAGGGAGTGCTTACCAAAGGCCTGAGGATTATGTGATATACGATTGTGATATATCACATTGGAGTGATACAAAGGAGTGGGGCTGATACAAATGTGACTTGCGATAGCCGGACCCGACGGGGTTATGGATGAAATTTAATATATTTTGAGTTCTAGAAAAAGGGTTTTTCTATTATTTCACATTTTTCGTTAAATAAACGAAATACAAAGGAAATGCGCCCGATGCGATAAAGCTGGACCTAAAAGGTTCTATAAATGTAGCTTTATATTATTTGAAGTCTACCATAAAAGTCATTCGTCAGGATTTTTAGTGTTTTAATGTATTTGAAAATACAAAGGAAACCACGGTACATGGTCACTTGCGACTTGCGATAGCGATCAAAGGTGGACCCGATAGGAGTCTATGGCAGATTCAATGATTTTTGAAGTCCGATAGAAAGCGTTTTTGCAGGTTTTTTAGAGTTTTTAGTGTATTTCTTTGCGTAAATAGAGAACGACTATTTTGGGGATTTTGAATGTGCCGATGGTCCCTTCCATTGTAAAACAAGTGGCCACCTTCCCTAAAGACATTTAACAAATGATTGTTTACCACTCAGAGGGGATTTGAGTAGACAGAGGCTGGGAGCCAGAGAGCCCAAAAGGGAAAATGAACAGACCAGTGTCGATTGGCTTAAAATCCACAGAATGACAGAGACAGGGGCAGACAATGCTAAGATAAAACAAAGACAGAGAGCGAGAGGGAGAGTCTGTGTACTTAGAGAGACTTGAGGGATTCAAGTTGACCCTGTTGTTTTGTTCCTGTTGTGTTGAGACTCAATTGAGCTCACATTTGTAAAAACTTTGCTCTTAAAGACATAATAGAGAGGTCACCACTGAAGGCTGGACCAGGAGACGTAGCCCAGGAGTTTTGGGTGAACTCCTTGATTATTTTGCTGTGTTATGTGTGTGTGTCTATTATGTTTCTCTAACTGCTCATTGTCTATATTATTCACAATCTTATCGATCCGTTGCACTAAATGATATAGGAAAATCCTGCACATGAGTCTGTAATACCTTAATAATAATCTAAGATCTTCATTTTCAGATCATGTGGTATAAGAGCCTTAACGATGTTGGTCTCTATAATATAGAGAGATGAATAGGTGAGCTGGAACGGCGCGAGGTCATGTAGGCAAACCTGCGGGTAATGCAGAACTATGGGAAGAGATAAGGAGATTGCAAATTGGATTAGAAGCCATGGAAGTAGGGAGACAACAGGATCCTGAAGGTGGAGATGTTAGTGAGGCCGAAGAGGAACTTGAAGAAGAAGGAGAAACACCTATTGAAGAAGCTGCTGAGATTAAGTTATTGAGAACAGTATTGGGTTCAAGTTCAAGGCCAAAGCCTACAAGATCTATTTATGATGGCAATTTCAAAGATGGGAATATACTAGATTGGATCAATGAGATAGAAAAATATTTTGAGTACGAGGAAATTGATGAGGATAAGAGAGTCAAGTTTGTTGTGACAAGGTTGAAAGGCCATGCTGCACTATGGTGGGACAATGTACAGGCTGAAAGAAGGAAGGACAAACCATTGATCAAGAACTGGAATAGAATGGTGGCAAAGATGAAGAGTAAGTTCTTGCAAAAGGATTACCAGCTAACTCTTTACAAACATATGAAAAATATTAAACAAAAGATAATGACAGTAAGAGAATACATCGAAGAATTTTACAAGGTGAATTTGAGGACATGCTATGTAGAAGATACCTCAGAAAAGACACCAAGGTATATCAATGGTTTGAGTCTAGATATTCAAGATGAAATCAACATACTTTCTCCAAGGACAATAGAGGAAGCATACCAGTGCGCTTTGAAGGAAGAAGAAAATATAGCTAGGAAACAAAGCTCTGGCAGAGGACGTGGTTTTTCCAAAGGGAAAAGATAGACAAATGGAAGAGGAAAGTTTCCTATGCAAAAGAATGGTGAAGGAAACTCAAATAAACAAGGGTAGTTAAATAAAGAAGTTGGAAATAGAGGAGGAAGACCTTACCAGAGAGGTAGAAGTAGAGGTAGAGGAAGAGGCAGAGAGATTATCTACCAGTGTTACAGATGTAACAAATTGGGTCAACGATCTTTTGAATGTCCTGAGAATGAAAATTAGGGACAACAAGGTGCATACATAGCCCAAACTGAAATAGCAGAGGCACAAGTACCTGAGTTAGAGAATGTGCCAGATACTGGAGAGGTGTTAATGATGCACAAGGTCATTTTAAAACCAAGAAAGGAGACCATTGAACCAGTCCAAAGGAAATCCTTATTCAAGACAATGTGTAAGGAAAAAGGAAAATGTTGCAAATTGGTGATTGACAGCAGAAGTACAGACAATCTAGTTTCCCAAGAAATGGTGGAAAAATTGGGATTGAAAAATATTAAGCACCCCACACCTTATAAGGTATCATGGTTACAAAAAGGACACCAATTGTTGGTGTAGGAAAAAAGTGAAGTTGAGTTTCAGATAGGAAAGTATAAAGACAAGGTGCTCTGTGATGTAATGCCAATGGATGCTTGTCACATTCTTTTGGGTCGCCGATGGTAGTTAATAGGAAGGTTACACATGATGGAGAGAGAAATTGTTATAAGTTTGAAAAGGATGACATCAAACACACTCTTGTATGATTGAAAGAGGAAGGTACAACTGAAACAAGCAGCCCAAAAGCACCACTACTTAGTGGAAAGGAATTTGTACAATAGATGGAAGAAGAAGAGGTAAGCTATGCAATGATTTGCAAGCCAAAGGTAGTATTTATGCACACTAAAATTGTAGATTTACCTATTGAAGTTCAGGAGTTGTTGCATGAGTTTCATGATATTGTAGTTGATGAATTTCCAAGTGAGTTGCCACCCAAAAGAAGCATCAATCATCACATAGACTTGATACTGGGAGCAAGTCTTCTGAACAAGGCTACATATCAGATGATACCCAAAGAGAATGAGGAAGTGAGGAAGCAAGTCCAAGAATTGTTGGAGAAAGGATTACTAAGAGAAAGTTTGAGTCTGTGTGCTATACCTACATTATTAAGTCCAAAGAAGGGCAGAGAATGGTGAATGTGCATTGACGCTAGAGAAATCAACAAGATCACCATTCGTTACAGGTTTCCATTGCCACAGATGGATGATATGATGGATTACTTGGGTGGAGAAATTTACTTCTCAAAGATTGACTTGAAAAGTGGTTATCATCAAATCTGGATCAAAGAAGGAGATGAGTGGAAGACAACTTTCAAGACCAATGAAGGCTTGTGCGAGTGGATGGTCATGCCATTTGGCTTGTCAAATGCACCCAATACCTTTATGCGGTTGATGAATGAAGTCTTGAAGGAGTTCATTGGTAAGTTTGTCATTGTTTACTTAGATGACATTTTAATTTTCAGTCAAACTAAAGAAGATCACTTAAGACATTTGAAGTATGTTTTAGAGAGGTTGCAACAAGAAAAGATATTGATTAACATGAAGAAGTGTTCTTTTTATGAAGAGTTAGCTTGTATACTTTGGTTTTGTAATTTCTAAGGATGACTTGAAAATGGATCCGGAAAAGATAGAGGAAATTGTAAATTGGCCCTCACCTAAGGATATTTTTGAGATGAGAAGTTTTCATGGCTTAGCCAACTTCTACAGAAAATTTATTAGGAATTTTAGGGGAATTTGTGCACCTATCATTGAAACCATCAAGAAGAATAGGAAGCCATTTTATTGGACAGCAACAACATTTTTTTTTTCAACTATTGAAGAAGAAGATCATTGAGAAGTTGGTTTTGAAGGTGCCAAACTTCAATCAACCCTTTCAAGTGAGATGTGATGCTAGTGGGACAACCATTCGAGCTGTACTGAGCCAAGAATATAAGCCCATTGCATATTTCAATGAGAATTTAAATGAGTCAAAACATAAATACGCTTCATACAACAAAGAATTTTATGCAGTGGTTCAAGCTTTCAAGCATTGGAGGCATTACTTGATGCCTAATGAGTTTTTTCTATACATGGATAATTCTTCCTTACAATACATTATGAAAAAACATAAATTAAATCATAAACATGTAAAGTGGGTGGAGTTCCTTCAAAATTTCACTTTTGTTTTGAAGCACATTAGTGGGAAGGGAAATAAGGTTGCCGATGCCTTGAGTAGGAGATGTTAATCATGTAGGAAAGTCAAATACAAATTTTAGGGTTTGATTATTTTAAGGACTTATATGACATTGATGCTGATTTTAAAGAATATTTTGTAGCATGTAAAAATCTAGTCAATAGGGACAAAAATCCATGGAAAGAGTTTATGTTGCAGGATGGACTATTGTTCAAGAATAATCAGCTATGTATTCCCAATTTCTTAATGAGGGAAAACTTGTTCCAAGAAAAGCATAATGGTGGGTTGGCTGGACACTTTGGTGTTGAGAAAACACTTGGGCAGCTGAGTCACTTCTATTTTTTGCCTAGGATGAAGGAAGATGTACAAAGGTACATGAGTAAGTGTAGGGTATATCAACATGTGAAAGGGAGAAGTCAGAATGCTGGACTATACATTCCATTACCCATTCCCAACAGACCTTGGGATTCAATAAGTATGGAATTTATTTTGGGTTTACTAAGAACTCAACAAGGTAATGATTCAATCCTTGTAGTTGTGGATAGATTTAATAAGATGGATCATTTCATTTTTTGTTTCAAAACTAGTGATGCCACCCATGTGGATAATTTATTTTTTTGGTGAGATTGTTCGATTGCATAGTTTTCCAAAAAGTATAATCTTTGAAAGGGACATAAGATTCACCAGACATTTTTGGAGGATCTTGTGGAAGAAACTTGGCACTAAGCTAAATTTTAGCTCAGCCTATCATTCACAGTCTGATGGGAAAACAAAGGTTGTAAACATGAGTTCAGGTAATTTGTTGAGGATTTTACTAAGTGACTGACCAAAGAAGTGGGATCATGTGCTAGCCTAGGCAGAGTTTGCATATAATGACTCACCAAATAGAAGCATAGAAAAGAGCCCATTTCAGATCTTGTACAACATGCAGTTGAGGGGAATTTGTGAGTTAAGAAACTTGGGAAAGCTTAAGCATAGAAGTGTCAATGGAGAGGATTTTGCAACAACCATGAGTGATATGCATTGGCAAGTAAAACAAAGATTACAAGATATAAGAAGAAACTACAAGCAATGAGAAAATGTACACAGGAAAGAGGTAAACTTTGAAGTGGGAGATGTGGTCCTAGCTCAACTAATAAAGGAGAGGTTTCCAAGGGGAGAATATAACAAATTAAAAATGAAGAAGATAAGACCTTTTAAGATCCTCTGCAAGTTTTTAGTGAATGTTTATGAGATGGATTTACCTCCAGGAGTTGGTATTTCACCCACTTTTAATGTAGTAGATTTGTATCCCTACACAGTTGGTGATGTGGATCAAGCTTTTGGGAATCTTGACAAAGATGAAGGAAATGAACAATATTGGCTGAAGCAAATTCATGTGGCAAAGAGTTTAGAGGCCGAACAGATTTTGGATACATGTGTTTCCAAGAAGACCAGAAGGAAATAATACTTGGAATATCTTGTGAAGTGGAAAGACCGTCTGATGGAGGATTCTACTTGGAGGGATGAAGCAACACTACAGAAAGTAGGTCAATCTATAGAAGATATTATAAGCATGAGCTCATAAAATTTTCTTTCTTGGGGAGTCTGAGGTAGGTACATTAGGTTGAGCATATAAAAATGATTAGTTATTAAAGTCAGAACAAGAGCCTAGCAATGCGATGGATTGATCACATGTCAAGGCTAGAACATTTAAAGTTTATTTGTGAAAAGTTTTTGATATTTAGTTAAGATTAGTTAGGAGTATCTAGTTAAAAGAAATGATTTTATAGGTAGTAGGTAGTTAGGGCTAAGGGAAATTGGTTTATATCCATGACTCATTTCTTGGACAACTATTTTTAGTTTTTGGAGATGGAGGAGGAACATTTTTTGGATGCTAGAAGTTTTTGGTGCGAGGTTGAAGTGAATTGAACAACATTTCTTAAACCGATGGTTTTTTGTTTCAGAAAATTGAATTTATAAGTGTGTGTGAGACAACTATTTTCATATGTATTTGTGAGGTTTGTGAATCATAATATTAATATATGGAGATTGAAATCGATTTGGTCTTTAAAATTGTTGTGTTGAATGGGGAATTCCTTATTTTTTTTGTTATTTACATTTAAATGGGAACCTGGAGAATCATATTTCAATTAATATTCTAATCCAATACTTTTTTCATCTAGGATTGTGTATTGGAAAGAGTCATTTTACATTATAGGTTCGAGAATATAGAGAACTCTGTATCAAGCTAATAGAGGAAAGAAATTTCATAAAGGAAAACTTTCATCAATTTCGTGGGTCAATTTTAGATCAAAGGAAGACAAAATTTGAAATTATGACATCTGGGTTTTGTGTAGAGCAGGGTCTATTTGGTAACTCATGAACAATTTTCCAAAAATATCCTTGGTTGGGGAGTTACGAAGGGATCTTTAAACCATGTTTTTATAGACTACATGGTTGGAAAACAATGATTTGTTGTTCCTCCTGTAACAACACTGTAGTTTGTTGTGAGAGAAATAATATGTTATTCTTCCTGTAACATAACTGTAATTTGATGTGAGAGAAATTATTTTTTGTTCCTCCTGTAACAACATTGTAATTTGCTGTGAGATCAATGATTTTGTTGTTCCTCCTGTAACAACACTATAGTTTACTGTGAGAGTAATGATTTGTTGTTCCTCCTATAACAACACTGTAGTTTGCTGAGAGAGCAATGATTGTTGTTCCTCCTATAACAACACGATAAGCTACTGAGATAACAATTATCAATTTGTGGGCCATCAAGGGCTAACGTCGAGTTGCAAAGTTTGATAAATTACGATTGAAATTACAGAGAATCAAGAGACAGAGAAGACAACAAGGGCAGATAAACATGCTAGATCCGTAAGGGAGGAGATTACTACATCATAGTTGCTAGAAGTGACAATATGAGTGTTAGTTACTCAGTCCCTACATGGAACTTCTCTAAGATTAAATGTTCTTATCTAAGATATTTGAAGGGGATCAGGGTGTTGGAACCAAAAGATGTATGCTTCTTAATGACTATAATATGATTTTTTTTATATGGATTTGCGTATAGATCAGTAAATGCCCTAGTGTGCACTGTAGATTAATAGAAACAATAGCATTAACATAGTAGATCAAAATTCTTCCTTCATCCAAGTTGGAAACCTACATAAATGTAAAGCTTATATTAAGGCCCAGACACCACTTTATGTGGAATCCACAAGTTTTTGTTGAGTCTTTGTAGGACAACAGTATTGTTGTTATTAGATTTATATAATATGGGTGAAGAAAAAAAATTCGATGTAGGGGTATAGAGTAACCCCTAATGAGAGACAATCTCATGAAAATAATTTAGACAATCAATAATTCCCTATGGAAACAAGGTTGACCAGAAGCAAAGCAATTTAAGTAATTATGTTATGAAACCAGCTCACAAAAAGATAAAGAAGATAGTTGAACACCTTAGAATTCAGCCTCTTCGAGGGGGCAGCCTCCTTTACATTACACAAATGAACAATTCTTGGATGATACAGATGACAAAACCTCCTTTCTATATATAGGAGTCTAAGGGGTCGCATTATAACCAAGCTGACCTAACAATAATAATATAAAGGCACAAAAATAACAATAGAGGGATTCTGTGGGGCACAATAATAACAATATGGGGACAATAGGGGCACAAAATATTAATAAGGGATAAAACTACAATAGTAATGGGGGCATCACTAGTATTATAGGGACCTAACATGTCCCTCTCATTCAAAAAAGTGTTTTCCTCAATGCTTGAGTAGTTCTGGATGCTTCTGTATAAAATTCTTATCCTCCCATTTGGAATCTTCAGTGGATAAGTTCTTCCACTTGATGAGATACTCTGAAATGGATTGATTTCGTAGTTGTTGAGTTCTTGTTTCTATGACTTCTTCCGATTCCAATATAATTTTTCCTTCCTCATCAAGTTCTGGCAATATTGTTTGAATTGGGAGCTTGTCACCTATAACCTTATTTAAACATGAAACATGGAAAATTGGGTGCAGTAGAGAAGCTGCAGGAAGCTCCAATTTGTATCCATAGTACCAATATTTTGCAACACCTTGTATGGACCATACTACTTGGGTGAAAATTTAATATCCTTCTTAGCTTGCTTGAGGGACATTTGTTTATATGGTTGTAGCTGTAGGAATACCCAGTCACCTACATCAAAACTTCTTTCGCTGTGATGTTGATCTGCCTGTTGTTTCATTCTATTCTGCACCAACACGAGGTTATCCTTTAAGAGTTGGAGAACTTATTGTTGATGCTCGATGTGATGTTCCACTGCTTGAACCTTAGAATTTTCTCTTAAATATGATGTAATGGATGGTGGCTGATATCCATAAAGTGCCATAAATGGGGTCATTTCTATTGCAGTATGGAAGGAAGTGTTATACCACCATTCAGCTAGAGGCAACCATTTGACCCATTGTGTCTGTTTATCAGATATAAAGCAACAAAGATATCCTTCCAAACATTTGTTTAGTATCTCGGTTTGCCCATCATATTAAGGATGATAAGATGAGATATGAGCTAATTGATTAACAAAACAAGAGAATAATTCTATCCAAAAATTTCTAGTAAAAATGGGATCTCTATCACTTATAATAATCTTTGGGTTTCCATGTAGCTTTTGAATTGTTTCCATAAATTCCATAGAAACTGTACTGGCTTTAAATGGATGTGATAATGCACAAAAGTGTGCATACTTGGTATGTCTGTCAACTACCACCATGATGATACTCTTTCCCACATACTTGGGTAAACCTGTGATAAAATCCATTGAAACCTCCTCCCAACGTTGGCTTGGAATGGATAAAGGTTGTAATAGACCTAGTGTCTTAATTGTTTTAGATTTATTTTGTTGGCATACTAAACATTTTGCCACAAACTTTTGAATATCTGATTTAAGGCCATCCCAAAAAAATTCCTTCTTAACCCTGTGGTAAGCTTTTAAAAATATTGAGTGCCCTCCTAAGGGAGAAGCGTGCAATTCCAAAAGAATCTTTTGTTTGAGTTGGGAATTCTTACAGAGGTATAAGCGATATTTTACCATAACAAATCATTTTTCCACCTAAATGTATCAAATGTACTAGAACCTTGTTGTCACTTTCGAATAAGTTCCCACACTTCTTCGTTATTCTTCCATTCCTCCCTTGCTTTGTTTATCCAATCTAGTTGGATAATAGAAATGGCGCAAAACAATGCTTCCACATCCTCATCCTTTCTTGAGAGTGCATCTACCACAACATTTTTCTTCCCTTTTTTGTATATGATTTCAAAGTCATAACCCAACATCTTTGTGACCCATTTTTGTTGTTCTTAAGAGGATAATCTTTGTTCTAAAAATTATTTACGGCTATCATCATCCGTTTTACCTTGAAGTGTATTCCCATTAGGTAGGGTCGTCATTTCTTAAGTGCATGTAGTATTGCCAACATTTCCTTCTCATAAATAGCTTTGTGTAAATACTTTCCCTTGATTGGATGACTTTCGAAAGCAATGGGTCTTTCATCTTGCATTAAAACAACACCAATTCCATTTCTGAAAGCATCACATTCCACAATAAAGGTTTTTGTGAAGTCTAGTGTAGCTAAGAACGGTGCTTGGCACACTGCCTCTTTAAGATGTTTGAAGGACTTTGTTGTTTCTAGAGTCCATGAAAATGCATCTTTCTTCAACAATGTTGTTAGAGGTGTTGCTATTTTCCCATAATTCTTAACAAACTTGCGATAATACCCTGTAAACCTGAGACATCCTTGCAAATGTTTTATGGATATGGGGATTTCCCATTCCTTAGTGGCTTTAATTTTGCTAGGGTCCACCTTAACTCCTTCATGAGATATAATATGACCCAGATATTCCACCTCTTATACTCCAAAGAAACATTTGGATCTTTTTTCATATAATTGTTTCTCCTCCAATAGTTGTAGCACCCTGTCAACGTGTTCAACATGATCCTTCCAAGACTTGCTGAAGATTAGTATATCATCAAAAAATACTAACACAAATTTTCTAAAGAAGGGTTTGAAAATGGAATTCATCAAAACTTGAAATGTAGAAGGTGCATTGGTAAGGCCAAAAGGCATGACCAAAAACTCATAGTGACCCTCATGAGTTCTAAATTCTGTTTTCGGAATGTCTTCAGTCTTCATTCTGATTTGATAATATCCTGAATGAAGATCTAACTTGGTTAAGTAATTGTTATGATATTCCGACACATAGGATATAATTAAGTTCAACTTGGTCTAGTGTAGAGTTAGGTATAGATTTAGGTAAAGTGTGTTTCTTTACCGTTGTACATTTTGTAACTTACAATCCGACGGTCACGATATGTAGTGATCCGACGGTTCACTCTCTCCTCGGTATTACCGACACTTGATCCGTGGCTTGACACCCGATTGGTCCATGAGTTCTATTTAAAGCGCATGGAGGGTCATTGTTCGGGTAATCTGTGCATGAGAGAAGCTTATGTAAATTTTCATTCTTTGATTAATAAATTGCCTGTAGTAGCCACGTTGGCGCAGGCCGTGGACTGTTTCCCTCTTTGAGGGTTTTAACCACGTCAAAAATACTGGTGTATTGATCTGTGATCTGGTTGTGAGCGGTGTCCTTTGGTGTTCTTTCTGAGGAACTTACCCTGTAAATTCCTACATGGTATCAGAGCTATTTGAGGGCCGCGTCCGTTGGTGATCCAAATATGAAGCCGGTAGAACTGCATGCGGCTGTCGTTTCCTAGATCTACTGTTTCTGACTGCTTTCATACCGAGAGGACTGCTCTGTTGCATTCGAAGCATCTGTTCCAGTGAGGAACCCCTTTCGTTTCACTCGAAAAGGTTTCCGGTAGCCCTAGCTGCGTCATTTTTCAGATCGGGAGGTATACAGTGTTTTTGCAGTTTACTGTTATTTTCTCTCTGCTTATTTCGGTTTCGGTTTATTTAGCCCTTTTTCTAACCGGATCTATACCTTTCATCTCTGCGTATGCTCTTTGCCCTGCGACTCTGTGTGATCTGGGCAAATCAGAAACAGAAAGGAAGGATTTTTCTCATGCGTATGCTCTTTTCCTTGCACCTTAGTGTGATCTCGGAAAATCAGAAACATTGAGAAAAATATTTAGTTTTTCGGCTAAAGCTAACTTTGAGATTTTTTTTAAAAATATCTAGTTTTTTGGCTAAAGCTAAATTCAAGCCGCAAGGTTCGTTTTTCTTTGCATATTCGTATTGGGTTTTGTGTTTTGTGTTTTGTAGGGAAAAAGAGCTTTCTCAAGGCAAGCACGCAAACCAAGGCCCCCCCCCACTCTCTCTCTCTCTCTCTCAAATTTTTGTAAAGATCAATTGGTTCCAAGCTATTTTAAGAGAGTAGAGGTCTTGGGTTCAAGTCTCCATTTTGTGGGGGCGGATTTTTTTTTCATTCCCGCACATTCGCGCACTCTGCCGGCAACTTCAACAAATTGTTTTCAAAAAGCCATAACTTCTTCATCCGGAAGCCTTTTTCAGAGCCGTTTTTTTTAAAACAGCCTAATTTTTTGAGATCTATCCATTGGAACACTTACTTTCAGCATCTTCAGCTTCAGTTTTTTTAAAAAAAATGGAAAGTCCATGCCAAGTCATTCTTGACAACACTAACTACTTCCAATGGATAGCCTACATGGAAGATTTACTTAGAAGTAAAGGTCTCTACAGAATAGCCACAGACCAAGAGAAGAAACCAAAAGATGAAGAAAAGGCTGCAAAATGGGAAAATAGACAAGATCAAGCATGTGGTTTGATAGGGATGTCTATTTCTCCTGATCTTAGATTCCATATTGCAGAACTTGAGACTCCTCATGAAGCATTGGAAAAACTCACTAAATTTTTTGGGATTAAAAATGAAATTAGAGCCCATCAACTTGAAAATGAGTTGCTTACATTGGATCCTAATAATTTTTCTTGCATTGAAGATTTCTTGTCCAAATTCAAGACCCTTAGATATCTTTTGGAAGGTGTTAAGGTTAAGAAAGAAGATAGTAACCTTATTTATTCCATCCTTACTAAGTTGGGACCAGCCTACTCTGTATTTGTTTCCACCTTCCATTCTACAAGGGAAGCTTTCATTTGTCAAGGAAAAGACTACAAGGCCCCTTCCTTTGACTCTTTTTGTGATTCTTTAATAAGAGAACAAGAAAAACTCTTACACCTTGATCTTCTTAATCTTGGAAACTCTTCCACGAAAGCGTTAGCCGCCCAGCAGCAACCAAATTCAAAGAATCCTAAGAAGTCATATCCTCAAAAGAATGGTCCTAAACCAACTCAGCCTCAAAATGAAAGATCATTTCAGCAAAATGATAAGACCAATAAAAACAAATGGAAGAATACTGATAGACATTGTAACTTTTGTAATCGAGATGGCCACTTAGAATCTAAATGCTTTAAGAAGATGGAAGCCTTGGAAGCCGCAATGAAGAAACATAACATCCATGTGGAGCATACTTCAACTTCAACTTCCGGAATGGCACTTTCTGCATGTCATTGTCAATCATCTCAGTCTGGTTATGCATTAAATGTATCTTCTTCCTCTCCTTCTCATGAGTGGCTCATTGATTCTGGAGCCTCTTATCACATGGCCAAAAACCAAGCCATGTTTTCTTCTTTAAATGATTGTAACACCAAAAATATATATGTTGGTGATGATAGATCTCTTAATGTTGTAGGGATTGGAACTGTTCATCTAGACAATGGTCAGTTTAATGATGTATTATGTGTTCCAACCTTATCCTGCAACCTTCTATCTGTATATCAGATAACTCATTCAGGTGAAGGTAAAATTGTTGAATTTTCACCTCATGATGTTGTAATCAAGGATCTAAGAGATCCTAAACAGATTCTAGCTACTGGTATTGCTGATGATTCCACAAGGTTGTATAAGTTTCACAACTTTGGGTCATCAAATCTTCCCTCAGTATTTGTTGCTCATAATGATGAAGTGAGCAAACTTTGGCATGAGCGATTTGGTCACTTAAACTATCGCTCCCTTCAGCATCTATGTAAAGAAAATATGGTGACAGGTCTTCCTATGGTATCTTGCAGAGATGGTGTTTGTTCTGGATGTGTACTCGGAAAACATCATCGGGACAGTTTTGACAAACGTGCCTCTTGGCACACCTCAGCCCCTTTACAGCTTGTACACAGTGATTTATGTGGTCCACTTCCTGTTGCTTCATTCTCTGGCTGCAAGTATTTCTTAACTTTCATTGATGATTTCTCCAGACGCACTTGGGTATACTTCTTAAAACTCAAGAGCGAAGTATTTAACAATTTTTGGCCTTCAAAGCCTTTGTTGAAAAACAATATGGACATCAAATTCTTAAGCTAAGAACTGATAATGGTGGAGAATATGTTAAAAACACATTCATCAACTTTTGCACCGAAAATGGAATTCAAATGCAACATACTGTTCCATACACTCCACAACAAAATGGTGTAGCTGAAAGAAAAAATCGCACCTTAAAGGAAATGGCTAATTGTATGCTGCAATCTAAAGGACTCAGTCTTAGTTTTTGGGCCGAAGCAATTAATTGTGTAAATTATATAATCAATCGCACTCCTACTAAGGTTCTAGAGAATATCACTCCAGAAGAAGCTTGGAGTTCCATTAAACCAGATGTAAGTCACTTTCGTGTTTTTGGAAGTGAAGCATGGGCCCATATTCCAGATGAAAAGCATAAAGCTTTAGAATCTAAGAGTGAGAAATGTACTTTTGTTGGATATTCTGAAGATGTAAAAGGTTATAGACTTATTCCATTTAAGTCCAAAAATGTTATCATTAGAAGAGATGTAAAATTTGATGAAAATAAATCGGCCTGCGAGCCTAGTCCGGCGGATGTGCCACCTCTTCCTATCTCTTCTACCTTTGAATACATTTCTTCTTCAGATGATGAAAGTGAGGATGATAATCCTCCCCCACCTTCTCAAGATCCTCAACTTCCAAGATGGGTCCGTGCTACTCGGGATGCAGCAGGTGATCTTGCCGGTGATCCTACAGATCAGCGATGTACACATTCTCAGTTTGAAAGAGCCTCTTCTTTACTAGCTCAAGCTCCAGTAAATCATGATCCTGACACTTTTGTAGAAGCTTCAGGCCATCCACATTGGGAAGCAGCTATGAATGAAGAATATCATTCATTGTTGGCAAATGATACATTGGATCTTGTTCCTCTACCAAAGGGACGCAAACTTGTTAGATGTAAATGGGTTTACAGAACCAAGTATGGACCAGATGGGAAAGTTGATAAACATAAAGCTCGTCTTGTTGCTAAGGGCTTTTCACAGGTTGAAGGCATTGACTACACTGAAACCTTCTCCCCTGTTGCCAAAATGAACTCTATCCGCCTTGTTCTTTCCCTTGCTACCTCTTTAAAATGGGAAGTCCATCAGATGGATGTTAAATCTGCCTTCTTGCATGGGGACTTGCAGGAAGAAATCTATATGGAACAACCCATTGGCTTCATACAAACAGACTCCAGCCTTGTTTGTCGACTTAAGAAATCCCTTTATGGTCTCAAGCAAGCTCCTCGGGCTTGGTATGCCAAAATGGATAGCTTTCTTTTAGAATCTGGCTTTTCTAGGTGTTATTCTGACAATACTGTCTACACCAAGAAAGTGGGCAACTCTCTTATCATCCTTGTTCTTTATGTTGATGATCTTATTCTTACTGGTAGTGATCCCAACCTTATAAACCATGTGAAGTCCAGCCTTAAAAAGAAATTTGAAATGACAGACTTAGGACACTTACACTATTTTCTCGGTCTTCAAGTCTTGCAATCCAAGGAGGGTATTTTCCTTTCCCAGTCCAAGTATGCTTGTGATATTCTTCGTCATTTTCACATGGAAGACTGTAAGCCAACCCCTTCTCCCTTTCAGTCTGGAGTCAAACTTTCAGTCTCTTGTACTTCTCCTGAAGTTGATGCTACCTTATACCGTCAACTTGTAGGAAAACTCTTGTATTTAACCCATACTCGTCCTGACCTTTCCTTTGTTGTTGGCCTTGTTGCTTGTTTTATGCAAAACCCCCGTGAAAGTCATTGGAAAGCAGCTAAAAGAATACTTCGTTATGTTCGAGGTACAATACAGTTTTGGATTCATTACAGTGCCAAAGCAGCTCCTATATTAGTTGGTTTCACTGATTCTGATTGGGCTGGTGACCCTGATGATCGGAAGTCTACTGCCGGTTATGTATTCACTCTTGGTTCAGGACCTATTACATGGGCTTGTAAGGAACAGGCTACCATTTCTCTTTCGTCAGCAGAAGTAGAGTATCGTGGTGCCGTGGAAGCTAGTAAGGAAGCCTTGTGGCTTCGTCAGATCCTATCAGAGTTTGGCTTTGAGCAGCAATATCCAACCACACTTTGGTGTGATAATCAAAGTGCCATTCAGCTATGCAAAGATCCAGTCCAGCATCAGCGCAGCAAACACATTGAACTACACATGCACTTCATCAGAAAGCTCATTCATGACCATGTTCTTGAAGTGCAATATTGTTCAACAGATGATCAGGTTGCAGACATCTTCACAAAGGCTCTCACAGAGGCGAAGTTCACTCAACTTCGATATATGCTTGGAGTTCAGGAAGTTGTCACTAAGGGGGGATAGGCTCTAGTGCCTCCTTCCTTCTCCTATTGTGTCATATTTGTAAATCCTTCAATCCTATCCCAAGTTGTTCTTAAGGGGGGATGTTAGGATATTCCGACACATAGGATATAGTTAACTTCAACTTGGTCTAGTGTAGAGTTAGGTATAGAGTTAGGTAAAGTGTGTTTCTTTACCATTGTACATTTTGTAACTTACAATCCGACGGTTACGATATGTAGTGATCCGACGGTTCACTCTCTCCTCGGTATTACAGACACTTGATCCGTGGCTTGACACCCGATTGGTCCATGAGTTCTATTTAAAGTGCATGGAGGGTCATTGTTCGGGTAATCTGTGCATGAGAGAAGCTTATGTAAATTTTCATTCTTTGATTAATAAATTGCCTGTAGTAGCCACGTTGGCGCAGGCCGTGGATTGTTTCCATCTTTGAGGGTTTTAACCACGTCAAAAATACTGGTGTATTGATCTGTGATCTGGTTGTGAGCGGTGTCCTTTTGGTGTTCTTTCTGAGGAACTTACCCTGTAAATTCCTACAGTAATTGATCCATGCAATTCATCCAATAATTCATCAATGACAGGAATGAGAAACTTATCTTTAATAGTGAGCTTGTTGAGCTCCCTATAATCCGGACACAATCACCATGATCCATCCTTCTTGTGCACCAATACTACTGGAGTAGAGAAAGAACTTTGGCTAGGTTTAATTATACTAGCCTCAAGCATTTCTGCAACCATATGTTCAATTTCACTCTTTTGGGCATAGGGATATCTGTACAGCCTGATGTTTGGAGGAACACTTCCTGGAATCAAATGAATAGCATGATCATGATCACGAATAGGTGGGAGACCTTTGGGAGTCTCAAATACCTTGGAATGATTGTCCAGGACTTTTTGAAGATCTAGAGAAATAGATGATTTCGATGTGGAAACATCTAGTGAACATAATTATGCAATTACACCTCATTGTTCCTTTTTTAGAAGCTTTGTCATACCATTAGAGCTTATTATCTTTCCTGGTTTCCCTGCAATACCCCTTAATTCAACTTCCTTTCCTTCGGCATAAAATTTCATGAAACATTCTTGAAAGTTAAAAGCTATTGTACATAAGGATTGCAACCATTGTACTCCTAGTACAACATCAGCACCTCCCATTGGAATGGAAATCATTGGGCTATTCAATACATATTCTCCCATGGATAGTTTGATATTATGGCACTTTCCAGAAAAATTTATCATTCCTCCATTTGCAACCATCACTTGACACTTTGGTGCTAGATATAAGAAGAAATTCAATTCTTTTGCTACCTTACAATGAATGAAATTGTGGGTACTTCCTGAATCAATCAACATTATTACCTTTCTCTTCTTGATATGTCCTTCTATCTTGATGGTTTGAGGAGTAGTAATTCCAGCCAATGCATTACAAGATATGGTCGGATTCATTTCTTCTTTATCTAGGTTTTGTTCCTGGAGTATATCCTCTTCTTTTGACCTTTCTTGTTCCTTTTCTTATTCCTCTTCACAATCTAGTAGAATAATTTCTTCTCAGCACACTTACGACCTTTAGTGTATTTGCTATCACAATTGTAACAAAGCCCTTTTGCTCTTTTTTCTTCCAATTGTTGTGGTGTCAACCTTACAGGTTGTGGAAGGCTAGGGGAAACAACACTTCCATATTTATAGTTGTGAGTGGTAGGCTTCCTGGTTGCCATAATTTTGCTTTCCATTTTTATTGCTAACCTAAATGCCTTCTCTAATGAATCAGGTTCCCAAAGGTGAAAATCATGTTGGATATTATCCTTCAAAGTCCCTATGAACACATAAATCCTAGGCTCCTCCGAAATATTTTTTACCCTTGTGTTCAATTTTTGGAACTCCTCAATGTGCTCCATCATTGAACCCTTTTGTTTGAGACTTATCAATTGGCTAAAAAAAGTGTTGCTTTTTGTATCCTCATAATGTGTTGTCATTTCTTCTGTAAAAATTGCCCAAGTGATAATTTGTTTACGAGAGCAAAGCCATTGATACCATACAAACTGATTTGGTTCCAAATATAAAGTTGCAATCCATACCTTTTGTGTGTTTTGCACATTATTGAGATCGAAAAATTGCTCCGTCTGTAGTATCCATGTTGCGGGATCCTTGCCATCAAACTCCCTCATATCGATTTTTGGAATATGGTGGGTCTTCAATCCAACATTAGAGTCTATGAAATCATGATTAACATTTCTTTTGTTCTCATCATGAGTTTCTTTTACTACCCTTTCACCATTAGTGACCATTTCTTGTAGCAACTTATTCAAATTTATCTTCAATTCTTCCATCTTATCATCCATGCCATCCATTTTAGCATCCATGCCATTCATCTTAGCTTCCATGCCATCCATCTTAGCTTCTACGCCTTTCTTTAAACAATCCATCTTAGCTTCTACACCTTTCTTTAAACCATCCATCTTAGCTTCTACATCTTTCTTTAAACCATCCATCTTAGATTCTGTTACTTTTTGTGCAAGTGACATTTGTTGCACTTGGTCTCGTAATTTTGATATATCATGTTGCATTTCTTCCTCTTCTTCATGAGTCATGCTAGAAATTTTAGGTTGCTTACTAGGTGTTTGCATTTTCTTTCCTCGGGATATCAACTACCGATAATAATGCTTTACTATGCCCTTTGAATTCCTTCAAACTAATTTTTCAAACCAAGCTTATGCAAAAATAAAAAATAAAAACTACACACCTTTTTTCACTTTGTAGGAGCTCAATATTGAATCTGATGTATCTCTGTAATTTTGGATCATCTAGTTCTAAAATTGTGATTTGCAGTAGCACTTTGTGTCCTCTTTCCAATGCCCCTAGTTTGATTGAATTTAGATTCTCCAAGGCATATTTATGCACAATCTCCCAAGATGACCTGATTATAGACCTTTCCAGAAGAGCGAACTTGTATGAAGTGCCACGTGTCACTATTTTGACCTTAATATCTAAAAAATATATACAAGAAACTACAGTCTATCCTCTTTCTGTAACTTCTTACGAAATTTCAATCTAATGATCGAAACAAAAGTTATGACGATTTTCCTAAGGTCACCTGTTTCGATTGTAATTCAGGAGTTTGCAAAAAGGCCAACTTCCTCAGATAATATATTCGCAAATATAGTGCGAAAAGCTTTGAAATTAGGATCTGAGATTCATCACGATTTTGTCTTAAATTGGTTTTTTGTTTGGCTTCTGAAATGTCGCAGAAAAAAAGTTATAGCGAAAATGCCACGATGACCCATTTCGAGCAGTGAAACCCTAGAATCCAAGGCTCTGATACCAAATGTTATGAAACTAGCTCACAAAAAGATAGAAAAGATAGTTGAACGCCTTAGAATTCAGCCTCTTTGAGGGGGCAACCTCCTTTTCATTACACAAATGAATAATTCTTAGATGATACAAATGAAAAAACCTCCTTTCTATATATAGGAGTCTAAGGGGTCACAATATAACCAAGCAGACCTAACAATAATAATATAAAGGCACAAAAATAACAATAGAGGGATTCTATGGGGCATAGTAATAACAATATGGAGAAAATAGGGGCACAACAATATTAATAAGGGATACAACTACAATAGTAATGGGGGCATCACTAGTATTATAGGGACCTAACAAATTACATTTTCATGAACATAATTCTAGAATCAGGAGAGAAAAAGCTTCACAAAAAAAGATATACCAAAGGGAGGTGGCCCCTTAGGGATTTTTCATCCTGTGCAAGTGAGTGATGATCATCCATGAAGCAAAATGGAAATGAAAAATTAACCCGTGGTAGTCTTTTTTTATAAAAGCAACTCTTGAAGAAGTAATAGATAAATCTAATGAATGACAAAGTAATTCTCAGATTAGTGCATGCATAAAGCCCTTAAAAGGTTCAACAAATAGTGGAAAACAATGGAGTGTGCATAAAAATTGTGGAGAAACATGAGGAGAAGATTTCATCAGTAATTTAAATGACAAGCTTATGTCAAAAGTTGTTTTAGGTAGGAAACTAGACACAAAAAGGTTTGAAGTTGAGGCTACCTTATAAAAATTAAAGAACCAAAAAGATACTATAATCTAGTTAGGGAAGCATTAGGGGCTCCGAGGTAAATAATGGTAGATGTAGAGTCTGTAAATTAACTATGGATCATAAGAATTCATTTTTGTATGCTTGGGAGTCCAGCAAAAAGTACTAGTGCATCACGATGACTAGGAAGGTTTAGCAACCTTCACTCTGAATACTTTGGTTCATATTATAATAACATAATAAAAATGTAAATATTCGTGAAAAGTACTCGGGAGAGGGTGGAAACATTATATTAGGAAGAATGAAGTATGACACAATGCAATGTTAGCCTGTGGTTACACCTGAACTTGATGAAGAGAATATCTGTAATGATGAAAGAACATATAAGGAAGCTACACAACGTGAGTATAAGCCTACTAGATGTTGTAACTTTCAATTGTGACTAACCCCATGGTTATTAGGAGTTGGTCTAGCTATCAAAACTGATGGAAATGGAAGAAATACTGATACACCTCTCTAGAAAAGAGATATTATAAAAAAAAAATCACATTAAAAATTTTAACAAAAAAAAACTTCAACTTTGTATATTGAGTAACTTAAAGAATGATGGCATAGACAAAGAAAAAACAGGTAATTATGTGCTAAAGTAGGAATCCCTGCTTAACACCTCTATATAAACTTGGAGAATATTAGTAAACTAAGATATAGTAATCATACCTATTGATTGAAATAACACAATGAATGAGATATTTGAAGCCTATCAAATTAGAAGTAATAGTGAAAATAATATTCTGGTTGCTTCGAGAATCGGAAAAGTTAGAGACACGTATAAAACTATGAGAAGAATTATAAATGATATTTTTACACAAATTTGGGCAAGGTTGGTAATGATTAAATCCAATATTAAGGGTGTAAGTAGTAAGGTGACATCCAAATATGTAAGTTAAACCCATGGAAAATTTTGGGAAAGGGACTTCTTGTAGCCCCAACTTAAAATTTGACATGTATTGATGTATAGCAGACATAATAAGTTAAATGTATATAAATATATGGAAGTGATTATGTTGGAATGGTTAAAAGGTGACTACTTACATATAGCAAGGAAGGAAATCTATATGTTAAATCAAATTAATAAATGAATCCAACAAAAAATATCCTACTAAACCAGACCTTTGTATTGAGAAAAAGAGGCAGTAAGGTCCGATTTGCATAAATGGAGATGATATTAACAGGTAAAGTGTTGTGTAGTGCGTTTGTGTGCATATGTATATTGTTTATGGTGTTACGTGAATGTGGCATTCTGAATAGGTGAATATTAAATAAAATATTTAGTCAATATTATTGTCATTGGATCTATATGAGGTATAGATTGGTGTGATAGTTAACTAAATACTGATGGAGGCGTTACTACAATATAAAACATTAAACATTGATTTTGTTCCCTGTGCCAACCCCAAATAGAGTTGCTTTTATGACGTGAAACAACCTAGTGGAAAAGAAAAATATCGTGGTTGGTTGGTATATTTATAATTATGAAAAGATAATAGTATGTGAAAGTGGTATGTTGAAGTAATGGCCCTAGAACTTGGCAATATGTTGATTTGACATGTTTGATATCATAAAATATGATAGTGTCCAAGGGACAGATCATGGGTTGCAAGTCACCATGGGAGCAAGGCAAGGAATCCTCCTTTGTGATGATAATAAGAATGGATACTGTAAGGGAGTATAATAGATAAACCAATTATTTTTAGGTTGGAATAGAATTATTGACCATTAATAGTCCATTTAACCTTACACATAAAATATGTTAAATAATTTATTTAATGAAGGAAGTAAATGGGTTCTAATTTATAAAAAAGAACCATACTATAGTCACATGGATAATATAAAACAACGATATGCATGTGAGCATGAGAGGGAGAGAAACCATGTGACTATATACTGAAGAATAATTGTGTATAATTTGCATTAATGACATGTAATATAAGATGAAAAAGGAGCCAAAACTTAAAAAATATTTAACTTACCAAGAAAAACACTCTAAATTGACCCTCGGTTAGCACTAAAGAAAAATAGTAAAGAAAACCAAGTTGAGCTTAACTAAGTTTACTTGGACCAGTAGATAGTAATATGGCCATCTTGAATATGGAAGGAAAATAAGTTATATTAAACTTACTCATACATGACTAATGTGTACGTAAACTTTGAATTAAGATAAAGTATAGTAGAGCTATTTAGTACAAAATGCACTAGTTGTAACCTTTCATAAAAGGTAAGAACCATAAATGGTTTATGACAATATTAATATTGCTAAAGTAAATGGTGCAGATAGGAGTGGTGCCTTTGTAGACTGGAACTTATAGTGGAACCACATGGTGGGGTCCTTGTCAATTGGCATAGCCATTGAATAGGTAAGAGAATTTATAGTGATGAGTTTATGATGATGTTGCTAACTCTTATCAAATACAAGTTATTGACCCTTATTGGGTTATGATGCGTATTGATGACCTTTGGTATATAGATAAAAACTAGTAGTGTTTGTAATGAAGATTGAAATAATATAAATATATATATATATATATATATATATATATATATATATATATATATATATATATATATATAATCTTAAATGATGCATGATGGAAACTAATTACCATAATAATTGTGAATGTAGGTAAAACTCGATGAAATGATCTTAGTCGAACCTCTACGCAATCTCAATAAGAGAAAAATTGTGCTACATAAATAAGAATTCACCTAGGTTACTTAAGTTGAGAGAGGCTACGTGGCAAGATGAAATAAATATTTTTGCGCCCTATTCTCACTTGTTTTTAATGACATGAAACATCGAGGACAATGTTTCGTTTGAGGGGGGAAGATGTAACACCCCTTGGTGAAAAGTAAATATTTAATTGACTTTTAATGCAAATAATTAGTAAATCATGGGCTATGGGAAAGCCTGAGTAGGAAACTTTAATATGTAAAGTTTATTTCAATTTATATGAAAATGGTTATGGAAAGTTTTGGAATTCATGGGAAAAGACTCTAGACGAAAACTTTCATTTACCGGACAGTTAAGGACAATTATTCCTCTCTCCCTAGAGATAAATATTTTAGTGGGAACAGAAGCCAAGGAAGGTAGGAAGAAGAAAGCTGGAGGAATCTTGGAGGAAAAATAGAGGAAATGGAAAACACCTAGAACAAGACGCTGCTAGAAGGGTTTTTCTAGAGTTGGACTAAGAGCCAGTGGAAGCCCTGATATAGACTAGAGAGTCTGTAAGTTCTTGGCTAGACTGGTTAGTCTTGACACTAGAGAACAAACTTTAGTTCTTTGTCCATCTGCTATTCTTGAAATTGAAAGGGCTCGGGGGGTAGAATTGGACATGATTTCCAATCTCATTGGTTGGGAGGAGAGGTATTTCTCCTAGTTGAATTCCCTGACTATCTATCTTGATACAGATAAGTGGATTTATTTAAGAAGAATTTTTGTGTTATCTATTTTAGAAAATTTATCAATGTACATATGGAAAATATTGAATGACCTTTATATGGATTACTTTCTAATGTTTGTGGGAAGTAGAAAATTTCTATGATATTTTTCCAATCTCTATGAATAGAGACAACCTTATGGATATGCATGATATCTATACATAAAGAAAAGATTGTGTTTCAGTTTAGTAAAGGCCTCCATAAATCCTTTCTTTTCTAACTCCTAAATGCAAAAGAACAACTGAGTTATGTAGGATTGTAATCTTGGAATAAAATACAATAGGGAGGTTGCCCAAATTTCAAGGTCTGTTGAAAATAAATATAATGGTGACGAATTGTAAAATTCAAATGAATGGAATTTGATCTGTCGACCATGAGGGTGGTCATCTAGAGAAGTTCTGTTTAAAATAAATATAATGGTGATGAAATTGTAAAATTCAAATGAATGGAATTTGATGTGTCGACCATGAGGGTGGTCATCTAGAGAAGTTCTTGTTATATGCAAGTACTTCTTTCACGATTTTACATTTTAATTATTTATTTAATCAACTAAAGAAGGTTAGAGAAAATAGGTGGAGGCGGTTAATTCTTGTAGCGAACCAGAGTTCACCAGGGAATAGTCTAACTCCTGAAGATGCACGTTTAGGTGTTGAAGGGGGAGAAGCCAATGGGGTCAGTAGGCTCTGAAAAGGGGTCTAGAATCCACATGTTCTCTCAAAACAGGTGTAATTATACTTGTCATGATCAATTGATTTCCTTATAAGAAATGTTTCTAACAACAATAATGTGAAAGAAAACTAAGGATAAATCTTAAGCTTGAAATATTTTGAAAAACATGCATAAATACCTAGGTACATGTAAGAAATCATGAAGGGAAAATTAGTGGTAAAGGTACATGTAAGAAATCATAAAAGGAAAATTAGTGGTAAAGTTTGAAGGACCCAGGTTAGACATAAGGTCACACCAGAACCCAACAACCTAATGGGTAGTCATGGGTCTTGAGTGAGTGTCTAATAATATAAAGTTTCTTTGGGTCTACGGGCTTTGTAGAAAATGAATATGTCATCTTTATAAAAAATGATTTATTTACATATACAGGTGCAAATAACAACATTGTAGGAAGAAAACCAAAAGGAAGATATGTACCAAAATCTGTTCCTCTGATTATAGTGATCAAAGCACCCGATTATCAATGTTATACACATAAATAAAAAATCCTCTTTTTTAAAATACATATTATTAAATAAACGAGTTGTTGTTCAAGAGAATAAGCGGGTTATAGTGATCAAAGCACACGATTATCAATGTTACACAAATAAATAAAAAATCCTCTTTTTAAATATACATATCATTAAACAAACGAGTTGTTGTTCAAGAGAATAACCAGACAGGAGAGGGTTATCGTTACAGTATAACCACATTCCCAATGTATTAAACAAGGTAAAATACAGAAAAAGAAATAACCCTTCCATTACAATTTATTAGCTGGGGTGATATGCACAACTTAACCAATTTATTCCTCTTCAGATATTAAACAACTCTGGAAGTCCGATGAAACTTGGGTACTTGTACCCCTTTAATGAAGAATCGACTTGTCCTTCTTAACTTGGGTTAAGAAGGACCACCTGCAGAGTCGAAGGAACTGAAGCATGAGTTATCGAAGAACCAAACTGCAAGAGCTGAACCATGAGTCATCGAAGAACGAGGCCAGGAGTGCTGCTGTAACCTCAGTTACTCCGACAAATTAAGTGAGGGAGATTCCCTTGTTAAGCGAAGACCTCGTGGTATTTATCACCTGAAAGAAAAAAGAAAAAAAACCTTCACATTATCAATATGTATTCAACTGAGGAATTGCAAGGGGAGTAAAGTAAAAATCCTACTGAATTTCGCATTGAACTAACTAGTTGTTAGCCGCCGTGGAAGGAAGGTGGACAATATAAGCTGCATTGTTGGAACATCGTCAAAAACCCTTGGAAGTAAGCAGAAAGTTGAACAATCTCAAGGAACAGATTTGAGAGAACATAACGCTGTAGCTTAGAAGATAGATTACTATCGTTAGGAGTAGCTATTATTCCGTTGTGGTATAGATTAGGGTTTGAAGAGATGCCGCAGAGCTGCAGAGATACCCAAAAACCACCTCGAAGCCTGCCAGTCGTTGGATTGTGCCAATAAAACTCAACGATTGATTTACAGCCAGGTGTATGCAAACCACATTGCCATGTGCCACGGAAATCTCTGACACAGTCGAAATTTTTGCAATAAGAAGAACAACTTATCACCGACACAAAGTAAAGTATTTCTGCACCTCAGTTGAGAAGAAAAAGCGGTATTGAGAGCATAAACCATAAATCCAAAAGCAGTATTGAGAGCATAAACCATAAATCTTACTTTGATATGTATTAGATGTAGAGTTAGATAAGAATAAATCGTGTACAAGAAAACTTACAAAAAAAAAAAAAAAAAACTCTGGACTTGTCTATGGTGAAGTTTGAAAGGTAAATAATATTTTTTTATTTATTTTAATTTTATGCTTAGTTGGGTTGATGAGTGTTGCATAAAGTCACCGGAGAACTCGAAAGTGGGAGGAGTGGAATGATCGGAGGACATGATCGTCCATCAGTCTCAGACAAAAAAAGTGTTTTCTGCTCTCTGAAAAGTCTACGAAACCTAAATTGAAAGGTATCTAATCTTTACAGAAAGTAATATGTTTTGGATGAGAGAGCTAGCGTTAAGACATTGAGAATACACTAATGCTTATAATCAAGGTTATTGAGTGAGTATTGGATGTTTTAAAATAATTTAAATAATTTTATTGTTTTTAATAATGGGTAGAGTGTTTATTCACAACATAGTATTTATTATAATAATATATTTTAATTTTTGTGTTGAGAAAGGCTCTCTCTAATATGATAGAGATGTTGTAATGTTTTTTTAACATTTAGATTCAATAGAATTACATAAAAATTAAAATAAAATAAGATAACAAAAAAATCAATAACCTATAGTTTTCTCGTGGTATTCTTGACTCATTGGTTTTGCCAATTTATTCTCTAAACTAGATTTTTATTAAAAAATTGAAAAAAGATTATCTTAAACATATTATAAAGTTTGGTACTATGTTTAACATTTTGACTAAGCCAAATTATATAAAAATTAAATTAAAATTTAAAAATAAAATAAATAATTCTGCTCACGGATGGTTTTCCCCTGTTATTATTTCCTATGGTATTCTCTATACTGGGTTTTTTGAGTTACATTTAAAAGTAATAAAATAATACTTACATTAGCAAAAATAGTGATAACAAAAAAAATCTATGTTAGCCATAAATAAAATACTTCAATTTTCACTTTTATTTTAGATTATACTTTATACAATGAGATAAAGTAATTGAAAGTTCAAAAAAAAAAGAAGAAGAAATACTTTTTAGTATGAGGGATAAATGCAATTCTTTCATTACATAATATGGAGTTGACAAATGCCATGTAAAAATAATATTATTGACATTGCATGACCTTTAATTCGTTGTATTTTCAATTGACATGTAACATTTAGTACACATATATATTAATAACAATTTTTTTAGTATAATTCTAAATAATATAATTTTATATCAACTTAAAATTTTTCTTATATTTTCACTTTCCATTATGAGGGAGATGTGAAATTCATTTTGTTCTTAATGTGGAGTTCATAAATAATAATAATAATAATAATAAGAAAAAATAGTTTAATGTGGGTTATAAATCAAATATTTCAATGTGCATGTTGAGTAAACAAATTTAATAAGAAAGAGAAGTAACATCTTAAAAATTAATAGTAACAAAATAATTCTATATATTATAGGAAACAAGTGAAAACTTAAAATTTCTTATAGTCAAAACATTTGATTAGTATTGACCCCTTTTAAATCTAGAGCTATCAAAAGGAATCAAATATTTAGAATTGGAAATCTTTCATCAAAATTTTCTCTCAAAAAGAGGTTTGAATGTTGAGAGATTTGTTCCCTCTAGACTTTTGTTAGATACAAATTTAATATG
Source organism: Pinus tabuliformis (assembly GCA_031772625.1). NCBI lineage: Eukaryota > Viridiplantae > Streptophyta > Pinopsida > Pinales > Pinaceae > Pinus > Pinus tabuliformis. Next base: position 892,796,795 of record CM062808.1, read on the forward strand.
GATCTATGACGATATTAAGAATTTGAAAGACATTTATCTTAAACATACTATAAATTTAGATAAAAATAAAAAATATATCTCAAAGTTTAAAATTTTATTGTCCCAAAAGGCTCTCTCTAGCCTAGTATGGTTGAGATTTATAATGTTAAGTCCCATCATGTTTAATATTTTGACTCCATCGAATTACATAAAATAATTATAATTTTGATAAACAATGTGTTTTCCATGGTATTCTTAACCCATGGTTTTTCCCATGGAATTATTCTCTAATGCAACCTATTTAAAAGGTGCATAATGTTTTTTAAAAATTATGTTTTTCCAATTTTACCCAATTTATAGTATGTGATTAATATTAGTTTCTTCATTTTTACCTTATCTATTTTGCTAACCATTGTCTACTAAGGTAACCATTAAAGTGGAAGAGTTTCTTTGTTTCCTTACTTTAACCATTTTTTCAATTTATAAGTTATTTCATAGTGATGTTCTAAGAAATGACAAGGATTTTAACTATTGCAATACATATCAAGGTATTTCAATTAAATATGAGCTATTTTTAATTCTTTTGCGGTTCTTTCTCATTGACATTGCAACATGTTTAAAAGGAGGGCTAGTCATCGAGATTTAAGATAAGACTCAATTATAAATTAAACTAGTAGGTTGTCCCTTTCCATACAAAATAATATGATTGATTTTATGTTAAATAATAATTTCCTATCCTGTCTCTTTAATATTTTAACTCGATGAGATTACATTATATTATAACAATAATAATGATAATTTTGACAAACCATGGTTTTGCCATAATATTCTTAAACCTTGGTATTATTCTCTAATGTAGTCTATTTAAACATGTGATAATTTTTTCTAGAAATCACAATTTTCCAATTTTACCCAATTTATAGTCTGTTTACATGTATATTTTCCAAACGAGTTTTATTTGGTTTTAAAGCTCAAGAGAGATCGCTAACATATGACTTTGGATTCCTATGAAGGTAACTACTCTAGTGGAAGAGTTTCTTTGTTGTCTTACTTTAATCATTTTTTCAATTTATAAGTTGTACAATGGTTTTAACTATTACAATACATATTAAGTATTTTAATTACATATGGGTTATTATTATTTTTATTTTTTTTGCAATTTTTGTTAGTGACATATGTTTAAAAAGAGAGTCATCGAGACAGAATAGAAGACTCAATTATCAATTAAATTAATAGACTATCTCTTTTCATACAAAATAATATGATTAATTTCACATTAAATTATAATTTATTTATCAAATAAACATTAATTAATTTTTATATTTAAATAACATAAATAAATTAAATAGTAAGCAAACCTAAATATGAACTAGAATATTTATTTTATTCTATTTTATATTTAAATAAGGAAAAAAATTAACAAAAAAGAAATCCCAACGAATAAAATATGGTATAATAATAACCCCACTGAGAATTCTACGACATTGTCTTTTGAAATGCAATTGAATTCCACATGAAAAGCGAAAAGTTGAGTGATCTGCTATCCTGGAGCAATCTCCTCCACGAAAACCATTGTTATACCTGGTCACAACTTATCGATCAGGATTTTCTTTGAGGTGGATTTCTATAATTTTTTGATTAAAGTAACTTACTTTTGCACATGTTTGTGCGTGAAGCACATGTATGACCTTACTTATCCTCCACTTGTGTTCACTAACTTTGATCACCTTGAGTACGCATACATCTATGCCACCTACTTCTATATGTTGAATAGTGGACACAACACTTATCATTAAAGTGCAGCTTTACTTGGAGATGAAATGAGATGACTTTTTTAAATATCTATATCTATATATATAAAAATATAAAAGCTAAAATACGAGAGATTTATTTATTTATTTTATTATTATTATTATTATTATTATTATTATTATTATTATGAGTTTAAATTTGAGTTTAAGTTATTTAATATGTAGAATTTGAATGTTTTATGGGTTTTTAGAGTGTTGAATTTATTATGTATTAAAAATGTATTTTAAACAAAAAAAATCACATTTTTACTTGAAATTGCATTACTCTATTTTTATGAAGAAAGTTGTTTTGTTTATAAATTACACTAAACTCTACCATCAATATACCAAAATAATCCATCATATCATTTCATTAAACCTAGTTCAAACTAAAGTGACTAATAATTGTACTTCGCTGTAACTACTGACAACTCCTGCATATCTAACTTGATTTTGAACTTTATCTTAAAAAAAAAAAAAAAAAATATATATAAAATAAAAAAAATAACAATAACAATAACGACAATGCAAACTTACTTAGTTTAATTCCATTACACTATGGCCGCAAAATCACATTGAATTGAAACTGAAATTTCATGTTGTTGGATGAAAATCTCACATCTTATTCTTGGGTTAATAAATAGACTTTCTATTACCAACAAGGTGTTGTTTCAATTAAATTTATATTTTAAGAGAAAAATTTTATTTAATAAATAGATATTTTTAATATAAAAGAGGATTAAATTACATCGTTGATATAGTCCAATCTCATTATGTTAATAGATATGTATATTTTAGAATTGGTTTCTAAAATTTTAATTTAATTAATAAAAATTGTGTTTAATATGTAAAAAATGTCATGACTTATTTAAACATTTTGATTTAGTCAAATTGCAAAAGATTAAAATAAAATAAAAAATAAGTAATAAATAATTATAACTATTAATAAACATTTTGAATCACTTAAATTACATAAAAACAAAATAAAAAACTAATAGCTTTAATTATTATTAATTATAGTTAATAATTAGACTAGCCTAGAGGCTAGATCTATCTTAACTCGGATCTACCCAAGGGTGAGAGGGATCAAATATTTTGAGGAGAAAACATCCTTTAGAGTGAAAAGAAATTTGATCCTTCTTGGCCCTTGATAGATAAAGAGTTAAGATGGATCTAGACATGTAGAAAATATATTAAAATATAATTAGTAAATTTATATAAAATAGTTGAAGAATTAAACATTTGCAAAACAATTAACAATGGGAAAGTAATGTCATGGAGAAAGTAACACTATAATACATGGTAGGATAAGTAAATTTTTTACTTTGATGATTACTTTAGCAAGAAAACTGCCTATGATGATTAAGCTTTGTCCAAAGTTTCTATGGACACTCCACCTCACTAAAAAGTTTGATGATAATAAATAGCCTTAAGTAAGGAGACAAAGTAGTCATTATAATACAATTGATGCATCATTGGTGAATCAGAAATAAATTTTAATAAAAATTGTAGAAATTACCAAATTAGCTATTAGAGAGATTTAAATAGGTCAAAGTTAAAAATTAAAAAATAACAAAAAATAAAAAAAATAATTAATTAAAATTTGCTTAGAATAGAAACATATATATATATATATTACTATCAAGTCAATTTTATTTTATTTAATTATTTTTAGTGACTGTTTCCTTTTTGAATTGTCCTCTCATCATATTTGATATTTATTTTACCTATCACTTATATTTTATACATTGAAAATATTTGTCAATTTTCTTTGTCATAAATATTAAAATATCTTTTTCCCATACTAATTTAAACATAAAATATGATTTAACCCAAAATTTACTTAACTATAAATATTTTAATTGATATATAAAGCTACCATCAAATTTATATTCTAATTTTATTATATATTTCAATGTTACTTTTGGAATGACTCTACTTTTCCAATGTTAACATTTTTGGAAATACTTAATTTTTCTACCATTTTATATTCCTTTTATAACTGCATCTTAATGTTTAAATTGTTGTTTACTCTTAATTTTTGAATGAAAAATAATAATTACATTGTAAATTTAATTAAATAAAGAAAGAATGAATATAACTGTAAAAATAAGAAAGAAATATCAATCACTCTTGTTGAATTGAGGCTTGTGTGATCCATAACAATTTTAAGAAGGGTTTCGGGGTAAATCACATGTAGAAAACATTTGTCGATGCGTTTTGAACCAACCAGTGTGGTTCATCATCAGGACAAGTTGAAGAGTCAGATCATGGCTGCATATTAAATAGGGAGAGTAGATCTTCCAAACGGCTAGGTGTGACCATCAATGGCTATATAAAAATGACTAGATTTGTAATATTATATTAAAATATTCTTATAATGTTAATTATAGGTTAATAAGTCAAAAGTTAATAACTAATAGTAATAATAAATAATATAATATTATAATCCTAGTAAATAATTTTTTTCTTAATAATTAATTTAATAATTTATATATTTTAATATATTATATATTTGTATTTTATTCTATTTTATTTTATTTATATATTCTATTTAGTTATTAAATTAATTAATTAAATTCTTTTTAATTTATTTATTCATTTAATATCCAATAGGGATAAGATATACTCAATCTAGGTAAATAAGTCTAGAAATCTTAATTCCTATTCATATTATCAGTACTAGGTTATACAGGTAAGACATGTAAAGGGGGTTTTTATAATAATATTGACTTAATATAACTAATAATCGAATGGAATTAATAAATTATTATGAATATTAGTTATAATTTTTTTGGAATTATTAAGGTAAGGGTAAAAGCTTAATATAAAAATTATTAGTAAAGTCATCTAATGGATCTAGGGATGTTAGTACAAGCCAGGATTGATAATATTAAGATATTAATGTTATGGTATTAGTAATAAAAATATTGAATGAGATACAAATTCTAAATTCAAGAAGGTCAAGAATGAGACAATTAATAAAATAAATTAACCATAGGAGAAACATTAGGAGGATAGAAAAGTCATGGCTCAATGGAGAAGGATACAGGATAATACAGGGAAATATGGGGAAACCTATAAAGCTAGAAAAGGTCAGAAAAGGGAAGGGGGGGAAGGGGAGGGCATGACTAGGAAGAAAGGCCTGGGATCCAACAACTATTGATCTTCCATCCGTCATCTCTATTGAGATTGTTTGGCTTTCTTTCAATTTCAATAGCTTCCCTGAATTTACGGTGATGGAACTGCGCAACCTTGGCATTAACCTTGGCCTCTTCAATACAAACATGATGCTTGGTCTTTTTCGCATGCTCTGCTAATGTTGAAGACTTGGTTCTCCCATGCCTTAAGTTAGCTACATGTTCGTTGATCCTTTGAATGATGGAGCACCCTGTTTCCCCAATATAGGGTGTCCCACAAGAACAAGGAATAATGTAGACACTCTTCATGTCCTTAGGGTCAATAGGATCCTTCATCAATTGGAGGGATTTATGAATGGTGTTGAGGGGCCTAAAGGTTGAGGGAATATTATACTTCTTAAGAATCCAAGCAATCTTGTCCGTGGTTCCCTGAAAATAGGGAAGATAGACACCTAGGAGACGCTCTTTAGGTTCATTTTTAATCACTGAATTTTTGGAGGCTTTAAGGAAAGACTTCTGACCAAGGTGTCTACTATAGCTATTCTCCACAAAGACAATAAGGAGATGGGATTTCTCCTTATCGAAGCTCTTATTATAAGAAATCCTAAGGGCACGAGTAGCGAGGGTGTTAAGAACACCCAATTTTTGAGCAGGGAAATGATGGGAATCGACATGAAGATACTTCTTAGTATGCGTTTTCTTCTGAAACACTGAGTGGGAGAGGGAACCGTCATTATTCTTAGAGATAAGAATATTAAGGAAGGGGAGGCAACCATTGACTTCTTTTTCCATGGTGAACTTAATGGCAGAGGATTGACAGTTGAGGTGATTGAAGAAGAGATATAACTCCTCTTGGCCATGGGACCAGATGACATTAGTGTCATCTACATGCCTTTTCCACAGCTTGGGTAGGAGATGGGCCGAGGCTAAAGCTTTGGCTTAAAAATCTTCCATAAAAAGATTAATAACAATAGGGGATAGGGGTGAGCCCATGGCAACACCACAGGTTTGTTCAAAGAACTCACCCTCGAAACAGAAAAAAGTGGAAGTGAGACAGATCTCAACTAGCTCAGCGGTATCAGGATTTTTAGGCGATAAATCACTTCCAAGGCCTCCTTTATAGGGATTCAAATGTAAAGGGAGACCACATCAAAGCTAACGAGAATGTCCTCAAGGTCAAGCTTTATGTCCTTTAGCTCTTTAATGAAGGATGCAGAGTCTTTTACGAAGGACTCTATATGGCCAACTAAGGGCTTAAGCTTAAGGGCAAGGAATTTAGCTAGAAGGTAGGTCGGACCACCAATGGTGTTGACAATAGGCCTCAGGGGAGCCCCTTCTTTGTGAATCTTTGGCAACCCATAGATCCTAGGAGTAATGGGACTGCTCTCAATGAGTTTATGGCATAGGGAACTCACAGAGCTATTGGACTTGATGGCAAGAGCCACAACCCTAGAAATTTTCTTTAGAGGGTTCTTGGGCAGCTTTTTATAACTGCCACTATGTTAGAGATGATCGAACATCTTCTTGCGATAATCATCCCTGTTAAGGATGATAGAAGCTCCACCTTTATTAGCCTTCATAACAACGATATATTTGTTCTGGTTTAAGGATTTGAGGGCAACGAATTCCTCATTGCTGAGGTTCTTTTGAGGGGGCTTAGCCTTTCTAAGGATGACAACACAATCTTGCCTAATAGAATCCTTAATATTATAAGGAAGATCTCTAATCCCGTATTCCACTTCGCAAATAATGTCATCCACCGGGAAATATCAACCACTCTCTTTATAACTTTGATTATGGGGTATGTTAATTCAAAAAGCTTTTTGCATGTTTTTCACTGTTAAATTGTAAAAGAAATCTGGTTAACTTGAATAGACTGAAAAGAGAACAATAAGATTCTCGATGCAATTTAAAACTACTATACATGATGTGAAAAGTTCTCTCTACTAGAAAGTTCCATGTATTCTAGGAAAGCTGTCGCGTTGAAACATTGGAGGTACGATATTGCAGTTACCAAAGCAATATAAAATGGTGAGAACATCAAAAGTTTGTTGGAAAAACAATAATGGTTGTCAAAATGGTCAGAGCATCAAATGTTTGTGAAACATTGGGAATGTAATAATAGGTGTTGAAGCAAAAATATGAAATGGTCAGAGCATCTCATTTGTGACAACAATGAACATTGGGAAATTAATAATGGTTTTTAAAAGAGTCAAAAGTTCGAGACATCGATAAGCATAGGAAAAGCAACATTGATTGTGTAAACATTGAAATTAATATTAAAATTATAAAAGAAGAGGACATCAATGATGAAAAATAGGAAATATTATATTATTAATTTGTCTTTCTTTTGGTAATGTACTATTTAAAAATATATTATTTAGTTAATTTGTTAAATACAAATAGTTTTATAAATTTAAATATCTTTTAAATTATTATTTTTAAAGTTTGGATTAATTATTAAAATATAAATATAAATAATTAACTTTTTTAGCATTAAATTTGATGTTTTGGTCCACTTTAATGTGTAGTTAGGGAAAAAACAATCTTAGCAATGGATTAATATCGACAAGAAGATAAGAGAGAGAGCTGCAAGCACTATGAAAATTATTAACCAACCATAGGGTTTGAAAACTTGTGCAAACCTTGACATTACAGGAGGAGTAACTGAAATGACAGATAACCAATAGTAGGAAAAGACATGCACACTGCAAATCGGGGGGGGAATCCCCTCCTACTGGAATATAATAGCGGGAGAGTCAAGTGGAAAAGCCAACAAACAACAAAGTTCCCAAGAAGCAGCAAGCCCCAATAATGGCCTTGTCCTCGGAGCGAGATGGTAGGCAAGAAGTAAAGGGCAGTGCCTACCATGTGCAACAGAGAAACCCATATTCATAATACCTCTTAACAAACTGGAAAGATACTGCAACTACATGAAGGACCATGCGATGGTATACAAATTCATTGGCATCTGGCTAACAGAAAATGACTTGATCAAATGTATCCAACAGAAATGGAAACCAAAAGGCCATGTAGAACTCAAGCTAGGAACCAGAGGTTTTTTCACTGTAATATTCTCAAACCTGCAAGATAATGAAATAGTTTTTGAAAACGGTCCATATTTTCATTATAATGTAGGAATGTTCATGACATATTTGGAAGAATGCTACAAACCTGATAAAGAGAAATTCCTGGCAGCCCCTGTCTGGGTACGACTCTTTAGTCTTCCAATGGATTTATGGGATCCGGAAATACTAGAAGGAATCGAAAATTCAACAGGAAGATTTGTCAAAATTGCAAAAACCACAAGAAGGGGCTTCTATACCTCATATCCTACAATATGCATGTATATGAATATTTTAGAGCCCATCCCTGAATCAATAGAACTAGAATATCATGAATAAATCTGGAAAAAGACCTTAGAATAGGAGCATATCCGGTTCTGATGCCGAAGGTGCCATGAATATGGCCACTTATTCAAAGAATTCCTGTTGAACCAAGAAGAATGACCAGATCTAAAAAAGAATCAAATCAAACCCCCACAGGAGGTGAATGAGGGGTTCCAAGAGGTTAAGCACAAAAGAAAGACCTTGAGAGGATAACAAAACCCAGGAAACAACAACCAAAAGAAATAGACCAGTAAAAATAGATATGAGGTATTGCAAGAAGAAGAAGAAATAGAAAATGAGACAAAAATAATGGATTATTAGGAAAAATTAAAAGAAAGAAACCCAAGCAAATAAAAAACAACCCCAAAGAGGAAAGCCCAAATAGATCTAATAGAAAAAGAAGAGAATGAATGAATCGATCTCACCATAATGGAAGTAGATACAGTTAGGGGGGAGGAGTTAAGTATGGAAGAGGAAGTTCTAAAAAAATGTTAAATGAATGGCAACATTTGGATGAAATATTCATCCCAGAGGACCAAAAGAAACTGTACAAGGAAACCTTTCAGTAATATAAGGCTAACCAAGGACAAAGAAAAGTAGAGACAGTAGAGAAGCTGGGCATGTGACAAGAAAATTCACAGGAACAACAAAACAGAAGTAAAGGAGGCAAGAAATGAGGGAGGAGAAATGTATAGGAGTAAATTCAAATAATGGGAGAGATGTTGGTAAAAACTAGAAGGGTAGTACCACTATCAACGGTATTCCAACAACTTAATAAAGTTACCCAATGATAGTACTATCATTGAATATAAGGGGCCTTAACAACCAAGGAAAATAGAGATACCTACAGGATCGATTGAGAAAGGAAAAGCCTCAAATAGTTCTCCTCCAGGAAACAATGGTAACAAGAGAAAAATTAGAGGAGATCCTACAAAAATTGAAACCAAGATATGAAGTAGTTGCATTGGATGTGAAAGGAAGTGAAGGGGGCATCACCATCCTATGGAACCTGATAGAGGTAAAGGTAGACTACTGGATAGGACTGCAGAGAATCCTTACAGGTCGCTTTCAGAATATAGGGACTAAATAATGGATCATAATCTCAGTAGTATATGGGCTGCTTACTCCTGCAGAGAAGGAAAACTTTATACAAAGCATAAGGACATTAAGCCAAATGCATGATGAAAAAATTTGGTTGATGGTAGGGGATTTCAATTTGATAACCTCTTCAGAGGAAAATAAAGGAGGGATAAGAAGAGAAGAACCTCAAATGGAACAATTTAGGGATCTACAAGAACAGCTCCACCTTGTAGATATCCCTACCATTAATGGAACTTACACTTGGAATAACCAAAGAGGAGGAAACCATTAAATTGCATCACGGTTAGATAGATTCTTGGTAACTAAAAGCTTAATAAGTAGAGATGTATATTATGTAGCTTCAATACTGCCATGTATGTGATCAGACCACTAGCTGATTAGAATGCAAGTAGACTTGAAGCAAGGGCAGACCAAGAGACCATTCCGATTTGAAGCCTTCTGGCTAGGGGATCTGACCTTCTTAGAAAAAATAAAGGAATGGTGGAGATCAAGCAAGGAACAAGGGAGAAATAAAATTCATACATTCCAACTATGCCTCAAAGAAATCAAAGGGAAAATAAAAAATGGAATAAGGAAGAATTTGGTAACATTCAACAAGACCAGGAATTATTACAGGTGAGGATGAAAAGGGTGCAACAACAGATAATAACAAATGGACGAGGTGGAAGAGGTAACCAACGAATTAAAAATGAATAAAGCATCTGGACTAGATGGCTTCATTGCAAAATTTTTCCAGGCAACATGGCTGATTCTAGGAGAAGATATCCTAGAAGTAGTAGAGGAGTCCAAATGAACTAAAAGGATACACTCGACCATGAACTCAACCTTCCTAGCTCTTATTCCAAAATCTAACCATTTTGAAGGGCCCCAAGGGTTTAGACCTAGAGATTTATGCAATGTAATATACAAAATTATGTCAACAATAATGGTCAATCACCTCAAACCGATCCTCTCAAGTCTAATCTCCCAAGAGCAGACTGGTTTTGTTAAAGGAAGGAAAATTGTGGATGGGATAGTAACTGCCTAAGAGGAAATCCACTCCCTTAAGAATCTCAAATCCAAAGGAATGATGATAAAATTGTACCTATTGAAAGCATACGATCAGTTAAGATGGACCTATCTCCAAGGAATCCTGAAAGCCTTTGGCTTTGACCCCTATTGGATAAACTAGATCTATTCTATGATATTGACCCCTGTGTTCTCAATTCTCCTGAATGGAGCACCGACAAAGGCATTCAATGCAACAAGGGGGCTAAGACAAGGAGACCCGATTTCCCCTTTCTTGTTTCTATCAGTAGCTAAAGGGATAGGAAGATATGTTAAAGTAAAGGTGCAAGAAGGACAATTTAAAGGTCTACGCATGTGGGGAAATGACTTGCCATTAACTCATCAACATTTTATTGACAACATCATGATGTTCTGTCAAGCAACACTCAAGGAAGCCAGGGCCCTGTTAGACATCTTACAAGACTTCATGAATGCCTCAGGAATGCAGACCAACAAGGAGAAGTAATATATCTTCTTCTTCAATACAAACAATCTAACAAATCAGACGACGAAAAATTTCTAGGAAATGGAGACAGGAGTACAATGGAGAAAATGGAAGAGAAGACAACATTGGCCAGAAGCACTAGACTCTATATAATGGGCAACCTACGACAAGGATATGGATTCCAAAATAGTAATGATTGAAGAAGGACCAAACATTATAAGGTGGGGATACAGAATAAAATGTATGTTCACCATCCAATAATGATATCATCTACAAGCAGAACACCAACAACAGCAAGGGTTACCCATATGGGAACGCATATGGAAGGACAAACTGTGGCCGAAAATAGCCTTCTTCCTATGGGTGGTCCACCATGGCCAAGCCCTAACATGGGATCAACTACAGGTAAGGGGGATGCATGGCCCATCGATTTGTTGTACATGTGAAGGACAAACGGAAACAATGGAACAACTACTAAATGCTTGCAGTTACAACAAAGTTCTATGGCAGAATCACGAAAAACTATTCGGCCACACGGACAGGGATCAATCAAGCACAAAAACAACAATGGAAAAATGGTGAAAGATAATATACCAAAGCCCCATCTTGAATCGAGCCTGGAATATCTCCCTAGTATTCGTATTATGGGTGGTGTGGAAGGAGAGGAATCGAAGAATTTTTAAAGGGGAAAAATAACAGAAATGGAGTTATGGGAAACAATAGTACAGAACATTAGAGAGACAATTATAGCAGAGAAATGGTACCCATATGTTTGGGAAACCATGCTACAGGAACGTCGAATAATGGAAAGGTTAAACATGAGTCCATGAATGCTGATTCCTAACTCCTAGAAACAAAAATCTACTCTCGGAGAATCCTCAATCCACTTTGTGTTTCCCCTAGAGGATTTCATAAAAATACATTTCGATGGTGCAACCAAGGGAAATCCAGGTGTAGTAGGCTCTAAGGAGCATTCAGAGACCACCAGGGCAACACCATCTGATGTTTGCAATGGATTGCGGAATAATGAGAAACAATGAAGTGAAACTATATGTGCTTAAAAAAGGGTTAGAAATAGCTCGAAGAGAAAATTTCTAGAAAATAGAGGTGGAAGGAGACTTAACACTGGTTATAGACATAGTGAAAAAACTTCAACAAGGGACCCCATGGGAGAAGATAAGCCAAAGTTAGAGAACGGAAAGACTAGTACAGGAAATAGGAAACCTGATACAAGGGATAGACAACATCATCCCAACACATGTCCAGAGATCGGGGAACGTGGCTGTAGACTAACTAGCAAACTGGGGATGTGGTAAACCCGGAAGCAACTTAGATATACCGGGCAAAGAAATAAACCAAACTCAAGGAATGAATAGTCTCACAGAAATTTTGAGAAAAGACAGGGAAAAAGGACAAAATCCCCGATTATGGTGTGGAGGGAAATGGATGGCAGAAGGAAGGAGGGAAGGATAGATGGAAGGAGGGCAAGACAGCCGACAAAGGGAAACAGAAAACAAAAGATGACAAGGGTAGCCAGAAACAGTAAGGCGATGATGGAAGACAATAAATGGATGGGAAGTGGGTGCCTCAATCGAGGACCACACATAAAGGAAGGGGAGGCTGATAGAGAAGTGTGGAAAGTGGAGGTTACCTTGGTAATGAGGACAAGTAGGTGGGAGAGAAATTTAGAAAAAAAGGTGGCAAGGCAGATGAGTAATTGCATGCAACAAGCTGAGGAAGAATGAGCAGACAGAGCAGCTGGTGAATGTCTAGAGAAGGTGCATGACGACTAGAAACTAGAGTTTGTAGGCAACACCTAGTAGTATTAAATCCATTGGTCTCGAAACCCCAAAGCTCCGACACATGAATTAGGTAAGGCTACAGGAGTGCAGGGAATGTAGGAACAAAATGCATAAAAAAATGGTAAAGGAAGGTAGACAACAACGATGAAAAGGGAGCCAAAGTGCAGCAAAAGAGACTGAATATAAAATGAAAGGCTCGAAGGCATTAGCAAGCAATCCATAGAGGAGAAGGGGAAGAAAAACTGGACAAGAAAATATGCATAATTTAATCAATGCCTACTATGTAGGAACCCTGACAGAAGTAAAAGAAGTAATAGTTGAATGGGAAGGTGAGTTAAATGACAATATAAAAAATTAAGAAATCCCAATAGCAGATTGGGCACCAATAATTCAGGATCCAGGCCATACTTGAGGTTTCCAAACATTGTTTAGGAAAACCATCCAACAATATTGGGTAATGAAAAACCTTTTGGCTAAAGCAATGATAACTTACAAGGATAGAGAAGAGCCAAAAGTGGACATACAATAGGAAATAAGCCTAAAAGATCTCCAGAAGAAAATCCAGTTAGTTCAAAATGCAACAATATCATAATAATATCTGCTTGAAGAGAATGGAAAAGCAGATCTAGACACTGCGGCAAAGTGAAGCACCCGGGTCAAGTGCAACAGTAAAATCATTAGATGATTGAAGCAGAAATCCAGATAGTTAAATTGTGTTATTATTAAGGAATTTAGATTTCTGTGATCCATAACATTGTTTAGATAATCTTCGGCAAAATCACATAACCAATCTTTTGTGTTATTATGTCAAATAAAATTTAGTTTTCAAGTATGAAGTATATAGTAGATATAGTAGAAAATGTAGCATGTATGAAACTAATTAAACTGTAAATTTTGGTCAGCTTTTGATTTGGATTGGTGGCCAACAAACTTGGTTTCTTATGGGAAAGTTGAGGCCACCAGAAGCATTTTGATAGACATATTTTACTACCTTTTTTATGGAAAATTAATATAAAAAGGAAGTACTACCAAGCTTACACAAAAAAAATGTGTAGTTAGGGAAACTAAACCATTTGTAGTGTAAAAAAATTAAGCATATTCAGAGATAACAATACATCAAAATCATATACAATTGTAAGAAAAAAACTAAAAAACTTGAAATAAGGAAAAACATTGAAAGAGTGTAATAATGCCATCATCCAATGTTAAAGTTGTATTTTCCAATACTACAAGTACTTTTTTTAGCTACTTGGAGAGCATATGAAGTTAGGTGGGAGACCAACACATGTCTCAATACACTACAGGAGGATTCCCTTTGTTGTGAGTTGGATGTCATCAAGCATCAATAGCTACATTTTGGTCCACCAATACACATACCAACAACATGTTGACGTGCCAATATGTCAATGGTGTCAATATATTGGTTGAGCCTCCCTTTGGTCTGACCAACGTCTGAGACTCGATGAAAAATTTTGCTGGCTATTTTGATATCCGAGATACAAACCCTTTCTCAAAAAATTTCCTATTGAGTTGGTTCTATCTCCTCGTATAGTGACAATGGAATCTTATCTCTCTTGTGGAAGGATGAGTTCTTGGCCCTTTTCCAAGCTCAAGAGCTCTCCATTTGTCTATAGTAGGCCACACCATGAAATGAATTAGCTCTTTTTCTTAGAATTCTATATGATATGCCAAAAATATTGTTTGAATGCAATGCAAAATGCCAATTGTTTTGCAATGCTGTAGCTAATAGAAGATGTAGTGAAAAATGTGAATGCATGAATTCATGGAGTGGGATTCCAATGATATTTGAAGAAGCTCTAAGAAACCCCATGTTGGGTAAAATCTTAGGGAGAAGTTGAGTGAACAAAGTAGTAGGAGCATGAAGGATGGGACATTAAGGGTTTATAGGGCTTGGCAATGGGGGAGGGGAGGTAATAAACATAAAAGGAAACAAAAAAGGGGTCGGAGATGAGAAACATTCAAACGGAAAAAAAAATAGAGATTTAGGATGTGCACCATCCAAAAATATATGTTCAAATATCTATTGCTAATTTTCCATGTCCACTATAGTTAGGAGCTCACGATGTGGAAGTGCCATAATTTCTCACCTTTTAAATCCTTGTATCCTGATTAGACCTATGTATCATACATGATATCTTTAGTATGTGATATTGGCCATCATAATCTCTTGTTATGATCATTCAACATAAAATATGATGCCCGCATTAACTTCATATCACAAGACTTCACCATTATCCTCATTTACAATTGACATGATAATCCATCACAATTCCATTGAAACTCATTCATATTCGTGATCACAAAGGCATGTTAAATGGTGTTCCATTGTGATATCAAGGAGTCGGTTGAACAACCATTAAGGCCACAAGAACATCTAGCCACATTTGCCAATAAGTGTTATTGATGAAAGGTGGCCATGCACCCCCACCTGGCACCTCATTACCCCATATAATTAAATTAGTTAAATTAATAATATTAAACATTATATACCTAGTATAATAATAATAATATTAATTATATTGATAAAATTAAGTCTTATATACATAATATAATCTTATATAATGTTGAAGAAGACTAAATTGTTAATAAAATTTAGTCGAAATATTATTAAGAAATTAAACTAGAACCAAGATATATCCATATTAACATTGGATCTACCAAGAGCCAAGAGACATCAAATATTTGAAAATGTAAACTTATTTTTGAGTGAAAAACTCGAAATATTTGCACCTCAAAAAATTTGATTCCTCTAGTCTCTTGGTAAATTTGGAGTTAAAATTGATCTGTGCTGGTTTTGAGAAACACTAATAAAATGTTTTAACTACAATAATTATTTTAATTTTTATTTATTTTATATAACATATGCACACTTAATATTGAAATATTTTATTTATGATTTACATTCTCCACATTGAAATGCTAATACGGTTCCTCTTATATCCTAAAGAAGAAAACACATACACACACATACTTATTTTTGTTATTGATATTTTTAAAAATGTTACATGTTTGTTTCTTTTATGTAGGCGTGCACACACACACACATATTCAATTTTTTTTGTATCAATATTTTTTTAAATGCTACTTTTCAATACCATATTAAAAATTAAAGGAATTGTAAATCTCCCTCAACTTTGAAATAGAAAACACTTAATAATGGAATAAGAATTCTTGTTTTTCTCTCTTATTTGATGTTACAATGTTTTATTATGCATGTATATTGAAATATTTGATTTATAACCCACATTATTCTTTGTTTTGTTATTAATATTTGTTAAATGTTATATATCAACTTTATATTAAGAATGACATAAATTACACATTTTTCTCATAAAATTTTAGTTTTAATTATTTTATTTTTATTTATATAAAGTTGACATGAAATTATTTTATTAAAATGGACATTGAAATATTTTATTTATGCTTCACACTAAAGTATTTATTTTAAACATATAATAAATTACACATCACTTAATATTAATAACATTATTCTTACATGCAATCTAGCAACTCCATATATGAAATTGCCTCATAGTAAAAAGTAAATTATTTTTTTTACTTTAAATTACTTTATCTCTTTATATAAAGTTGATGTAAAATTAAAGTAGAAATTGAAGATGACACAATGATTTATGAATAACAATGTGATCATTTAAAATTATTTTTTTAATATTACTAAATTAAAAATAAAAAACCTATTATATATATATATATATATATATATATATATATATATATATATATGAAAAGGATATGAAGGTTTATATTATTAAAAGAAATATAGGATGCTGCCCAAAACTGTTACATTTATTCAAAGTTGCCAATATCCCTTGTGGGTTTGAAATTGAGCATGTTGGTTCAATCCAAACCCTCATGCTAGTACTCTATATTATAAAAAAATTATTCCCTTTCCATTTAAATTTTTTCCAAACTACTCCGAAGATCCAAATACATTTACATTCCATTTCTTACATATTGATTAAATTTTTTCCAAAATACTCCAAAAATCCAAGTACATTTACATTCCATTTCTTATTAATTATCGATTTGACTTTGAACTAATTCTTGTTTCACTTTGATATACATTTTTTCCATTTTTTCCAACTTCTGTGAGTGATCTTTGTTGTCTTTATCACTTTTTCCATTTTTTCTGATCAACCCAATAATTTTTTTTCCAGTTGTGTTTCCTGAGAGATCAATGGATGATCTAGAATTCACATGGGTTTTCTCAATGTTGCATGACTTAGACTCATATAATACTTGTCTATCTATTTACTTAGACACTTGTATAAGAATTGGGAAGGACTCATATAAGACTCGACAAAATACAAAAATATTAAAATATGGTAAAATTTAAGCAAAAAAAAGGAGAAACTAATGACATTTCCAATCCTTATAAGTTATAAAACAACAATATATGAAATAATTCATAACATTATCTCATATCTATGATATTACAACATAATGTATTGAATTTTTGTAAGCAAAAAAAATACATAGTGAATAGGAAAAGGCATCATGATTCCATAATTAAAATATAAAATATGGCAAGAAGTTCAAAATTCAAATACATATGTCATAAATTATAAGTCGTAGTATCATAACAATATTGAGTCTCATGAATGACTATGCCTATAATAAGCCATCAAGGAGCTAGTGCCAACATGGGAAGGATGAAGCAACTATGAGGCAGGTGTATTTGGAGTTTCCATTTGAGATGGAAAACTAGAGAGATCCCCAGTCCCTTCATCAATCCAACTCTAATTAGGGGAGTCCTCCTCCACAACCCAATAAAACTCTAAATCAATACTACCAATAAAAATGGATCTAGATCCTTTGGCCATAGTTGCTTTTGTAATTTGAAATTGAAATGAAAAAAATTTGAAAGTGAAAAAGAAAAATTTAAATGAAAAAAAATGAAACAAGCAATCAAACTTCATGAAGCCTACTTGGTTGTGATGAAGCTGGGTCTAATGAAGCCTCCTTTAGCCTCCTACAAGAGCTCCTTCACTATGCAATGGAGTCACTCAACTCCTTTAGTCAACACTCAGTGAATGAGAAAGGAGTAAAATGACAAGTGAATGAAAAATGAAAAGGAGGGAGGTTCTTATAAAGCATTTTCTTCCATCCATTTTCCATTTCCCTATATTGAATTTAAAAAAAACAAAGAAAAATTTATAAAAGTCATATTTTAGTCTGCACTGGTCTGCCACAAGTCTAATATGAGTCTTATGAGGGTCTTATGTAGGCCCACATATCTTGAAGAGTTTGAACGAGTCTTGGAGGGTCCGATTCTTATGGGAGGGTCTTTGCTTCTAGACTCGTTTCGACATTTTACTCGTGAAGAACCACAAGCCTTCAAGAGTCTTATAAGAGTCATGTTTTACTGGGTTTGATGGGAATGAGCCTCCTATGTCTCTACATTCAATGGATCTTCTTTGACATTCATTTATTCCAGGGAAAAGTTTAAGGATGAAAGTTTATCTTAAAGTTTAGAAACCTTGGCAAATCATACTAGTCCCTAATATGCAAATTGTAAACATTTTGGTGACATTTTTGTAGACATATTTAGATTTCCAATGATTTTATATTAGTTGATATAATATTTTGGTGAATTTTAAGGTATAATGATGGTGTACTATAAAATTTGGGTGAATCATTTTAGAAAACAATGGAAATTAGCGAATCTATTTTTTGGAAAAAGCATGGAAAATTAGCCCACCTACGAATATTAGCCCCTAAAATTTTCCCTGATTTCTTCTTGACTACCTTTTGCTTCCTCTGGTAGATCCTCTTTGACATGTGCTTCTTCCTAACTTTCTTTTGTTTCCTCCTTGTCTTGGATCTCCTCTTCCTTATATATAGTATAATTTTATATTTGAGAACCTTCCCTACCATTTGGGCCTCTAACTATTTTTCTGAACTCTATTATTTTGCGTTTTGTTGGGGAAATTATTTATTACATGAGCTATTTCATAACATGAATGAAATCAAAATGAGACATTTCATAGTCAAGTTTTGAACTCATACATAATATGGAGCGATTAGGTTTATCTCGGAAAGAAAGCCTTTATTAAAATCTGTCTCCATGAATATTCAAGCATAAGTGGTATTAAGGAAATGCTTAGTTTTTGGAATATGAAAATGACATTTCCCTATTACATTTCCATTAGAATTTAACAAATAAATATTCCATGGATGCACGAAAGGTTTGGGATCCTTACCCAAACTATAGCCAAGGAGATTGTTGCCATAACTAGATCTAAAGAAGGAAACTATAGCTGCATGAAGGCACCAATACTACCCCAGAACCAGGGCTTGGAATCCAAAATAATATTCTTATCCTCAAGATTATAAAAAAGAACAACAAAAAATTCCCAAGCCAGAGAGTAAATATTCAAATCATCAGACAATAGAGGTTTCCACAAATCACATATCCATTTGTGGAGATCAGTAAACTATTGCCAAAACCCATTGAATCTACAAACCAAATATTGATATGAAATTAGCTAAAGGCTTCCTAATCCAAGGGAACATAAACGAAAAGAGATTCTTGAACTATCAATAGATCATATCTGGATTTCAACATGGCATTGTAAGAAACCTTGGCTTGATCTTCCTGAAAGGAAGAATTTGTAGAACCAACTACCATTCCTTCTAAAGAGACTAGTTTTTTTGCTAACTTATGAGGATTCACCATTATTCAAAATGTTACACGAGCTACACAACAGGAATCTGTAGGGTTCATGTAAGAGGGAGAGGGACAAAAATAAACAACATTTAAAAAAACTTGTATTTTCTTATAAATTTTCTAATTATATTATTTTGGAGAAATTTCTAAATTGAACATACTAAATAAATTTGATGTTTTATTTCTATTATTTTTAAATATAAAATATATTTATTTATTATTAATTTACTTAATATTATTATTTAAAAATATTAAATATTATTTTATTATTTTTATTAAAAATAAATAAAAGAAAACAATAATAATATTTTAAAGCAATAACATACTTATTTTTGTGATTGGTTAAATTAACCCTAATTTTTTTAAATATAAGTTTTTTTTTGTGTTTTTTTTTTTTTAATGGAGAAAGTTTTTAATACTAGTTTGACCATACAATATGGTTTAACAAAGTGAAATTTACTTGATTGTAAAAAAATTACTTGATAGGTTGGATTCTATTATGTATTATGGTGTTATTTTTAGTCCTTGCCTCGCCAAATACTATAGCATTTGCATCACAGTCAAAGTGCATTGCCTCTGCATTATTTGCGTGTTCTTTTGCACTTACAACTAAAGTTTGAGGAAAATTTTGAATATTTCTATTTTTTCGTAAATTCAAAAATAATTTTTTCTATTTTTTGGAAATCTTATCTCTATTTTTTATTGGCTTAGTAAGCTCTAAAGGAACATAATTCCCCTGGTGGAGGGTGTTTTATTTTTAGTATTTTTCAGTGACTTAATTCATTTAAAAAAAAAGAAAAAAGAATAATCTAATTTTGTGAGTGGTCATTCCGTAGGCAAGTGCTCTGACACCGCCACTGTTATGCTACTGCTTTACCCAAAACTAATCTGGTTGTAGGTTCTTTACATGGGCAGGGGGGAGGAGTGAGGGGGTGAAAAATTCTCTAATTAATATTATGTTTCATTGTGCAGAGCTTCCTTGTGCTAAGCTTCCTCTGCACAGTGAAAGTTATGCACAAGGAAAGCTCCACACAACATTGAGATTCGCCCCTTCATTCCTAATCATTTTCAATATTTATATAAATTGATAACAATGTTTCTTTAATTGGAAATACAATCCTCCAAACTATAGTCTCCTATTTTCTACATCTTCGTGGAGCATGGTGTTATGAAAAACCTCTTCCAAAAAAGATGTGGACCTTTTCAAGCTACTGCCAACTCATGTCTAGTAAGAAGGGCGCATGACCCCAATGGTGAAAGGAAATCAATGTCTTAGTACAATAAAGTAGCATAAGTGGAAACATACTTAGAAGTTAGTCTTCTCTCGACCTTCCTACTTTGTGTGAGAGAGCTTACTGCCCATCCTCTTACTATTTATGTCAAGGAACCTTAACACTTGTTAATGAAATTAGAACTTCATTATGTAAAAATTAGAATTCCATAAATAAAAAAATTTAATTGTTGCTACTTATGATTATTTTTTGTATTAGCATGTTAAAATAATAAGCAATAAACTATCTCTATGTATTTCAATGAAAATTCTGTATCTTTTTATTTATTTGGGCTAATGTACATAGTTTATGCATTGATGGGATATTTAATTTTATTAATCTTGGATGTGATATCATGCAGATATATCAAATATGTGACTTTTACTGTGTAGAGATTTCCTGTGCATAAGGAATTGAATTTAAATAACTACTTCAATGTGTGCTTTGAGGTTGGAAAAGACAATGTTTGTCGATCATGTCATCGAATGTTATATCCATGGAAGCCATGCCATCAACCTTCTTGCAGTCAACACTCCGCCTCATACAATATGCTAAGCACAACATTGTATTGTTTTTTCTTGGGTAGTTGTAACATCATAGAGAAGTGTTGGCATTATGGAAAATGTGTTGTCCTTGATGGAAACCTACTTGATGAAGATTGCCAACATGATGATAACAAAATGATTTTTCAAGCTAGTACACATGTGACAAAAAGTTTAGAAAAAGACATAACAATTCAAAAATAGAGGAATGATAATATGAAGTTTGAAGAAATATATGCAGGGTTTGTGAAGCAAAGTCGCATATATATGCCGGTTTGTTGAAGAAAAGTAGCGTATGGTTTCTGCACCATAGTATTGTAAATATTAAGGGCCTCTACCATGGTATTGGCCCATAGTGATGAGAGCGACAATGGATATTTGATCCCGTCAAAGAATACCATTAACATAACTATAGAATTGGTCTAAGGTATTGGCTAAGGCGCAAACCATATAAGGAAATGGAGATAAAAGTGTTTGGTTGTGTGCATGATATGGGTTATTAGTGAATAGTTTGATCTAAAACAAGTATGCACCAGGGAGTATGATGATTGATAAGATCCAATAGATCTCAAATGACTATACATTGAATAATCTACTTGTGGGTTGGTTTGATTTGTGATGCTAATGCTTTGATGTGTGTTTGTTACTGTGTATGGGTTTGATTGAAGTTTTGTTGTGAAATGAAGGTATGAGTCAATAATTAAAAATATGTACACAAGTTTGTTATAGAAAAAGAGCATACATACGCGGATCTGATTCTGAGTAGTAGTGTATCTATTATGTAGTATGGACATATTTGTACGCGGGTATCAAATATGAAAGACGCGTACATATGTGGAAGTGTTTTGTAAGGGTCACATACATATGCTAAGGTTTTGTTGAATATGATGTCTGATCAGCTTGACTAGTCTTGTTGTATTTGGTGTTATCTGTCAATAAAGTCTTTCATGATAATCTAGGTTTAACAATGATGGTTGAGGTTGAATGATTTGTTCAGAAATCTGTAATTGGTTTTGTATGTGATTCAGTGAGTATTTTAGTGTGACAGTGATTCAATTCCAGGGTTCAGTGTTTTGAGATCTGTACACATGTATGCTTCATGGAAAGCGCGTATATATGCAGATATGCTTAAGAACAATAACATATATATTTTTATATATGGTTGATCAAGGTTTACAGTGACAAAATCTGGTTTCTGTGATGAACATTATGTGGATGGGTATTCTGGTGAATGGATTTACACTGATCTAACTCCTTTGGTTATTTAAGATTGATTTGTGTCTCACTTGGTATAGTAATTAAGTGATTTGATACGATGATTGGTTTCATTTTTATTACTTGATATTGAGTTTAAATGATGGTAGTGTGTCCATTCTGAAAATTTGATGAAACCTGACCTACATATTTGATGTTTTGGTTAAGGTGGATCCAGTATGAAATATTGTGAAACGTGGTCTATGGAGGTGTTGAGGGTTGGAGCATTCAGTGGGGAAGTCGAAGCTTCCTTCCAGTGGTAGCTGGTAAATTTGATCAGGGGCTTGGAGCTCCCTTTTGGTGGGTGCTGGTAAATGAGATCGGGGGGTTAGAGCTCCCTTCAAGTGGGCGCTGAAGAACGAGAGAAGGTTGTAACCTTCTACAGGTGGGTTTCTGCATAATGTTACGAGTCTACACTAGTACAAGATTGTAATAAGTATTTCTTTAGAATAAAAAGAAGATAGAGATGACAACATTGGTGGTTTTTTCCCACAATGGGTTTCCACCTAAAAACCCTGGTGTTCATTTGTGTTGATGCATTTATTATATGTGATAGTTTATTTTGTTCTTACTGCACATGATTACTTTTAATTAATGTCTAAAGAAGTACTTGTGCATTGGATCAAGTTAAACAAATGATTAATTAGTTGAAAATATAGTTAATTGAATATACACTTCTTATCCTCATCACAGTCGCGTACATACGCTAGTTCATTGAATGAAAGTCACGTACAAAAATATGAATAAGAAATTGAAAGGTTTTAGTGAGTTTCAAAATAATGATTCACCCCCCCCTCAGTATTTTATCAATAATTGGAATCATAGTAGGTCCTTTAGAAGAAGCTTGATCGGTTGGAGGAGATCCATCAAGATGAGTAGTCAAGAAGGAGTATTTTCTATCAAGACACCTTTATTTAATGGAACAAACTTTGCCTTTTCGAAAGGTAGGATGAGAGCATACTTTCAGGCGCTAGAAACTGATATATAGGAAATCGTTGAAAGTGGATATCAATATCCAACCTCCATTCCCATAAATACTGTAGGAAAGAAATCTTATGAAATCAATGCAAAGGATTCAAATGCCATCTTCGAAAGTCTGGCTGAGTCTGAGTTCGTGAAAGTAATGAATCTGGACACAACAAAGGGAATGTGGGATAAGCTTATCCAAAGTTATGAAGGTGACACCAAGGTGAAAAGTTCTAAAATCCAATAATTTGATGATGAAATCATTGCAACATTTTTCCTCAGAGTAGATGAAATTGTTAATTCCATGAGAAATCTTGGCGATGAAATAAAATATGCTATTGTTGTTGAGAATATTTTGATATCACTAACTCCGAATTTCGATTCCAAAGTCCCTACTATTGAAAAAATGTAGGATCTGAAAAGTCTCACACTTGATCAAATCCATGGAACATTGAAATCATTTGAGATGAGGAAAGGTGGTCCTTTAGACATGAGAGAAAAAACCTTCAAAACCACAAATAAAGGGAAATATAAGGAAGCACCCAAAGACACAAGCTACATATTAGATGAGGAAGAAGAAAACTTCGTAAGAAGGTTGCAAATGGGAGCTGGAAAATTTAGAGGTAAGCTTCCCTTTAAATGTTTTTCTTATGGAAGAGTAGGCCATTATGCATCCAAATGTCCTTATAAAGAAAATCATGAAGAGAATGGAAAGAACGTTGCTAAAAAAGATGTTCTCTGACAAGAAAAGCTTTTACTCTAATGAAGATAGTCACAACATATCTGATGACAAAGAGAATTCAGATTTACATTCTAACTTTCTAGTACTTATGGCTCTTGAAGATCAGTCATTAAATGAATCAGTTAGTTGTGATGTAAGTGATTCAATGAAATCTCTAAAGGAGAATGATAAGCTTAGGAATCCTAACAAAGAATTGGAATCAAAAGGAGACCGTATGATTGAGGAAATAAACATATTAAAGATAGAATTAGAAGCATCCAATAGAAGAATTAAAAGCATAAGAAAAGAACTTTAGGAAAAGGAAACAAAATTTGAAACATTAGAATATGAAATTATGACCCTAAAGGAAGATTATGAGAAGATCAACAAATGGGAAAAAACATCTGAGTCTCTAGAGGATATTATTAATGAAAAACTCTTTCTTTTGATCAAGACAAGTATTGGGTATGATCATACACAATGTGATGGAAAAAACCAAGATAGTGTTGTTCCAGGGAAATCTGAATCAAGTCACACATCTCCTAGATCAAGGACAAGATCTATTCCTAGGTAGAAAAAGATGGTTTTATGGATATTGTTCTATTGTAATTCATTTGGACATAAGGCCACTGATCGTAGGTTAAGTATGTAGAACAAAACCAGGAGATGAGATAAGTTCCAATGCATAATTAGAAATTACAAGCAAATTTGGAGGAAGAAGGAATCTCAGTCAGAATGTAGGGAAGATTAACCCTACCGCAATCCATTGTTCTTAAAGCTTACTTCTCTCAGTGACTGCAAAAGTAATGTGAGGTACCTGATCTCATGAGAACACAAGATGATTATCAAGTCATTAGGATCAATGATGTATAATTTTAGGGGGAGCAATACATATATTGATAATTATTCCAATGGTTATGTTGATAGTCATATTACTAACAGTGGATCTTATGTGATAACAATGGACATGTATAGACAAAATAGGCTTAGGGGGAGCTGTAGTTATGAAAATTCAACATTTCATATTATGTATGCAGATCCTATGCAAGATAGTTACGTATATATGCGAGTTCTGATTTATACAGTCACACATATTTCTCTAAGATAGAGAAATAGAGGGACTGGATCAGGGAAAAGTTCTTATATACTTTAGTTAGCTCTTATTTGGATTTCTGGTTCTGAATTGATTGATTACAGTCTGATTGATGCTATTTAGAAGTGGTTTTGGCTTTTATGAGTTGTTGATGCTTTGATGGATCTCTGATTGATGAAGTTGCTTTGATGTCCTTACTAGTGGATGACTTGATATGATCAGACTTGACAATAAACAATTGGCACAGGTTCAGGGGGAGCATTTTCTATGCTTCTAATAATGCATTATTGGCATTATATTTTCTTGAGAATTCCTTGGTACATAATGATTCTTATCATTGGTGATGTTGTTGAAGATACTCATGTTACTGAAGTTTTTGAATGATGCTATGTTGCTAACATAATGCATGAGTTGCTTTTGGTGAAATTATGGATGATGCTTATATATTGTTTGAGCCACTAATCAGATTTGTGATGATAAAAGACTCTTTGGTGATGATATGGTTGAGGTATGTTATCTCATGCTATGATTATTTGATGATGACATTGTTGTCATGAATGAATCCTATGGTGTTGTTCTTGGTCCTTACACCTGTTACATGTACATGTTATGATGCAAATGGTATGTTTCTAGAAGAGTATGGTTCTAAGCATGATGATCTTGATGATATGGGATCACAGGGATGAGTAGTTGATGATGATGAATTATAGAAAGGGATCTTATGGATGATTACTTACACTGCATAATAATGAAGTAGTCTTTCTTCTTGCATGAATAATTTGGGCCGAGAGAATGATGTTGCTACAGGTTTCATGAAGATATGGTTATTAATATACTATTGCTACATCTGTTGGATGATACTTGGAGACATGGCATATTTAGTTACATATTGATGATGTTGATGAATGATGCTACATTTCCCTATCTTACTTTATGATGATATGCTTGATTCTCACATATTTTGTTGATGCATGAAAAGATATGTTGTTGTGCTGCAAAAGATCTATATGAATTTGATGAATGTGGATTGAGGATCTTCCTACTAAGGGAAAGAGCAAGTTGACTTTGATGAGGTCAAGGGGATGAGTTCTACGGAACAATCTTATGTTGTTGATGATGCATACTTGGTCACAGGTTGATGATATTACATTGCTTCTTGATGATGTTCATGGTGCTACTGTCAAATGCTTATGGTGCAGATCCTATATGGTATATGATGATTGCTGAAGACTATCTTGGTCTTACTACCTCACTATTGAGGTCTTTGGTCTTGGTTATAAATGTGATATCTTCATTTGATGTAAAGGTGATGTAAAGACATATCATGTAATATTCAGTCATGAATGGACTATTGGGGTCAAGTCAATTATGTATGTCATCCCATGTTGGGGATTTGATGTAATGTTGAGTCAAATATGTAACCCCACTACATTGGGAGATTCGTTAATATGAGTTATTAGTGACAGGAAAGATCATGTCTAGTTAATTCTTTGTATATATTCAGAAGATTCAACATGTGCTCAAGGGGAGCATTATTAATATACCATGTTCAATCAGACCTACAATGCTCATATCTACAAAGGGGCAGAGATGCCTTCATTCAACATTGGTCAACCCTTTTCCCTTGATGTCAAAGGGGGAGAGAAGGTTGGTGTTTGGAGAATGCTTGGTGACTTGGGAGAGAAACTTGGTATATCTATAGACGTGTTTATAGGTATCTATAGGTGGTGGTGATCAAACACCAAAGTGATTGCCATCAAGTCCAAAGGGGGATATTGTTTGCATTATGACAAATGTGATGTCCTTGATGGAAACTTACTTGATGAATTGTCCTTGATGGCAACCTACTTGATGAAGATTGTCAACATGATGGTAACATAATGATTTTACAAGCTACATGTGCCAGAGAGACTAGACAAAAGCATAGCAGTTCAGAGACAAAGGAATGATAAAGATGAAGTTTGAAGAAGTATACATAAGTTCTATGAAGAAAATCCGCGTACATACGTAGGTTTGGTGAAGAAAAGTAGTGCACAGTGTCTGCACCATGTTATTCTAAATACCAGGGGTCTTTACCATGGTATTGGCCCATAGTAATGAGCACGACAACAGATATTTGATCCTGTAAAAGAACACCATCAAAATAACTATGGAATTGGCCTAAGGTATTGGCTAAGGCCCAAAATATATAAGGAGATGGAGATCAAAGTGTTTGGTTGTGTGCATGATATGGGTTATTAGTGAATAGTTTGATTTGAAATAAGTATGCACTGGGGAGTATGATGATTGATCATATCCAATAGATTAATGACTATACATTAAATAACCTGCTTATGGGTTGTTTTGATCTGTGATGATAATTTTTTGATGTGTATTTATTACTGTGTATTGGTTTGACTGAAGTTCTATTTTGTAGCAAAGGTATGATTTAATAATTACAAATCCGTATGTAGGTTTGTTATAGAAAAACCGTGTACATATGCGGATCAGATTTTGAGTAGTAGCGTATCGATTCTGTAGTATGGACATATTTGTATGCGGGTATAAAAAATGAAAGGTGCATACATATGCGAAAGTGTTTTGTAAGTGTTGCGTACATATGCTAGGGTTTTTCTAAATATGATGTATGATCAACTTGATCAGTCTTGTGGTGTTTGCTGCTGTCTGTCAATGAAGTCTTTCATGATAATATAGGTTTAACACTGATGGTTGAGGTTGAATGATTTGTTCAGAAATCTGTGATTGGTTATGTAAGTGATTCGATGAGTATTTCAGTATGACAATGATTCAGTTTTAGGGTTCAGTGTTTTGAGATCTGTATATACGCAGATATGCTTAAGATCATTAACATATATATATATATATATATATATATATATATATATATATATATGGTTGATCAGGGTTTACAGTGACAAAATCTGGTTTCTGTGATGAACAATATGTGGATAGGTATACTGGTGAATGGATTTACAACGGCCTAACTACTTTGGTTGTTTGGGATTGATTTGGGTTTTAGTTGGTACAGTGATTTGATATGATGATTAGTTTCAGTTTTATTGTTTGATATTGAGCTTAAATGATGGTAGTAGATCCGTCTAAAAATTTGATGAAACATGTCCTACAGATTTGATGTTTTGGTTTAAGTGGATCCAGTATGAAATATTATGAAATATGGTCCATGAGTTGAGGGTTGGAGCCTTTAATGAGGAAGTCGAAGCTTCCTTTCATTGGTAGCTAGTAAATCTAATCAAGGGGTTGGAGCTCCCTTCCGATGGGTGCTGGTAAATGAGTTCAAGGGGTTGGAGCTCCCTTCTAGTGGGTGCACGAGAACAAGAGAAGGTTGTAGCCTTCTGCAGGTGTGTGCCTACATGCTGGTATGAGTCTGTGCTAGTACAATATTGTAAGACGTATTTCTTATTAATAAAAAGAAGACAGAGATGACAACAATGATGGTTTTCTCCCACATTGGGTTTCCACCTAAAAATATTGGTGTTCATGTGTGTTGATGTAGTGTGATGGTTTATTCTGTTCTTACTACACTTGATTACTGTTTAATTAATGTATAAAGAATTATTGATGCACTGGATCAAGTTAAATAGATGATGAATTAGTTGAAAACATAATTAACTGAATATATGTTACTTATCCTCATCACAGTCGCATACATACGCTAGTTCACTGAATGAAAGTCGCGTACATAAATATGATTAAGAAACTAAAAGGTTTTAGTGAGTTTTAAAACACTGATTCACTAAAACCCTCCCTTAGTATTTTTCCCAACAAGAAGATACTTGCTTCGAAGAACTTATGTATCACACCAAAATGAGGTGTCCCAATTTCATCCATTTAGAAATAAGGGGCAAATACACAACATTTCAGACACTTTCTCTCCATAAACTAGGAGTAGTATGGTTGAGGGGAGAACTGGCTCCTGGCTATGGTTAGCTGGTGGCCTATAGAAACAAACTTATTTAATTATGAGTCAAGTCTTACAGTTTCCTACTCTTAAATTTCAACTCTCGCCCGCTAAAATCGTTAGAATTTTGTAAGTGTTACAAATTATCCATAAACATTTTTTCTCATTTAAATTACGATTCAAGTCTTGCAGTAACCTACTATTACATTTCAACTCTTGCCCACTGAAATCGTTAGACTTTTGTAAGTGTTACAAATTATCTGTAATTTTTTTTGACGGACAAATTATCTGTAAACATTTTTTAGCTGAAATGATTAAAAGTCAACGTTCTTTGTTAAGTTTTATTTTTAAATGATTGAATGTCAAATTCGATGAATGTTTAGACTTAATTTTCTTTCGTGTTTCCTTAGATTAGCTTTCCAAAGCATTTGTAGGAAAAGTGATTTAATATCATATACCAATCGTATTAGTAGTCGTTGCAATGGACGAGATTTTCCTTGGGAAGACTTCCCCTAAATCCCATAGGGAAAAGTTTCAATTAATAATTATAGCAAGGAGGAGAGGGCGATTGGTTGTTCAAGGGCTATCTTCCCTACATGCATGAAGGAGAAGAACATGATGAACCCCATTTGTGCCTGTCCTACATCCCATCAGACAGGTCTCTTATGGTACGACAAACAATTCTTTGAGCAGAAACACACGAGCAATGACGAAGATCATATGCTTAACACCCACCGGTGACATTACAACAAAACTATGTAAAATTTATAATTCCATAAATAAACAAATTTTATTATTGCCACTTAAGACTATCTGCATAACACCTACCGGTGACATTACAACTTCACTATGTAAAAATTATAATTCCATAAATAAACAAATTTAATTATTGCCACTTACGACTATCTGATGTATTAACATGTTAAAATAATAAATTTGGCCTAATGTACATAATTGGTAGGGTATTAATTTTATTAATCTGGGATGGGATATCATATTGAGATGTGTGACTTTCACTGTACAGAGGTAGCACATTGTGTGGGAGTGCGGAGCTCCGCACAAACTCGAGTCTGCACCCCGCACAATACCACTCATTGCACTCCCGAGTTTGGGCGAAGATAGCTTGACTATCAAAAGCTTCCAAAAAGATATTAGTTCAATTAATTATTTTTGCACAGACTTTGATAGCTATTTGAAACGTTTCACAGGTTCATGTGATTGAAAAACTACATATATCATTGAGCTTCACCCTAAAACAATGGCGAACATTCGGGCAAGAGAAACAATGGAAAAATCATTTAGGTTGAGAAGGATATTTAATATTGCATTGTTGGGGATTACAATATATGTGGGAAACCATTTAATTTGAGCGCCATTTCCCGGTTCCCTGAATTTAAATCATATGCAGTTGAAATGCCCGCCATGGTTGCATCTTCCTCAATCCAGGGATGAGCAAAACAAAGTTCAGAAGTCTGAGATGAAGTTATTGAACGAAATCCAGGGATCAGAGAGCATCATGTTCGACCCTCAGGGAAGAGGACCTTACACTGGTGTAGCTGACGACCGAATCATGTTCTCGAACGATTGTCAATGGTTGGAATACACTGTCATGTCACCCAACAGGCTGTATCCAGTTCTATCTATTTTTACTATCCCATGTTTTTTCTGTTGACAGGATAAAAAATAGGCTTCTGTCGGGGTCATGAAAACTTAAAAGGACATTACTGATTGATTACCAGAGACCATTTTTGGTGATGGGATTCTAAATCGAAAAAGTATTATGGGTATCTAAATTTTGGAATTGTGATTTGAACAATACACTAAGATTGAGATTTAAGCAATTATTAGTTTGTTGGATTCCAATAATTATGAATCAATTTGAATGCGTCATATACATTCCCCTCAATAATTTCCCCGCTTCTCAATCCAATTCAGGCTTTAGATGCATTGCAACATCCACGATCGTTAGATTTCACACAACCGACGCCGCACTAACTCACCCTTTGAACACCTTGAGTACAAATTTTCAAGCCTTCTTTTTAATTGTTGTGCGTCGTTGATGCTTAATTAGCATATCCAGAAACAGGAATATGGGCTCCTTTCGATCCCTGCTGAGCTCCCAGGAATGTTCGCACTACAGACTAAACTAAATACTCAGTAATGGTAGGAGTTCTAAGCATGCAACGCGTTGGACCAGTAAAGACAGACAAGTACATGCAAAAAAAACTTAGAGCGTAAAACCGACAAGTTGAAATATTGAATAGGATGTTGTATGAAAATATATGAAATGCAAGATAACCATAATTTTTTCCTCTCTACTAATGTGATAGACTAGTGTTCACGTAAGACAAGTATCCATACTGGATTCTTTAAACTTGTTCATTTACCTACCAAATTTATAGAGAATCAACTAAACATTAAACATGTCGGTCAACTACAGAGGGGACTTGATTCTTGAGCGAAGTGCAGTGGAGACTCCAAGCCTAGCAACCTGCTTCTGTGAATTTCATGTAGATTGTGTTTTCTGACAGTTTTATACTGTTCACATATGTGTAAAATCATTTTAGATATCCATAGTTCCTAATTTTGCTTAATAAGAGTGTGAGAATATCGGACACATTACATTCCACTCCACTTTTAATCTGATAGGAAACATGGCCTTTGGTAAATACATGTTCGATTCTAATTTATGAGCTTCTGAATATATGAAAGACACTATTTCGATAATTATGGTGCTACACACAACTCCCAATGTCACAGGCTAAAACCAATTAATTGATATTCTATAAATTAAAACATACTGATTACTAGCAGACTGCTTTTACAAATAACTTGGGCTCACTTCGCAACAATCAGTGCCTCATGGAGCAAGAAACTAGTTATACAATAATAAATGCAATGAGATAAGCATGGTGTCAACGTCTATTTCAGATTCAAGGCTTCTCCCTTTTGTTTGCATGAGGTTCACATGAATGAAATGGAGAGAATATTCCATGCCAAAATAAACCATTCTGCGTTTCTTTTAAGGGAGATGGATGGTGAAATGATTTTAACGTGCATGAATCTGAGACTTTGCAACTTCAAGCGTAAGATATCGTCAAGTAAAATTGGATTATGCAAACAATTACGAGAAACTTGGGTCTAGATTTGTGCAGACATTGATAACAATGGATTTTTGTAGTTTTCAACCCCTTATTATCAAGAAATCTCATAATTTTCAAAATGGAACACAATTGACGATTCAAATAAAGTTCCCTTTCCAATCTGATCATCCAGCTGGTCAAGAGGAGCAAAAGTTGCAACAAAGGTGATGATGGTAAGGATGATCTCTTGGACGTTCTGTTGGACATGAGAAACAACGAATTTACTCAAACTGGCATCAGGAGCTATCTAAGCTTCTGGCTATTATACCAACAAAAATTCTCTCGAATTGTGAGAATACTAATAAATAGAGTATGAATTCGATTAATTAGTGGTAGAGGAATGTTGGAAATAATAATGAGAGGGGGGGTGAATCAGTATTATCAAGTTCTTTTAATAAATCTTTCTTATTTATACTTTGAATTATTTTTGCATGTCAGTACCATAAAATAATGAGCATGAACAAAGAAAACAGATAGTCACACCAAAGAACACCAGATGTAAGGTGGAAACCCAATGTGGGTGAAAACCACCTGCTGCAATATGTCTCTATCTTCTTTCAAATTAGAAACTCCTTTTACAATGGTTTTGTACTGGTGCAGCCCTTTACCAGTACGCAGGCTGCAACCTGCAGAGAGCTACAACTCTCTCTCGTTTTCCAATCTCTCCTGGAAGGGAGCTACAACCCCCTACTTCTTTCAAGGACCACTTTTCATAAATTTTCAAACTAGATCCAAGAAAATCAAATGATCATCAAGTACAAGTAAATCACCCAGTCAACTGCAGTAACCAGATCAATAGTAACAGTAAACTAAACCCGGAATACCTTATCAACAGAGGAAAGTCAGTCAAATAAATGCCTTAATACAGATACGCAGTTTTTCTTTCTCTGGCTTGCGTGGCTCCGCACTTCACCTTCTGCTCCCCTGCGTATACCCGCAGAGAGCCTTCTGCTGCACCACGTACCCATGCACTGTTTCTTCAATCATGCCGCGTACTGCTACTGTAGCCACGCACCCACAGATGCTATCGTGCCGCGTACTTCTACTGTAGCCACGCACCCACAGATGCTATCGCGCCGCGTACTTCTACTGTAGCCACGCACCCACAGATGCTATCGCGTTGCGTACTTTCACTGTGCCTACGCACCTGAACCTCTGTCGCGCTGCGTACCCACGCACTGCGCCTTCTTCTGCTCTGTGTACCCACGCACTGCTCCTTCTTCTGCTCTGCGTACCCACGCACTTGCACCGTTAATCACCTGCATACCTCTGATTAGGGCCGAATTGGCAGTCCACCAGTGTGCCACAGATAGTCAGATGCCCAGATCTGATCATGCACCCGAGAGATCACGCTTCATAGATTCACTTTCAACCTCACTTTTATATAGATGAAGCTTTTAAACCGATAACCCAATATTTCAGATCTTAAGATATTCAATTTGCAAAAGATACCTTGGCCAAGTGATCTCCTTCCCTATTTATAGTCAAAATAGATCCTATACCACGGGCCAAAACCATAGAAACAAAAACGGCGGGCTTAATGCCACGGGCCAAACATAAGAAACCCCACGTGAGCGCGCTTCTCTGCCTTGAAGTGAGTGAACTGGGGGTACGCACCTCATGAACGGGTCACCTGCGTGTATGAACGCACTTCCTGGCTGGCGTACTTGCGGGTACGCACCTTTTGAACTATTCTCCTGCGTACCTCTTAATTTCCAACATTTTGAGAACCTGATCAGAGCATTGCCACCTATATGAGTTTCCATCAAGTACAACACATGACTCATAGAGCCATACCAGAAACATAATGCCAACGATCTCCCCCTTTGAACTTGATGGCAACCTCAAAATCTTCAACGTCATTCTCCCCCTTTGACATCAAGGGCAAAGGGTTATGCTCCCCCTAAGAACATGCTCCCCCTGAATATAAACCAGATCTGCAAAGAAGAACCATAATCCAAAAAACACCATAAATGACCGTGAAAGAGATAGAGACATATTGCAGCAATATTCAGACCAGCATCCATGATGTACTTCCTCCATAATGCCAACAATGCATTATATGCTCCCCCTGAACCTGTGCCATTCGATCTTCGACCAATCCGCAACCCAGCAAGTGTACGCATATACCCCAGATGAACCTTGCGTACAACCGTCAATCAAAAGAGATTCAACAACATGATGATGCATCAACAACCCCCAGCTTTTGCCTGAGGTATTCAAAGGTCTCCCTGGGCAATGGTTTGGTGAGTATATCAGCAACTTGTTCCTTAGAAGGAACATACTCCAACTTGACCTTTTGTTCAAGTACTTGTTCCCGGAGAAAATGATACTTGATCGGTATGTGCTTGGTCTTTGAATGCATGACTGGGTTCTTTGAAATGCTGATTGCACTTGTATTATCACATAAGATGGAGATGGGTGGTATACAAGTGATTTGAAAATCCTGTAAGGTCTGCATCATCCAAAGGAGTTGAGTGCAGCAAGATGCAGCAACAACATATTCTGCTTCAGCTGTAGACAAGGCAATCGAACTCTGTTTCTTGCTGAACCAAGATACTAATCTGGAACCCATAAAGAATGCACCACCACTTGTGCTCTTCCTGTCATCCACGCTTCCGGCCCAATCTGCATCTGTATAAGCATGAAGTGTGAGATCTGTATCTCTAGGATACCATAAGCCATAGTTTTGAGTTCCTTGAAGATATTTGAAGATTCTCTTTACTGCCTGAAGATGAGTTTCCTTTGGATTTGCCTGAAATCTTCCAACTATTCCTACTGCATGCATTATGTCTGGTCGGGTACTTGTCAAATAAAGTAGACTTCCAATCATAGATCTGTAGGTTGGTTGATGCACTGCTGCTGATTCATCATTTGCACTGAGGCTACATCCTGTGACCATGGGTGTACATACTGGTTTTGCATCTTCCATGCCATATTTCTTCAAAATCTGCTTGAGATACTTGGTTTGAGACAAAAAGATCCCTTCTTTTTTTTGTTGGATTTGCAAACCAAGAAAATATGTTAGTTCTCCCAGCAAGGACATTTCGAATTCTTTCTGCATTACCAAGGCAAAGCTTTGACTCATAGCTTCTTCATTGCTCCCAAAGATAATGTCATCTACATACACAACAAGTATTAGCAATTTGTCGTTTTCAACTTTTATATAAAGATTGCTATCTGCTGATCCTTTTGAAAAACCTTGTTGATGAAGATATTTGTCCAAGCGATAGTACCAAGCCCTTGGAGCTTGTTTGAGACCATAGAGAGCATTTTTCAATTTGCATACAAGGTTTGGATCATTTCCAAGAATGAAACCATCTGGCTGCTCAATGTATACTTCTTCTTCCAAGTCTCCATTCAAAAAGGCTGATTTCACATCCATTTGAAATACTTTGAAGTTTTGAAAGATTGAGAGAGCAAGGAACATTCGGATGGCCTCAAGTCTTGCAACAGGAGCAAAGGTTTCTTCAAAATCTATTCCTTCTTGCTGCGCATACCCTTTACAAACAAGTCTGGCCTTGTTTCTAATTACTTCTCCATTTTCATTCAATTTATTTTTGAAGACCCATTTTGTCCCTATAACATTCTTATCCTTTGGTCTAGGAACCAGCTCCCAAGTGTTGTTCTTTTCGATCTGCTCAAGTTCTTCATCCATTGCTTTGACCCAACATTCATCTTTGCACGCCTCTTTCACATTTTGTGGTTCGGTGGAAGAGAGTAATGCCAAATAGCTTAAAGCTTTTGCAACTGTTCTTCTTGTTTGTACACATGCTTCTTTCTGCCCCAAAATCTGAGATTCTGGATGATTCTTCTAAACATATCTGGATGGAGTCTTCTCTTCTATCCTTATCTTCTCCTCTGGTTCTTCTTGAGGTTCTTCTTCTTCATCATTCTATCTTTGAGGGTAGTCTTCATCTTCTTCGATATCTTCATGATTTACTTGCCTAGGAATGTATCCCTTCTCATCAACCACTACATCAATGCTGTCAACAATTCTTCCAAGTGTTTTATTGTAGCACTTGTATGCTTTGCTGTGTGGAGAATAACCAAGAAGAATTCCTTCATCTGCTCTAGGTTCAAGTTTGCCAAGTTGCTCATCAGTATTCTTAATATCGCATTTGCTCCCAAAGATTTTGAAGTGCTTTACCGAAGGAGTCTCACCATACCAGAGCTCATGAGGAGTTTGAGTGCTGTTCACCCGGACATTAGTTTTGTTGAGAATAACAACCGCAGCATATGAAGCTTCACCCCAGAAAGTTGCGGGAGTTCCAGACTCATCAAGCATAGCACGAGCCATTTGTTGGACTGTTCTGTTCATTCTTTCCATTACTCCATTTTGCTGAGGAGTTCTAGTTGTAGAGAATTCTCTTCTTATCCCATGTTCTTCACAGAAATCGAAAAATTCATTTTAGGTAAATTCCCCACCTCTGTCGGATCTGAGGCACTTAATTTTGTATCCTGATTCATTTTCAACCAAGGCTTTAAAGGATTTGAATTTTTCGAATGCTTCATCTTTGTGCTTCATAAGTCCTAACCAGACAAACTTGGAGAAATTGTCAATGAATAATATCAAGTATTCTTCTCCTCAAGGTGTCCTTTTCCTGAATGGTCCACAAACATCTGTATGTACAAGCTCAAGAGGCATGCTAGCTGATCCTTCCTTCTCTGGAAAGTTAGTTCTGGTTTGCTTTCCAAACTGACATGATTTGCATATGGTGTTGTCTGGAATTTTGATATCTGGAAGACCGCGAACTGCCTGATATTTGCATGCTTTCCTTATTTGTGAAAAGCTTAGATGCCCCAACCTCCAGTGCCATAACCAGTGTTCATCATCCTTGCTTAGATAGCATTGTTGTTGTCCTTCTTCAAATATGTATAGATTATTTGGAGTTCTTTTACCTTTGATCACCGTTTTACTTGTATCAAGATCACGAACAAGACATCCATTTGATCTAAATATCACCTTGGTTCCTTGATCACACATCTGGCTGACACTCAGAAGATTATGCTTCAATCCATCAACATACAAAACATTTCCAGCTTTGACCTTTTCTTTTAACTGAGCAGTGCCTTTTCCTTTTATAGCTGCAGGAGTATCATTTCCAAAAGAAACTTTCTTTCCCTTTTCTAAGGCAGAATATGATTCAAGTTTTTCTTTATCACCTGTCATATGCTTCGAACATCCACTGTCAATGTACCATAGATTTTCCTGTCCCTCTGCATAAAATGCTATCCTACATCTTTCTGTTTGTGGTTCCTTTATTCTCCATGTTTTGGTGCTTGAGGCTTGTTCCTTTGTCTGCTGAAACCTGCTCCTGCATTCAGAATCTTCATGACCAAAGTTATTGCAAATAGAACATTCAACTTCATTTTCAAGAACCGAAAAGTTGTTATAGGTCCTTTTTGTAATCCCGGTCATACTTCTTTGTTTTTGAGCTTCTCTAGTCATGATCGTTTTATATGCAACACATTGAGCTGCTTTGTGACCAAAGTTATGGCAAGAGAAGCATTGTCCATTGAAGAAACTTCTACGGTTATCAAATCTTCCGGCCAAACGATTGTAATTTCTATTGTCATTCATTCTTGAAGCAAATTGAGAGGATTTTACCTATGGCTGGTTTTAGCTTTTGTTCATCCTTAAGACGGATTGCACCTGGTTTACCTGATAGTCTTTGTTTGTAGTTGGTCCCTGCTTTACCTGGTGATCTCCATTGTGCTTTTGCTCATTCCTTCTTGCTGCATCAAGATAACTCTTTGAGGTGGATGCTTGAGAAGTTTCTCCATTATACCCCAGACCTGTCTTGTTTAGTGGAGAACGCTGTACATTGATGATCTCATCCAGAATTTCAAATCCTTTGACAAACTTAAGATTAATAGCCTTTGTTTTCTCAATCTCTTTTCTAAGACCAACAATTTCACCTTCTAACTTTTCAAGATATTTTTCTTTTTCATCAATCTGAAATTGTAGAGTATCAATGATCATATTCTTTTTTTCTATACATGTCTTGAGTTTAGAAATTTCTTCATGAAAGCTATCCACATCTATAGCATCCATGTAATCATCATCTTCAAATTCCATTAAAAGTTTATAGTCATTACCTCGTTCATCTTCATCACTATTTGATAGACCATCACTATCTTCATGAGTGTAGTAGCTTTTCTTATTTGCATTCTGTTTCTTGCTCCATCTAGCAGGTTCCTTTCCTTTGTCAATCTTATCCTTATGAGGACATTTCACAGCATAATGACCTACTCTTCCACAAGCAAAACATTTAAAAGGTAACTTACCTCTGAACCTTCCAGTACCCCGTTGAAGATTTCTGACAAAATTTGATTCTTCTTCTTCTTCTGGCACGTGACTTGCTTCATAGTAGTCTCCTTTGCCTGAAGCCTTGAAAGTAGCTTCTCTCCTGTCTGATGGACCTCCCTTTCTCATTTCATAAGCAGTTAGAATTCCTTGTAGCTGAGACATAGTAAGAATTCGTAGATTTTCCTTTTCTTCTATTGCAGACACTTTAGATTCAAATTTGGGGGACAATGATCTTAAAACTTTTTCAACCACAATAGCCTCTTTTATTTCTTCACCCATGTTTTTCATGCAATTAACAATCTCGTCTACCCGAAGAAAATAGTTAGCCACACTTTCATCATTATACATTCTGAGATTCTCATACTGAATCCTGAGGGTTTGAAGTTTAGCACGCTTTACCTGTTCATCTCCTTCGTAGCTCAAGACAATCTTGTCCCATATTTCCTTTGCGGATTTATATTGCATAACCTTTACGAATTCTGTTTGAGATAAGCATCCTAGCAGAGTATTGACTGCTTTAGCATTTGTTTCATATTTCTTCTTCTCGGCCGAATTTGTAGGAGTAGCTGAAGGAAAAGTGTAGCCTGTATCTATGATATCCCACACTTCTGTACCAAGAGATTGAAGATAGGCAGTAACTCTTACCTTCCAATAATTGAAGTTTTTCCCATCAAAGATTGGTGGCCTGATTGATGTTTCCCTCTCGTAGTTGCTCATGATGAATGATCTTCCTTCAAGCGATCAAGCTTTTCTGAAGGACCTGCTCTGATACCAATTGTTGGAAATAATACTGAGAGGGGGGGTGAATCAGTATTATCAAGTTCTTTTAATAAATCTTCCTTATTTATACTTTGAATTATTTTTGCATGTCAGTACCATAAAATAATGAGCATGAACAAAGAAAATAGATAGTCACACCAAAGAACACCAGATGTAAGGTGGAAACCCAATGTGGGTGAAAACCACCTGCTGCAATATGTCTCTATCTTCTTTCAAATTAGAAACTCCTTTTACAATGGTTTTGTACTGGTGCAATCCTTTACCAGTACGCAGGCTGCAACCTGCAGAGAGCTACAACTCTCTCTCGTTTTCCAGTCTCTCCTGGAAGGGAGCTACAACCCCCTACTTCTTTCAAGGACCACTTTTCATAAATTTTCAAACTGGATCCAAGAAAATCAAATGATCATAAAGTACAAGTAAATCACCCATTCAACTGCAGTAACCAAATCAATAGTAACAGTAAACTAAACCCGGAACACCTTATCAACAGAGGAAAGTCAGTCAAATAAATGCCTTAATACAGATACACAGTTTTTCTTTCTCTGGTCTGCGTGGCTCCGCACTTCACCTTCTGCTCCCCTGTGTATACCCACAGAGAGCCTTCTGCTGCACCACGTACCCACGCACTATTTCTTCAATCACGCCGCGTACTGCTACTGTAGCCACGCACCCACAGATGCTATCGTGCCACGTACTTCTACTGTAGCCACGCACCCACAGATGCTATCGCGCCGCGTACTTCTACTGTAGCCACGCACCCACAGATGCTATCGCGTTGCGTACTTTCACTGTGCCTACCCACCTGAACCTCTGTCGCACTGCGTACCCATGCATTGCGCCTTCTTCTGCTCTGCGTACCCACGCACTGCTCCTTCTTCTGCTCTGCGTACCCACGCACTTGCACCGTTAATCACTTGCGTACCTCTGATTAGGGCCGAATTGGCAGTCCACCAGTGTGCCACAGATAGTCAGATGCCCAGATCTGATCATGCGCCCGAGAGATCACGCTTCATAGATTCACTTTCAACCTCACTTTTATATAGATCAAGCTTTTAAACCGATAACCCAATATTTCAGATCTTAAGATATTCAATTTGCAAAAGATACCTTGGCCAAGTGATCTCCTTCCCTATTTATAGTCAAAATAGATCCTATACCACGGGCCAAAACCATAGAAACAAGAACGGCGGGCTTAATGCCACGGGCCAAACATAAGAAACCCCACGTGAGCGCACTTCTCTGCCTTGAAGTGAGTGAACTGGGGGTACGCACCTCATGAACAGGTCACTTGCGTGTATGAATGCACTTCCTGGCCGGCGTACCTGCGGGTACACACCTTTTGAACTATTCTCCTACGTACCTCTTAATTTCCAACATTTTGAGAACCTGATCAGAGCATTGCCACCTGTATGAGTTGCTATCAAGTACAACACATGAATCATAGAGCCATACCAGAAACATAATGCCAACAAGGAATGCATTTATACTAGTCTATCTCTAGAATTTTTGTTGACTCCAATCATAGTAACGTCTAATGGGATTTTCTTGAAAGTTAATACTAAATGACCACAACATGTACAACAGGCACCAAACAAACACCTAGGAAGTTGGAACATGTATACAGTAAGACACTATTTTTCTTGAGCAAGTTGAGTTTGTTAACGTTCTTGCATTGGAACCTCGTGCTATGTTGATGGATGAATTAATAAAAAAATAGTTAATGATAAAAGTATTTTTTTAAAGATTATTCCATTTGAAAACAATAACAAGTCTAATATGTATGCATTTTGACATGTTGTTGATCCGAGGGAATCGAAACTATGATGAATCTAGCATTAGGTAACGTTTATGAACAAATCATTGATGTCGTCAGTGAATCAAAACTGAGCCATAATCTTAATAAGTAACATCTGACAACAAATTTTGCAACAACAAAAGATTTTTTATTTTTAATGTTTAAGTTGAATTGGAACAATATCCAACAAAATATAACACGAAATTTGCATTAACACATGCAGGTTGCTTCAAATAAATGATTGAGAGTAAATATTTGAATGGGTAGATCTCAACATCTAGACATTCCTCTATTATGAAAATGACATCTTCTACCAAATTCTCAAGCTTTTGAGACCAGTCGCGAACTAAAGCGGAGCTCAAATATGCTATTCATTTAAACAAGCTATTAAATACTCACGGGAAGCGATGTGCCACAACTCTTCGATGTTGTTTAACCAGGCTGGGATGTTCCATTTGAAATGAACAATCCATGACTATTTGGAACGTCCACTAGTCTCTTAACCTGATCCGAACTTGACAACACCTTGGAGAAATGCACTCTCACCCCTACCTTCTAAATCATAATGAACATTACGGTGGGGAATAATTATAAGAAAATGTGTTAAATGATATGATGCTAGATGTTATTGAGCTTCCAAATAAAGGTTTTATAGTTTTTTTTGTTTTTGTTTTTGTCTTTTTTTTTTTTTTTACTTTTAACGATGTGAAGAGAAGTTGATCGTGTGTAGAAATGTATTTTCTCCGCATTCCCGCAAAATCAACTTCATCATAAAAGAACCCCAATATTAATTATGAAAAACTTTTATTAGGAAGTTCAACACTAGCTGTTGTTGGCTTGAGGGGGGTTGAACCCAAGTTTAGAGTTAGTTGTGATAACCAACAAAACCCTACACTACTGGCCCTATCAGCAACAACCCGCTTGACACATGCTGCAGTCTCACCTAAGGCAGTATTAGGGGATGCTAGAACCAGGTTTCTGCATCCAGAAAGCTATGTGATGTGGGGGTAAGACATTTCTTCAATTTAAGGCTTGATCTGACCTTCAAGAACCCTTATTCTCAAAATCCTCAAATTTAAATCAAATTCCAATTAAATAGAGTTATGAGTTTTTCTTAAGAGTCTAATCATGCATAAAATAACATACAACAATAGATTCAGATCTTTGTGGTGTAATTAAGACAATCTTATAGATAAATGGCATTCAACTGAGCATAAATACAGAAAATACATAAGTATACAGTTCAAACACAAAATTGCTTCAAATACTCTTTATTATTCTAGATCTTCAATACATATACTCTTCAGACCCTGCGCAAATAGCTGCAGGGGCCTGCACACTCAGCAAAGGACTTACGAAGGTCTCCATGCACATAGCAACATGAGCCTTCCCCTTTTCCCAAATACAAAAGATTACAGACTCTAAAGACAAGTATCCCTCATAACATCACATATTTTATTTTATTAGACAAGCTAAGACACCCATTTATATACTTTTTCCTATTACAATACCATGGTCCACAAACCATGGGCAGAGCTCAAAAAAATACAAAAGCTAAGGGGTTTTGACCTTCCTAAAACTCCTTGACTCCTAATTGACTGCGTGCTATGTGCTCTTCTCCTTAAAATGCGGAGGCTTTTACAAAACTAAGTTAAAATTTGGAACTAGGGGACCCCATCCCAACTGGCCCCTAACACAAAGATGTGACTTGTCCTCAAGTCACTCTGCTGGTACACAATGTATCTTGGATTTCAAGCTGGTGATAGAAGACTTCACTAGGTGAAGTGCCTTCATGCACTAGGTTGTTGCCTGTGAAAATTCTTCGACCAACTTTTCTGTAGTCGATCCTTTTGCTGCTACGCTGATTTGTTGCTGCATACTTTTGAGCTTGCTTTCCACAGTCTGTGAGAGTTACCCTGGCTCTTCTTCCCAAGGATGCATCTGCACAGTGATAATATACATCTTCTTCCGCATCTCCTTGATCTGTATTTGTAGGGATGTCCCCTTTTTCAACCGAGTGAACCGTTGCATAGGTGCTAAGGTGCACACTATTGTCTTGATCTCATCGTACTGTAATTGCTTATCCCGGATGACTTCTTCAATATTTTTCACCTGTGGGTCCTCCTTTAGTGAAGCCCACAATTCTAGTGTTTCTTTGAACAGTAGGCTACAACCCTTGACTGTAGCGTCGAGATTTTCCATGTTTGTTCTGATGGCATCCTCATGCTTCTCTCGGATCTTAGGTGGTGTGGTGGGTTGTAGCTTCAATTGAAGCTCAGTAATTTTCATATGCAGATCAAATCAAAGGTTATCTACTTGCACCTTTGACTCTCTGAATGCATTTGCCAGTTGCTGTAATTTATCTTCTAAAGCAACCTCAGACTGAATTTAGAGCTCTAGAAGCTCACTGCATACTTTGGAAATGGTCTAATCCAGTTGCTTCCTTTGTGCAACTACCTGATCATCATCTTAGAGAACTGTGTGCTTTTCATCGCACATCTGCTGACTAGTGATCTTCGCATCTTTGATCATTATGAGAGTTTGTTTCTCTCGTACATTAAGTTCATCTGCTGCACCTTGGTGTAGCTCATGCAATGTGTGTAGAGGGAGTGCTATGAGATTAATAATCATGTTATTAAGTGGCTACGTGCTCTCCCTATCGTCAGCATTATTCAGGTGTAAAGATCCATCAGGAAAGGGTACAATGTGGAACTTTGAAGTGAGTACCGATTGTACATTGCCTGATGTTGTTGGTTCCACGTTCGATTGAGATCAACTCGCTTGAACCAAACTCGCTTGAACTTGGATTTCCTGAACCTAAAATCCTTTGAGGCCCTTTTGGACCTCTGTCATCATAGTGTTTTACTGCTCCTCGATGTTTCCTCAAATCTCCTTTGTCGCAACTTGAATGGTATCTCCAATTTCATCGAGGTCCCCCTCAGTGAGGACCATGGCCTCCGCATCAGTGGACCTATCATATTTATGCTTTTCACGTGCGCCTCCTACACTCGTCTTCTTTTGCCGCTTTAGAATAAATGGAGAATCAACGTCCTTTAGGCCTACATAGGGGACTTTGCCACCGTGATTAGGTTCTTCTATGTTTTGTTCTTTTTCTTCCTCAAGCTCTGGTTCCCACATGGTATTCTTTTCTATGTCAATGTTCACCTTCTTCTTTTCCTTCGGCACATATTTACTAGTGCCTGCTTTGACTTCTACAAATTCTGTTAGAATGAGCGCAGGGCCCTTACTTATGGTGCAACTACCTCTCGCAACTTCCACATGTGCCATCTTCCTAAACATCGCACAACCCTCCTTCCTCAAAAGAATTTTTCCTCGGTAGATTAGTTTATAGTCCTGCGCTCTCTTTCATCTGCTCGAAGCACTAAGACGTTCCTGCTGTCATGTAGTCATTGTGTAGGGGCAAGATTGTCCCTGTAAACCTTTAATCTGCTCCCATTAATCCTGTCAGGAAACACTTCCCCAGTCAGCTTCGCGAGCAAAACTGCACCACCATCTAAATATCTT
The DNA here is from genome assembly GCA_031772625.1 of Pinus tabuliformis. NCBI lineage: Eukaryota > Viridiplantae > Streptophyta > Pinopsida > Pinales > Pinaceae > Pinus > Pinus tabuliformis. The sequence goes on from CM062808.1 coordinate 892,841,522, forward strand.
TGATCATGTATAGGGCTAGCCAATGCATCTGAAACTTCCATGGAAATTTGGTAAACTTTCTATCATACATCAGGGCCAAATCTCCATTGTTAAAAGTACACTACTTAATGTGACGATCATGCCACACCTTTTCTCTAGCTTTCGACACTTGTTGATGAACTCCAACGAAAAAATTGTCTTCCTCTAATGCAAGTAGCTGCGTGAGGTGTTCCTCCATTACGTCATGATATGCCATCAAGGTTACTGTTATGATCATGAGGCTGGTCACTATATTTCAATGGAATAAATTCTTCTTGTCCATAATTAGTTGTAATGGTGTTTTTCCAGTCAATTTCTTACAGGTCATCTTATATTCCCATAGAACCACCGGTATGCACACATCCCAATCATTCCTATTAACATTCAAAACCTTTGTTAGGGAATTCTCCAAGATCTTGTTGAAAGCTTCGACAATTCCATTCGCTTGGGGATGATACAATGTACTCTTCTTATGGTACATCTAGAATTATTCTATTAAAGCCACAATTGTCTCATTCAGGAAGTTTGAACCTCTGCCACTCATTAGAATCTTTGGGAATCCAAAAATTGATAGAATAAATTCAAATATAAACTTTGCAACAGCTTCTGCGCTACAATCCTTCACAGGATGTGCCTCGGTCCACCTAGTAAGTACTCCATCACAGTGATAATATACCGTGCTCTTGTCTTCTTCCCTAGTGGATGAATAGGTCCAACAAATTCAATTTCCCATTTATCAGATTCTTGTAGCGTGACTTGTAGATTTAATGGAAATTCATCCCTTCACATTGGCCTCCCGATCCTTTGACACACATTGTATGTATTGTAGTACTCATTAGAATATTTATGTACCATAGGCCACCATAATCCTACTCGTAGAATATTCTGCATAGTTGCCTTGCCTACATAGTGTCCTCCAGCGACACCACCATGTGCTTCAGCTAGAATACTGTGTCTTTCATATTTAGGCACATATTGATGTAGAACTTCATCCGATCCCATCTTATATAAGTGTCCTGCAATCATGGAAAAATCTGCAGCCCTGACAACTAATTCCTTCTTTTGTTGTGTCATATAACCTTCAGGAGCTATGCTAGTAGATAAAAAATGAATAATGTCTACAAAATTCTCATCCACAACTCTGACAAGAAAGAGTTGTGCGTCAGGTAACCCTTCATCAATATTAGTGGGCTCTTCGCCATTCTCGATCCGAGAGAGGTGATCAGGTCCAACATTCAATCTCTCGGGCTTAACTATCACTTCAAAATCATACTCCTAGAAAAGAAGCAACCATCTACAAATTCCCCCCCCTCCCCCCCGCCAAAACATAGGCTTATTAACCAGGTACTTCAAAGAAAAATGGTCTGTGTACATTTTAAAGTGCACACCTAGCAGATAATGCTTGAATTTTTGTAGTGCATAAACCATGGCCAATCCTTCTTGCTCCGTGGTTGAATAGTTCTTCTCTACCTTAGATAGTTTTTGACTAGCGAAGGAAATTGGGTGATCAATATATCCTGCCCCTGGTTGAGTTAAGACAACTCCCAACACTATACAAGACACATCCACATGCACATGAAATTCCTTCTTCCAATCCAGGAATACTAGGATTGGTGTTGTAACCATATTTTCCTTCAGAATATCTAAGCTCTTTTGACAGTTTTCATCCCAATAGAACGTGGCATCCTTTTTTAATAACTTCTCCATGGGAGCAGTGATCTACGCATACACCTTAAAAAACTTAATGTAGTACCCAATATGACCCAAAGGCACGCGTAGCTACTTTATGTTCTTAGGGGGGATCCAAATTGATAATTACAAAAATCTTAGCAGGGTTTACAATCAATCCTTTCTTGCAGACATGTCCCAAAAGTAATCCATAAGGTACACAAAAGTGCATTTCTTCACATTCAAGGAAATATGATACTTTCTATCTATATCCAACATCAAAAGTAGACTAGATACATGTTTCTTGACTAGCCTAAACACTGTTCAATCATCAAAGTAGACTTCCAAAAATTTATGAATGAATTCCTTGAACGCTATGACTACCACCCTTGAGAATATCATAGAAGCATTTTTTAGTCCAAAAGGCATGAATGTATATGGGAAAGATCCCCATTCTATAGCGAAGGTAGTCTTGTTCCTATCCTCTGGTGCAATCTTAGTTTGGTGATATCCCGAAAATCAATCTTTGAATGAATAATATTCCTGCCCACCAACATTTTCTATAACTTCATTTGTAAAAGGTGTAGGAAAAGGATCATGTACACATGCATCATTTAAATTTTGCAGATTAACACATATCCTGATATCACCCTTCGTTTTCTTCTCCTAGACCACCACAGGACTGACCCATTCTGATTCTTCTATGGGCTCAATTATTCCTGCTGCAAGCATCTTCTCAAGTTATTCTCTTTCATTTTCCTTGTATTTCGGATTCAACCGATATGGGCACTCCTTAACCGGCTTCACATATGGTTTTAGATTGATCTTCATCATACCCAAATCTCCTACTATCGCCTTCAAGTGAGGGAACTTAGTGGGAAATAAATTCTGATATTTGTGTAATAATTTAGTGACCGTATCCATTGTGTCTTCATCCCAATAGTCACCAACGTTTGCAAATTTTAGTTCTGTTTCTGAGCTAATATTTACCTGTTTTGTGCGCACCGATTGTGAGATATCAAGGATCTCCACATTACGTCAAGCAACTTCACACAATCCCTCTAACTTAGGGATATTACTATTCCATGGATCCTCATTTCCTTCTTCTGTAGTAACATTGTAACATTCCAAAGCATGTTGTAGTTGTGTACTCCAGTGAGGCTGTATCCAAGTGATAGGCTCTATGGGTGTTCAAAAGATTGCTGCTTTAATCTCCTGAAGAGGTTCATCAATGCATTCGAACATGTCTTCAAAACTGAATGTCAATATGGAAATATCCTTCATTTCATCCCAATCAATAGTCCCATGTCGTAGCTCCCTCTCTAAATACCAGTTCCTTGGGATAACATCCAAGGTATGAATAAATATATGCACCCTCTTTGGTTGAGGTACCTCACCCCACGCCTTAGTACATCGAGCCAGATGTTCATGCGGATCATCCTTTCCTATGTACTTTTTAGTGAGTTAGGTGTTTGAGTAGCCAAATCTTAATCACATCTTTGTACGATATTCCTTTGAGTCTGAAAAATTATCCTTGTGCATACCCCACCATCTTGTAGGCATAGATCTCAACGCCAGATCTAAGGCCTGGAACTTATGCTCCTTGGGTACGTCGCTTTCAAAATGATCAAGAAACATATTGACATCATCCAATCCATCATAATAAGGCAATTTACGTACCTCAATAGATATACAACATAGCAACTTTGTAAGTTTGTTACATCGTAGCATAGAGACTTGATGCAACTGATTCTGCCAGTTTTTTAACTATTCATTTGAATTTGATTGGAAGGAATTGTCCTTTTCCTAGCTGATCCTTCCATCTGCAATGGGATTGATCGAATCTTTATTTCGTGCAGTTAGATTATATATGTGCTCAATGTCTTCATCTTCATAATAATCACGGACTTGTTCTTTGTATCACACACCTTCAAAAAACATGCTTCACTTATTTTAATTAATGATTGCATTCATGTCGAGGGCCCAATCAATCCAAAACAACACTGGGTATGGATTAGTGTCATCTACTATCTCAATAACTTTAAAATCTGCTACTGTACTTGCACCTTCAATATCTATAGTTAGTCCATGCAGGTGACCCATTGAAATTATCTTTTGTTGGTTCATCATGCGCAAATGAATCGACGACCACTGTAAATTAGGCTTCCTCATACGTTCCCAAGTTTTCTTTGACAATACATTAGCATCAGAGCCCAAGTCTAGGATTACTTGGTCCATTTCAAAACCACCAATCTGCACTGTCAACCACATCTCCCTACCGATTCTCTTCTTACTTCGGTTTACCTTATTGACTGTGCACTGTTTTGGAAATGGCTTATCCTTGCTGACGTAATTATCTATCATCTCTTGTAGTCCTTCAAATTCCTTTTGATCCTGTAATAACTTCATGCAGGTGTGCAGAAATAATTTTAACACCGTGGGATCTGAATCCTATATCACAATAACTTCTTCTGGATTCTCCTTTCATGGGACTAGCGATATCTGATTCTTATATGTAGAAGCACTTGGATCCATAAATATTTTTCTTGCCTCCATGAATGTTTCTTCTTCTCTATGTAAATCAAACCCAACATTCTTCTTACCGCCTCTTTGAAACCCTAGATATGGTACAAGTTGTAAGCTGTTGACCTTGCCTTTACCAATGGATATACAACTTCATGTGACTATGTTGATATTGGGATCATCTTCGCGTGGCTAGGATATTGTCATTTGAATATTCTTTGTCGGCTGCTAGTTTTTATTCTCTTGCATCTTTGTTATTAATACCGAGCAATCTTCTATAACATGATCAAATTGCCGATAATATTGACATGAATGGTGAGTTGGATTCTGGAGGTTGCACAGAAAGTGTCATGGTTCTCCATAGTTGTAGCAAATGATCTAGCCTTGATCTCTTCTAGCTCCTCCTCGTCATCCTCTTCCCCATCCTTGGAATCCTTTGCGAGCTGCAGGTGATCCTTGATTCTACGTGCGGTTTTCACCCTACATTCTATACATTAGAGTCCTATCTAGCATCAATTCATAGCTTTGCCAATTCCTTTCATCACGACCAAACAATTTAAAAAAGTTACAAAAGAGTTTCTTTGGAGACCGTACAAACTTCTGTAATAGAGAACAATTATCTGTCGAACGTTTTCCTGACACTCGGCAAATGATACACCAGTTACTTGCACCAATGCTTGATCCAGAGGAAGATTATGGCTTCAGCGGGTTGGGACCCTACAACTATATTATCATAGAATATAAGGAATTGATCTTTATGATGACCTTCATTCTTGCACTTTGTGCGCCAAACTTAAGAATGCGTTTCCGATTTAACCTCCTTTCCCTCCTTCAGATCCTGCAACTCCATATATAGGCTTGCTAATTGCGACTGGATTTGTTGAACTCCTATATTCATGGCTTGGATTGGTGAAGCTTCTAGATTTATAGTGATCTCCAATTATTCAGCCTGAGACCCAATCTTTTGCTGAGATAACGATAATCTTAAGTGAGGTAATAAAATAACTATGTACTAGTCCCTATGTTGTTCATCTAAAATCTGAATATTAGCTTGGCTCAGTAAACGCTTCAGTCGCTGATCTATATCCCACATAGACTCATTAACCCTCTGCTTAATCTCCTTTATTTTGGTCACACATTGAGCTTGCGACTTTGGCTTCCTAAATTCTGCATTTAGCACATCCTTCATCTCACCTAACGAAGCAATCAGATGAGTTGTACTATATATGATGTACCAGGTAAGTTCTTTGTCCTATAGTAATGTAACTAGCTTCTCTTTTTTCAAGCCATCATCGTTGACCTGTTGTGCTTTCCACACAACTTCTATGACGAACCAAAACTGATCGGGATCCTCTGATCCCTAACCCCTGAATACAAGCATTTTCAATGTATTTGCCATACTGAATAGCGGAAGTGGAGGTGGAGGTGGTGGTGGAGGTGTAGGTGTATTAGGACAAGTGGAGTGGATGGATGTGGAATTCCAAAAGTATCCTAATCTGCTGACTACGTTGCACCTCTGGGCATACTAGAGCTACTTCTTTCTTATTCACTTCCAGACTCTCCCAATAAAGGGTTGTATTCACTTCCAATGAATTTGTCTATATCTACTCTGAATCGATTTCCACTTCACGTAGATCCAGTATGACCTCTCTTAAACATTAATGTAAAGGCATAACCTCTTTTTCTCACAACAACATTTTAATCCAGGTTTTTACTAATTTCAGGCACTTACCTCTTGGACCTTTGAAGAATCAACATTCAACTTCGCTACAAGACACAAATATATTGATTGCAAATTCAATTATGAAACCACCCAAGATACCATCAATCCAGTAATAAAAAACCCTTGCAACCTTATAATTATATCCTTCAAGATGTTTGACTAATTATGGAGTCCACACAATAGGGTCATTGTGCTTCCAAGTAGGTTCATTATCTGCTAATTTGGACAGCCACTTGTGTAATTCACAAGGGAACGTTGAAAATAAAAATTCATGCACTTCTGTGTAGAGATATCTCTATAACCACCTTTCTTTTGACAAACATAGATTCCAATTCTCCTGAGCTACAAACTCATGCAACTTCCGATCTATCCACTTGTTTATTTCTTTCTTAGTTGGTATCTACAATTGCCACATCACACATCCCTCAGATAGATCTCGGTCCTGGCAACAGAACCATTTGTTGGCTTGAGGGGGATTGGACCCAATTTCAGAGTTAGTTGTGCTAACCAACAATACCATACACTACCAACCCTTTCTGCAACAGCCCAGTTGGCGCAGGCTGCAGTCTCACCCGAGGCAGTATTGGGGGATGCTAGAACCAGGTTTCTCCATCCAAAAGGATATGTGATGTGGGGGTAAGGCATTTATTCAGTTTAAAGCTTGATCTAATCTTCATGAACCCTCATTCTCAAAATCCTCAAACTTAAAGAAAATTCCAATTAAACAGAGTTATGATCTTCACCTAAGAGTCTAATCATGCATAAAATAACATATAATAGTAGATCCAAATCTTCATAGTGTAATTAAGACAATCTTACAGATAAATGGAATCCAACTAAGCATAAATACAAAAAATACATAAGTATATAATTCAGACTTGAAATTTCTTCAAATATGCTTTATTATTCCAGATTCTCAATACATATACTGTTCAGACCCTACACACAGTTGAAGGGGCCTATGCACTCAGTTGCAAATTTACCAAGGTCTCCGCGAAAACAATAGTAGGAGCCTTCCCCTTCGCCCGAATACAAAATATTACAGACTCTAAATACATGTATCCATCATAACATCACATATTCTATTTTCTTAGACAAGCTAAGACACCCCTTTATATACTTTTTCCTATTACAATACCATGGTCTACGAACTATGGGTAGAGCTAAAAAAAATATAAAACTAAGGGGCTTTGACATTCCTAAAACCCCTTGACTCCTAATGGACAATGTGTTCCACTCCTTAAAATGCATAGGCTTTTACAAAACTTAGTCAAAATTTGGACCTAGGGACCCCGTCCCTACAACTGGAAACATACTCCAAACAACTCCTTTCTATTTCCTCCTGTCATTAATGCACTCAAATATCCTTTAAGTAATTTTCCTATGAACAATAATTTGGTTAATACGTCTACAATATATTATTCTATGGATTAATAAAAATTTGGATGCATGAACCTAAAGTTATTAACACCATGTCCAACACATTAACACAATATTGGGAGTCAACAACTATTAGTCTTTAAACTAAAATTAACTACTATTCATTAACAATTTTAACTATTAATTATTAGTCCATAATTAACTATTAGTCACAATATCACAGTTAATGCTAAACTTATTAATTATTACTATTAAAAATGTATTATTAGTATTAATTATTAGTATAACACAATATTGGGAGTCATTAACTATTAGTTTTAAACTATATTAAACTATTAGTCACAACATTGAAATTAACATTGAGTGTATTAATTATTAGTATTAACGTGTTAATATGAAACCTGATGGAAGCTATGAAGTATCTCTAGTCTTTCTATCAACTCCAATTGTAGTAATATCTAATGGAGTTTTCTTGAAGGTTCATACTAAATAACCACAATGTGTACAATAGGTGCCCAACAAATAACCAAGGAAGTTGGAACTTGTGTATAGTAAGACACTATTTTTCCTAAGTGGCTTGTGTTCGATTAACATTATTACATTGGAACCTTGCACTATATTGATGGATGCATTAAGAAAAAATAGTTAATGATATTTTTTTCAATGCCATGCCATTTTAAAACAATAATAAGTCTAATATGTATGCATTTTTGCACGTTGTTGACGTGAGGGATGTAGCAATCTGTGGATGATTTTCCATTTAAAAGAAATAAAATAAGACAAAGGTCATGGGACACCGATTTCAAGTTCAATGTTTGGAAAAACATAGTCATGGGTATCAAGTGTGATTAATTTATGGTAAAGGAAAAAAGGCAATAATTGACATTTATTTGTGAAAATAAAGGAAAATAGGAGAAAAGGAAGGTGAAGTGACACAAATTTTCATAAGAGGAAAAATGGAGGAAAAATGAAGGAAAATGAAGAAAATAGAGCCCTAAATGGTAAAAAGGTTTATGAGGACCAGTTCACAGCTTTTGTTAGTTCAGTTTTGGAGCTCTATTCTATTCTCTCATTCTCTCATAATCTTGCACACTTAGAACATTCTTGGAGCACTCTAGTTTTCACTTGGCTTGGAGAAATAAGGTAGAGGAAAGCAAGGAAGCACAAGGAGACAACAAGATCAACATATACAACTAGATTACTTTGCAGGTATCAGGATGCATGTATGATATCCTTGTTTATTTTTGGATGCATGGTATATTTATGTGATTTTCTGGTTATGTGCTATCATTGGCATGGCGATTTGTCTGGATTGAAAGTGGTTTTAGACTTGCCTTTACATTTCCTAGATAACCATGTTGTTTTGGGTTTTTTTCCACTTTATTTTTTTATGATTGGTTCTCATGTTCCTTATGGATTTGGGTTGGAAAAGATTCTCTTGAAGCCTTGGAATAGATTGGGTTGAGTTACTAGTCCTAGATCCTAGGTTGGGACAAACGCTTTGGAGCCCTTGGTGGGTTGAGTTACTAGTCCCTAGAGCTAGGTTAGACAAACGATGTGGAGCCCTAGAAAGTTATGGGTTGAGTTACTAGTTTGTGGAGCCCTAGATAATTTGGGTAGAAACCAATATGGTTTGTGTTAGAAATGTCCTATCGTAGAGGTGGAATCACTGTGGTTGAGGGTTGACGTGGTTTGGCCTCTGGAAACACTAGATGGTTTTGTTTTGGTTTATTCCATGAGATCCCACATTCGTGATTAGAATATGGCATAGTAGTGATTAGATGATAGAGAGATTTGGTTCAACCCAATCTATTGTCGGGAGGTATGTGGAAGTCCTTGACTTGGTATGATTTTCATATGTTAATATGAGACATTTTCCTATTATGATCTAAGATTATTTGTAGTGATTATGTTGGTGATATCATTGATAAGTTTCCATGGTTTCTATGATGGTTATTTTCTGGTTATGTGTTGGTTATATGATGTGTACCATCTAAGACTCTTGTCATGAATCATTTAGTTATTGATGATTGATGAATCTATGGATTAATAAGTGTTGTTGTAGCTATGTGGAGAGGGAATAGAGCCTTCTTGGTGATTATTAGATGAATATCATACTTTTATGATAAAATATTCATTCATGACTTGTAGCACACATGTGTGCCATGTGTTTGATGAAATGTCTATTGTGTTCTAGGAAGCCCAGGTCAAGTTTTAATTCAAGATTGAGTGTTTAGATTTTCATGTTAATAATGATTTTGGAAAGTCTCAGGTAGTTCTGAGTAGTGGTCTAGAGGCTGGCCTGAAATTGTGGCTCAAATCTCGGGACCACACCCTCTAAACTAGGAATGTTGGGTCACAACCGCATGGAGGAAGTATTGTGCATGCAGTTGGACACCTATAACCACATCCAGTCCTTATCATGCATGCAGTTGGAAGTCTAGGTCAATTTAAAGAGCCACAACTCAAGGTTGGTCACTTGGGGTGGTCCTTTGGCCCCTGAGTGTCCTGTAGCCCTAAGGTATGTTGTGGATTGTTAATTTGTGGCCAGTTTGTAGGCCCCACTTCCTTAACTTGAGCTTGGAGGTTAGGTCATGTCATAGTAACTCTTTGTCTCATTTTTACCTCGGGAAGGTTCTTGAAATTCATTAAAAGTGGGAGAGAGCATTGCAGGGTGGTATTAGAGCTTCAAAGTTGAAACACTTGGATTGGCTAGATGTTATTTTCATGTATTCATGTTCGATTGTTTATGTATTTATCATGCATGCATGTTGGTTATTTCTCGTGATGGTCATTGTTGTAGTTGTGTCATCATGTAGAGGTCGATGATGTTGGTATATTGAGATGATTGATATGTTGATATATATATATATATATATATATATATATATATATATATCTATATATATATATATATATCTCTCTCTCTCTCTCTATATATATATATATATATATATATATATATATATATAATAGTAATCTAGACTGATTTGTGCAGATGAGATAGCCTTCCATGAAACACACTAAGGTATGTTTGATCATGTTTATATTTGGTTTATTTGACATGGTATGTTTGTAGGAAGAAGAAGATCAGAGATGAAATGAAAAATGGTGGATTACAGTTCACACAAATCTCCTTATAGATTAAATGAGAAACAAAGAGATGAGTACTCTCCTGATATAGCAGATACCTTGAGAAATTTAAAGGTAGACAACAAAATTTGCAAAGCAGATAATGAAAAGATCATACAGTCATAATAAAGACTTGCCAGAGCCCAGGAAAATCTTGTAGAGGTCAATGTAGTGATCCTTTAGAGTTTGTCATATTTACAGAGATAGAGACAACAAAAAATCAGTTATGGACATGAGGAAAGGATAAATGGGGCATATGCTAGTAGGTCTCATGGAGAACACATGTTAGACATGGATGACACGATTAGAGGTGGCAGATGGATGGATACACCTGATGGGAGAGGTAGTGGTCATGGGTTCTATTCTAGTTCTAGATCAGAGAGACATCATGGTTATCACTATTATCATCCTTACAAGAGGAGTGAGAAGCAATACTTGCGAGATGAGTTCAAGAAATCCAAGTCTCCTACCTTTGATGGAGAGCTAAAGAAACTGAATGATGCATAATCATGGTTACTTGGGATGAAGAAGTATCAAAGGAAAAGTGGACATCTAGTGGGAAGATGTGAAGTGTGTCAGAGGTATTGGGACAAAGGAGTTGAGTTGCATGAATTTAAAAGACTCTTCAGGAAGAAGTACTTGTCAGAGAGATACTCTGATGGTAAGGCTAAGGATTTCTAAAAATTTAAGATGGGATCTAGGACAAATTAAGAGTATACACCTAAGTTCTTAGAGATATTGACGTATGTAACATATCTCAAGGATGAAAATATGAAGGTTCTAACATTCATTAGTGGATTACCATTAGAATTTAAGAATTAGATTGGTGTATGATGAGCCCCAGAATTTGGAGGAAGTCATTGGGAAGTTGAAACATTATTATGAGCATTCTAAGCATAGGTCGGAGCCTAAGAAGGGTTGGAAAGGTAATGAAAATACTAAAGGGAAGTGGGAAACAAAGCGAGGAAGACCATAGGACGAAGGTAATAAGGAGAATGCAACACCATACAAGAAATTCAATGGAGTTGATAGAGGACAAGGATTTCAGTTTGAGGAGAAGAACAAGGGTGATGGCTGGAAGCCTTTGTAGTGGTGGAATTGTGGAAATGATCATCATAGGAGACATTGTACAAAACATCATGGTGGAAAGCCTCATATTTACAGTGCTCAGGAGGCAAATAGAGTTGGGGATTTTAGATAGAGTATTCTCATAATTTATGTAGCATGGGATAATAGGAAAGCTTATCATCAAACATCTGTTATTGAGATGGAAGGAAATATTTGTTATAAATTTGTTTCTATTTTTATTGACTTGGGATCTAACTATAGTTATATCAATCCCAACCTAGTGGATAAGTGTTACTTAAATAAGTGCATGCATAATATTGGTTGGTGCAGTTGGCTACAGGTACCAAGAAAAGAGTTCATGATTGGGTGATATATTGTGCATTTGATCTGAATGGTATGTCTACATTAACACACCTAAATGTAATTCTATTGGGATCATACAACATGATGCTGGGTATGGATTGGTTTTATATTCATAGGACTAAGGTGGATTGCTACATCAAGGCTATTGAGTTCTTCGATGATGATGGAGGGAGGAGAATCTTGCAGGGTAAGAAGAAGCCTACATCAGTGAGGATGGTTACAACTATGTAGGAAAAGCGCAGTAGAAGGAAAGGGTGTCTATTGTTTGTAGTCCATATTTCCAGTGATAAAGGGAAGGACATTGAGGGTGCTGAAGTCTTGAAGAGGTATTTGGTTTTGCAACAATTTCAGGATTTATTACTAGCAAATATTTCAGAGTTACCACCTCATAGGGAAGTAGACTTTTATATTGAGTTGATGTTGGGAGCAACACCAAAATCAAAGGAACCTTATAGGATGAGCACTGCAAAACTAGTGGAATTGAAGTTGCAACTTAAGGAAATTCTTGATAAGGGATACATAAGGCCAAATGTGTCACCTTGGGGTGTACCAATATTGTTTGTGAAGAAGAAGGACAATATTCTCAGGTTGTGTATTTCTTACAAGTAGTTGAACAAGGTGACGATCAAGAAAATGTACCCTTTGCCATAGGTTGATGACTTATTTGATTAATTGAAGGGAGAAACAATATTTTTGAAGATTGAATTGAGATTAGGCTATCATCAAGTACTCATCAGAGAAGAGGATATCTACAAAGCTACATTTTGTACGAGGTATAGGAATTATGAGTTTGTAGTAGTTCCTTTTGGTCTTACTAATGCTCTAGCTACTTTCATGTGTTTGATGAATAGTATGTTGCATCCTTATCTAGACAAGTTTTTGATGGTATTCCTTGATGACATGTTGATATATTGTAAGAATGATGAAGAGAATGCATAGAACCTAGCAACAATGTTGATATTGTTGAGAGAGAATCAGTGGTATGCCAAGCTTAGTAAGTGCAATTTCTTTTAGACAATTGTTCATTACTTGGGACATGGTGTTTCCAAGGAAGGTAGAGTAGTGGACTTAAAAAATATCAAAGCTATCATGGAGGTGGGAGCTCGTAGGAATATGGATGAGGTCAAATCATTCATGGGACTAATAGGTTATTACAGGAGGTTCATCATGAACTTCTCACAAATTTCCTATCCTATTACATCTTTGTAGAGGAAAGGAAAGAAGTTTAAATGGACTGAGGGGTGTGCATCTAGTTTTGAGCAGTTGAAGCAATTTCTTACAAATGATTTGGTCTTGAAGATTGTATATCCTGAAAAATATTTTGTGGTATGTATAGATGCTTTTAGGAGAGGAATTGGTGGAGTCCTGATGTAGGAAGGTCAGATGGCATGCAATGAGTCAAGAAAGCTGAATGAGTATGAGTAGAACTATGTGACTCATGATCTTGAGTTGGCAACTATTATTCATGCATTCAAGATGTGGAGACACTAATTAGTAGGAGGTTCATATTAATGATTGATCATAATGGGTTGAGGTACTTATTTGATCAACCTAATCTAAATGTCAAAAAAGCTAGATGGTTATCTACTCTTAATCGGTTTGACTTTGTGATTAGGTACATCAAGGGAAAGGAGAAAAAGGCTATAGATGCTCTCAATAGAAGAGTGCAGGTGAATCACATTGCAGTAGTGAGTTCTTATGGGACAAACTTGTAGGAATAGATCTTTCAGACAGAACAACATGATGACAGGTACCAACAGTTGAAGCACATGTTACAACCGGAGGGTGAAGGGAATAGGGATGAGGAGTATCATCTCATGACAAATGGTTTGGTCAGATTCAGGAACACGATTTATGTACTAGAGGATAGTGAGTGTAAGAATATTATCTTGAGGGAATTTCATGTCAAGCCATATTCACGACACCTAGGATATCAAAAGAAATTGACAATAGTTAAGAAGTTCTATCGTTGGCTAAACTTGAAGAAATAGGTGGTTGAGTTTGTTGCAAAATGTTTGGACTATTAGCGGGCAAAAGTAGAGTGTAAGCATCTAGGTGGTTTATTACAGCTGATTCTAATTCTAGAGTGAAAATGGGAGGTCATTTCCATGGATTTCATTACAGGTTTGCAGAGAACATCGAAGCATAATGATTCTATCATGCTTGTGGTTGATAGGTTAAGTGATTTATCTCACTTCATTGCAATTGAGTGTATGAATTCAGCTAGTGAGGTATCTCATATTTTCATCAAGGAGATAATGATATTGCATGGTTTTCCTAAGCAGATTATATCCAATAAAGATGCCAAGTTCACTTCTAGGTTTTAGAAAGAGTTGTTTACAGGTTTGGAGACAAAATTAGCTTTTAGTACAACTTATCATCTACTGACAGATGGATAGACATAAAGGGTTAACATGATTCTTGAGGACATGTTGAGAATGTATGTCATGCATCAACAGAGAAAGTGGAAAGAATAACTTCCACTAGTCTAGAGTTTGCTTAGAATAACGACTATCAGGAATCCTTGAAGATGAGTCCATTTGAGGCACTTTGGGTAGAGTTGTAATACCCCTATTAGTTGAAGTGATCCAGTGAAAAGGGTATTGATTGGACCAAATATGTTGGAAGTGATGGAACAAGAAATGCAGGTTATTAAAAGGAATTTGAAGCTAGCGTAGGATATGTGGAAGAGTTATGCAGATCAACACAAGGTATTTAAGGAGTTTCAGGTTGGGGAGCATGTGTACTTGCACATCAAGCTGAAGAGGAGATCGTTGAGGATTAGATCATGTTCCAAGATTGCACCTTGATATTGTGGGCCTTTTGAGATCGTTGAGAGGATTGGACCAGTGGCCTACTGAATTTCATTACCTCTTACGGTGAAAGTCCATAATGTTTTCCATGTCTCATTACTTAAGAAGCATGTCCAAGATGTTGATCATGTGATTGCATAGTTTTTATTGTAGGTGGAACTAGAGGGAGAATTCTAGTTAGAACCATAATGCATATTGTAGTGGAAACAACTCATGCTCTGGAACAAAGCAATTGTGAGGCCCCTATACTACTATTGTAACCCCTTATTGTTATTAACACAACCCCCTTATTATATTTTTGTACCCATGTAGTCCCCATATTGTTACCATTGTGCCCCATAGAAGCCCACTATTGTTATTATTGTGCCCTTACATTATTATTGTTATGTTGACTCTGATTATATGATGACCCCTTAGACTCCTATATATAGAAAGGAGGTCTTTTCATTTGTATCATCTAAGAATTGTTCGTTTATGTAATGTAAAGGAGGTTTCCTCCTTTAAGAGGCTGAATTCTAAGGTGTTGATCTATCTTTTCTATCTTTTTGTGAGTTGGTTTCATAACATTTGGTATCAGAGCTCTGGATTCTAGGGTTTTGCTGCTCCAAATAGGTCATCGTGGAATTTTCTCTATAAATTTTTTTTTGAAAAGTTTTAGATGCTAAACAAAGAACCCATTTGGGATGAAATCATTCTGAACCTTGGGTCCAAATTTCAGAGTTTTTCATGCTATATTTTCGGAGATATGATCTAAGGAATTTGGCATTTTTGCAGACTCTCGAATTACATTCCAAATAGGTGACCTGGGGAAAATAGTCATAAATTATTTTTTGAGCATCAGATTGAAATTTCATAAGAAGTTACAGAAAGCGGATGGACTATAGTTTCTTGTATATTTTTTTCAGATCCTAAGGTGAAAACAATGGCACGTGGCACTTCATACAAGTTCGCTCTTCTGAAAAGGGTATAATCAGGTCATCTTGGGAGATTGTGCATAACACTTTCTTGGAGAATCCAAATTTGATCAGAGTGTTGGCATTGGAAAGAGGACACAGAGGGCTACTGTAGGTCACAATTTCAGAACTTAAAGATCTGAAAGTACAGAGTTACAGTCGTTTCAAGATCGAGCTCCTAAAATCAAGAAAAAGTGAGATGAGGAAGTTTGATGGCAAGGATCCGGTAAATTGGATACTACGGATGGAGAAATAAGTTGATCTACATGGTGTACCATTATTTACGAAAGGTATGTATTGCATCTTCATATTTAGAACAAGATCAATTTTTATGGTATAAAGGGCTTTGTTCTCATAAACAACCTGTTACGTGGTAAATTTTCATGGAGGAAATTATAGCACATTATGAGAATACAAAGAGAAACACCTTCTTTAGAGAAACACCACAACAATTGGAAGGAAAAAGAGAAAAAGGGCTTTGTTACAAAGTGGAAAGAAAAATTATGGAAACAAGGAATTCTACCCCTCACAACTATAAAGATGGAAGTGTTGTTTCTCGTAGCCTTCCACAACCTACAAGGGTTACACCACAATAATTGGAAGAAAAAAGAGAAAAAGGGATTTGTTACAATTGTGATAGCAATTGCACTAAAGGTCATAAGTCTGATGAGAAGAAATTATTTTACATAGAGTATGAAGATGAGGAAAAGGATCAAGAAACATCAAAAGAAGAGGATATACACCAGGACCCAACCCCAGAGAAAGAAGAAATGAATCCAACCATATCTTGTAAAGCATTAGAAAGAATTACCACTCCTCAAACTATCAAGATAGAAGGACATATCAAGAAGAAAAAGGTTCAAGAAGTGAAAGATCACATCAAGAAAGAGGAAATGAATCCAACCATATCTTGTAATGCATTGGCTAGAATTACCACTCCTCAAACTATCCAAATAGAAGGACATATCAAGAAAAAAATATTCAAGAAGTGAAAGATTAGATCGAGCATCAAGAAATGAATCCAACCATGTCTTGTAAAGCATTGGAAGAAATTACCACTCCTCAAACTCTCTAGAGAGAAGGGCATATCAAGAAGAAAAAAGGTTTAAGCAGTGAAAGATCACATCGAGCATCAACAAAAAGTTCTCCAACTTTTAAAGGATAACGCCACTTTGGTGCAAAATCGAATGAAACAACAGGTAGATTATCATCGTAGTGAAAAATGTTTTGATGTAGGTGATTGGGTATTTTTACTGTTATATCTCAAGCAAGCTATTTATGAGAAGGAAATGTTGGCAATACTACATGCACTTAAGAAATGGTGACTGAATGGGAAGACACTTCAAGGTAAAAAAGGATCAGAATAGTCTTAAATACTTTTTAGAACAACTATTATCTTTAGAAGAACAGAAAAAAGGGGTCACAAATATGTTGGGTTATGACTTTGACACCATCTATAGAAAAGGGTAGAAAAATTTTGTTGCAGATGCACTCTCAAGAAAGGATGAGGATGTGGAAGCATTTTTTTGTGCTATTTCTGTTATCCAACTAGATTGGATAAACAAAGCAAGGGATGAATGGAAGAAGGATGAAGAAGTATGGCCACTCATTCAAAAGTTGCAGAAGATCCCAATTTAAACAATATTGCCAGAACTTGAAGAGGAAGGAAAAATCATATTGGAACCTGGAGCAGTCATAGAAACAAGAACCCAACAACTATGAAATTGATCAATTTCAGAGTATCTCATCAAGTGGAAGAACTTACTCGTTGAAGATTCCACATGGGAGGACAAGAATTTTATACAGAAGAATCAAGAACTACTCAAGTGTTGAGGACAACACTTTTTGAAGGAGAGGGGCATGTTAGGCCCCTATACTGTTGGAAATAATACTGAGAGGGGGGCTGAATCAGTATTATCAAGTTCTTTTAATAAATCTTCCTTATTTATACTTTGAATTATTTTTGCATATCAGTACCATAAAATAATGAGCATGAACAAAGAAAACAAATAGTCACACCAAAGAACACTAGATGTAAGGTGGAAACCCAATGTGGGTGAAAACCACCTGCTGCAATATGTCTCTATCTTCTTTCAAATTAGAAACTCCTTTTACAATGGTTTTGTACTGGTGCAGTCCTTTACCAGTACACAGGCTGCAACTTGCAGAGAGCTACAACTCTCTCTCGTTTTCCAGTCTCTCCTGGAACGGAGCTACAACCCCCTACTTCTTTTCTTTTAAGGATCACTTTTCATAAATTTTCAAACTGGATCCACAAACATCAGGAGATCATCAAGTACAAGTAAATCACCTAGTCAACTGCAGTAACCAGATCAACAATAACAGTAAACTAAACCCAGAACACCTTATCAACAGAGAAAAGTCAGCCAACAAAAGATCTTAAGACAGATACGCAGTTTTTCTTTCTCTGGCCTGCAAGCGTACGCACTTCACCTTCTGCTCCCCTGCGTATACCCGCAGAGACCCTTCTGCCGCACCGCGTACCCACGCACTGTTTCTTCAATCACGCTGCGTACTGTTGTTGTAGGCACGCACCCAGAGATACTATCACGCCGCGTACTGCTACTGCAGCCACGCACCCACAGATGCTATCGCACCGCGTGCCTACGCACCTGCGGCTTCTAAAGCACCGCGTACTTTCCTTGTGCCTACGCACCTGAACCTCTGTTGCGCTACGTACCCATGCACTGCGCCTTCTTCTACTCTGCGTACCCACGCACTTCTCCTTTTTTTGCTCTGCGTACCCACGCACTTGCACTGTTAATCACCTGCGTACTTCTGGTTAGGGCTGAATTGGCAGTCCACCAATGTGCTACAAATCATCAGATACTCAGATCTGATCATGCGCTCGAGAGATCACCCTTCATAGATTCGCTTTCGTCTTCACTTTTATATAGATCAAGCTTTTAAAACAATAACCCAATATTTCAGATCTTAGGATATTCAATTTGCAAAAGATGCTTAGCCAAGAGATCTCCTTTGCTTTATATAGGCAAGCTCTTCCTAAAATCATGGATCAATGCCATAGATAACCAATACAAGGGGCCCAAAAACATGGGGCTCAATAATAATAATAATATAAAACAATACCACGGGCCAAAACCATAGAATCAAGAACGGCGGGCTAAATACCACGGGCCAAACATAGGAAATGCCACGTGAACGCGCGTCTCTGCCTTGAAGTAAGTGAACTGGGGGTACGCACCTTCTGAACGGGTGACCTACGTGTGTGGCCGCAGTCCCTTCACGGTGTACTTGCGTGTACGCACCTTTTGAACTATTCTCCTGCGTACCTCTTAATTTTCAACATTTTGAGAGCCTGATCAGAGCATTGCCACTTGAGGGTTTTGCCATCAAGTACAACATCTGTAACATAGAGCCATACCAGGAACATAATGCCAAAAATCTCCCCCTTTGGACTTGATGGCAACCTCAAAGTCTTCAACGTCATTCTCCCCCTTTGACATCAAGGGCAAAGGGTTATGCTCCCCCTAAGAACATGCTCCCCCTGAATATGAACCAGATCTGCAATGAAGAACCATAATCCACCAAAGACCATGAAAGAGATAGAGACATATTGCAGCAAAATTCATACCAGCATCCATGATCTCCTTCTGTACATCCTCCATAATGCCAACAATGCATTATATGCTCCCCCTGAACCTGTGCCATTCGATCTTCAACCAATCCTCAACCCACCACATGTAACCATCAGAAGAGATTCAACAAGATGATGCATCAACAACCCCCAGCTTTTGCCTGAGGTATTCAAAGGTCTCCCTGGGCAATGGTTTGGTGAGTATATCAGCAACTTGTTCCTTAGAAGGAACATACTCCAACTTGACCTTTTGTTCAAGTACTTGTTCCCGGAGAAAATGATACTTGATCGGTATGTGCTTGGTCTTTGAATGCATGACAGGGTTCTTTAAAATACTGATTGCACTTGTGTTATCACATAAGATGGAGATAGGTGGTGTACAAGTGATTTGAAAGTCCTGCAAGGTCTGCATCATCCAAAGGAGTTGAGTGCAGCAAGATGTGGCAGCAACATATTCTGCTTCAGCTGTAGACAAGGCAATCAAACTCTGTTTCTTGCTGAACCAAGATACCAATCTGGAGCCCATAAAGAACGCACCACCACTTGTGCTCTTCCTGTCATCCACGCTTCCTGCCCAATCTGCATCTGTATACGCATGAAGTGTGAGATCTGTATCTCTAGGATACCATAAGCCATAATTTTGAGTCCCTTGAAGATATTTAAAGATTCTCTTCACTGCCTGAAGATGAGTTTCCTTTGGATTTGCTTGAAATCTTCCAACTATTCCCACTGCATGCATGATGTCTGGTCGGGTACCTGTCAAATAAAGTAGACTTCCAATCATAGATCTGTAGGTTGGTTGATGTACTGCTGCTGATTCATCATTTGCACCGAGGCTACATCCTGTGACCATGGGTGTACATACTGGTTTTGCATCTTCCATGCCATATTTCTTCAAAATCTGCTTGAGATACTTAGTTTGAGACAAAAAGATCCATCCTTCCTTTTGTTGGATTTGCAAACCAAGAAAATATGTCAGTTCTCCCAGCAAGGACATTTCGAATTCTTTCTGCATCACCAAGGCAAAGCTTTGACTCATAGCTTCTTCATTGCTGCCAAAGATAATGTCATCTACATACACAACAAGTATTAGTAATTTGTCATTTTCAACTTTTATATAAAGATTGCTGTCTGCTGATCCTTTTGAAAAACCTTGTTGATGAAGATATTTGTCCAAACGATAGTACCAAGCCCTTGGAGCTTGTTTGAGACCATAAAGAGCCTTTTTCAATCTACATACAAGATTTGGATCATTTCCAAGAATGAAACCATCTAGATGCTCAATGTAAACTTCTTCTTCCAAGTCTCCATTCAGAAAAGCTGATTTCAAGTCCATTTGAAATACTTTGAATTTTTGAAAGCTTGAGAGAGCAAGGAACATTCGGATGGCCTCAAGTCTTGCAACAGGAGCAAAAGTTTCTTCAAAATCTATTCCTTCTTGCTGCGCATACCCTTTACAAACAAGTATGGCCTTGTTTCTAATTACTTCTCCATTTTCATTCAATTTATTTTTGAAGACCCATTTTGTCCCTATAACATTCTTATCCTTTGGTCTAGGAACCAGCTCCCAAGTGTTGTTCTTTTCGATCTGCTCAAGTTCTTCATCCATTGCTTTCACCCAACATTCATCTTTGCATGCCTCTTTCACATTTTGTGGTTTAGTGGAAGAGAGTAATGCCAAATAGCTTGAAGCTTCTGCAACTGTTCTTCTTGTTTGTACACCTGCTTCTTTTTGCCCTAAAATCTGAGATTCTGGATGATTCTTCTGAACATATCTGGATGGAGTCTTCTCTTCTATCCTTATCTGCGCCTCTGGTTCTTCTTGAGGTTCTTCTTCTTCATCATTCTGTCTTTGAGGGTAGTCTTCATCTTCTTCGATATCTTCATGATTTACTTGCCTAGGAATGTATCCCTTCTCATCAACCACTACATCAATGCTGTCAACAATTATTCCAAGTCTTTTATTGTAGCACTTGTATGCTTTGCTATGTGGAGAATAACCAAGAAGAATGCCTTCATCTGCTCTAGGTTCAAGTTTGCCAAGTTGCTCATCAGTATTCTTAATATAGCATTTTCTCCCAAATATTTTGAAGTGCTTTACCGAAGGAGTCTCACCATACCAGAGCTCATGAGGAGTTTGAGTGCTGTTCACCCGGACATTTGTTTTGTTGAGAATAACAACTGCAGCATAAGCATCTTCACCCCAGAAAGTTGCGGGAGTTCCTGACTCATCAAGCATAGCACGAGCCATTTGTTGGACTGTTCTGTTCATTCTTTCCACTACTCCATTTTGCTGAGGAGTTCTAGCTGTAGAGAATTCTCTTCTTATCCCATGTTCTTCACAGAAATCAAAAAATTCATTTGAGGTAAACTCCCCACCTCTGTTGGATCTGAGGCACTTAATTTTGTATCCTGATTCATTTTCAACCAAGGCTTTAAAGGATTTGAATTTTTCGAATGCTTCATCTTTTTGCTTCATAAGTCCTAACCAGACAAACCTGGAGAAATCGTCAATGAATAATATCAAGTATTCTTCTCCTCGAGGTGTCCTTTTCCTGAATGGTCCACATACATCTGTATGTACAAGCTCAAGAGGCATCCTAGCTGATCCTTCCTTCTCTGGAAAGTTAGTTCTGGTTTGCTTTCCAAACTGACATGATTTGCATATGGTGTTGTCTGGAATTTTGATATCTGGAAGACTGCGAACTGCCTGATATTTGCATGCTTTCCTTATTTGTGAAAAGCTTAGATGCCCCAACCTTTGGTGCCATAACTAGTGTTCATCATCCTTTCTTAGATAGCATTGTTGTTGTCCTTCTTCAAATATGAATAGATTATTTGGAGTTCTTTTACCTTTGATCACCGTTTTACCTGTATCAAGATCACGAACAAGACATCCATTTGATCTAAATATCACCTCGATTCCTTGATCACACATCTGGCTGACACTCAGAAGATTATGCTTCAATCCATCAACATACAAAACATTTCCAGCTTTGACCTTTTCTTTTAACTGAGCAGTGCCTTTTCCTTTTATAGTTGCAGGAGTA
Source organism: Pinus tabuliformis (assembly GCA_031772625.1). Classification (NCBI taxonomy): domain Eukaryota; kingdom Viridiplantae; phylum Streptophyta; class Pinopsida; order Pinales; family Pinaceae; genus Pinus; species Pinus tabuliformis. The sequence goes on from CM062808.1 coordinate 892,863,832, forward strand.
TCATTTCCAAAAGAAACTTTCTTTCCCTTTTCTAAAGCAGAATATGATTCAAGTTTTTCTTTATCACCTGTCATATGCTTCGAACATCCACTATCAATGTACCATAGATTTTCCTGTCCCTCTGCATAAAATGCTATCCCACATCTTTCTGTTTGTGGTTCCTTTATTCTCCATGTTTTGGTGCTTGAGGCTTGTTCCTTTGTCTGCTGAAACCTGCTCCTGCATTCAGAATCTTCATGACCAAAGTTATTGCAAATAGAACATTCAACCTCATTTTCAAGAACCGAAAAGTTGTTATAGGTCCTTTTTGTAATCCCGGTCATACTTCTTTGTTTTTGAGCTTCTCTAGTCATGATCGTCTTATATGCAACACATTGAGCTGCTTTGTGACGAAAGTTATGGCAGGAAAAGCATTGTCCATTGAAGAAACTTCTGCGGTTATCCAATCTTCCGGCCAAACGATTGTAATTTCTATTGTCATTCATTCTTGAAGCAAATTGTGAGGATTTTACCTGTGGCTGGTTGTAGCTTTTGTTCATCCTTAAGACAGATTGCCCCTGATTTGCCTGATAGTCTTTGTTTGTAATTGGTCCCTGTTTTACCTGGTGATCTCCATTGTGCCTTTGCTCATTCCTTCTTGCTGCATCAAGATAACTTTTTGAGGTGGATGCTTGAGAAGTTTCTCCATTATAGCCCAGACCTGTCTTGTTTAGAGGAGAACGTTGTACATTGATGATCTCATCCAGAGTTTCAGATCCTTTGACAAACTTAAGATTAATAGCCTTTGTTTTCTCAATTTCTTTTCTAAGACCAACAATTTCACCTTCTAACTTTTCAAGATATTTTTCCTTTTCATCAATTTGAAGTTGTAGAGTATCAATGATCCTATTCTTTTCTTCTATACATGTCTTGAGTCTAGAAATTTCTTCACAAAAGCTATCCACATCTATAGCATCCATGTAATCATCATCTTCAAATGCCATTAAAAGTTTATAGTCATTACCTCGTTCATCTTCATCACTATTTGATAGACCATCACTATCTTCATGTGTGTAGTAGCTTTTCTTATTTGCAATCTGTTTCTTGTTCCATCTAGCAGGTTCCTTTCCTTTATCCTTATAAGGACATTTCGCAGCATAATGACCTACTCTTCCACAAGCAAAGCATTTAAAAGGTAACTTACCTCTGAACCTTCCAGAACCCCTATGAAGATTTCTGACAAAATTTGATTCTTCTGTTGAAAATAATACTGAGAGGGGGGGTGAATCAGTATTATCAGATTAATCAAACTTTTCAAATGCCCAAAACATATACGCTACTTCAGTTAAGTGAACCAGCGTGTACACGCTACTGTGACGAAGTAAAACAGCGTATAAGCAGAAAACTCACAATTTAGTTGGCTTATTCTTCAATTAAGTGCATCAGGACATTATTCATCATATTAACAGTAAACATGTGCAGTATAACAGAACAGATAAAAAGCCACACACATGAACACCAAGATATAAGGTGGAAACCCAATGTGGGTGAAAACCACCTGCTGCAAGTTGTCTCTATCTTTCTTAATATGAAACTTCAGTTTACAATCTTTTGTACTGGTGCAGCCTTATACCAGTACGCAGGCTACAACCTGCAGAAGGCTTCAACCTTCTCTCGTTCTCCAAACTTCCTTGGAAGGGAGCTCCAACCCCCTTTTGCTTTTGTACTAGCCAAGATACTAGTACGTAGGTGCTGACCTACAATCTTCCTTCTTCCAGGTATCACTTTTCATACATTTTCAGACTTGGATATTCCTGAAGCACAACATTACAATCTGAAGACCACAATTCATTCAATTTTCACAACAGATCATTGAAGCATAAAACAACCAACTTTGAATCACTGAACCACTGAACCCTGTCAATCACCAGTTACCAGAACACAGAGCAGACTACAGAACTCTGTAATAACAGTCAGATCCCACTGTAAACCCAAATCAAGCTTCAAAAGATATACGCTACTTTAATGAGCAGAAACCGCGTATACACGCGCTTTTACCGAAGCCAACCTGCGTACAGATCTAAAAATAAACTTTCTCAACTTGCAGCTGTACCAGATATTAGTTAGACTCAGAACGTAACATTGCGACAATATGCAGATCTAGAAATACGCATAATCAACCATAACATGATAGTGCATTTCAAACCATTTGATCCCGATCTCTCCTTAGATCTAGTTCTCCATCAACCGATGAGATCTCTCCTTAGCTCAGATCAACCAACTCAGAACCTGCATATCAGATCTCTTTCTCTCTTAGATATTCATGCCTTGTCGAAAGATGATCTTTGCCTAATGATCTTCTTCTCCTTATATAGCCTTAGGCCTTTCTCAATACCAAGAGCCAAAACCATAGTAACACAATACCATCAACTTTAAAACTAGGGATCGACACGCCCGTCGAGACATAATGGTCCGAAATCATAGGCACAACTTCCAAGGTCTAACCACCATGAACCAAAGGAACCTTTCCACATACACGCGCTTTTTCTGAATCTAACTTGCGTGTACACGCGACTTGGGCTTAACGAAAGAGCGTGTATGAGCTTTCTTGCCATGCTGTACTGAGATCTGTCTTCTGATTGAGTTGCCATCACCTGTACTAACCTTTGAGCACCTGTACCATCCACTGAGTGAGTTGCCATCAAGGACAACACTTGAACCATAATGCCAACAATCTCCCCCTTTGGACTTGATGGCAACCACCACACCAAGTCACTCTCCCCCTTTGACATCAAGGGCAAAGGGAGGACCAAGATATTCTCTTCCTTGGTAATCCTTCTGCTGTCCATACTGCTGTCCATACTCCCCCTGAGTACATGCTGAAATCTCCAAGTGTGCTCCCCCTTTGTGAATGCCAAAGAGTACCAATCTATCCATCCTGCTCACCAAGTGCTGTTCATGCTCCCCTTGACTGTAGGCAAGATCTGCAAAAGATGTTCTTCAAGAAGAACATGACTCTATACATCATAAAAGACCTTCCTATCACCAAAGACTCATACATACATCCATTTCTCAACTAAGTGAGGATATACAAAAAAAATGACTCATCCACCCAACCAAGTGGGGATACATCAATATTGACTCATCCACCTAACCATGATAATACATGAACATTTCATCATTCATCCCAGGCATAGTGGGGAAACCAACAAAGGCCGTTACATGACCTTGACACCATAAAAGAGACAAGAGAGATACATGACATAGAGACAACAGATCTAGACCAAGACTTAGGAAAGACATCAGCAGCATCTGATAAACATCTTGTTAGATCAGCAACTAGAATTTCTTTCTGAGCTCCTTCTCCTGAAACCAACAACCAAAACATCTGAATGCCAACAATGCTTTATGAGACTTTTGAGCTGCTCCCCCTGAACCTGTGCCTGTTGCACTCCCTGAAACTGTGCCTGAATAATTCTGACATTCCTATTGCTGTTCAGAACTTCAGAGTTTTCCCTTGCTGTTCAGAACTTCATATACGCGTTTTCTCCTGTATAAAACAGCGTATGTACGCGGATATTCTTTCTGCAACAAGCGTCCAGCATACACGCGACTTTCCCACCATGAATCCGCGTGTATACGCTAATATTACTTCCGTAACCTGCGTATACCAACTTTTCTGTAGAACAAACAAATTTCAACAACAGGATGAAGCATTAACTACTCCCAGCTTTTGTCTGAGATATTCAAAAGTTTCCCTGGGCAGTGGTTTTGTGAGAATATCAGCAACTTGCTCCTTAGAAGGAACATACTCCAACTTGACCTTCTGCTCAAGCACTTGTTCCCGAAGAAAATGGTACTTGATTGGTATGTGCTTGGTCTTTGAGTGCATGACTGGATTCTTTGAAATGCTGATTGCACTTGTATTATCACATAAGATAGAGACAGGTGGAGTGCAAGTGATTTGAAAGTCCTGCAAGGTCTGCATCATCCAAAGAAGTTGTGTGCAACAAGATGCTGCAGCCACATATTCTGCTTCAGCTGTAGATAAGGCAATCGAACTTTGTTTCTTGCTGAACCAAGATACTAATCTGGAACCCATGAAGAAAGCACCTCCACTTGTGCTTTTCCTATCATCCACACTTCCAGCCCAATCTGCATCTGTGTAAGCATGAAGAGTGAGATCAGTATTTCTAGGATACCATAAGCCATAGTTTTGGGTCCCTTGAAGATATTTGAAGATTCTTTTGACTGCCTGAAGATGAGTTTCCTTTGGGTTGGCTTGAAATCTTCCAACCATTCCTACTGCATGTGTAATATCTGGTCGAGTACCTGTCAAATAAAGCAAACTCCCAATCATGGATCTATAAGTGGGTTGGTGGACTGCTGCTGATTCATCATTTGCACTGAGGCTGCATCCTGTAACCATGGGTGTACATACTGGTTTTGACTCTTCCATGCCATACTTCTTCAAGATCTGCTTGAGGTATTTGGTTTGAGACAAGAAGATACCTCCTTCATTTTGTTGGATTTGCAATCCAAGAAAATATGTCAATTCTCCAAGAAGTGACATTTCGAATTCTTTCTGCATAACCAAGGCAAAGTTTTGACTCATAGTCTCTTCATTGCTGCCAAAAATAATATCATCTACATAAACAACAAGAATTAGCAATTTGTTATTTTCAACTTTTATATAGAGATTGCTATCTGCTGATCCTTTTGAAAAGCCTTGTTGGTGAAGATATTTGTCCAACCGATAGTACCAAGCCCTTGGAGCTTGTTTGAGCCCATAGAGAGCCTTTTTCAATCTGCATACAAGGTTTGGATCATTCCCAAGAATGAACCCATCTGGCTGCTCAATATATACTTCTTCTTCTAAGTCTCCATTCAGGAAGGCTGATTTCACGTCCATTTGAAATACCTTGAAGTTTTGAAAGCTTGAGAGAGCAAGGAACATTCGGATGGCCTCTAGTCTTGCCACAGGAGCAAAGGTCTCTTCAAAATCTATTCCTTCTTGCTGTGCATACCCTTTACAAACAAGTCTGGCCTTGTTTCTAATTACTTCTCCATTTTCATTTAACTTATTCTTGAAGACCCATTTTGTTCCTATTACATTCTTATCTTTTGGTCTAGGAACCAATTCCCAAGTGTTGTTCCTTTCGATTTGCTCAAGTTCTTCATCCATTGCTTTGACCCAACATTCATCTTTGCATGCTTCTTTCACATTTTGTGGTTCAATGGAGGAGAGTAGAGCCAAGTAGCTTGAAGCTTCTGCAAGTGTCCTTCTTGTTTGTACTCCTGCTTCTTTCTGCCCCACAATCTGAGTTTCTGGATGATTCTTTTGGACATATCTGGATGGAGTCTTCTCTTCTATTCTTGTCTGCTCCTCTGGTTCTTCTTGAGATTCTTCTTCTTCTTGAGGTTCTTCTTCTTCATCATTTCGCCTTTGAGAGTAACCTTCATCTTCTTCATGATGAACTTGCCTAGGAATATATCCCTTCTCATCAACCACTATATCAATACTGTCAACAATTCTGCCAAGTCTTTTATTGTAGCACTTGTATGCTTTGCTATGTGGAGAATAACCAAGAAGAATGCCCTCATCTGCTCTAGGTTCAAGTTTGCCAAGTTGCTCATCAGTGTTCTTAATATAACATTTGCTCCCAAAGATTTTGAAATGCTTCACGGAAGGAGTTTTACCACTCCAAAGCTCATGAGGTGTTTGAGTGCTGTTTACTCGGACATTTGTTTTGTTAAGAATGATAACAGCAGCATGTGCGGCTTCTCCCCAGAAGGTTGCAGGAGTACCTGATTCATCGAGCATAGCACGAGCCATTTGTTGGATAGTTCTGTTCATTCTTTCCACAACCCCATTTTGCTGAGGAGTTCTAGCTGTAGAGAATTCTCTTCTTATCCCATGTTCATCGCAGAAATCAAAAAATTCATTTGATGTGAACTCCCCACCTCTGTCAGATCTGAGGCACTTGATTTTGTGTCCTGATTCATTTTCGGCCAATGCTTTGAAGGATTTGAATTTTTCGAATGCTTCATCTTTGTGCTTCATAAGCCCTAACCAAACAAACCTTGAGAAATCATCAATGAATAATATCAGATATTCTTCTCCTCGAGGTGACCTTTTTCTAAATGGACCACATACATCTGTATGGACTAGCTCAAGAGGCAAGCTAGCTGACCCTTCCTTCTCTGGAAAGTTAGTTCTGGTCTGCTTTCCAAACTGACAAGATTTGCATATGGTGTTGTCTGGAATTTTGATATCTGGAAGATCGCGAACTGCCTGATATTTGCATGCTTTCCTTATTTGTGAGAAGCTTAGATGTCCCAACCTTCGATGCCATAACCAGTGCTCTTCATCCTTGCTAAGATAGCATTGTTGTTGTTCTTCTTCAAATATGTACAGATTATTTGGAGTTCTTTTGCCTTTGAGAACTGTTTTACCTGTATCAAGATCACGAACAAGACATCCATTCGATCTGAAAATAACCTCTGTTTTTTGATCACACATCTGGCTGACACTTAGAAGATTATGTTTCAATCCATCAACATACAAAACATTTCCAGCCTTGACCTTTTCTTTTAAAGGAGCAATACCTTTTCCTTTTATAGTAGCAGGAGTATCATTTCCAAAAGAGACTTTCTTTCCCTTTTCTAAAGTAGAATAAGATTCAAGTTTTTCTTTATCACCTGTCATATGTTTCGAACATCCACTGTCAATGTACCATAGATTTTCCTGTCCTTCTGCATAAAATGCTATCCCACATCTTTCTGTTTGAGGTTCCTTTATTCTCCATGTTTTGGTGCTTGTGGCTTGTTCCTTTTTCTCCTGAAACCTGCTCCTGCATTCAGAGTCTTTATGACCAAAATTATTGCAAATAGAACATTCAACTTCATTTTCAAGCACCGAAAAGTTGTTATAGGTCCTTTTTGTAATCCCTGTCATACTTCTTTGTTTTTGAGCTTCCCTAGTCATGATTGTTTTATATGCAACACATTGAGCTGCTCTGTGACCAAAGTTGTGGCAAGAAAAGCATTGTCCATTGAAGAAGCTTCTGCGGTTATTGAATCTACCAGCCAACTGATTGTAATTTCTATTTTCATCTATTCTTGAGCCAAACTGAGAAGATTTTACCTGTGGTTGGTTGTAGCTTTTGTTCATCCTTAAGGAGGATTGTCCCTGATAGTTTCTGTTTGTAACTCGTCCTTGCTTTACCTGATTATCTTCATTGTTCTTCCGCTCATTTCCTCTTGCTGCATCAAGATAACTTTTTGAGGTGGATGCTTGAGAGGTTTCTCCATTATAGCCCAAACCTGTTTTGTTTAGAGGAGACCGCTGCACACTAATAATCTCATCCAAGGTTTCAGATCCTTTGACAAATTTAAGATTAATAGTTTTTGTTTTCTCAATTTCTTTTCTGAGACCAACAATTTCACCTTCTAGTTTTTCAAGATGTTTTTCCTTTTCATCAATTTGAAATTGCAAAGTATCAATAATCACATTCCTTTCTTCTATGCTTCTCTTGAGTCTAGTGATTTCATTATAGAGATTATCCACATCTATAGCATCCTCATAATCATCATCTTCAAATGCCATTAACAGCTTATATTTATTACCTTGTTCATCTTCATCACTGTTTGATAAGCCATCACTATCTTCATGGGTGTAGTAGCTTTTCCTATTTGCACTTTGTTTCTTGTTCCATCTAGCAGGTTCTTTTCCTTTATCCTTATAAGGACATTTTGCAGCATAATGACCTACTTTCCCACAAGCAAAACATTTGAAAGGTAGCTTACCTCTGAACCTTCCAGAACCCCTTTGAAGATTTCTGACAAAATTTGATTCTTCTTCCTCTTCTTCTGGAACATGGCTTGCTTCATAGTAATCTTCTTTTCCTGATGCCTTAAAAGCAGCTTCCCTTCTGTCAGATGGACCTCCCTTTCTCATTTCATAAGCGGTTAGAATTCCATGTAGCTGAGACATAGTGAGAACACGGAGATTTTCTTTTTCTTCTATTGCAGATACTTTAGATTCAAACTTGGGGGATAAAGATCTTAGAACCTTTTGAACTACTATAGTTTCTCTTATTTCTTCACCCAAGTTTTTCATACAATTAACAATCTCATCTACCCGGAGAAAATAATTAGCCACACTTTCATCATTATACATCCTGAGAGTCTCATATTGAATCCTGAGTGTTTGAAGTTTAGCTTCCTTTACCTGTTCATCTCCTTCATAGCTAGTGATCATTTTGTCCCATATTTCTTTTGCTGATTTGAAGTGCATGACCTTCATGAATTCTGTTTGAGATATACTTCCTAATAGGGTAGCGACTGCTTTTGCATTTGTTTCATATGCCTTTTTTTCATCTGGATCTGTAGGAGTAGCTGAAGGAAAAGCATAGCCTTTTTCTACAATGTCCCAAACTTCTGTACCAAGAGATTGAAGATATGCAGTAACTCTTACCTTCCAATAATTGAAATTTGTTCCATCAAAAACCGGTGGCCTGATTGATGCTTCTTTCTCGTAGTTGCTCATGATGAATGATCTTCCTTCAAGCGATCAAGCTTCTCTGAAGGACCTGCTCTGATACCAATTGTTGAAAATAATACTGAGAGGGGGGGTGAATCAGTATTATCAGATTAATCAAACTTTTCAAATGCCCAAAACATATACGCTACTTCAGTTAAGTGAACCAGCGTGTACACGCTACTGTGACGAAGTAAAACAGCGTATAAGCAGAAAACTCACAATTTAGTTGGCTTATTCTTCAATTAAGTGCATCAGGACATTATTCATCATATTAACAGTAAACATGTGCAGTATAACAGAACAGATAAAAAGCCACACACATGAACACCAAGATATAAGGTGGAAACCCAATGTGGGTGAAAACCACCTGCTGCAAGTTGTCTCTATCTTTCTTAATATGAAACTTCAGTTTACAATCTTTTGTACTGGTGCAGCCTTATACCAGTACGCAGGCTACAACCTGCAGAAGGCTTCAACCTTCTCTCGTTCTCCAAACTTCCTTGGAAGGGAGCTCCAACCCCCTTTTGCTTTTGTACTAGCCAAGATACTAGTACGTAGGTGCTGACCTACAATCTTCCTTCTTCCAGGTATCACTTTTCATACATTTTCAGACTTGGATATTCCTGAAGCACAACATTACAATCTGAAGACCACAATTCATTCAATTTTCACAACAGATCATTGAAGCATAAAACAACCAACTTTGAATCACTGAACCACTGAACCCTGTCAATCACCAGTTACCAGAACACAGAGTAGACTACAGAACTCTGTAATAACAGTCAGATCCCACTGTAAACCCAAATCAAGCTTCAAAAGATATACGCTACTTTAATGAGCAGAAACCGCGTATACACGCGCTTTTACCGAAGCCAACCTGCGTACAGATCTAAAAATAAACTTTCTCAACTTGCAGCTGTACCAGATATTAGTTAGACTCAGAACGTAACATTGCGACAATATGCAGATCTAGAAATACGCATAATCAACCATAACATGATAGTGCATTTCAAACCATTTGATCCCGATCTCTCCTTAGATCTAGTTCTCCATCAACCGATGAGATCTCTCCTTAGCTCAGATCAACCAACTCAGAACCTGCATATCAGATCTCTTTCTCTCTTAGATATTCATGCCTTGTCGAAAGATGATCTTTGCCTAATGATCTTCTTCTCCTTATATAGCCTTAGGCCTTTCTCAATACCAAGAGCCAAAACCATAGTAACACAATACCATCAACTTTAAAACTAGGGATCGACACGCCCGTCGAGACATAATGGTCCGAAATCATAGGCACAACTTCCAAGGTCTAACCACCATGAACCAAAGGAACCTTTCCACATACACGCGCTTTTTCTGAATCTAACTTGCGTGTACACGCGACTTGGGCTTAACGAAAGAGCGTGTATGAGCTTTCTTGCCATGCTGTACTGAGATCTGTCTTCTGATTGAGTTGCCATCACCTGTACTAACCTTTGAGCACCTGTACCATCCACTGAGTGAGTTGCCATCAAGGACAACACTTGAACCATAATGCCAACATCTTCTTCTTCTTCTTCTGGCACGTGACTTGCTTCATAATAGTCTCCTTTGCCTGAAGCCTTGAAAGCAGCTTCTCTTCTGTCTGAAGGACCTCCCTTTCTCATTTCATAAGCAGTTAGAATTTCGTGTAGCTGAGACATAGTAAGAATTCGTAGATTTTCCTTTTCTTCTATTGCAGACACTTTAGATTCAAACTTGGGGGACAATGATCTTAGAACTTTTTCAACCACAATAGCCTCTTTTATTTCTTCACCCAAGTTTTTCATGCAATTAACAATCTCATCTACCTGAAGAAAATAGTTAGCCACACTTTCATCATTATACATTCTGAGATTCTCATACTGAATCCTGAGGGTTTGAAGTTTAGCATGCTTTACCTGTTCATCTCCTTCATAGCTCAAGAAAATCTTGTCCCACATTTCCTTTGCGGATTTATATTGCATAACCTTTACGAATTCTGTTTGAGATAAGCATCCTAGCAGAGTATTGACTGCTTTAGCATTTGTTTCATATTTCTTCTTCTCAACCGAATCTGTAGGAGTAGCTGAAGGAAAAGTGTAGCCTGTATCTATGATATCCCAAACTTCTGTACCAAGAGATTGAAGATAGGCAGTAACTCTTACCTTCCAATAATTGAAGTTTGTCCCATCAAAGATTGGTGGCCTGATTGATGCTTCCCTCTCGTAGTTGCTCATGATGAATGATCTTCCTCCAAGCGATCAAGCTTCTCTAAAGGACCTGCTCTGATACCAATTGTTGGAAATAATACTGAGAGGGGGGTGAATCAGTATTATCAAGTTCTTTTAATAAATCTTCCTTATTTATACTTTGAATTATTTTTGCATATCAGTACCATAAAATAATGAGCATGAACAAAGAAAATAGATAGTCACACCAAAGAACACCAGATGTAAGGTGGAAACCCAATGTGGGTGAAAACCACCTGCTGCAATATGTCTCTATCTTCTTTCAAATTAGAAACTCCTTTTACAATGGTTTTGTACTGGTGCAGTCCTTTACCAGTACGCAGGCTGCAACCTGCAGAGAGCTACAACTCTCTCTCGTTTTCCAGTCTCTCCTGGAACGGAGCTACAACCCCCTACTTCTTTTATTTTAAGGATCACTTTTCATAAATTTTCAAACTGGATCCACAAACATCAGGAGATCATCAAGTACAAGTAAATCACCCAGTCAACTGCAGTAACCAGATCAACAATAACAGTAAACAAAACCCAGAACACCTTATCAACAGAGAAAAGTCAGCCAACAAAAGATCTTAAGACAGATAAGCAGTTTTTCTTTCTCTGGCCTGCGAGCATACGCACTTCACCTTCTGCTCCCCTGCGTATACCCGCAGAGACCCTTCTGCCGCACCGCGTACCCACGCACTGTTTCTTCAATCACGCTGCGTACTGTTGATGTAGGCACGCACCGAGAGATACTATCGCGCCGCGTACTGCTACTGCAGCCACACACCCACAGATGCTATTGCGCCGCGTGCCTACGCACCTGCGGCTTCTGAAGCGCCGCGTACTTTCCTTGTGCCTACGCACCTAAACCTCTGTTGTGCTGCGTACCCACGCACTGCGCCTTCTTCTGCTCTGTGTACCCACGCACTTCTCCTTTTTCTACTCTGCGTACCCACGCACTTGCACTGTTAATCACCTGCATACTTCTGGTTAGGGCCGAATTGGCAGTCCACCAATGTGCTATAGATCGTCAGATACTCAGATCTGATCATGCGCTCGAGAGATCACCCTTCATAGATTCGCTTTCATCTTCACTTTTATATAGATCAAGCTTTTAAAACAATAACCCAATATTTCAGATCTTAGGATATTCAATTTGCAAAAGATGCTTAGCCAAGAGATCTCCTTTGCTTTATATAGGCAAGCTCTTCCTAAAATCATGGATCAATGCCATAGATAACCAATACAAGGGGCTGAATAATAATAATAATATAAAACAATACCACGGGCCAAACATAGGAAACCCCACGTGAACGCGCTTCTCTGCCTTAAAGTAAGTGAACTGGGGGTACGCACCTTCTGAACGGGTGACTTGCGTGTGTGGCCGCAGTCCCTTCATGGTGTACCCGCGTGTACACACCTTTTGAACTATTCTCCTGCGTACCTCTTAATTTTCAACATTTTGAGAGCCTGATCAGAGCATTGCCACTTAAGGGTGTTGCCATCAAGTACAACATCTGTAACATAGAGCCATACCAGAATCATAATGCCAACATATACTACTAGTGTAACCCCTTATTGTTATTAATACAACCCCTTTATTATATTGTTGTACCCATGTAGTCCCCATATTGTTACCATTGTGCCCCGTAGAAGCCCCCTATTGTTATTATTGTGCCCTTACATTATTATTGTTATGTCGGCTCTGATTATATGATGACCCCTTAGACTCCTATATATAGAAAGGAGGTCTTTTCATTTGTATCACCTAAGAATTGTTCATTTATGTAATGTAAAGGAGGTTGCCCCCTCGAAGAGGCTGAATTCTAAGGCATTGATCTATCTTTTCTATCTTTTTGTGAGCTGGTTTCATAACAGCAATCAAGTAGGTTAAAGTGCAGTGGAATCACTTTGGGCTTGAGGAAGCTACATGGGAGATGGTTGATGAGATGAGGACTATGTATCCTTCATTAATTGCTAGATCAAGCAAAAGATATTTTGGTATATGTATATGTATATATGGATGTTGATATAGATAGCATAATGAGTTGTGTTATAAAGCTCCAATAAGCGGTATGATTGTCATGTTTCTCATGTTGGTCATGGTTTGCATAGGTTGTTCATTATAAATAATGCATCGAGTTATGTTATAAAGCTCCATGGGAAGTATGTTTTGTTTTCAATTGTTTTCTGGTCGTAGGTGTCATAGAACATTGAGGATGGTGTTATCTTAAGGTGGAGGGTTTTGTAACAACCCTTGGTTGATTTCCATGTAAAAAAATAAAATAAGAATAAGCTCATGGGACACATATTCCAAGTTGAATGTTGGGAAAAATATAGTGATGGGTATCACTTGTGATTAATTTATGGCTATGGAAATTGGCAAAGGCAAAGATGCAATAATTGACATTTATTTATGAAAATAAAGGAAAATAGGAGAAAATGAAGGTGAAGAGACACAAATTTTCATGAGAGGGAAATTGAAGGAAAATGAAGAAAATAGAGGCCTCAATGATAAAAAGGCTTTTAAGGATTAGCTTACATATTTTTTCAGTTCAATTTTGGAAATCTCTTCTATTCTCTCAAACTTTCATACTCTTGCACAATTAGAGCATTATTGTAGCATGCTTGGAGCTCTCTAGTTTTCACTTGGATTGGAGAAAACAAAGGAAAAAAATGAATCATAAGGAGATATCAGGATCAACAACTAAAACTGGATTGCTTTGTAGGTAACAGGTTGCATGTATGATATCCTTGTTGATTTTTGGATGCATGGTATTTGGATGTGATTTTTTGGTTATGTGATGTCATTAACATGGAGATTTTCCTGGATTAATAATGGTTTTAGCATTGCCTTGCCATTTCCTAGATAACCATGGTGTTGTGGGTTTTTTTTCACTTGATTTTTTTTATGATTGGTGCTCATGTTCCTTATGGATGTGGGTTGGAGAAAACACTCTGGAAGCCCTAGAACAACTTGGGTCATGTTACCAGTCACGGAGCCTAGGTTGGGACAAACGCTTTGGAGCCCTTGGTGGGTTGAGGTAGTAGTCACTGGAGTTGGGTTGGATAAATTCTATAGAACTCTAGAAGGCTTTGGGTTGAGTAACTAGTTCATGGAGTCATGACAACTTGGGTAGAGACCGATCTCGTTGATGTTAGTGATGTCCAACTATGGAGGTGGAATCACTATGGTTGAGGGTTGAGGTGGTTTTGCCTCTAGAAACCTTGGATGATTTTGTTTTGGTTTATTCCATTTTATCTCACATTCATACTTAGAATATGGCACGGGGGTGATTGGATGAAAGAGAGATTAGGTTCAACCCAATCTATGGTCAAGTGGTATGTGGAAGTCCCCAACTTGGCCGATATTTTTATATGTTAATATGAGACATTTTCCTATTATGATCTATGAATATTTGTAGTGATTATGTTGGTAATATCATGGATGAGTTGCCATGGTTTCTATGCTGGTTATTTTCTAGTTATATGTTGGTTATACCATCTATGACTCTTTTCATGAATAATTTAGTTATTGATTTATTAATGAATGTATGGGATAATAAGTGTTGTTGTAGTTATTTGGAGAGGGCATAGAGCCTTCTTGGTGATTCTCAGATGAATCTCAAACTTTTATGATCAAATATGAATTCATGACCTATATCTTACATGTTTTCCATCGATTTGATGAAATGTATAGTGTGTTCTAGGTAGCCTAGGTCAAGTTTTTGGTTCAGTATTGAATGTTTAGCTTTGTCATCATGTCAATAATGATTTTGGAAGGTCTTAGGTAGTGTTATGGAAATTTGGCTCCAATCTTGGGACCACACCCTATGAACTGGGAAAGTTGGGTCACAACCACATGGAGGTGGTGTTTTGCATGTTGTCGAAGGCCTATAATCACACATAGGCCTTGTCATGCATGTAGTTGGGTGTCTAGGTTAGTGAAAAGAGCCCCATCTCGAGGTTTGATCACCTGTGGTGAACCTTTGGTTCCTGAGTTTCCTATAGCCTTGAGGGATAGTCTGAGTTTTCAGTTTGTGGTCAGTTTGTAGGGACCACTTCCTTAATTGGAGCTTGGAGGTTGGGTCATGTCATAGTAACTCTTGGTCTCATGTTTGCCCCAGGAAGGTTGGTGAAATTGGGTAAATGTGGGAAGAGGAGTTGTTAAGGAATCAAAACTATTACGAATATTGCATCCGGTAATGTTTATGGATGAATCATTGATGATGTGAGGGAATCAAAACTGAGCCCAACCCTTAATAAGTAACATATGTCAACAAATTTCCAACAATTATCGATTTTTTTATTTTTTATTTTTAAAGTTGAATTGGAACAATATCTAGCAAAATACAACACAACATTTGCATTAATACCTCCATTTTTTTTCAAATAAATAATCAAGAGTAAATCTTCGAATGGGTAGATCTCAACATCTGGACATTCCTCCATTATTCCAATGACATATTCCAACAAATTCTCAAACTTTTGGGACCATCTGCAGACTAAAGTGGAGCTCAAACATGTTATTCATTAAAATAAGTTATTAAATACTCACAGGAAGCGATATGCCATAACTCCTCTCAATTGTTGTTTAACCATGATGCAATTTTCCATGTGAAATGCACACTCCATGACTATTTGGAATGTCCACTAGTCTCTTAAAAAGATTTGAACTTGACAACACCTTGGACAAGTGCACTCTCACCCCTACCTTCTAATTCAAATGAACATTACAATGACATTAATTGTAAGCAAATGTGTTAAATGATATGATGCTAGTAGGTTTTGAACTTCCCAATAAAGTTTCCTATAATTAATATCAAGGTTTTTTTAAACTTTTAACGATGTGCAGAGAAGGTCATTGTGCAGGATTGAGGAGAAATGCGTTTTCTCTGCACTCCTGCATAATCAACTTCTCCACACATCATTAAAAGTTTTAAAAAACCCCAATATTAATTATAGAAACCTTTATTAGGAATTTCAACAAGAGTTGGAAACATACTCCACATAACTCCTTTCTATCTTAACTTGCCACCACTACACTCAAATATCCTTTAAATCATTTTTCTATGAACGAGACTTTGGTTAATACGTCTATAATTTATTATTCAATGGATTAATAAAACTTTGGACGCATGAACTTGGAGTCATTAACACTAAGTCCAATGTATTAACATAATATTGGGAGTCATTAAATATTATTCCTTAAACTATGATTAACTACTACTCATTAATAATTTTAACTATTGACTATTAGTTTGTAATTAACCATTACTCACAACTTTGCAATTAACGTTAAACATATTAATTATTAGCATGAACATGTTAATATGAAACTGTTTGGTCAATTTAGTGTCCTAAATTTCTCTACATAAATTATAAGTCCGGGTGTCGTAAACTGATGAAGTGTAGTGCACCGTTTGTGCTAGATAACCCTTCTTACTTCATTGTTTTTATGTTTTATGTTGTTTTTTTCTTGGGGGGGGGGGGGGGGGGAGAGGGGGGTGGGTTTGGTCTTTTAATACCTAGTGATTTATAATGTAATTATCAAAAACTTGAGTCTAACTTATGTAAGGACTACTCAAAATCTAAAAATGAAATAGAACTTTAAAGAAAGAGATAAAAATAGAGTTGAGACAGACTTGGAAGCAAAGATTAAACAAGAAATGAAAACATAGTTTTTATTCATGTTTTACCATTATTTCCAAATCATGATTTAAGAACTAAAAGTGAAATTTGTAACTGATGTGTAGCTAATTACAGAAATAAAACTAAATGAAATACTTAGTTACTATGCCTCTCAATTTTGGGAGAAAGTCTCCTTGGGATGACATTTGAGCAATTCTGTACTTCATTAATCTAATAGAAAGAAAATATAAATATGCAGCAAAGACTCATTGCATAAATGAAATGCTCAACCACTTAGTTTAGGATGAATGATCAACTTGAAGGGTTTTTTTAGAGACATTCATTCACACCATGAGTTAGTAAACTTAAAAATAAAAATGGCAAAGACAACAAATGGCATTGGTTAGTCTAATTGAGAATTTAAAGACTAGTAAAACAGTGAATGAAGAAAACTAGATTACATTATTGAACTTCATCTTCTAACTACCGATAAAAATTAAAAAGAGATCAGGAAAATGGAAGCTACTCTAAATTATGAACACTATTAACAATAAAATTATGGAAACTACATTATAGACATTGTTAGCAAGAAAATGGTTATAAACACTATGAAAGGAAATGGTGAATTTATAGCTAGCAGGAAGAAAAGAAATAAAATGAAATGAAACATTTTTCAGTGCAGGGGCCCTCTACAATTGGTTAGGCTATTTTTCCTCAGTGAAATTTAAGGAAACTCCAAATTCTCATAAAACACAGGATCTTCATATTAACAACAGGGACACAAAATGCCCAGAAATTACAGAGTTTAGAATTTGATTTCACAATAAAACTATCACTAACACTACTAACTTCCTCGATTCTTTACATAGGTATTTATAAGAAAACCATACAACTATTTGTGGAGAAAAAAATGCTACAGTCAAAACACGTAGAAGACAGGTACACGGAATTTCTTCCTCAGTTGTTGGAGACATAAATCTAAGATGGTGGCTGTTGGATTCTGTTGCACAGGTGGCCGTTGGAGTCCGTAGGTTCAGGTAGTTGTTTCAGATAATGCTTTCCATCACTGTGAAACATGTTAGTTATCCGCGAAACATAGTACTATTACCTTCGGTCTCTGCGTTTGACTTCTCCATTGACTATAATCTTATACCAACTTCCTTATCGAGCTGGGCTAGGTGAATAGGACAGAGTCTATGTCACAATGATTTACAAGCTGCCCATCTAGTTAGTTTCTCCTTCTAACACCTAGAACCTGTTAAAGCATGAAAGTAGCTACGGAACAGCCGATTAGCTGCAGAATAGGCTGCATTCCATAGCTAATATACAAAAACTTATTCAAACAACAAAACATAAAAGCATAATATGTAAATCACTAAATGTCCTCCTTAAGATAGTATATACTGATCATTGGTGATGAGAATGCATCTTTCTCATGGAGAAATAGGGAAAAAGAGTGAAAAGGGTTGTTATGGAAAGAGCAATTTTGAAGCTCAACATACCCCCACTGCAAAATCATTGCATGTGCCCATGCAATATTTGCCAAAACTGTGAACTTTTTCCTTATTACATCTGCTCAGATACCTTTGCCAATACATCTAACTTTCTTCTCTTGCTTTTCTTTGAAATGACAACCATCCTTGGTTTCTTCATGAGAAGTTTGTATTTGAGGTTGATCACTATCTTGTTCAAGTTCCTATTCTTCCTCTTTAACTTCCTATTTTTCTTGTACCATAGGCCTAGGTGCAGTATGGTATTGTCATGAATGGCCTTATCCAATTTTCTTTGTTCCTTTAGGGCTTCATTTTCTTTCTTAATGTGCCTGTTCAATATCTCCAACTCATAGATTTCCTATTTGAGTGTGTCAGTCAGAGGTTCTTGTGGATTGATAGGTTGTTCTGGATTGGATGAGGAACCTAGATCCTTTGAGGCATTTTTCTTTTCTAGTGATTCTATGTAATCATAAATTTGTTGTTGAATTGGATCTATGCTTGGGGATCCTCTACTAGGGCTGCCTTCAAAATAATGTCTAGGAGAGTTTTGAGGACTGTATGTAAGTGGAATATTTTTAGGAGATGATGTTGGGGTTTCTCCTTCCAGGCTGATGAACTCTGTTTCCTTTGATGACACCTTATTTACCATTCCTTTGAGCCTAAAGCTTCTTCTAAGGGGTTTTATGTTTTCCTCCTTTGCACCCTTTTTCTCTTTTCCTATCTTTTCCTTCCCCTTGATTTGTCTCTTAATCTATGTCAATTTTTTAGAGATTGGTTGTTCATCATCTCGTTGTAATGGAGATTCAGGTGCATTTTTAGTAATCCCACCGGCTCTCTATTTTATCTTCTTCCTCTACTTGATTTGCTTTATAATCTCTGTTAATTTTTCAGATATTGGTTCTTCTTCATCATTTTTATATGATGAAGGTTTAGGGTTGCTTTGAATGGTGAGATTGGTCTTATTTATCCTACTCTTTTTGACACTATCTTTTTCAAGAGATTCTGGTGTCTCTTGGAAATGGTTTCTAATCAGAAATTTTTCCCAGGTGTCCCCTATTTTCATGAGATGATATTCAACTAGGATTTTGACCAATCCGTGGTGATACATGGTTGTTTCCAAAGATTCTATTTTCCTATGTACATTTGAAGTCGTTCTCCTTAGACTACTTAGGAGGAATAAAGGGAGGTTGATGCCCCCATTTTCTAGAAAGCTCATCAATAAATGTATATGATAAAAATACATACATCCAAATATTCCCTCACAGGTAATAACTTTTTGCAATATCAAAAGCATGCATCTCCATTTATTTTTGAGTGTTGAAATAGGGATTCCTTTCCTAAACACAGTGACATCCATACCTAGGTTTTTGAGGAATACCTACCATGATTCACTGTGGAATTATTTGTTTTTGAACTACCTCTCACCAAGTCTTGGTAGTTCTGTAGCCTCTGCTATGTAGGATTATGTTATTGCAAACTTGATCTCCCAAATCTCCACTTTTGTACCATCAAAGGATCTGGCGAAAGATTTCGTGATCTCCTTATGATATCCATCAAACTTTGCAATGAACTTGAGCCATCCAATCTTCTATAGCATCTCCTTAAGTTGGGGATATCCTTCCATGAATTTTTCCCCTATGGGCTCTGCCCTAACGATGAGTCCCATGGTCTTTGTTCTGTAGAATTTATTGATCTCAAAATTACTCTTTACTATCTATGGAATGAGTGCTATTTAGGAAGTAGAATGACTGTGTGTATGGAAATGGAGTGATTGGGTATATGGAAACATAATGACTATGAATAAGGAAATAGAATGACTATGTATATGGAAACAGAATGACTGTGTATATGAAATGGCCATGTGAATATGAGAGAAAGACTTAAGAGTTGGGATTTAATAAATAGACAGTTAGGGTTTAGAGAGTCATAGATAAGTAGGTCACATCATCATCTTGATTGTTAACAAGTGTAGCAAGTGTAGTTGTGGAGGACCATTTGAGTACTAGTTATGGAGTTTGAAGTAGAGATTGATTATGAAGGAATCATTGAGACCGTTTTTCATTAAAGGCGGAAGATATGGCAAAGACATCGTGGTGGTCAAATCAAATGATGGTTTATTAAGGAGGCATGTGATCATACATATTATACAAGCTTATGTTTTCAAATTTCTTTTTGAAATAAATTTTTGCATTTACCTTTGGAACCCTTACCTTTTTCTTGCTATATTTTCCTTTGATGTTGATCCACAGGTTCCTTGAGCATGATTAGTCTTAAAAAATTGATTTCTTTCTTCAATCCCCTGCATACATGATTTTATTATGAACTATACATTTGTGCCTGAACTGATGAACAATTTGTAGTTGCAAAATTAGATTAGCTGCAGAACAAAATCAATTGCAAAATAGAATTAGCTGCAGAATGTGAAACAAAAAGTGAAAATATGGCTTATGGATCATGAATGAAATGGAAATGGCTATGTAAGTGAAATGAAATGAGATGTAAGACAAGATGATAAATGAAATGGAGATGGAATTAATTATGAAATATGGCAATGGGATGAAGTGAAACTACAAAAATAAAACAGAGTGAGGTGAGATGAGATGATAAATTTTTGCAGAATCTAAACTACAAAGTGACTGTGGCTTTTTGTCACTATTTATTACAAAAAGGAAATGGAAAATATAGGGTGTCAGAAACATCTGTTTTTCACCCTGTATTTTCTGTATAAGTATGCCAATCAATGATTGTTTTTCAACCTTATACAATTTATTACTTTATTTTTTTAAATCACATTTAGGAAAGATAAAGACTAAGTTAGTGGAGAAGAAGGATTCTTCTTAACTAGCTTCATTTCAGAATTGTCTTGGAAAATCTTAATGAACACTTCTTTTGATATGGGTTTCTGATATATCTTTAATCTATGACCATTCACAAGAAGAGGAGTTTTATTTTCATCTATTGTTCTGATCCTCACTGCTCCATTACTAAAAACTTTTTCAATCTCATATGGCCCAAGCCAATGAGTTTGAAACTTCCCTTGAATATATTTAAAGTTTGAATCAAATGATAGTGCCCAATCTCCCACTTGAAACCTCTTGTCCTTGATATATTTGTCATGCCATTTAGCCCTCTGTTGTTGGACTATACCATTACTTTGAACTGCATCTTGCCTAATTTCATCAAGTTCATTTAATTGCTCCAGCCTATGCTTTTGTGCCTCTGATATAGCTAGTCCCAATTGGACTGCCATCTTGAAAGTTCTGATTAATTGGAACTTTATAGGGAATAAGACTTGTTTCCCATAAACATGTTCATAGGGTGTGTGTCTTGTTGTGTTCCTCCATGTAGTTCTATAGGCCCATAAGGATTCAGGAAGCCTTTCTGCCCAATCTCTTCTATGTAGATGCACAATCTTGGTGAGGATTCCTTTAATCACTTTATTTGTAGATTCCACTTGACCATTTTCTTGTGGTTGATAGGGAGTAGATTTCCTATGCTTGATCTTGTATTATTCCACAAGTCCTTCCACCAAGTTAGATGTGAATTGAGATCCTTGATCTGTCACAATTTCTCTTGGAACACCAAAACGAGTGAAGATGTCCTCAAAAAGAAAATTAGCTATATATTTTTCATTAGCAAAAGGTAATGCTTTGGCTTCCACCCATTTAGTGACATAATCAGTGCATACCAATATGTACTTTTTCTTCTTAGATGGAGGATTAGTTGGTCCAATAAAATCTAAGGCCCACATTTCAAAGGGTTCGATGAGTACCTGAATTTGTAATGGCATTTCATTTGAGGGAGCAGGTTTCCCTACCCTTTGGTAGCTTCACATCTCTTGACATATTCTTTAACATCTTTGAAGATAGTTGGCCAATAATATCCTAATTAAAGGAATTTATAGGTTGTCCTCTTGTCAGCAAAGTGTCCACCACATGGCTCACCATGACATGCCTAAAGAATTGTGGGCATCTCATCTTCCCTGACACACCTTTTGATGATAAGATCTAGCCCTGTTTTATACAATTTGTTAGTGATCCATGAATATCTTGCACTTTCTTGAATAATTTTTCTTTTTTGTTTAGGAAACAAATGTGAAGGTAACTTCCCTATGACCAAGTAGTTAGCAACATCTACAAACCAAGGAGTTTGAGTAGTTACTGAAAAATGATATTCATTAGGAAACTTATCTTCAACCAGCGAATCTTCATTGACATTCTGAATCCTGGACAAGAAATCAACAACTGTGTTTTGTTTTCTAAGTCTATCTAACACAGTAATGTTGAATTCTTGCAAAAGTAAAAGCCATCTTGTAACTCTGCCATTAGTAATAGGTTTATTCATCAAATATCTAATTACAGAGTGATCTATATGAACAAAGGTTTCATAGCCTGTTATATAGTGTCTGAACTTGTTAATTGCATGAACAACAACTAAAAATTCTTTTTTAGTCACAGTATAATTCAAATCAGTGGGAGTCAGATTCTTACTTGTATAGTAAATGGCATAAGGAATCAAATCTTCTTTTTCCCAATACAGCTCCCAAAGATGTATCTGAAGCATCTATGGAAATATGGATAGGGAGTTTCCAATTTGGACATCTTAAAATGGGTGCTTCAGAAATTTTTTCTTTCAAGGTTTCAAATGCCAACTGGCAATCAGAATTCCAATTAAATTCACAATCTTTGGTGAGCAATTTAAAGAGTGGGGATGTTAATTTAGTGAAGTTTTCTATAAATCTTCTATAGTACCTTGTAAATCCCAGAAAACTTCTAACATCCTTTTGGCAATTTGGAATTGATAATTTAGAGATGACTTCAACTTTATGTTTGTCAACTTTGATCCCATCTCCTAAAATGTGATGTCCTAAAACAATACCTTCTGTAAACATCATAAAACATTTTTCATGGCTTAGTGAAAGGTTTATTTCCTTACATCTTTTAAGAATTTTTTCCAAATTTTGCAAATCTTCTTCAAATTTATTCCGATAGACTGTAAAATCATCCATATATACCTCTACACAATCATGTAGTAGATCAGGAAAAATTCCTAGTACTGCTCTTTGGAATGTTGCAGGTGCATTACATAACCCAAAAGTAAGTACTCAATAGGCATAAGTTCCACATGGAAAAGTAAATGTGGTCTTATCCTGATCTTCAGGTGCTACCTGAATTTGATTATAACCACTAAAACCATCCAAGAATGAGAAATACTTCTTACCTACTAATGTATCTAACACTTGATCTATAAAAGGCAAAGGAAAATTATATTTAAGGGTTGCTTTATTCAGTTCTTGATAGTCAATGCACACCCTCCATTTACCATTCTTTTTAGGCACAATTACCAAAGGAGAAACCCATTGGCTATCTGAAATTGGGTAAATGAAGTTTACATTTAGTAATTTTCGTAGCTCTTCTTTCACAATCTCCCTAAGGTTTGGATTCATCCTTCTGTAAGGTTGTTTGATAGGTCTACTATTTTCCTCAATATAGATGTGATGGATACAAGTCTTAGGATAAATGCCTTTCATGTCGGTGTATTCCCATGCAAATGCACCAGAATGTTTTTGTAATCTTTTGATTTGCTCTTCTTGTTGTAGTTTCTCCAAGTTTTTGTTTATGGTCAATGTCCTACCTAGAAATATTTCAATTTTAGAGCTACCAAACTCTTCCATAGAATAGAGAGACATCTGCCTAGATGACAAATATTCAACATTAGGTTTTTCTTGAAATTTCTCATGGTCATATTTTGAAGATGATTCAAAATTTTCCAATGTGTTTAAAATTTGACTATCTTCACTAGTTTCTGAAATAGTAAAGAGAGGCTGAATATCATATTCATCATCAATCCATTCTCTGTCATCTATTTCAGTGATTTCTTTTGCTGGAGGATATAGAGTAAATTTCTTTGTTGAATTACCATCAGAAATATACATGTCACTAGATCTATAGCTAATAAAGGCATCAGTTGTGGCCAGCCAAGGTCTTCCTAATATGAGTGGATGTCCACCTATATTATTCTTAGGAGTTAAGATCATGAAATCAACAGGGTATTCCCAAGAATATATGGATACTAAAATATCTTCTAGCACACCATCTGGTTTGATTACTGATCTATTTGCTAGTTGCAGTAAGGTAGGTGTGTAAAGAATATTTGGAAGTTTAAGCTGCTCCATAGTTTGTTTACTCATGATGATTATTTCTGCCCCTAAGTCAATTAATGTATTTGGAATTTCAACTCCATTTATATGTGTTTTCAGAATCATACTTCTTGGATCCACATATTTTTGTATGGAAAATTTTCTCATCATTATGTCTGCTATTTTTCCTACCAGGTGAATTCTTTTTGTTTCTTTTGCTTTTCTTCCTAGTTTTTTTATGCTCAACCCCTTTATTGTTTTTGCTAGAATTGTAATTTCTCTAATGGCTTGTAGCAAAAGAATTTTGATATAGATATTCTTCAATTCATCTAGGAAATCATAGTTGGGCAACAAGATCTGTTTTTCTACCCCTCTATCAATTTGGAGACTTTCAGGAAAAGGAGGTGTAGAAGTAGATGTTGGGTGCTCAATGATAGGAGTTGTGTTCACTGATTCTTTTTGTTTTTCTTGTTCATTGTTTTGGTTTTGGGGAGATGTTCCCTCAAAATTTTTATTGACCTTTAGAGAATCTTCCTTAGAACTGTCTTGTTCCTGAATAACTACAGAAGGTCTTTCCTTTTCTAATATCCTTCCAGATCTTAGTTGAACATCATTAAGATCCAGAGGGGTAATCATGTAAGTTGGAAATTATTATTCTTCTACCGTGTAGGCATTCTGAGGGTTTTTATTGTTGGGGTTTGGTAATGGTTGGGAAGGTAGCTGATTTGATTTCTGATGAAATAGAAGTAAGAGTTGAGGATTTTGGTTTTGTTGTGGAGGTTGTTGTGGAAATGGTAATGAAAGTTGAGGGTTCTGATTTTGAATTTGTGACTGCTGATTTTGTTGTGAAATGTGTGGGGGAGGATAATTCTAATATGATGGAGGATATTGGTAATATTGAGAAAATCTCCCATAAGGATTTAGCACTCCCTGTGCCCACGGTTGAGATTGAAACTGAGATTGAGGTTGAGGTTGAGGTAGAGGCCAAGGTTGCTGCCAAGAATTCTAGTTTGGTGGGGCCTGAAGATACATTTGATTGTTAAATCCCTGATTTTGTGGCCCCTGCCAAGGTCTTCTAGCCAAAAAACAAAGAGGTTCTAGAGAATTTGGGACTGTTTCCTCTTGAAAGACAACCTTAAGACTTGGGATTGAAGGACAACCCTTGGTCTCATGACTTTCTGAGAAAGTCATACAAGTTTCTACAATTTTTGCATCTAAAGGGCATTCCCTTAGAGCATGTTTTTTCTACATTTTGGACAAAAAATGGCTAAAGAATCAGCCTCGATCTTCTTCTTGTTTTGTATTTTAAGGGTGTCTAATTGCTCACTAAGTCTCCCTTGAATGTCAGTTTTAAATTCATCAAGCATATTACCAATTTCTGCCCTGCTTACAGATCCTGTTGCAGATTTTTTTACTCTAACAAGAGAAGGATCTCTTGGCCCTTTCCCTGTTTTAGATTTCCCTCTTGAGAGATGAATACACAATTATCCTATATCATTCAATGAGAGTTGAGAAATATCTCCCTTCCCCATCATGTTAAGGATATCTATCCACTCATCTCTAATGGCTTTTAATAAAAGAGCTTTCAAGGTTTCTTCATCTAAATCATTCATCTTTGCTCTTTTCAAATTATAGTTGAACCTCTCAATCAAATCTTCTAAGTTTTCATCTTCTCTTTGCATCATCTTGAATACTTCATCTTTGTATAATCAAAGTACCTATCCAATTTTTTTTTTCCATGTCATTGCATGTTCTAATGGATTGAGTAACTAACCCCATAAACCATTTCAAAGCAGCTCCTTTTAGTGTTGAAGGAAACAATTTGAGTTTTTGAGTCTCTTCTAGATAGTCATAGGTTCCGCACAAGATTTCAAACTCAAATAAGAATGTTTCAAGATCCTCACTTTTCAACCCATGGAAGTTTGGGAGGACAGAAGGTGAGATGTTTTTCATTGTGGCATTTGTTTCCTCATCCGCTATAGGGAATCCAAAAGAATTATCTATTTCCCTATTTCCTCTACCTCCTCCATTATTTCATCAATCTTCTTCATTATTTCCCCTACCTCCACCATTATTTCCTCTACCTCTCCCTCTACCCCCTCCTCCAAATAGTGAGAATTCCCCATCTTGTTCTTCTTCTGCCATTATAGTTTCTTCAGAGTCAGTATAGCGCTCAACCTGCAAGGTTACTTCCTCCTCCTCTGGTTCTTCTATCAATGGAATATGGGAGAGAGATTCTACTTCTTCTTCCTCACCAAGTGTTCTTAATTCCTCAACTAAAATGTGCTCTCTTGTGGAGGTGAAAAAGGCTATTCCTATTGTTGGAGATTCAAAATTTTTCTCTCCTAAGACTACCTTGGTAGATGAACTAGGGGATTCTGTTGATTGGATTTCTGCCCTTGGAATTTCAGGAATTCTATGGTTGGGAGTATGAGTTTGGGATGGAGATATATCTTTTCTTGTTCTTGGTGGAGTAGGTGGTGTTGTAGGAATTGAACTTCTACCCCTAGCTATAAATCTACCCCTAGAGTCTCTTTCTCTATGTATGCCATTTTTTTTTTAATGTAAGAGTTAAGGCTACCTCGTTACACTTCCCCAGCAACGATGCCAAAATGTTTGGTCAATTTGGTGTCCGAAATTTCTTTACATAAATTATCAATTTGTGTGTCGTAAACTGACGAAGTGTAGTGCACTGTTTGTGCTAGATAACCCTTCTTACTTTGTTGTTTTTGTGTTTTATGTTGTTTTTATTTTTGGGTGGGGGGGTTGGTCTTTTAATACCTAATGATTTATAATGTAATTATCGAAAACTTGAGTCTAACTTATGTAAGGACTACTCAAAATCAAAAAATGAAACAGAGCTTTTAAGAAAGAGATAAAAATAGAGTTGAGACAGACTTGGAAGCAAAGATTAAGCAAGAAATGGAAACAGAGTTTCTATTCCTGTTTTACCATTATTTCCAAATCATGATTTAAGAATTGAAAGTGAAATTTGTAATTGATGCCTAACTAATTACAGAAATAAAACTAAATGAAATACTTAGTTACTTTGCCTCTCAATTTTGGGAGAAAGTCACAGCAGGTGTAACATCTATCGCCGGGTCGTCGAAGGTCTTGAAGCCCCGAGGTGGAAGGTGCGTGGAATGCGTGTGAGTGGAGATTGTTACCGCTATGTGGCTGTCCTTGGGATGACATTTGAGAAATTTTGTACTTCATTAATCTAACAGAAAGCAAATACAAAGATGCAACAAAGATTCATTGCATAAATGAAATGCTCAGCCACTTAGTTTAGGATGAATGATCAACTTGAAGGGTTTTTTTAGAGACATTCATTCAAACCATGAGTTAGTAAACTTAAAAACAAAAATGGCAAAGATAGTAAATGGCACTGACTAGTGTAATTGAGAATTTAAATACTAGTAAAACAGTGAATGAAGAAAACTAGATTACATTATTGAACTTCATCTTCTAACTACTGATAAAAATTAAAAAGAGATCAGGCAAATGGAAGCTACTCTAAATTATGAACACTGTTAAGAAGAGAATGATGGAAATTGCATTATAGACATTGTTAGCAAGAAAATGGTTATAAACACTATGAAAGGAAATGGTGAATTTACAGTTAGCAGGAAGAAAAGAAATAAAATGAAATGAAACCTTTTTCAATGCAAGGGCCCTCTGCAACTAATTAGGCTACGCTTGCTCAATCAACTTTAAGGAAACTCCTTCAAATTCTCATAAAACATGCGATCTTGATATTAACAATAGGGACACAAAATGCCCAGAAATTACAGAGTTCAGAATTTGATTTCACAATAAAACTATCACTATCACTACTAACCTCCTCGGTTCTTTGCGTAGGTATTTATATGAAAACCATACAACTATTTGTGGGGAAAAATATGCTACAGCCAAAACACATAGAAGACAGGTATGCGAAATTTCTTCCTCGGCTATTGGATTCAGTTGCATAGGTGGCTATTGGAATCCGTAGGTTCAGGTAGTTGTTTCGGATAATGCTTCCCATCACTGTGAAACATGTTAGTTATCCATGAATTAGAGTCCTGTTACCTTCGGTCTTTGTGTTTGACTTCTCCATTGACCGTAGTCTTATACCAACTTCCTTGTCGACCTGGGCTAGGTGAATAGGACAGGGTCCATGTCACAATGATTTCCAAGTTGCCCATGTAGTTAGTTTCTCCTTCTGACAAGGTCTGGAACCTGTTAAAGCATGAAGGTAGCTACGTAATAGCCGATTAGCTGTAGAATAGGATGCGTTCCATAGCTAATATACAAAAACTTATTCAAACAACAAAACATAAAAGCATAATATGTAAATCACTAAATTTCCTCCTTAGGATAGTATATACCAGTCATTGGTGATGAGAATGCATCTTTATCATGGAGAAACAGGGAAAAAGAGTGAAAAGGGTTGTTATGGAAAGAGTAATTTGAAGCTCAATAGAAACCTTAATGAAAGCTAGGAAGCCCCAACTATCGCCTACTATTTGGTTATGTACTCTGCTTGTCGAGCAAAATTTGTGTATCAAGTGGAGGCCATTTTACCTTCCTATTATAGATTTAGAGGTAGTGGTATTTTCCAACATAGCTCACATGATGCCAAGGGCGTACCAAGTCATGGCCGATTCACTTTGCTAGTTGACAAAACATCTATGAATATCTATTTAAATTATTCATTAGTCAACTGTTGTCTTCAGTGGCTACACATGGTCTCTTCCATAATAATGTATTAATGGATGCATTAAACTCGCAAAACAGAGAAAAATACATAGTTATAGTAATTGTATTAACAATGACATAGTGGCGGTATTTTAAAACACTTGGTGTGGAGCAAATGAAATTATTGTTCATTTAACTTGCTTAAGATATTTGCAAGCACAAAAATCTATTTGGAATTCCTCTTTTTTAATTTATTTAAACATTTTTCTATGTCGTGGTCTATGACATCATGAGTGCTATAAATTTACGTAATGGATGTGTAGAGGTAGAAGTGCAGAGGTGGTGGTGCAGAGGTGGTTGTGTAGAGGAAGCTATGTGAAGCAAGCATGTGTAGAGATGGAATTTTGGACCCCCAAAAGCATGACCTTAACCAATTAAATAACAATAAAGGTAAAAACTATACTGCATTGAAAATATTCGTCTTATTTTAATGAAACTACGTTCTTTAGTAATATTTAATTTTTCAATTATTTTATGTTGCTTCATATTTTTCTTCTCTATTTAAATTATTTTTTAAATTTGAATTATATTATTAAATTTTATATTTTTAATATAGATTCCATCCCAGTGAAAACAATAAAACTATAAAAATGATTTTAAAATATACAAGGAAACATCAATCACTCTCTTCATAACTTTGGTTTTAAGCCATATGAGTTTAAAAATCTTTTAACATACTTTTTTCACCTTTTAAATAAAAAAAATACACTTACCTATCATATTTGACTCGAGTATAATGAAAGGAGAAACTATAGGACAGATGTAAAAAGGTTTTTCACTCACAGAAAGTTCCATGTCCTCTCGGAAAGCTGTTGCGTCATCATTGAAATAAAATTGTGAGAACATCAATTGTTGGGAAAGTATTAATGGTTAAAATGGTCAGAGCATCACATGTTTGTGACAACAGCAAACATGGGGAAAGTAATAATGGTTTTGAAGAAATATAAAATGGTGAGAGCATCTCATGTTTGTGACAGCAATGAACATTGGGAAATTAATAATGGTTAAAATGTTTGAGACATCATTAAGCATCGGAAAAGTAATATCGAAATTATAAAAGAATATGACATCATTGAAAATTATAAAAGGAGAGGACACCATTGATGAAAGGAAATATTATATTATTAATTTATTTTTATATGATATGGTAATATTTAAAAATATTATTTAATTAATTTTTAAAAGAGATTAGAATAATAAATATTATTAAAATAATAAATGTTTTTGTTGATTAAATTAAAAGAAACTAGTTTTATATTTTAGAAAGTGAAAATATTTTTGAAAAATTTAAATTATATAAATAATTTTCTATTTATAGTGATATTAGAAAAAACATTTCATGGTGAATATTTTAAAACATTAAATTGAATTATGAGATTGAAATAAGGTAAAATTTATATAAAAGTTTATATTAAAATTTTAAAATATAAATAAGTTTATATTATTTTTTTTTATTATGTAAATAGTTTTATAAATTTAAAAGTTTTTTATTATTATTAGTCGAACTTTTAAGTATGGATTAATTATAGAAATAAAATTAAAAATATTTATTTTTAAGTAATTTTTTATTACTTAATTAAATTAAATGTATATGTTTTGGTCTAGTTTGGTTTTCTCTTAAGGAAATTAAATTATTTTTAAAATTCGAGTTGTTTTAGTGTCTAACAATTAATAACTGATCCGGGTGCATGTCAATGGTAAATAGATTTGCAAGGGAATTATGGTGTTAATCCTAAGAAGCCCCTCGCCACCCTCCATAGGCACGAAGCACATGGAGCGGTGGCTCCTTGCATGCAACAAGTAAATGAAGGTGGCAGGGTCATTAATGGGAAATGAATTATGAGTTTTCTTTATGGTTAGTTTAGTAAGTCTCTGTATTTTTCTCTCCTCCTGACTTGCCTCCAATCCACACAACATGGTGACAAGGAGACGAATGTGTTGACGCATTTTCCCTGGAAGTGGGCTTAGTTGCAACTGATCCTAACTCTGATCTTTGGGTATGTTCATAGTTTCTTCACCCATCTCCCTATAAGCTGCTATATTTTTCTGTTGTCTTTCAGAATGAGTGGCTCTGATGCAATCCAGTCCAGTTGGAAGGTGGTTTATGTGGTTTCGTTAACGAAAGTTTTAACAGGGGAAGCAGTGGCTGTGGTCTTTTGTTTTCCTGTGTATGTCATTTTTGGTATTTATCTGTCTTGTATGGGATTATACTAGTTGTGCTACTATGGCCAGTCCCAGGCTCTTGTTTATTTTCTTATGTGGCCTCGAGGCCTCCATTCAAGTTTGTTTATTGTTAATTTTGAGTTGGCTACGTTGAGGCTTTGGTATACAAATGATTCAACTTATAATTTCGGCTCTCGGCCTAAACGAAAGAGGATGTATGTTGGGTTTTGGGGGTTTCTTCCTTCTCGCTTATTTTCTTGTCTCGGGCATATGAATCGGGGTCTAGTTCAGTTCTCAGTTTTCCATCTGTTTCCCCTGGCAGGTCCCCGGCTTCGTGATGGCCCCTAGAAGCTTTGTGTTTTTGGGCCAATACTTTCACCTCAGTGGTTTATGAGGTCTTTGTTAGATATTTTTTACAGGTACCATTGGATGATGGATCGCTCCGCCTCTGGTAAGGGTAAGGCTACCCAAGGCTTGGGTGGCTGCCTTAAGAGTCAAAGGAATTCCCCAGGGGGCAACCAGGCTAGCTTGTCTGGGGGTTAGAATCGCGACTGAAAATCGGTTTCTTCAATTATCAATGAGGCAGCGATGGATTACCATGAAGGCACCTTGGCTCAGGTTCGCCAATTGGTAGAGGAATGGGAGGAAGAGTTAAATCAGAAATTAGGGCTCATGGATATTGATTTGGAAGACTGACAAACATTAGTGGTAGACCCTGGTCATACCCAGGGTCGTACTACCCAATTTAATAAAACACTCCACATGTACTGGTTAATGAATCTTGAGTTTTCTTATTAAAGATCTTGAACAAATCCCGGCTGGGGTGGCGACTACCACTCATGGGTTCCTTGACTTTAGTAAAGAATTTTAGAAAATTTAGTTTCAATTGCAGCAACAGAATGGACGACTAAGTCAAATTGAGCAGCACATTTCGTGCATCCCTCAAACTGAGCTCTCTGGATCTAGAGCCAAAGACCTTGCTCTAGTTGAGTCAAGAGAAGATGATTAGCTTGAGGGTGGTATTTCAATATATATATATATATATATATATATATATATATATATATATGTATATATATGTATATATATGTATATCTATATATATATATATATATATATATATATATATATATATATATATATATATATATATATATATATATATATAGATATATTCAGAAGTTTAGTATAGCTTATTGTTGCTTTAACTTATTTAGAGTTAAGAGAATTTAAAGGAAATCAAACTTATTTGGCATGGATAATCACACTTATTACATTTTGTTATTGGATGGCTTATCATGTTGTTAGGCAACCAACAAACCTAGTTTCCTTCTGGGTAGGTTGAGATCACCTAACCTTCTGGATCTAGATGTAATTTTACTTTTGATGATGAAATGGAAAGGTCCTACCAAATTTACAAAAAAAAAACAATTAAGAATGTTCAAGGATAACAAAACATTAAACTCACTCATATAATATTTATGGCCTTCTAAAACATCAGATAATTTTCTAAAAACTAAAAACTCAAAATAAGAAAATTCATTAAAAGAGTGAACTAATGCCATCATCCAATCTTTGGGGATTCTTCCACTACTATTGGCTCTTTGCTGATTCTTCGATTACTATTGCCTCTTTGTTGCTACTTGAGAGCTTCAAGAGTTAGGTAGGAACCCAAGACGTGTCTCAATATGGTACAAAAGATGATCCACTCCCTTTTCTATGATATGGAGGTCAGCAAGCATCAATAAAATTTCATCCCTAGATGTATTCCAGTCCACCAATAGACATCCAAACAACATATTGAGGTTCTAATATATGTCAATTGTGTACATATATTGGTTAAGCCTCCCTTTGGTATGACTAATTTTTGGGACCCAATGAACAATTTTGTTCGCTATTTTGATGTACAAGAGACAACCCCTCTCTTCTGCGATTTCCCTTTCACTCACTTTTATCTCCTCTTACACTCACAATGGTGTGTTGTCCCTGAAGCGATTGATTGAGGTCTCTACCCTTTGCCAAGCTCAAGAGCTCTCCATCTATCTAAAATAGGCCACACCACAATGTCTTGAAGCTATTTTTCCTCAACATGTTACGTGATGTACAAAAATTGTTATCTAAATGTAATTGGAAATGCTAGTTTTTCTACAGTGGGAAATGCTAGTTGTTTTGCAGTGGGGTAAGCTACAAAGGAGGTCACATAAAATACAAATGCATGAGTTTAAGGAGTGAGATTCTGAGGATATCTAAGCAACCCCATTATAGACAAACAATTCGCTAGAATTCAAGTGAATGGAGTAACAAGAGTGAGAAGAGTGGGCCATTAAGGGTGTAGGGGGTTTGGCATTGGTGGAGGACGAGTAACAAACAAAAAAAGGCAACAAAAATAGCTAGAGATGATTAACAAACAAAAAATACAACAACAATAGCTGGAGATGAGTTATATTTAAAGGGAAAAAAACAAAAAAGGGTTAGCATGTGCACCATCTGAAAAGATACTTGCAAATACCTTACACCAATATACTATGCCCAGTGTAGATAAGAGATCACAACATGAAGGTGCCATATCCATGCACATTTTTGATCCATGTACCCTAAGCACACCTATGTATTGTGCATGATACCATTGGTACATGATATCTACCCTCCCCAACTCTTGTTATGAACATTCCACATAAAATCCCACGCTTGCATTAACTTCATATCACTCTACTGCATGTCGCCATTCTCCTCATTTATAATTGGCATGATAATCCATCAAAACTCAATTAAAATTAATTCACAATTGTGGTCACTCAGCCTTGTCAAATAATGTGCCTATTACAAGGAACGTAGCCACTTATGCTAATAAATGTCCTTAGTGGGTGGGGCTAAGCACTCCACCTTTAATTTAGTTAAGAATGATTGCATTAAGGTTGTAAGGTAATGCTATTAACAATTTTAGTAGTATTAAGAGTTAGTATGAAGAAATTGATTGTTATATAGGACTTAAACAAGGTTGTCCATTGCCCTATACCTATTTTGGAATATACATACACAAGTTAGAGAGTTGTTTGGAAGAAGTAGGTTGGATTTACATGAATCTAGTTGGAATAGTCATTGTCCTTCTTCTTTACTATGATTATATTTTATTAATGTCAAAGTGTAACATGACCTCTATAAACAAGAAAAAGTTCTTAATAATTTATGCTCTAGTATGAGTATGATTATTGGCACTAATAAAATAAATATTATGATAATCAAATAAAAAATTATCTCTTATAGTAATTTTGTGTATGCCAAGAACAATTTCTAGAAAGTGACTTCTTAAAAAATCCCAAAATAAATCTTAGTCACAAATTTAATTAGAAGTATAGTATTGAGAAAATGATAAATGGAGGATGGAAAATTTTTTAAGGCTTTGGAAAAAATTATAAATTAGGAGACTTTTTGGCTATAGGATAGGAAGAAACTCTTTGAGACTCTCACCATCCTTATTATTTTATATATATGTGAAGTTTGAGTTGATAATATCTATGAAGAATCATGAAAAAATATAGAGAAAATCTGAAAGTGTTTTATAATATAATTTTAATTAAAAGAAATACACCCTAGGTGGATATGATTGGTATCCAATATACAATAATAATATCAACGAACATGGAAGACACGAGACTTCTTAAGAGTACCTGAAACTCTAGCTAAAACCATTTTTGACACAAGAAGGGTCGGCATCAAGATGTAAATTTTGAATAGATCAACTGAAAATTTAGAACTAGATCACTTTGTGAAATAAATATAATGTTACAAATATTATCACATTTAAATTTAAGGAAATTTGTGGTGCAATAAAGAGTTAAACCTAAAACGAATATGCTGTTGTAAGGTGGTGAACCATAATCTCGAAGATCAGAATTGCTAAAACTAACATATCCATATAATAGACATGAAGATACGTACCTACTTCATGATACATTTCACATTACCAACATTAAAAAATAAAAATAAAAATAAAACTATAAAAAACTAAATTATACATTATTATTATTATTTCCATTTGTTTTTTATTATTTTTATTATTATTTTAAAATATTTGATAGAGGTTAAATCTCCATAAATTAAAATTCTTAAAGATTTATTCTAAAATAGACAAGCTTATAAACATCATAATAATGAATTAGAATTGTTACATGTTCTGGAATAAAATTTGGAATTGGATAATAAGTTGAGTACAATCTTTCATTTTATCATGTTAAAAAAATAAGATAAAAAATTATTTTATTTTAAAATTTAAAATACATATTTAAATAAAATTTCAATTTCAAAATATTGATTATAATACAAAATGAATTTTTTAATTAAAAACTAAAAAATAAGTTAGGGAAAAAATTCACACAACTCTGAAATCGTTTTGAATGAATATTGATAAACGTGATTAATACCTACTCATAAAGTAAATATTAAAATTTAATGCTATCTAAAATAAGCGAAAATAAATAAATTTACAAACAAATGAAAAGGTTAATACTTGTCAATGATAAGGCTTCCAATATTAGCTTTTTAATTATCAAATATTTTATTTATTTATATATGATATTATTTAAGCTAAATTGTGAATAAATATGTAACCTAATCTCAAGAAAATAACAAAAATTTATAGATAAATGTTGATAGATAAAAAATAATAAAAATTATAGATAAATGTTGATAGATAAAAAATAATAAAAATTATAGATAAATGTTAATAGATTTAAGAGATCAATATAAGTAAAAGAGACCACTATGATAACAAAGCTGGTAAAAAAATCAAATTTTGAATATTGGAAGTCAGTTATGTAATTAAAACACTCTTTAAATTAGAACTTTAAAGACATGAAAACCTGTCATATTTTTTTATCCATATATAATATTTTTAATAAAAATAGGATAAAATATGGCATGCTTTTTCTATTGACAAGCCTATCCCGATAGTTATAATTTTATATAAAATTGGGAAAAAAATGTTCAATCGCGGGATGCCAACATGTTCTGTTCCGGAGAAGAAAAATATACATATGAACGAAAAGGTTCTCAGGCATGTCGGGTTAAAGATAAACGCTGGTTTGCAGCATATTCTATCTGGCCACCTGAGATATTATATTACCTTTTCTTTCGCCCACAAAACCCTCCATAAGAAAAAGGTGAGGACAGGTCCAAGACCTAAAAAAGCAGTATCCTGGATTTGCAACATATTTTATTTGGCTACCTGCAATATTATATTAAAAGCCATCAATGCTGCTGACGGTGTCAAAAGCAGTAAGTCTCTAAGGTTAGTAATCCTCTGTGAAAGCTCGGGAAACAATGCCCTAATTTTCGGAAGAACTTCCGAAACAAAGACAAGTCGTGACGGGTCAAATCGAAGCAGCGCGCTATATTTCCAACCTATCTCATCGGCGCCTTTATCTTTTTAAAGGATAAGGTTAGCTTTGTTAATAAGAAATTCAATAAATCAGTTGATAACAACTGAGATGGTTTGTTCTAAATTCTTAGCTACCAGGGATCGCGAGGGTCGGAGAGCAAGAAGGTTTTTGTGTCAGGGTGGTTTGAGTAAATTTGATAAAGGTTATAGTTTAATTATGGTGACTATTTACATTACTAATCGCCATGGCCTCTCTGTGTACGAATCTGTTTCACTTATCTTTAGAATTTGCATATTCTTAACTTTTCTCTCACATGCTGAACTCTCGCGGCAGCCTGTTGTTATGAAGGTGGGAGGAGGAGATAGATTTCCCATTAATGTGACACACATGACTGCTACAAGAGTAGAAAATGGTAGTTCAGGCCGCTTCGGCTTCAAAGATATTAGTGGTGGATTGTGTTCGAAAAGAGACATTTCAGTGAGGGAGAGATACATTTATTCATTGAGTAACGGTATACCGGCATTCTCTGTAGAAATCATGAACACTTGTGTTTCTGGCTGCGCAATAAGCCATATCCACATCAATTGCGGCGCCTTCGCCTCAGCGGTGGAGGTAAACCCTAAATTGTTGAGGCGGTTAGCGTATGGAGATTGTTTGGTGAACGACGGTCAGAAATTGGAGGCCGGAGGCACTGTCTCGTTTAGGTATGCCAACAGTTT
Source organism: Pinus tabuliformis (assembly GCA_031772625.1). Taxonomy (NCBI): domain Eukaryota; kingdom Viridiplantae; phylum Streptophyta; class Pinopsida; order Pinales; family Pinaceae; genus Pinus; species Pinus tabuliformis. The sequence continues at coordinate 892,900,850 of CM062808.1, forward strand.
CATGTATCCACTCTCAGTAACTTCTGTCAAATGCGATGGTTAGTTATGTTAGTTAGCTTCATCTTTTGGATATTCAATTGTGAGATCTTAGAGATCTATCGACTCTGAATTTAATAAGCTTATTTATTAATATGAATGGTCATATTCATTTATATATTTCTTAAGGTTTTTGCGTTGATGTTTTTCCATTTTGCTTGTGCGCTCTCTGTTCCAAAACATAGTTCAAATGTTTTAAAATATATTTACATTATATTTATATCCTAAGTTAATTAGGCCAAACACACCTAAATATTAAATCTTATTTTTATTTTTTAAATTTAAATATAAGATATATTAATTTTATATTATTTTAGAAATTTAAATTATATATATACAAGTATATAATGAATTACATAGCGTTAATTTTCACTTCCGGGGCTTGCACCCGTAACCAGGTTTACCTATCCTAGATTGCCTCTAGCTCAAGCGTGCTTAACTGTGGAGTTTTCCCCACAATCAAGCCCACTTAGCTTGCTACCCCATTTGCAAAACCTTAGCAAGTATCGTGCCTCATGAACCATTCAAGTAGAGCTCCCTTCACTCTTATGTATTTAAGTATTGAGGGTCTTTCAGAGTGCATTATATTAGATATCATTTTTTGGGATTCAATTGCATTAAGAAAGTCATTCATCTATGACCATTTCCATGAGAGGTAGTTGTAACTCCCTAATTTCTCATGATTTTTGAATAGTCCACTCAGCACTCATTGCATCAGGGGATGCTCACAGGGGTGAAGAAGTGGGATTGAAACTAGTGAAATGAATCACATAGCATCAATCATCACTTCTGGGGCTTGCACCCGATAACCAGGACTTCCTGGGAGGTCACCCATCCCAGATCACCTCTGGTTCAAGTGTAGTTGAATACCAAAAAGTGATATCTAATATAATGCACTGCGAAAGACCCTCAATACTTGAATACATAAGAGTGAAGGGAGCTCTACTTGAATGGTATAAGGCACAATATTTGCTAAGGTTTTGCAAATGGGGTAGCAAGCTAAGTGGGCTTGATTGTGGGGAAAACTTCATAGTTAAGAATGCTTGAGCGAGAGGCGATTTGGGATGGGTGACCTCCCGGGAAGCCCTAGTTAATGAGTGTTAAGTGGCCTATTCAAAAATCGAATGTGATTCATTTCACTAGTTTCAATCTATGACTTATTTCACTAGTTTCAATCCCACTTCTTCACCCCTATGATGAATGAGTGTTAAGTGGACTATTCAAAAATTGAATGTGATTCATTTCACTAGTTTCAATCCCACTTCTTCACCCCTGTGAGCATCTAACTACCTCTCATGGAAATGGTCATAGATGAATGACTTTCTTAACCTAGTTGAATCTCAAAAAATGATATATATATATATATATATATATATATAGATTATACATTGTTAATTTATTTTTTACTTCTAATATCAATCTAATAAAATGAATTATAACTATATATATATATATATATAAACACAAGCATATTTTTTTATATTTATATATAAAATATAAATAGCAAATATAAAATTTCATGTTTTTAAAAAGTAATTTTATGAGTATATGGCATTTATAAAATATAAATATTTATTTTTTAAAATAATTTAATTAATAAAAATTATTATTTATATATAATTATAAATAATTAATTAAAATATAAACATTTATATATTTTAAATTTTATAAAATAAATTTACTTAAAACTTTTTAAAATAAATAATAATTTTATAATAATTATATATCAGATTACAAAATTATATATATAGTCAAGTGGTATTATTCTAGGTGGTAGGATGGACTATTATTAAACTAAATTTAACTAATCAACTTATAAATAAAATAAAAATTCCAATACAAACTTATAAATGACCCTCAATGCTTTGATTATCGTTACATGGTTATTAAATTGATATGGTATTACGTAGGATAAATATTATTATAATTACTTCATTCTATTAAAAAAAAAACTAAATTTAACTAATCAACTTATTAATAAAAGCAAATTCCAATACAAACTTATAAATGACACTGAATGCTTTGATTATCTTTACATGGCTGACACTTTAATTGTTATTAAATTGGTATTGCTTTACGTAGGTTTACAATATATATTTGAATTGCAAAAAATAATTTTATATTTTAAAATATATTATTATAACACTATAATATAAATATTTTAATTAAATTTAAAATTTAAAATTTGTTTATCTATAAGAATATATTTATATGTAAATATGAAAATCAGAATTATAAAATTTATATAAAACTCTATAATTTATAATTATTTTATAATATTATATTTTTAAAATAGAATATGAGAATAAAATTATTTTATTTTTTCATAAAAAAATTTGACGTATTAAAATTTTGTAAAAAAAATTAGAATGGTTATGTAATGTGAATATAATACCATGTCATTTTAACATTATTGAAAATGGTTAAAAAAAGTGATATGCAAATTATTTTATCAATTAACAAACTCAAGGGTCTACCAACTCTTGAATAATTTATTCAAGGGTCTACCAACTCTTGAATAATTTATGCCAAATAAAATAATTCTAGTATGTTCTTTTTAAGGATTATAGTATGTTCTTTTTAAGGTTGTTATTTTACGGTAAGAAACAAACATTTTGTTAGAGACAATTAAGACATTGAGAACATATAGTAGTTAAAGGTGATTTACCAGCATGGTTCTTAAAAATAATTATTTGTAAATTTTATAATGTAAATAAATATATATTTATGGAAATCAGAATATATATATCTATATATATATATATACCCGTTCATTGCATATGTGAAAATAGGTTTCTTATTATAATCCATATTTTTTTATATTAAATTAGTTATGGTATTTATTTTAATATAGTATTTTTATTATCTCATTTAATATATTATAAGTAATCCTTTTTTTATAGGAGAGTTGATGATAGTTATTATATTAAAAGGTATTGAGCTAAAATACATGATTGATATAAGCAAATTGAAAGCAATAGATATAGTAGGAATGTAATATGGATCAACCATCATTTTATAGAATTTTGACTTTGAAGTTTTTAAACAAAATACTACAATATTCTACTGGTACATTTTCAAATATTGATTTACAAAAATCAAAATTTACAAAGCCTCAAAATGTTACATTAAACTATAATAAATCATTCCTTTGCTTTAATTTACGAGTCTTTTAATTAACCATTAAAGAAGGCGGACAAACCCCCTTTTCTAATGCCACCAAAGTTGATCTTGATTTAGCCTTACCCTATATTAGCCATGTGATGAGCCTTGGGCTTGTTAAACTGCTTGAATATATGACTTAACTTTGTATCTGAAAATGTTTAGTACAAATAGCCAATTATATCCAAAAAATCACCAAAAACATTAATCTCATGTTCACATTTTTTTTCAAACTCTAATATAAAACATAGATTTAAAAAAATTTATTAAAAATGTAACCTAAACTCTAAACATATCTATATTCTTCTTGATTTTAACCTCAAATTCCTACCACCCTTAATAACATTTTTTTTTAAATAAAAAATTCAATATATTAAAATATTGTTTCTAAACTAATATATACTAAATATAATATGTATTTATGAAAAGTTTTCCATAAATTTGTTAAATAAAGATAATATTCTTGAATCTTTTTTAATGTTAATTTAACTCTTGTAAATGTCTTTCTTGTAATTTTATGGTATTTAGTTTATAAATATTTTGAAGGTTCAATTCTGTAAAATCTGAATAGTGATTAATTTTCCACCGAATTTTTTTTTTTCCTAAAATTAAAGCAAATAAGTTTAATTTTTAATATTTATAATAATAGTAAATGAATTTTTTTTTTTATAAATTTACTTCATACATTATATATTATGAAAATGTTAAGAAATATTAGGTTAAGAAATATTATGAAAATGAAAAACAAAATTATGGTGTTAATAGACGAAACGGTTGATATAAAAAACCATTTATAAATTGGTTTTCAACTAATCCGATAAATTAAATTTCCTATCAAATCAAACAAAGAAAGGCGAACCAATTAGGATGGGTTCATCGGCTATTGAGCTTTCTATGGTTTGAAGTTAAGCTATTAGGTGGATAGGCTATTCACAAGAGTTATGTAGACCAAAAAAGACACCATGTGCAAATGAAATGTGCACTCGTGTGGTTAGGTATGAAGACATATTTTACTTTCTACCACAAGATTGTTATATTGAAAGTGTTATCACGTCCTGTGTGATATTTTGGTGTGGCTCTTAGGGTTACCATGCTTAAGGGTTTTATTTTTGAAGAGGCCAAGGACAACCTTGACTGGAATGTCTTCTGTAAACCCCAATAATGCACTTCCACAAATGAAGGCGTGAAGAGGTTCGTAACATAGTTTAGCATATTTCGAGATGACATGTCTCACGGAAATTTATGTACATTTATTTTAAAAAGCTTGCTTGCTATGGAAAATTTATTATATAGTTTGCATGCTTTGTATTGTAGGTTGAATAATTGGCATTAGGGCAATACAATAGAGAAGTTGTTTCTGTATTTATAAATAAAAGTTTATCCCTAAATGTATTTACCATTTTATAAATATTTACTTAATACATTTGCATCTTTTACCTATTTACTTAATACATTTTGAAGTATGAATAAAAATACATGATTTATGCAATTATCTACTGCATAGATAAGCTTTTATATGAAAATCAAATATTCAATGCATGAAAAATATGCACATAAAAAATAGTTAGTTTGTTAATTTTCTTGGAAAAGAATATGTGTTTATACACACAAATAATGTTATTTTGCTAATTTTGTTGTAAAAGAATATGTGTTGAGGTGCACAAAACAATATCTATCATGAATATATGTTTATATACATAAAATATTAGCTAATGTGTTAAGTTTTTTGGAGACGAACATGCGTTGTATACATAAACTAGCATTTGCACCAGATGTTGCAAAGAAAACGCCGTAAGGCATGTGCGGAAATCCATTATCCATGTAGTGTGTGCATTATTCAACAAGGTGGATCTCTTTAAATTTGTTGCAAACATTTATGTTATTGCATTGCTAATTTATTTAGAATCTACTACTACCTCCTCTTCTTGGAATATTAAATTTCTTATCACCCCATGATGACAATTCCTCTAATTATTGGAATCACAATTTTTTCCACTTTAGTGGGTTTACTGTCAACCTAAAGAAACATGAATTTGAGTCACTCAACTAAAAAGAAATTGCTAAATTGCTATTTATCATGTTTTGAGTAAAAACAATTAATAACTCATATTTACAACCCTTGAAATATTTACAACCTTTTAAGTCTTGTATTTATAACTCATATTTATAACCCTTTAAAATGAAACTAACTATCTATATTTTTATTAATAATAAAAAGAAACTCCTTTATAAAACTGATACTCACATGCTACTCCTATTGAAAAGAATCAATACTCTTTGATAAGCAAGGAAAGCATTATACTCGACCTCAGGGAATTCAGTGGGCAAAATTATCAATAACTAGTTAATATTGATTTGCATCAATTTCTTTTGGTCCAACCAACAATTAAAATCCATCCCCTGCCACTACAACAATAATACACCATATATCACCTTCCCATTAAAACTGAGAATGAGTTGCAAGTAACTGTGAGAACGCGGATGCCTCATAAGCATGGAGTTAAGTTTGATCCCTGAGCTTTGCTACAATCCTCAACTGTAGAAATATTGAAATTTTTAAGAAGACTCTGGCCATTTCATAAGCTGCTGAGTTGACAGCAGAGTTTGTCTGTTGCTGAGTCCCAATCATAGAGATGTCTATATGAGTTATGTCAATGTCTAAGTAGAGCTGTTGAATATGGAATGTCGGTGTAAGTCCTCATCTATGTCCAACTTATGTCAAAGTATGCTACATAGGAACAAAGAATTGGTTAATTGGTTGTGTTAAGTTCATGTGCTGGCCTAGCAACCCTGGAACAGGGCAAACAGGTTCATGCTCAAATAATCAAAGTGGGATTGAGTCAGATGTTTTTGTGAGAAGTGCCATAGTTGATATGTATGCTAAATGTGGGAACCTAGATGGGAACCTAGATGATGCACGGCTATCATTTGGTAAAATTTACAAACCTGACACGGTCTTATGGACCACAATTATATCAGCATATGCTCAGCATGGACATGGCAGGGAGGCATTACTACTCTTTGAAGAAATGCAACAAGCAGGCTTGACTCCAAATCACGTTACATTTCTTGGTGTTCTGGCTGCATGTAGTCATACAGGCCTAGTGGACAAAGGCTGGCACTATTTCTTATCCATGAGTCAGCATCATGGTATTAGACCAAGAGTGGAGCACTATGTCTGCATGGTAGATATTCTTGGTCGTTCAGGGCACTTGGATGAAGCAGAGGACCTTATCAACTCCATCCCTTATGAGCCTGATGCTATTCTGTGGAAGGCCTTGCTTGGTGCTTGCAGAGTCCATGGAAACCTTGATATAGGTAGACGTGCAGCAGAACACCTTTTTGATTTGGAACCTCAAAATGCAGCTTCCTATGTCTTGCTGTCAAATATTTATGCTGCTGCAGGCAAGTGGGATGATGTTGCAAAGGTGAGAAGAATGATGAAAGATAGGGAGGTAAAGAAGAATCCTGGATGTAGTTGGATTGAAATCAAGAATGTGGTGCACAAATTTATTGTAGGAGATAGATCACACCCACAGTCAGAGAGAATTTATGCAATGCTGGATCACTTGTCTAAGCGGATGAAGGAGGCAGGATATATGCCTGACATGTTGTCCGCCCTGAAAGCAGGGAAAAGTCTAGCTAAGGTTCAGCTAATGCGACACCTTCTGGAGCAAAGAACGATCCATTACCCAGCTTCTGGAGTGAGGATACCAATCCTCGACCTCTCCCTTGGCTTACAGGAGCGGAAACCTTGCTCATTTCTTGTCTCTGCAATAATCCTCGTCTGGCGGGTAATTGACTCCACGAGGGTTCATCATCTCATCTTCCTCTTGCGATTGCTCTCTTGGTTGAAAGTGGTTCTTCTCCCCTTTTTGCTATGAGTTATCTAGGTCTTATGAGACCCGTCTTGTTTTCTTGTTCACAGGTGAGTGAATGGTTCTCAATCACAGTTCGAAGGTGGTTTGAAATTATTTTCCCCTAAATAACCAAGTGCTTCCTTTCTTTTTCCAGGTTGACAAATGTTCCACCAAGTCTGCGGCTTATTTATTTTTTTGTTATTAATGCATGGACCCTATTTAATTTCTACGGAAGAGTTTCTCGGAGGAGGGTTTCAGATTTAGCTATGGCTACTTCAACGACGTTTAGGTAGTTTTAACTGCTCTAATTTCTTCTTAATAGTCTAGTCAAGGAGAATGATTACTACAGTTTCCTAGCTTTTTTAGTTTAGACAATGTGATTGATATTTTCATATTGTTTTTCAATTTTCTGGATGTAATGGAACTTAGTTCTTCTTCTGCTTATACCCATACCATGACTATAAGGATTTATTTTAAATTCAGTGTGTAATGAATGACGATTTTTCTTGTTATGTTGTTATTCTATATTTTCAGAATGTCTTTCAATTTTATGTATGTAATGGAACTTAGTTCTCCTTCTACTTATATCCATACCGTGATTTCTGTGTGTAATGGAACTTAGTTCTCCTTATGCTTATACCCATACCGTGACCATAAGGATTTATTTTAAATTCAGTGTGTAGTGAATGACGATTTTCTTGCTATGTTGTTATTCTATGTTAATTATCTTGACAACCACCATGGATTTGGTTCCCTTAAACTTGCTATTTACAAGAATATGGTTTGTGATCTTTCCCGGGTAAGCAAGGGTCTGGCCTGCCTGAACTCGGTTTAACCCACAGGTATAATGTTCTACACTTTTCTTAAATGCACAGTCAGGGATTACTCTTACCGATGGCTCTTGACGGTTATCAAGTGTGAAACTGTGCAATGCCCTGTTTGGAAACAACATGAACATGGAGTATGGGATGTTAGCCACCCCATCTCAAAGCAATTCAACAATTCAAATGTTGAAGTGTTTCATGTTGCCCATTTTCTCAGAGCATGCTTTCTTTGCAACCGACAATTGAACCATTGGAAGGACATCTACATGTATAGGTTTGTTATAATGATCACAACATGGTTTTTATGTTAGAATTTTCTTTAATCTTTGAAATTCACCTTGAATTGATTATAATTTCCAATTCTCAAGAGCTAATCTCATTCTCTGTTTGCTGATTAATGCAGAGGTGACAAAGCATTCTGCAACGTGGAATGTCATTACAAACTGATTTTGATGGGTGAACAAATGAAAAAATTAATTGCTTCTCCACCATATTCATGGAGTGATACTTCTTACGGTAGAAATATTTTCTTAAGATTAGAGGCATGAGAACTGTCCATCTGTTATATTCTATGTATTGTTTGCATCAGAGAAGCTGTTGAAAAATGCAAGGCCACAGATGATATAAAAATATATCTTTGTTTTGCTCGGAGGGAAAGGGAAGGAATGGGATGGTGTGCCCTTTTTTGAACCATATCAATTTGGAATGAGCTTTCTTGTGGTAAAAAATGCATGGCCACAGATGATATAAAAATATATCTTTGTTTTGCTCAAATGGAAAGGGAAGGGATGGGATGAGGGATGGGATGGCGTGCCCTTTTCTGAACCATATCAATTTGGAATGAGCTCTCTTGTGGTAAAATTTGTTCTATTTTGAAATTTGATAAGAAAACTAGAACTATTGATGCTTGACATATTCTCTGAGTTTTGTTTGAGTGAATCTTATTGGTTTTAAATGCAACCCCTGTTGTACTTGTTTCAATGTGATTCAGATCCAATTCACAGGAAAGATTAAAAAACACGAAGTGTGACTGCAATGCAAAATTTGCACATTATGTAATACTCCTAAAAATTCATCTGAACGATGTTTCATAAACTCATAAAATCGGTCTTAACTATGACTGATAACTGATAAGCCAGGCAGGATAAGTTATTTATTGGGGAAAGGTCATATGTTCGATCCCACAAATAAATAAAGAATGGCTCCTCTTGACACGATATAAATTGAGTACCTTGTTCAGTTTAGTGACACCCCTGCAATTAGAGAAGAGAAATGGATGAAAGGGAAAACAAAATTTGGAGATAAGCCCCCTATTTGGGAACAAGCAGCTGCAGTGTTGTTGAGTCTTTTTGGTTTCTGGATTGATCCTTTTCTGCTCCTTTTCTGCTGCATCACAGAAACAAGAACACCCACCTCGGAAGTTATATAGCTTTCTTCAACTTTCATAGTTTGTGCATGTCCATTGAAGTTGGTATTCTGCAGTGTTGTTGAGTCTTTTTGGTTTCTGGATTGATCCTTTTCTGCTGCATCACAAAAACAAGAACACCCACCTCGGAAGTTATATAGCTTTCTTCAACTTTCATAGTTTGTGCATGTCCATTGAAGTTGGTATTAGAAGTGCCGACTTGGCTCCTGATTCCAAATTCAAAATAGAATAGATTGAGCTTTCATATAACACAGAAACGTAACCATGAATTTGTGCAAATTACACTTATTTATGAAGAAACCATGAAAACTTAGTATTTTCATTCAAAACAACATTAAAAAACTATATAAGTGTGAATGCAATTGTTGAATTTTGATTAATATCATGTGCTACTACTTTAAATGTTAATGAAATAACCTTTCCTATGTAGAAGGCAGAGTGATTACTATCTACTCTTAGGGCTACCGCTTGTTGACTACCTGGCCCTGCTGCATTTTCGAATGTTATATCCCGTGCTAAGAAGCCATCAGCATTTACAGCTGCAATTGTGAAAACAAATAAATTAGCAATCCTCAACATCTAAAACAAGATTTAGTGGGATCGAGGAATATGGATTGATTGAATTTTCCTTTGATAAGAGTTCAAAACCAAAGAACGATGGTAATTGTAAGTATTAAATTCCGTCTTTGTTTAGAAATAGCATACACATATTTATCTAGTTATCAGAATAAACAGAGGATCCGATTTTAGCATATGCCCATTGAAATTTCTCAAACTTACAAACCCCAATGCATGTTGAAAGACATTACACCTATCATATGAAAGGGTTCCAAATATCTTATTCTTAAAATGTAAAATGATAATTAATTTTTTTGCTGCTTTAATAGGATGAAAGAAGTGCAGAATCTGCAAAAATAAATGTTATTGCTCTCTTCTTCTCAGCGACCTACAATCTGAAGAAAAGCATTATTGCTTCCCTTGCAAATGACGGATTGCATTCCAAGCACTGCTGGATTTTGATTGTTTCCTTCTCCTCTCATTTGTATTTTGTTGATGCTTTCTAGATCAGCATTCCTTGGCAAGGGAAAGGGAATTAATCTAGTTTGAACTCAAGTAGAAAATTTCTCTCTCATTAATTGGATGGTCATTTTCACAATTGATTGTCTCCAAAGAAGTCTTGTCAGCCAAATCTCTACCTTTCCTCAGGCTTTTAAGTTTAACCAGCATGCAGGCCCTCAGTGTTGTGGTTTGGCATTTTTATCCAGTAGTTCTTAGCAACATGGCAGAAAGGGCACACTTTATGTCCATGCAGAAGGAATTGGAAGCAATGGTAGTGGATTCCTTGGCCACAGAATTGAACAAGCGTTTAAAGCCCTTTGGGTTCTGCAAGAAGACCCATAAAAATCTGCAAATGTATCAAAGAGAATTGCTTCCTAGATCATACTTGTACAATAAGTGATCATAGTAGAAGGTCATTTGATTGTGAAACCGTTGTGGGATTCAATCCAAGTGACCTGAATGTAGAAATTAACAAACTCTACAAGCTTATTTAAATGTGAATATTTTATCATTTTCCATTCAATGATAAATTTTTTCAGAATGTTTGGCTAGTTAACCCTCAATAGGAGTTTCTTCAATGGAATTCACATTAACAATTGAAAAGTCAAAGTTGTCATCTCTATCATGGCCCATGTATTTGGTTGTCTCCTTCCAAATTTCAGGAACTGCCTCCCTCACATTATGAATACTTTCTAGGGAATAATCAGCTTCCTCAGATTTTACAGAGCTGCCCACCTTCCCAAACAACATACCAAATTAAGTAAGAAACCAATAAATATCAAGCCACCAAGAATGATAATCTAGACTTTCAAGTAATCTTTTTACTTCTCTCAGATTCAAAAGAAATTTGACTACGAACAGGAGTTTTCGAGTCCAATGGTCAAAACTATTAAAACAATTTTCACAATTTACAACACAGAACTCTCTTTCCCCCACTATTTTTCTGTAACGAATAAATTCCATCTTAAACCTTTCCCACTATGTCACAAAGAATTATAAAGTTTCCTGCAATTTGATAAAATTATGACATGTACTAGTAATTTCTGAGGGTCATTTGAGGGCTTACCAGAACTGTATTAAGGCCTGTTGCTTTTGCTCCTGCTATGTTTCGGACATTGTCATCAAAGAAGAGCTGCAGAAGAGTTCGAAGAAGGATCACTGTAAAAATATGTAAACAAATTAAAGACAAACGCTGGAAACTTACTGTTCTTGGTGGATCTGCATTTGCAATTGTGAGTGCACGCTTCATGGCTTCAATTGAGGGCTTGATAAAAACAGGAGAAGTATTGGGTTTGCATTCATCAGTTTGTTGATTAAAAGGATAAGCCATATTAAGGCTCTCAAAACATATGACATCCTCAAAACAGTCTTCCAAGCCAAGTCTTTTTAGGACTTTACATGCATGAGTCTTATCTGAATTTGTAAATATCTGCACATAAGATATCTCCAAACAATAGTTATGGTTGCATTCATTTCATTTAATTCTTAGAGAAATAATGCCAACTATTGTATTTTTCATGATCTCTTTCAACTATCCACAGGGGAAGCAACCTTATAGAATTGTGTTTGTGCTTGTAAGGCTTTAAATTCTATTGAAGTTGACCTAAAAATTGAATTTATGCAACTCATTACCAAATACTTACCAATTTCCTTTGAGGCATGCTCATCAAAACGCTTCTCAGTGCAGGGTCTGGTTCAATGACTTCATATGGCAAGTTCCCATGCACAAATCTAGAAATTATGAAAATTACACATGTATAAGATTTTCCTTTTGATAAAATGCCAATAAAGCATATGCACCTAGCCAGATAAATTTCAATTATCTCAGGGGAGAAATAGAGGTGAATCTCCTCACTAAGCCATGATGCTTAGTGATACAATTTAAGCATGAATGTCATGGAAAATTAAATACAAAAGCTGAAAAGCTATTTCTATTTTTCTGAAATAGGTCTCTCACAGCACTCTATATTGATTTTCTTTTTTGCTCATTGTAGGAAAGGAAAAATGTGACAGAAACAATCATTCACAGCACAAACAAAATAGAATTGCACCTGTGATATTCATCTGCATCAACCTCATAACCCAGTTTCTGCAACTATAAACAACAGTTATTAGTCACAGTCAAACAGCCTAAATCCTCCAAGCAATGATACCTCTGTTCTGCTCTATGAAGTTGTCACATGGTGATGCTTAAAGGGGAGTGAATAAGAATTGATTTTTTCTTGCAGATTGAATATGGAAGGCGGGAAATCTTACTCTCAGCCCAGCCAGAGTGCTCCCATTGGTTTTATAAAATTCTGTACGGAGGCTGGAAACAATTTCTCTGCTAAATCCGAAAACTTGTGCAAGAAACTCTGGAACAACATTAATCAAATCCATGAAACAACACCCAGGGAGAAAAAAGTAATTGAATTCTAATAGAGGAAGGAAAAAATAATCTGTATGTAAAACTTAATACGGGACATAATTCACAGCACACCATCAATATTCTTGCGGCAGGCTGTGGCAATGCCTGTACTGGAAGGATACAGAATTCCATCTTAAACCTTTCCCACTATGTCACAAAGAATTATAAAGTTTCCTGCAATTTGATAAAATTATGACATGTACTAGTAATTTCTGAGGGTCATTTGAGGGCTTACCAGAACTGTATTAAGGCCTGTTGCTTTTGCTCCTGCTATGTTTCGGAGATTGTCATCAAAGAAGAGCTGCAGAAGAGTTCGAAGAAGGATCACTGTAAAAATATGTAAACAAATTAAAGACAAACGCTGGAAACTTACTGTTCTTGGTGGATCTGCATTTGCAATTGTGAGTGCACGCTTCATGGCTTCAATTGAGGGCTTGATAAAAACAGGAGAAGTATTGGGTTTGCATTCATCAGTTTGTTGATTAAAAGGATAAGCCATATTAAGGCTCTCAAAACATATGACATCCTCAAAACAGTCTTCCAAGCCTAGTCTTTTTAGGACTTTACATGCATGAGTCTTATCTAAATTTGTAAATATCTGCACATAAGATATCTCCAAACAATAGTTATGGTTGCATTCATTTCATTTAATTCTTAGAGAAATAATGCCAACTATTGTATTTTTCATGATCTCTTTCAACTATCCACAGGGGAAGCAACCTTATAGAATTGTGTTTGTGCTTGTAAGGCTTTAAATTCTATTGAAGTTGACCTAAAAATTGAATTTATGCAACTCATTACCAAATACTTACCAATTTCCTTTGAGGCATGCTCATCAAAACGCTTCTCAGTGCAGGGTCTGGTTCAATGACTTCATATGGCAAGTTCCCATGCACAAATCTAGAAATTATGAAAATTACACATGTATAAGATTTTCCTTTTGATAAAATGCCAATAAAGCATATGCACCTAGCCAGATAAATTTCAATTATCTCAGGGGAGAAATAGAGGTGAATCTCCTCACTAAGCCATGATGCTTAGTGATACAATTTAAGCATGAATGTCATGGAAAATTAAATACAAAAGCTGAAAAGCTATTTCTATTTGTCTGAAATAGGTCTCTCACAGCACTCTATATTGATTTTCTTTTTTGCTCATTGTAGGAAAGGAAAAATGTGACAGAAACAATCATTCACAGCACAAACAAAATAGAATTGCACCTGTGATATTCATCTGCATCAACCTCATAACCCAGTTTCTGCAACTTTAAACAACAGTTATTAGTCACAGTCAAACAGCCTAAATCCTCCAAGCAATGATACCTCTGTTCTGCTCTATGAAGTTGTCACATGGTGATGCTTAAAGGGGAGTGAATAAGAATTGATTTTTTCTTGCAGATTGAATATGGAAGGCGGGAAATCTTACTCTCAGCCCAGCCAGAGTGCTCCCATTGGTTTTATAAAATTCTGTACGGAGGCTGGAAACAATTTCTCTGCTGAATCCGAAAACTTGTGCAAGAAACTCTGGAACAACATTAATCAAATCCATGAAACAACACCCAGGGAGAAAAAACTAATTGAATTCTAATAGAGGAAGGAAAAAATAATCTGTATGTAAAACTTAATACGGGACATAATTCACAGCACACCATCAATATTCTTGCGGCAGGCTGTGGCAATGCCTGTACTGGAAGGATACAGAGTATCATCCAAATCTGTGACAAAAATAAAACAGAGCGTCAAAATAACTTTGGAATTTCTGGCAAAATGTTCATGATAAATGCAATTAAAGATATGCGAAAAGTTCAAATTGAAACAGAATCCAGGATTTCTTCTGAATTCATGCCAAAAGTACCGAAGAGCAGACAATCGAATTGAGTTGTTGATTGTTCCATCATATTCATATCACAGAATTCGCAATTACAGAGGCAATGGATATTTGCACTGAGCCTACGAAAACCACATTGAATATGCAAAGAAGTTATAGATATATATATAGAGAGAATTCAAGTTGCAGGCATGGTTGGTCGGAGGCTACGCGGTGAAGGAATCGACGTGGAATCCTGCAACTAGATTCATGTGAAATGAAGGTGTCACACTGAAATACAAACGCATTTACCATTTGGAGATTTTCAGTAGGATTGTGTACAGGGTTTTGTTCTTCAAGCAGCATTAGAAGCTTCTCTATTTCGTTCCTTTTAGCCACTGGAACGCCGAAAACACCCCTGTTCAGGCCTTGCATTGACATTCACAAAACCCAAACGGGCAATCAGCAATTTACTTTCAGAAAAGGCTTAAATCCTTCAGCTCCGAATTACTGTTATCATCCAAAATGCAATAAGGACCCCAAATTCAATAACAGAAAGCATAACATACCCATGTAAGAATAAGCTAACCTTGTAAGGAATTTTTTAGGGCTATTTTTAGTTGATCAGTGCTCCCAACCTCTGGAGTCTCCCTGGAAAGCTCTGTTCCTGCACTCGCATTCAGAGACCTGATCTGCTGCACATCGCATCTGATGGCGCCGCCTTTGATGGCATGATCCAGCAGCCTATGATCCAGTGGAATAATTACCCAGAGGAAAAATACGAAGACCGGCAAGAACAGGGAGCCTGAAACCAAATCCAGAGCGAGGGCAAGCGTTTGATCTGAGGTACAAACCCTGCTGCCCGGATGAAACTATTCGATGAAACGCCCAAACCGTTTGGGCAACCCCGATCAACGGCTGAAATGGTTGCAATCGTCTAACATATAATCCTGTGGCTTACAAGATGACAGGTAGGCAGAGAGGGGAGTTGATCTCAGAGGGAAACGCCTTACGGCGTAAATATTAGCTATTGTGTTAGTGTTCTTGAAAAAAAACATGTGTGTTATGCTTAGAAATAATAACTATTGTATTAATTTTCTTGAGAAAGAATATGTATTTGTGTACATATTAGCTATTGTGTTAACTTTCTTTTGGATAATGAATATATGTATACATGTACAAAGATAATAGTTCATTTTTTTGGAAAAATAATATGTGTTTGCATGTACAAATATGATAGTTTGTTTTTTTTCGAAAAATATTATGTGTTTATATGTACAAAGATAATAGCTATTAGACTAGTCTCTTTTGGAAAAAGGTTATGTATTTGCATGCACAGAGTATGGGTTGTTGCAAGGGTTTTTCTTTTGAAAACAAATGTGTTTTTTTGTGAAGAAAATAATAGTATTTGTTTAATCCTTTGGAAATATTTCCCTTTTCTTGTGTGAAAAGATAGTAATAACAATGGTGAATCTTTAAAATATTACTGTATTCTTGTGTGTAGAGGTAAAATGTAACTATTCACTTTCTTCAAATGTATGTGAAGTATAGCTGGATATGTATGCCTTGGTAATCTTTATGCATTTTAATTTATGCCTGTTTGATTTGGATGGACAAACATGTGTCATAGCCTTACACATGCATGGATAAATAGGCATGTTTGTAAAATTATGTACTTTTAATTAATACGCATGCAAGAAAGAGACACCTGAAAAGATGTTTAAGGTATAACTAATAGAGGCTCATTGTTTGGGATTGATAATTTTTTATATAATCATGATGTCAGAGTAGCTGATGGTAGTAACTACAGGAAAGTAGTTTCTTATGAAAAACATGGATTATATTTAATATTATGTAAGAAAAAGAACTAATGGTCCATGTAGATTGAGGGATTCTTAAACACACTATAATCCACTATAGGGAAAAACCAAACCATAAAGACACAGGGCTCTAGGAATTATGGGGTAAATGATATCATGATTAATGTACTGACCTCTAGCTAGTCATGTTTGAATTTAAGATGATATTTATTTGTAAATTTTTTATCGGGGGATGTTACAAGTGGTATCAAAGCTAGGTTGAATCACTGGAGCCTTTTTGGGTTATATAAGAACATGGAGTAGAGGTATGATGCTAATGGATATAAGTTTAGGTATAACACTAAGTTACGAAAAATTCCATGGCAATGTATGCAGTAGACTACATTTAATATGAGATGCATCATGGTGTTAATAACGACATTGAAGAATAGTAAGTGTTAAATTTTTCTTTAAAACTATGCTCATAGCATTTGAATCTTTATGTAGATAAAAGAAAATAAGAATTTTGTTGCATTGTTTGTAGCTAAATCATGAACAATTTTGAATACTCAACTATAATTAGTGATAGTGTGAAATAACTAACAACCTTTACATGGATACTCTTATAATAATTCTTAATTGTGCATTTAGACAAAAAATATTGCAGTTACAATGCATTGCTTGTAAGAAAAGAATGAATACATTTATCGTTTTTTGTGATAATGAAGGAATGTAAAAAGGTGGGGGTTATCGTTGAATAGGACATTAGAATGTTCTAAAAGACATTGAAAAGAATCCTTGTGGATTTGGATTGAGTTTATGATGGTTGGTAGCATTGATTATTTAGTGTATTTCAGTACCTTCATGAATTAGTATTGCATGAATAACTATTAAGGTATATTGCAATATGCATAAATCAATTTTGATTGAAGATTATTAAAGTTGTAAATAATGTGATAGTGGTAGTTCATTGCATGATATTGGTCTAATGGTGTCAATACACTGTTGAATTTGAGGTTGATTGGATTTCTACCATAATTTTTATGGACACTCAAGTACTAATGGTGAATTAGTGTTCTTATTTGAGTAAAGCTTTGTATAGGCTTTTATGCATAACAATATGGTATGAAATAAAATATGATGATTGCAGAAGTGGATGTTGTTTAATAATTCATACATATGACTATAAGTTCTTGAATGTTACAAAGAACTTAAATCACGATAACAATATTGTTTTTAAAAGTGATTGATGAATAGAAATGCATTGTTATAATAAGAAAAAAAATGGAAAAGGGTTGTGTCTTTGTATATGAACATAAATAAATAGTAATTGGTTTGATGAGGGAAACCAAGATTATTCGATAGTTTAATATTGTACCAAAATGCATGAGATGAAATGTACTATTTATGTTCAACCAACTTAATGATAGAACTAGTGGAAATCAAATGTTGGTTATTACACTATTTGTTCAAAATTTAAAACTCTACAATTTGATGATTCAATGATGATGTTATTTGGTATGCATCATACATATAACAAATTTGTTAATTTAATCTGGTAGAAATTCATCTAGTACATGTGAATATTGTGGTGACACTACATCATATAGTTGTGGACATATGGTGTATTCGTTGACATTGCTAAAAAACCATATGGATGGCATTTTGAATCTATTAGCAAGACTAATTTATTGGAACTATGGTGAATGTCAACTATTGGATTATAAAGGCTATATCTTTTAAAGAGGTCACATTCCCTTAATTATTGTTGGAAACAACTTCATGGACACTACTTTTTATAGTTCCTTGTATGTAGGCTTATTTGTTATGTGTATTCTTAATTAATGGAAATGGTTTATGAAATATGGATAGGACCAATACCTTTCTACTTTGTTGAAATGTTGATAACATTGATGCATGTGAAAGTGAAATACATCTTGAATGTATTTAATAAATATTTTTTGTGAATAATCCTATTTTTTACAAGATATAGTTTTATCAAAAGTAGTTGTGACTAATGTTGCTAGTGTGATCAAGCAAGGGAATCTTAATGGAAACATAATAATGTCACTAAAATTCTAACACCACAAAAATATAAAAACCAGTGCAAGGTAAAATGTTGCAATGTGATTTGAAACCGCAATTGTGAAGGTATAATGTTTATAGTTATGGCATGCATGATTTGTGCATAGAGGATATAGTAATGTTTTTTTCTTCTAAATTGCATGTTGATTATTAGGTGGACTATTTTGAAGTGAACACCACCTGTATGACATGAGATGTCAAACATGATTTCCTATCAAATTTACTTTTACAAACTATGGGGCTGATGTTGAGGGTAAAATATGAATACTTGATGCACATAAATGTTCCATAGACTTTAATATTAATGTGCATATTGTTAGTTATGTAAATTATAGTGACAAAATGTGATAAAGAAAATTTCACATTCTAGACAATTATAAGACAATTGGGAAAGGCCCAAGGAGGGCCATGGGTAGAGGTAGTTGCTTGCTTGGATTTCCTCTCCCTAGGGATAAATGATCTAAGTAAGGGAAAAGGGTTGGCCAAGATGGTGAGTGGGGAAAAGCACAAGGCAACCCTATTGGCTTTGGAGCCTTTTGTGGAAACTAGTTCTCATCGATTGGAGGAGAATTATTTTACCCACTATGGTTTTCTAAGTAGACCAATTTAACTAACCAAGTAAGTGATGTGTTAACATGAAATTTGTGTATGATTGTGCAAGAATTTTCTGCACATCCTGACAGCAAAAGAACCTAGTGCTCTAGAATGAACTATTGGAATTGTAGTCCTTCTATTGTATTACCAGTCTTGTGGATATCTTTTGGTAGGGGCTAATACAATATGCACTTGGTGCAATTATGACTACTTTGATCATTTTGATGATTAGAGAGCTAGGTGCTCTTTGAGTACTTGTACAGATACTATGATAAATTATTGATAGTTAAAAATATTGTGAATATCATTTGATTGCAAATGTTGTGATTAATGTGATTATGTTGGATTTTTTGGTCATATGCTATGGGGTGCTTTCCATGGAGGTTGTTAAACCACCCAAGGTGCTTGCTATTGGGCTGATAAACCACTCATAGAGTTCTTGTCACAACTGATAAACCACTTGTAATTAAAATTATTGTGTGAAGTGTTCATGATTTCCAAGAGTATTGACAAGTAACAATAAGTTGGTACAAAGACTTTGTTTTTTGTGTTTATGAAATTGAACAATGGATAAATGATTGAAAGTAAAAATTGAATATTTTTGTAGCTGTAAATGTTTATGATTATTAATAAAACATTATTGTTTTACTTATTGATACTTCCTGGAAATAAAATCCTTTATTTGAAGGGGAAGTACCCCCTTTTTGGTTGTTCTGGTTGCTGAACTATCATGACTAGAGGTAGATGTCATGAATGAAATATGACTATGAAGGATAAAAGTAATATAAATATAAAGATAAAGTTCCAATGAGAGATAAAGACTAGATGAAAGTATAATAATGATGAAAGAAAGAAGAGACCAACACCATGAACGGTGTTATATTTAAGGGGGGGAGTATTTAATATCCATATACTTAGAACCTACATTTGGCATTCATGATTTAATAATTTGATTGTTTGTTTGTTTGTTTGTTTTTTTTTTTAATGGTGATAGCACGCTCGATGAAACAGTTGATGTCAAGAATCTTCTGTACATTAATTTGTAACTAATACTATAAGTTAACTTTCCTTATCGAATCAAACAAATAAAGGATAACTGATCTAGGATGGGTTCATCAACTATAAGGGTTTCATAGTGAATTTGAGCGAGAGGTAGTATCTAGGCAGTAGAGGAAAATAATTCATTAAATGTTACATTACTTAAAGCTACGCTGGTAGATGGATAGTCAATTCATAAGAGTTATGTAGACAAAAGCCCATGCATAAGATGAAATGTGTAGGTGCGTGGGTAGGTGTGAAGACACATTTTACTTTCTTAGGCAAGGCTGTTACATTGAAATTGTTATCACTTCCTGTGCAATGTTCTTGTGTGGCTCTTACAGTTTCCACGCTTTAGGGTTTTATTTGTGAAGAGGCTGAGGACATCCTTGAGTTGAATGTCTTTTGCAAACTGCCATAATACATTTCCACAAATGAGATTGTGAAGAGGTTCATAAAATAGTTGAGCATATTTCAAGCTAACAAGGTATGCATTAACGTCTCATGGAAATTTATGATACATTTATTTTAAAAAATCTTGTCGTGGAAAAATTATTATATAGTTTGCATTCTGGGCATCGAAGGTTGAATAAATGGCATTAGGGAAATGAAAAAATGATGTTGTTTTTGCATTCAAAAATAAAATTTGACCCTTAAATGCATTTTCCATTTTACAATTATTTACTTAATACTTTTTGGAGTATGAATAAAAAGACATGTTTTATGCAATTATTTAATGCATAGATAAAATTTTATATCGAATTCAAATATTCAATGCATGAAAAATATGCATAGATAAGGTTTTATATTGAATGTAAATATTCAATGCATGAGAAATATGCACATAGAAAATAGCCATTTTGCTAATTTTTTTGAAAAAGAATATGCGCTTATACGCACATAAATAATAGTTATTTTTCTAAGTTTCTTGGAAAATGATATGTGTTGAGGTGCACAAAACAATAGCTATTGTGAATATGTGTTTATATACAAAAAATACTAGCTATTTTTTAAAGTTTCTTGGAGAAGAACATGTGTTGTATACATAAAAGATTAGCTATTGTGTTAGTGTTCTTGAAAGAGAACAAGTATTTATATGCACAAAAAGAATAGTTGTTGAATTAATTTTGTTGAGAAATAATATGTGTTTGTGTACATAATATCTATTTTGTTAACTTCCTTTTGGATAAAGAATATGTGTATACATGCACACAGATAATATTCATTAATCTCTTTTGGAAAAAGATTGTGTGTTTTATATGTACAAAAATAATAGCTATTAAACTAGTTTCTTTTAGAAAAAGATATGTATTTGCTTGCACAAAGTATGGGTAGTTGTGTGGGGTTTTCTTTTTGAAATTAATAATAGTTGTGGTGATAACCCTTTGGAAACATTTCCCTACAAAGAGATAGTAATAGCCATGGTTAATCTTTAAAATACTAACATATTCTTGTGTGTAGAGGTAATATGTAACTATTCCCTCTCTTAAAATGCATGTGAAGTATATATAGATGAGCATGCCTTGGTAATATTTATTCATTATACTATATGCGTGTGAGATTTGGATGAAATAACATGTGTCATAGCCTTACGAATGCATGGATAAATAGGCATGTTGGTGAAATTATGTACTTTTAATTAACGCATGTGCAAGAAAGAGGAACATGAAAATATGTTTAAAGTATAACTAATAGAGGTTTATTGTTTGGGATTGATAAATATTTATATAATCATTATGTCAGAGTTGCTGATAGTAGTAATTGGAGGAAAGCATTATGACTTATGCAAATGATGTATTATATTTAATATTATGGCAGGAAATAAACTAATGGTCAATGCAGATTGAGGGATTTTCAAATGTAGGATACTTCACTGCAAGGAATAACCAAGCCACAAAGACACAATGCTCAGGGAATTATGGGTTAAATGATGTCATGATTAATGTAAGGACCTCTATCTAGTCACATTTGAATTTAATATGATATTTATTTGTAAATATTTTAAAAATGGTCAAGGGATGAAATCTCTTACAAGAATTCAGTGAGGGGTGAACACCCTCACGAAACTTTTAATAAAAAAATTATTTGTGGGTTTTTCCCTACAGGGTTTCCAAGGCATGTTAGTGTCTATGAGTGTGTTTTCCTATTATGTCATTCAAATGATATTTCTTCCTTGCATGTCATTAACACTTATATCATTAGATATGTGATTAACTGGCCTAATTAAATGGACAAATGATAATAATGTAAAATTACAATAAAGGGTTTTATATTAATATGTTGCAACAATAGTTGTTCATCATGTAACTTGTTATTCCATTTCTAAAATTACTTTATATAATAATGATAATTTTATCTAATAGTCAAATAAAAAATATGAAATAAATTATTGAAAATATCACAAACTATTAAATTCTGTAAAAAAAAAGTCTGTTATATATTTTTACATAAAATTTACCAAAAATATTGCCTATTAACTATAAGTATCTTTTATTTGAATACATATAACAATTTATTAAAAAATTAAAACAAATAAAACTCACTTAAAAAAACAAATATAGAAAAATAAAACTCACTTTTTAATTAAAATAAAATTTGGAACATAACACTTTCATGGTTATAAAATTATCTTTTATGAGAAAACACTTGTGGACTCTACTATGACTCTAGGTGTAATAGTGTCCCTGGCCGACAACATTCAACAACATCAGTGAAAAAGTTCATTTTTCCGTAGTGATCACACTTTCTCTTATGCATCCTAGTTTATATATATATATATATATATATATATATATATAACCCTTAGTGAATATATTCTTGAAAGTTATACATGAAATAGAAAGAGAAAATATTATCAAAACGAAATCATCAACTTTAAAGGGGTGTTTTAATTTAATTTCAAATAATAATATGATTGGAATATTATAACCATATTAAGTCTCTTACATAGATATGAGTTTTCTTGTAAATATAAATTAAATCTCCAATGTAATCAATCAATCCTTTATGACAACAATCATCAAACGACAGATTTATGAAATATTCAGTAAAATTGAAGTAATGCGGATCTTTAAAAAATATATTTAGGAATTTAATTAATTTTTGACATGTATTAAAGCATAAACATTACGGATTTTACTGCTATTAAAAATTATAGGTTTATATTTAATAAATTTAAATTTGATGTACTATTAAATATGTTATTTGAGATGCTGGTTTAAGAAATAGTTTAATTATATATTTAATTATTTGATTTTATATTTTGATATATTTTAATATTTTTATTTTTGTAATTATATTAATTTATTAATAATAATTATTTGAATGATTTTGGATTATGGTTAATATGATTTTAAATATAGTATATAGATTTATGTGGTTGGTATTTTTATTTAAAGGTGGAATTAATTGATATTTTGGAACTATAAACTGAGTTCATATTTAAGATTTGAGAAGATATGAAGAGATTTAAGAAGGAATAAATAGTTGACGATAGTGCTAATTCTAATCCTAAATAGTTGAACATAAAAATTAGATTTGAATAATATGTTTATCTCTACAGATTTTCAAGAATTCCAAATCTTCAACTCTCCATTTGATTTTAATTCTAATACTATCAAGACGCCGAATTTTCTCATGGATGTCCCTTCCATACCAAGCTGTAATTATAGTATATAGATTTTTGTGGTTGGTATTTTTATCTAAAGGAGGAAGATTCAAAGATTGAATAGTTTCAGTCGACATTTCAGAACCACAAACTGAGTCCATCTTAGAGACTTGAGAAGATATCAAGAGCTTTAAGAAGGAATTAATAGTTGATGATAGTGCTAACTCTAACCCTAAAAATCCAACCAAAAAACCTAGATTTGAATAATATTCTTATGTCTCCATGCTCTCAATAATTCCAAATTTTCAACTCTCTGTTTGACTTTAATTCTTAGATTTTCAAGAAGCCAAATTTTCTCACAGATTCCCCTTCCATATCATGCTATGATTAAAATATATAGATTTATGTGGCTGGTATTTTTATCTAAAGGAGGAAGATCCACAGATTGAATAGTTTCAATCAACGTTTCATAACCACAAACTGGGTCCATAGTCAAGACTTAAGAAGATATGAAGAGCTTTAAGAAGGAATAAATAATTGATGACATTGATAAGTCTAACCCTAAAAGGTTGACTAGAAAAGTTAGATTTGAATAATATGCTTATCTCTAAAGACTTTGAAGAATTCTAAATCTTTAGCTCTTCGTTTGAATTTAATTCTTAGATTGTCAAGAAGCTGAATTTTCTCAAGGATGTCCCTTGTATACTAGGTTGTGATTACAATATATAGCTTTCTGTGGCTATACTTTATCTAAAGGAGGAAGATCCACAAATTGAATAGTTTTAGTTGATGTTTCAGAACCACAAACTCGGTCCATCTTCAAGACTTCATAAGATATGAAGAGATTTAAGAAGGAATAAATAATTGATGACAATGCTAATTCTAACCCTACAAAGCTGACAAAAAAATTAGATTTGAATAATATGCTTATCTCTATAGGATTTCAACAATTCCAAATTTGTAGCTCTCCATTTGAATTTGATTCTTAGATTTTCAAGAAACCGATTTTTCTCATGGATGCTCCTTCCATACTAAGTTGTGATTATAGTATATAAATTTTTGTGGCTAGTATTTTTACTTAAAGGAGGAATATACACAGATTGAATAGGTTCAGTTGACATTTCAAAACCACAAACTGGCTCCATCTTCAAGAATGGAACCCCTTTTCCTCCTAGTGGCAAGTTATAACACAACCCAATAGCCTACTAGTGGTTAGGTTTGACTACCTCAAATCTAAATCAGAGAAATAATATAGACTCTTCTAGTGTCTTCTTCATAATAGTCACATGGCTAGCCATTTTCAATGAATTTTGGGGGATGACGTGGCATCCTCTCGAATTATGGTGGTGAAAACAGGAAGGTCATATTTTGAGTGGCATAACTTTCACATATAGACTCTGATTGAAGTGATTCTCACATTGTTGGAAACTTAGGTCTTTGTGTATAATCGGAAAAAAAGGTTTCATGCTAAAGAGACAAAGTTTTATCCCCAAAAAACGTCATTTGATGCCTCAAAACGCTCTAGAAGGTTTCATACCCTAATTTTCCAATCTCGGTCCCGCTGGTAAAAATGGTCCTGAAAGCTTATTCCTCCATTTTTTCCACTTTAAAAGCATAAATATGGATAACAAACAAAATAATGATGTAATATAGATCACACCTCTCAATTTTGGTAGCCTTTTGGTTCCCAAAATCTTCTACTAAATGAGGCAAGGAAAGCTCCCCCCCACCTTCTCTATGGTGTACCACTTAACTTTGCATACAATTTTTCCTTTCAACCCAACATTTCAAAGGTCATTTTGCCCCTTTCTTGTAGTTCTGGACCTCTTCTGCAAAACTATATCTTTTGTCAACTTTTCTTCAGAATCCGGTGCCAAATCCTCCATAGAAGGTAGGGCCTATTCCTCTTCCTGATCTAGCATGGAAGGCTAATAGAGTTTTAAATTCTCTACATTCACAACTGAGTAAATGCACATGTATGGTGGTAAACTCAGTTAATAGGAATTATCACCCACCTTTTCCAATATCTCCAAGGGACCATACCTCGAAGACTTTATTTTCTTACCAAGCCCCTGTAGCCTCTCCTTGTTCAACTGTAGACACACTCTATCTCCCACTTTGAATGATTTCTCTATTCTATGCTAATCATGCCTGGCCTTATATTTCTCTTGTGCCTCTAACAATTTTTGTTGTACCTATACATGGATATAATTGATATTTTCTATAAATGTTTCATTCCTTAAGGTGGGTCCTATAAGATCCTCCCTCACTCATCCTTTCTTCCCATATGCAATTTCTAAACTTGAATACGTCAAATATCAAAATCAAGTTTCAAATTTGGACCTTCTAGTATAGGTGCAGACTTATCTATTGTAAAAATGTTGTATATATACCGAATTTTCATCCTAGGTCTTTGGATTCTTTTGGTTGTATCCCCTCAAAAGTTGCACCAAAGTATTGTTGACTAGTTATGTCTTCCCATCTCTCTGTGGATGAAATGTTTTAGATCTCCTCAAATTTATGTCCATCTTCTCCCACAATCTTGTTTAGAATGCATTGGAAAATCTTGTGTCATTGTCAGAAATGATGCTGCTTGGTATCCCAAAGTTCACCCAGACCCTTCCAATGAACACGTTTTCTTCTTCTTATCCATTGATGGTCTTATTACATTGATTCAGGTGGTTCCAGAGACCCTCAGAGGTCAAAGAGGGCTTATAATAGCTCAAAATTCAAAGTGGTCAGATTTCTCATGAACTAGGACCAAGTCTAAATGCTCATGGCCCTGATTCCAATGGTGCAAATGACACTCCAATCCAAGTTCATATGAAGAAGATAGATCTGGTAAAAGTGGGCATGTGGGCTAGGTTTAATGATCCTACAAATTGACCGAGATTTGATGCACGAAATTCGGCCACCGGGCAGGTGAAATTGTTGCCTACTTAATTTGCCTAAGAACCCTCATTTTCGAAAAAATAAAAAATGGCCATTATTGGTTATAAAAACAAAAAGAAATATTAAAAACAAGGGGTGGACTGGGCCCACAAGAGACGTCCACCCCAATGGTTGGTTATATTATAATGTTGAATGGGTCGAGGCCTATGGCGGAACTGGGACCCCGCTTATGGCCCACGACTGAACCGAGACCCTGCTCACGATCCTTGACCATTGACACTTGTCACCATATGGAGGTCGCGGGGCTTGAACCCACATGGCTGGTCCTTTTGGCCCACCTCCCATGCACCTCCACATATATCATATGGTTTAAACAACAAAACACAATTGTTTCCAAAAAAGAATTGTTAACAAACCACCATGTTTAACCGCTGCAATTCAAAAGGCTCTAACCCAATCAGTCCAAAAATTTATAATTGTGCATAGTTTTCACTGCCACAAGATTTGAACCGAGGTCTACCTCGCCCTAATTTGGGTAGCCTCCAACAGCCCACAGGCCCTTCTTGTGAAATTTGCCACAACGCTTACATTTAAACCTTACAATTCTCCCATTTGACCACGGGAAGAGGGGTGTTTGCTGAACGGAGCAACCATAGCGAAACCCTGCATAGAGGAACCTCGAAACATAACAGAACCTTAAACCCCTGCAGTTGTGGAATCATGAACTTGAGAATCTCAAGATGTAGAAAATATTCCTTGGGAGGTAAATTTTTACAGTGCTAGAATTTGACCTGTTTACAACCATTTTTGCACATTTTCTCACCAGGAGTCCAACTATGCAGTCAAAATTTCCTTTTGCACATCGGAAACGTAGGTGTCCAGTAGCACATAATCTTTGAAGAATATTGTGGAATCGTAAAGATTGCCTTGGAGGTTGACTTTTGTCAATGTCGGAATGTAGCCAACTTTATACTCATTCTTGACAGAATTTCACAAGGAGCATAGCGGTGTGCTTAGAATCTTCTTCCGAGCTGTGGATTTTTTGATCATCTTCATAAATAAATCTTTGGGGGAATCTAAAAGATTCTCGAGGGCCCAGAATTTGATGGTGTCAGAATTGGAAAAGTTGATAGTCAATTTTACACCACTCATCGCTAGGAATTCAGTGGTGCAGTCCATTTCAATAACCAAGATTTACATTTTTTTGGCCATCTTCAAAAGTGGAGGTACATGATGTAGTTATGTTATGCATCCTTTTGTTTTTATGAGATGATGTATTATTGTTGAGATCCATGTGTAACACTATGTTGAGGGATACTTGTTGCCACATTATTGTGAGAATGTATTAGCTTGTCATGTTGAAGGAAGACCCATTTTGAGTGAGAGTTCCTATAGGGAGAATGTCTCGTGGAGAGACACAACACTCTTGTTGAGGGTATTTTTCCTTGTTATGACAAAGAACATGCCATGTACATCATCATTATCATTTTCAGAATTAGGGAAGCGACCTCCACTATATTGACACCGAGCTAGGAGACATAACCCACACTGGTTGAACTCCGTTATCAATGTGTTGTGTTCTTGATTTGTTGATCGTCATTATGTTTCCTCTTATTTAAGCATGCACATGTGATTATTTGATTCTCTCTTAAATGCAATTATTATAACATCACAAAAGTAAAAGATCAGGGATAATTTATGTATCTAAAGAGATCCAAATCATACATGGCATCATAACACATATCTTGTTGAACCTGTCAACTACCACTAATAGGTAGTCATGTCCCTTCATGGTTGTTGGTAAATCTCCCACAAAGTCCATGGAAATTCTCTCCCAAGGATAAGTGGGTATAGGTAAGGGATGAAATAGCCCATGTTTCTTGTTGTTATGCTTGCTAGTGTAACAAAGTGTGCATTCTCTTATGAACCTAGCTACTTTTTCTTGCATCTAGGGACAATACACATACCTTTGTAAGTTGGCAACAATCTTCCCTCCACCAAAGTGCCCTGAAACCTTGGAGGTGTGAGCCTCTCTAATCAACTTCAATTGCCCACATTTAGGAAAACATAAATTATCTAGCCTATAGAGTAATCCATCTTAGAGATGGTAGTCAACGGTGTTGTTGCCATAGTGCACATGACTTTGACTCTGCAACTACTGAAATACCTCCTTGAAGTCCTCATTCTGTGATTATGGCTCTATTTATATTATGGGTGAATGGTTCCATGTGCATTAGAGTTCCCAAATACATGATCTTTAATGTGGGTGACCTTGAAAGCATCTCAACCAACTTGTTTGTGTTTCCCTTTTTATACTTAAATCACTAAATTAAACTATTGTAGAAACCACATCCACCTATAACACCTAGTCTATTGTAGCTTAATTTAGGCCTATAGGTACTATAGTGACTAGTGATCTATGTAGATTAATGTCTCCTTTCCCATCAGATAGTGTTAGCACTTCTTCACAACTTGCACTAGGGCATAACACTCCTTGTCATGCGTAGGGTACTTAAGAAATTACCCATGAAATAATTCAGAGTGGTAACTTACATGCCTTCCTCTCTACATTAAGACCAATCCCATTGCATACCCACTCACATCTATCTCCACTTCAAAGGGCTATTGCAATTTTGGTAATGCGAGAACTGGTGCTTGATTGATGTTCTTCTTTAGCTCCTCAAAGGCCCTCTACTGACCCTTTCCCCACTGGAAACTCTTTCCACTTATTGTTATGGTGTGGAGTGGTGCTTCTACTGTTGAAAATGAGGCTATGAATTTCCTCACGTACTTTGCACCCCAAAAAATCTCCTAACCTTGGAAACATTAGTTGGCACTGACTATTTCATGATGGCCTCCATATTGGCTCTCTTCAGCTCTCCTTCACCTATCACATACTTCAGACACACTAAATATTATTGTGCAAACTCACACTTTTTGATATTTTCTACCAGTTGATGCTTCCTTAATGTATCTATCACCTACGTCAAATGTGAGATGTTCTCCTCCTAGTTAGCACTATATACCCATATAGAATTCAAATAAACAATAATAAATGAATCTATAAACGGGCACAATACATTATTCATTAATTTCATAAATGTAGCTGGTGCATTACATAGGCTAAATGGCATGACTAACCATTCATACACAACTTTCGGAGTTTTGAAGGTGGTCTTATATGTATCTTCTTCTCTGACTCAAACTCAGTGATATCTAGACTTTAAGTCTAGCTTGGTGAAGTATTTCTCTTGCTACAACTGATTTAGCAAATCATCTATCCTGGGAAGGGGGTACCTATTCTTTATCATGACCTCATTCAATGCCCTATAATTTATACACATATGCCAAGTTCCATCATTCTTTGGCACAATGATGATGGGTGACCCACATGGTGATGTCTTAGCCAAATGACAGTCTGTTCCAGTAGCTATTGCATATGTTTCTTCCCCTCATTTGCTTCTATAACAAACTTCTTGTCAACAGAGGAAATTTTAAACTAAAAGTGGCCTCCTAAGGAAAAATCAAGAAAATAATAAAAAATGCCATGTAGACAAATTTTTAATATTACTTTACTTTTATCTATGTTCCAAAATACTTATTAGTATGAGATTTAATATTTTTTTAATATATTATTTCTAATTTTTTAATTTTATCGAAATCCTTGAATATGTGGCGCTTTTATTAAAATAACTGTCTATATATATTTTATGTTTAAATTTGATTCTCTATATTTATATTTTATAGTTAACCATCTATATATATTTTATATTTAACTATTTGTTTTTGCTATTTTTTAATGTCATTTTCAAATAAAGCCACAATTTCACCTAGAATATATTTTTTTGGCTCACATTGGTTATTTGTCATTTCCAGAATACATTTTTTTAACTATTTAATTATATTTAACTATTTTATATTTAACTATATATTCTATATTTTTAGCCAAAATCTCATAATTTGTAAATTTTGGAGTATTTTTTTCAATTGTTTTATATTTAACTATAACTATAATTTATTTTAAACTATTAAACTATTTTATATTTAACTAATTTTTAAGTATTTAAATATTTTATATTTAACTATAATTATATTTTATTTTTAACTATTATGAAATTGCCATGCAAATTATCAAATAACAAAGGGCATCATGTGTATACATGTTTATCTTTTGGAATTTACCTAATACAATTATGAAATTATCATGCAAATTATCAAATAATAAATGGCATCATGTGAATACATTCTTACCATTTCACATTTACATAATACAATTATGAAATTACTATGCAAATTATCAAATAACAAATGGCATCATGTAAATATGTAGATAAATAAAACAAACGTTTTATAAAAATAAATGATTGTGCTATTGCCATTAATGTTAAAACAAAAAAGCCTTCATATATGTTGAAAAGTGTGCAACAAGAAATGCTTGTTGAGAGTGCAACAAGATGATGGAGCTTAGTGAAAAGAGTCGCCTTCACTAAGTGGGCCCGCAGGCTATTTTTGGCACAAGTCTATTTTTAGACTATGTCTATTTTTAGACATATGGATCATGTCTATGGATTGCAGGTTGCTGTTTATGGATGATTGGTCCAGTTGGGAAAAATAGATGGACTTCTATTTTTGATCAAAGTGTGAGTGATCAAAGTCTATTTTTAGACTGGCTGTCAAAAATAGAAAAGTCAAATATTATTGTCTCATAATAATATTTGGACTATAAACTTGATCTTATTCTCTTGGAGCACTTCAGGATGAGCTACAGATGTGGTACATGCAGATCCCAGAGGGAAATACATGGTTACCTATGGGATGACTAATATTTGCATGCATGACTTCAGTTAGAACTCAAGTGAGTTGAGTTTAGTGGACTGGAGGTGTAGTTGATGGAGTTGTGTTCAGTTTAGCTTTGTTAAACTGGTTGTATTTAGTCTAACTGATCAATAGACTAGAGATGAGTTGGGTGAATTAGTTATTAATTAATTCACAAGTTATTAACTCATAATACAACTATAGAATACATCAGTTAACTCAGTTGCATGTCAGTGCATGTTCAGTTCAGCAGGGACAGGTGTTAGAGAATCAGATTGCTATCAGTTGTGACTATAGTTGTGCACCAGATCTTGCACAATCAAGGGATTGAGTATGCCAATGAGTTTGCTCATGTATTTGCCCAGTATTGTAGCCTTTGCTCACGTCCAACAAAGTGTAAGTGATTATTTTGAGGTGAAATACGAGTTTGGGAAGCTATTCTGATCAGTTCTTGAGCAGGTATTGAGTAGTGGAGGCAGGCAAGCAGTGGAATAGATTTGGAGATTAGATATGAGCTGTATTGTGTGTAACAGGTGGTGCTGGTACTGGATTGCTTGTGATAAGAATTGTACTTTGTAATGTTACATGATTCAATCAATATAATATACAGATAGTGTGGGGTTTTTAGCGAGATGCTTTCCCCGGGATACATACTATGTTTATGAGTTTGATTGATGCTTCTATGTGTGCCTGTGAATGTTTCTGCTTCTGTAAATTGATGATCAACGTAGAGGAGGTTATGTATTATACATGTTCCGCTTATAATTGTATGATTAGGATAATCTCTGTGAATATGTGTTAAATTATTCAAAATTTCTACAATATATAAACCATATTTACTAATGTAATTGTTATTGTAAACCCTTCCTTTCCTAAAAATTGCAACCAATATTGTGACAAAATACCCACATCAAGTTAATATTTTATACAAATTGCTCATTAAATTATAATTTTAAATTGTGAACCTGTCATCTTTAATTGCAATTCCATGAACCTTAAACTTGTACAATAAAGTCTAAATATGACATGTGATGCAGTCTTGATTCAACTTCAGCCTTTCAAATGTTCCCACATGACCTTGCTGACCACAACAAAATCTGTGAGTGTGTCAAACTGTGGGCTAGCTCCACATGATGGGAAAGTCAAATTGCAACTGATTCTTGTTAGTCCCTGCATACGACAACGCAAGGACTATAACAATCAGTAGATCATTGAATTCATATTAATTTGGGTTGACTAACTGTCTTACTAAAATTTAACCAAACTTGTTGGGTGGCCATATCGTTTCAGGAAAGTTTAACCAAAGTTTTGTAATGGACCTCTTATTGGAGACGTCACATGCATCAAGGCAACATTATAATGGACTAATGTTATTTTACCCAAACCTTTTTTTAATCCAACAAAAACAAAGTTTTCAATCCATAACAT
Source organism: Pinus tabuliformis (assembly GCA_031772625.1). NCBI lineage: Eukaryota > Viridiplantae > Streptophyta > Pinopsida > Pinales > Pinaceae > Pinus > Pinus tabuliformis. Next base: position 892,933,688 of record CM062808.1, read on the forward strand.
ATCCAAGGTTTTTTGCTCCTCCAGCCAAATTTCTGTATCCAAGGTTTTGTACAGAGAAATTTATGTATCTAAAGTTTTTCGTTGCTGCTTCTATATCCAAAGTTTTTTTTTTTGTTGCCCCTATGTATTCATTATTTTCATACCATTTTCCACTACCATTTTCCCCATGATGTGGCATGTTCTTGCTATACTGCATGCTGCCACATACTGCCATTGTTATTTTCTTGAGGCCACATGTTCTCGCTTCCCGCATGCAGCCACTTCCATTTTCCCTCATGCCACAAGTCCAGTTCTCCACATCTTAAGTCTAGTTCTTCACATCTTCTGGGTCGACAACTTCCCTACGACCTTGTTCTCTGATTTATGCCCAGTACAAAGAAAAATTGCACTCTATAGGTGCCTAAGGTGAAATTCAAAAGAAGCTTTTATCATTTAGAGGCATACAGTAATTGGTCAACCTATCTTGCAAGATCCCCTGTCCCAAAGGTGTGGGATATAACATAATTTATTTTCAATTAACCATTTGTGATTTGATGGATGATGCAGAAGTTTTGATGGACGCTACCCCTGCCCATAGCAGGGAGAAAAGTCGTATTGTTAAATGGGGTCATTTATTAGTTTGCTCAAGTCAAGTAGGTTGAGGACTGCCATGTAGGGTAGGCATTGTGGTGGTGGGGGCAGTGGTGGCTAGGCCATACTTGAAGTTGGTGTTTTTTGTGAAATGGATCTGTGTGCACCAAAGACATAAGTGCTTATAAATGATGCTCACAAGACAGAAGCACGAGAGCGCAGTTGTGCATCACACCTATGTGGTGGCACGGGAAGGGAGGAAATCCTTTTTTAGATTGAAGGTAGGCCTTGTAGCCTAAGGGAACACAATTGTGGTGGTGGGTTGGTAATTGTGGTCAAATCGGGAATGCAATTGTGGTGGCGGGTTTGTAATTGTGGCCAAACCATATTTGAGATACAACAGGGGTGGGTGATGCTTGTACAAAATGCAAAATTATGCTAACAGATGCAAAAAATGCATAAAAATGAAAGATTATGAATGCAGAAGTCTTAAGGGTGATGCTTTGTGAGTTTTCCAAAATAAAGCGTAAGTACCTATCCTAGAATTTCTATAACGCATGTAGCATAGTTTTGCATCTAAGTTTATGTATTAATTTGGAATGAGTGAATACATCACATGCATACCTTAACCTTGTGGTCTAAAATTTTATTGTTTGAGATGTACAGGCTACAACTACACCGGTGATCTTAGGAGGCCCATGGTTTCCCACCTTATAAACTTCCAAATGGGAAGTATCTATGCTCTAATGCTAGTATCATTTGCACACAAACTACACCTTGGTTTGCATCACCAGTCTCCAGAAGATAACTAAACATAACAACCCACCATGGAATGTCACAGGAATGACCCTCTCCAGCTCGGCGACTGCATACCAAAAAGGTCCAATGCCTTGCCTAAATATGAAGTAAAACATTACGAGTGGCAAGACAGTTGTTCCTGGCCTTGAGCTATAACATGAGCCCTTTGAAACTCAAACCAAATATAAAGTGAGTTATAACATGAGCCTTTTGAAACTCAAACTAGATATAAAGTATGCTTTAGGTCATATTCTTAGCTTCTGAGGAGAAGTGAGCCACTTTATATAGAAAAAAGACATGAAATGAGGAGACCCTGTCCTAATGTTTAACCTAGATGAAACACACGTGAAGCTCCGACATATTTGGTTAGTTATAAAAAATGTTCTTCCTTTGCGAGTATGAGGCTTCCCCATCTATACCTGTTTTATTATTATATATGCTATATCATGTATATCTATGTATATAACAAGTTGTTTTTGTATCTCAATCATAGCTAGTTATGAGGTTCGCCATGCTTGAAAATGAACCTTAATTTCATCCTGCTTAAGTATGAGATTGAAAATGGGCCTGAGGTTGAATTTGTGTGTAAGTTTGAGCTTGTCCTTTGGAATGAGAGAAACTGTGCATCTGAGAATGAAATGAAGGCCAGAGGGCCAAGTCTGTCATTTGGAATGAGAGCAATTGTGCATTTGATAATGAAATGAAGGCCAAAAATGAAGGCCAGAGGGCCAAGTCTGGAAGACCTCCTAAACATGGAATTGACTTATAGCTTGCAGGGCACACAAAAGTAGCTTTGACAGGGCACACAAATTAGAGTTAGAAGCATACAGGGTACACAAATTATAGTTAGAGCATTCATGCATCATAGAACTTGAGGGGGATTGGGAAAACTCCCTCCTTGGACAAGCAATTAGGACATAGAATTTTCCCCCATATAGAAATATTAGCGTGATACTGCATTAAGTATATATTAGTGTGATACTACATTAAGTGGTGTGGTTTAGGCATGCATGTTATGTTATGGAGAAAAAGGAAGGTGGACCTCATACGAGGGTGCACATGGTCCATCTATGCCTTATATTTTTTATATTCCATGCATTATGTTTAAAAGTCGCTTTATTTAGCTAATTCATATTTGTGCATAGTTGGTTTGAAGCTCTTGGTGTCAGAATGATGGTGTTAGAGTGAGCAGACTCGTTAAGAACAACAAGGGTTGCATTGAGTCTAATGGACAATGCGTGATTTGTGTTTGTGCAGGCTGGAGATGAGGGGGAGAATAAGGGGAGGAAGGATAAATCAATGGGTGGTTTCTTTTCTGCTTTCAGGAAAACAACTGGTGCTTTTTGAAAGAAAATCCATGATTCAATTTTGTGACAATAGTCCATTTCCAGATGCTTCTACCATTTCTAATTTTCAATTCATCGTCATTGATTCTCAATTCGTCCTCATTGATGTATAACTTTTTATCTAACTTTTTATCTAGTTTTCCCATTGCTTCATTTGGAGATTTTCTTTTGCTCTAGATGCAGTCCTATTTTCATAGGTGAATGTGTACCTATTTTAAATGGATTTCCGTTCTCCATCGATGATATTCTTATGCATTATAATTAGTTTTGAAGTAAAGCATTATCATTTTATTTGAAGTTCTGCCATAATTATAGGTTCTTCTGCAATAATTAGCAAGTAAGTCCTACCATGTCCAATTCCTTTGTTCACATGTAAAATAAATTGTTGAAATGTTCGTTGTATGGTTTTGGTAAACAAATTATGTATATGCCCAACTATGTTGATATGTTGAACTATTGTTAAGTATTCTAAAATATGCATTCTATGCAAGTAATATTTTAAAATCCCCAGTGGCGATTGCTCATTGTGGGAATATACTAGAAAATTCTCTAAACGCAACAAACACTTTGTGCTTTAGAACAAACATTTAGATATCACAGGATTTGAAAAGTAAAATATTATTTAAATTAATTTCAATACTATACACATACTGCGAGGATTTGACAAGTAAAATATTCTTTAAATTATTTTCAATACTATACACATACATCCTGAGTAACAAGCATGCTCGAATTTTGGTTTCATCATCTTAAAGGAAAAGAGAATATACGAGGCTACCAATATACTTGAAGTGATTACTCCAAGTGATGACCCCTTCCACTTGGTAGCCACCACATATGCAACACAATTGGTTCTTCACTACCATATCCAAGTTCATTAATGTTGGTAATCAAAATAAAAGAGAGGAGATAGCATTGCATAGATGATGGAAAGGTCCACAAAATATTAGGGTGCATGGGTACACATTTATCATAGCAGAGATGATGAATGTTGTCTAGAAGAAGGATGATTTGGGTGTAGGTACCACTCTTCTAGTTGCCACTTAGAAACATGAGAAGACCTAACTTCTCCTCCTAGTGATGCCTCCAGCAATAGGATTTCTCTTATTATAGGTTATCTTTCTATTGTCCTGTTTGTTTCATTGTTGCAATTTTATTCATCTAGTTTTGATGCATGTTGTTCTTGCCTTTTTTTATTTCCTGTCAAAGATTTTAGGGCATCCTCGTAGCAGCTGCACATCTGTGCCTGCTGCATCCATATCTAAATAATTTCTTTACAAGGGAAAATAACCACATTGTTGCACCTCTAGTTTAGAAAATTTTCACCCATGCTTCACTTATTTCATTTCAACTTTTGCCGCATCTATTCCCTCACTTGCACCCATGCAGACTAGTATGGAATATTGATTATGATATGAAGGTTGCTAATATTTCTAACCTCTGGAAGGTTTGTGTAAATTTGGCATTAAAATTGGAAATTTCAATTGCAAGTGATGCCAAGGGACGTAATATAACAGTGGTGTAGTTAAAAGGGTAGGAAGAAGTGATGCATTTTCCATGGAATATGATCTTGAAGTAGAAGAATATGTTTTCAATGCTACATCAGCTACTGAATATGCCTTGGGGATCACATCATATTCCTTTCAGACAAGCATCTAGGAGATGTGGTGGTTCTTCTCAAAGACAGGGCTTATCATCGTCTGTTTTAAGGCCTAGCCTAATCATCATCTGTTCCCAGGCCTTCGCAGGGTTGTCATTTTAATCATTCTCCAAATATTCGTTCCTCTTCATCATTAGATGTGATTGTGCCACTGGCCATTATTTTGCAAGTCCCACAATATCTTAGACTTCCATTATTGATGGAATGCCAGTGTGATTTCAGTTGATTGAAGGAAAATTTGCAAGTGGCGTTACTTGCCAAACAAGCTTTCAGTAAAAATAGTCCTAGCTTTGCTGCTTCCTTCTAAGTGGTATCAATAATATAGTCATCTCGAAGATGAACTGCCTCTACTAGTCTCGAAAAGACTCATTTGAAACAGGATCCTCCTCACTATCTCGAGGTAACCTCAACATCAACTTGACAAAAGCCAAGGACTTATTCGATTTGGAGGATGAAAATGAGAAATCAACCTCTTGCAAAATTACACTCCATTTGGAGTACTTTCCCCTGAGCTCACATTTCCTCTGTGGCTTGGGATGTTGTATTGGCTGTGCATGTAGCAAGGGCACAACCTCTATGGAATTCATTTTGACTATTTTTCAACATCCTTTCACAAAACCTTTTTCATGACCCTTAGCTAACCTTTAATAGCCAAAAATTGACGTATGTTTCCCCTATAGCTAAATTCGACTTATGCCTCCTTCCCCAAATCTTCAATTTCTTGTTTCGTTGACTTTTACTCTCTACTTAAAATATTCTCTTTCATTATGGTTGTGTCTGGACTCTGCATAAGTATATTGAAATCCTAAATTTCACCTTTGCGCTGCTGAAATTTTGCACGTTAGTTTAGTTTCTGAAGTTGTATTTTGGTATTACAGATTTTAGGCTTTGGCACACTTATATAAGATTCCAGTCCCAGTAGGGACTACCGCTGCTCGTAATTCTTGTTTGAAATGTGATGACCCCATCTTGCTACTATATTTTCAACTATTGGAAATATTAATGCCAACCACTAGATTAATGAACAGTTAGTTTTCCACCTACAATTCAATATTTTGAGATTACTCACTCATCAAAAATACTCATTCCAATGTGATATATATATATATATATATATATATATATATATATATATATATATATATATATATATATATATATATATATATATATATATATATAACAAATAAAACTTCGACTAACTCAGTAGAAAATAATTATAACACGTAATTCACAAAGGACTCCCTGTAAATTGGGAGATTTCACTACCAGTATTCGACACATAACCATGAATTAATTAGGGAGCGCCAAATAACCAAGGCATGAGCTTAATGAAGAAATGGCATTTGTTCATGACTTTCTGTTCATGTTTGCTCAGTCAACCATTGCATGGTTGCGATTTTGTTTGCAGGCAGAAGGACAAAAGTCAGAGAAAAAGTTCAGAGTAGACCATTCCACAACACGTCACAAAGGTTAAAGCATTTAATGAATTTAAATAAATAGATATGGGCAAACATTCATTCCTCAACTTTTGCCCACACTCCACAACACTTGCAAGTTCAGAAAGTCATTTACTATGTAAAATTGCCCATGTTGCGTTTTAAATATTTTCTCTGTCATGTAATTAATGTCAAATTTGTATGTTAGGATAAATATGCAAGTAAAAGTCATTTCTAATGTTGGGCATGTTGGGCAAGTTAGGGAGCGAGAGTCTGTGAGGAAGTGAGGAGAAAATTGTGGAGGAAATTTTGGCTCGCACATGAAAAACTAGTTTTATGGAGTTTTACAGAAGTTTACTCCACAACCCAGTGAAGCGTAAATCACAGTAAGTCTTTTGTGTTTTACTTGGAGCAGCAGCCTCCAATTTATCACACCAATGTATTTTTCCTATGTTTTATATTATAATAAAAAGTATGTTATGTTGCGATGTGGTCTTAAGCCTTCATAAGAAGATTTACTGTAGCCATTTTTATTTTACTTTGTTTTGCTGCAAACTCTGTGTTTTAATTGAAGTCCCTGTGTGGTTCGGAAATTCTCGCCACAACCAAAGATTTACCTTTCCGCAACTGAAGTTGACTTTGCCTATTTTGCCACAATGATTTCTGAGCTCCTCTGTGCCCTAAATTTATTTTCTAACATGGTATCAGAGCGGGTTAAACTCTGTTAGTGTAAAAGAAAGTGTTTTTACTTACAATTAAAATTGTTTTGAGGGAAAAATTTTCTAGGTGTATTTACCAGAAGGCAGAAAGTTTTTTTTTTCACACTTAGAAATGGCAACATCAAGCACAAGCCTGACTAATACTCAGATACCTTAGTTTAATGGAAAACTCTATGACTATTGGGCTATTACAATGAAGGCCCTGTTTTCTTCTAAAGATATTTGGGATTTGGTGGAGAATGGTTTTCGAGAACCAGCAGATGCAACAGCGTACAATGCGTTATCTCAAGTAGAAAGGGATTTATTAAGGGACAACAGGAAGAAGGATCCAAAAGCCCCGTTCTATATTTTCCAAGAAGTTCATGAAAGTATATTTCCAAGGGTTGCAACAACAACGAAGTCCATCAAGCATGGGACACCCTCCAGACAACCTACCAAGGAATGGCAAAAGTCAAGACAACAAAACTGCAAATGTTGAGAAGAGATTTTGAAACACTTTGTATGAAAGAGTTTGAGAATGTAGACTCATTTTTTACACATGTAATTGGGTTGGTTACTCAAATTAGGTCTCATGGTGAGACACTTGAGGAAAGGAGAATAGTTGAGAAAGTTTTGAGAAGTTTGCACAAGGTTAGTCAAGCCAGAATCAAGCACAAGGTCAGAGGTATCATAAATCTCAAGTCCAATGGCATTACTGTAAGAAGTATGGTCATTATGCAAGTGAATGTAGAAAGAAGCAATATGACATTAGTAACAAGCCAAGTGTAAATTTCACAAAAGAAAATCAGAACCATGATAGCTTGTTTTTAGCTTGTAATGTAGCACAAGAAAAACAAAGTGATATATGGTATCTAGATTCAGAGTGTAGCAATCACATGTCAAGGAACATAGAAATGTTTTCCAATTTAGATGAAAGTGTGAAATCTGAAGTGACATTAAGGTTTGATAGCAAAGTCTCTGTCATGGGAAAAGGGAGACCTAATATTCTAACAAAGAAGGGAGAGAAGAAGTACATCTCAGATGTTTACTTTGTCCCCGTTCTTAAGCATAACCACATAAGAATTGGACAACTCATGCAAAAGGGCTACAATGTATTTTCCAAAAATGATGTGTGCACAATTTTGGATAGGCCTCCAAGCAGACAGCTGATTACAAAGGTGTAGATGATAAACAATCGAATGTTTCGTCTAAAGATAAGATTATATTTGAAAGAAGGTGCACAAGCACAACTATCAATGAACTCACAAGAGGATGGAAGAAAAGAGGCAACTGTTACACAAGTGAATTATCAAGAAGAGGTCAAAGATGAAAACTGGTTATGGAATTTGAGATTTGGACATCTCAACTTTGGAGGTTTTGATTTGCTGCATAGGAAAGGCATGGTGAAGGGATTGCCACTCATAGAAAAACCGGACAACCTATGTGAAGGAAGTATCTTGGGCAAGCAACATAGATACATTTCCAGCAGGAAAGTTAGTAAGGGAAAAAGAACCCTTGGAGATTGTCCACTCAAATTTATGTGGACCAATGCAGACACCATCAATTGGTGGTAGCCAGTATGTGTTGACCTTCATAGATGACTACACAAGGAAGAGATTTGTCTATCTCCTAAAACAGAAAAGTGAAGTGTTTGAGCGATTTTGCCAATAAAAGGCTCTTGTTAAGAAGAAAAGTGGACACTACATCAAAGTCCTTAGGATTGACAGAGGTGGCAAATATATCTCAAATGATTTCGTTCAATTTTGCAGGGAGCATGGAATTCACGAGAAATTTACAGCAAGATATACACCTCAGCAAAATGGTGTAGCAGAAAGGAAGAATAAGACCATTATGGAGATGGAAAGGAGTATGTTGAATGTAAAGCATTTGTCAAATGATTATTGGGCTGAAGATATCACTTGTGCAACATATATCTTGAATAGATGTCCAACCAAAAGTGTCCAGGACATAGTTCCTAAAGAGACATGGAGTGGAAGAAAGCATAGTGTCACTCTTATGAGAGTCTTTGGTTGTGTGGCATATGCACATGTCCCGGATGAGTTGACGAATAAGTTGGACAACAAGGGGGAGAAACACATATTTGTTGGATATAGTGATGAATCCAAGGCATACAAGCTCTACAATCGATCAACCAAGAAGGTCATAATCAGCAAAGATGTGCAGTTCATAGAAGAGGAAGCATGGGATGGAAGTTTAGAGAAGACAGTCAATGTGAAAGCATGTATACCACATGAGGAAAAAGAGGAATTTACAATAGCAAGCAATTCCTCAACAGTGACTCCCTCTACTCCTATTCAAGCTCAACAAAGTAGGCAACAAGGAACACCATCAACAAATAATAGGATAGCATCACGTAGTCAAGCAAGTGCTTCTCCAAGCATGTCGCAAAGCGCAACACCAAGTGACATGTCAAGCCCATCTTCAGCAAGCACAAGAAGACAAGGATTTAGAAATTTAAATGAGATTGATGAGCAAGATGAGGTTGATAGCAGCGCTGGTCTGAATTCCTTATTTGCATTATTTTATCATGTAGATGACCCTATCCATTTTGAAGATGGAGTCAAAGATGAAAAATGGGCTCTAGCAATGGAGGAAGAAATAGAAGTAATAGAAAAGAATGACACATGGGAGTTAGTGGACTTGCCGCAAGGAAAATAAGTCATTGGAGTGAAGTGGGTCTATAAGACCAAGGGCAATGTCGATGGGAAGATTGAAAGGCACAAAGCAAGGCCAGTTGTCAAAGGATACAACCAGCATCATGAAAGAGATTATGAGGAGACGTTCGCACCAGTCACGAGGATGGAGATGATGCATATAGTTGTGGTGATTGCCGTGCAACGTAAATGGAAAGTGTATCAAATGGATGTAAAGTCAACATTCTTGAATGGAGTGCTGAAAGAGGAAGTGTATGTTGCGCAATTGCCTGGTTATGAGGTAGAAGGCCAAGAAGCAAAGTGTATCGGTTGAGGAAAGCTCTTTATGGGCTGAAGAAATCACCACGTGCATGGTACAACAGGATAGATGCCTACTTGTTGGACAATGGTTTCAACAAATGTGACAGTGAGCCTAATCTCTACATAAAAGAGAATGATGGTAAGATTCTCATTGTTGTCTTATATGTAGATGATTTAATTTTTACAAGTAGTGATGACTTTTTCATCGCTGATTTCAAACAAGTCATGAAGAATGGATTTGAAATGACTAACTTGGGCTTGTTAAGATATTTTTTGGGCATACAAGTGAAGCAAACATAAAATGGTATTTTTATTTCTCAAGCAAATTATGTAGCAAACATTTTGGAGAGGTTTAAAATGCATAACAAAAAGCCCACACCAACACCAACTGTCATGGGGTTGAAGATGAGCAAAAAAGATTGCAGCAACAATGTCAATCCAACATTATACAAAAGCATGATAGGCAGCTTGATGTATTTGAATGCCACTAGGCCAGATATAATGTATGCAATGAGTTTGGTGTTAAGGCTCATGGAGACACCCAAGAAGACACATTGGCAAGCAATGAAAAGAATTCTAAGGTATGTCAATGGGACAAAATAATATGGCGTTTTGTACACCACAACTAATGATTTTAGGTTGGTTGGTTACACTGATAATGGCCAAAAAAAACAATATGGCATTTTGTACACAACAACAAATGATTTTAGGTTGGTTGGTTACACTGATAATGATTGGCCAGGAAGTGTCGATGACAGAAAGAGCACGTCAGGATATGTTTTTAATTTGGGTTCCAGAGCCATTTCATGGGCCTCGAAGAAGCAGCCAATAGTGTCACTGTCAATAGCAGAATCCGAATATGTCACCACCACAAAAACAACATGTCAGGTAGTTTGGATGAGAAGGATGTTGAGGGATCTTCGTTGTGACCAAGAGGGAGCGACAACTATTTTCTGCGATAACACATCCACAATTGCATTGTCAAAGAATTCGGTCTTTCACAAGAGGACCAAGCATATTGATGCTAAATATCATTTTATTAGAGAATTGATTAACAATGATGAAATTGTGTTGCAGCACTGTAGGTCACAAGAATAGTTTGCTGATATTTTCACAAAGCCATTGGCACGTGAAAGTTTTTTTATCTCAGAGATTCTTTGGGAATTGTCAATGTCAGAAGTTGTTATTAAAGGGGAGTGTTGGAAATATTAATGCAAACCACTGCCTCAGTCAACCATTGCACATTTGTGATTTTGTTTGGAGGCAGAAGGACATAAGTCAGAACAGAAGTTCAGAGTGGACCATTCTGCAACACATCACAAAGCTTAAAGCATTTAATGAAGTTTAATAAATAGCTATGGGCAAACATTCATTCCCGGACTGTTGCCCACACTCCACAACATCTACAAGTTCATAAAATTATTTACTATGTAAAATCGCCCATGTTGCGTATTAAATATTTTCTCTGTCATGTAATTAATTTCAAATTCGTATGTTAAGATAAATATGCAAGTAAAAGTCATTTGTAATGTTGGGCATGTTGGGCAAGTTAGGGAGCGAGAGTATGTAGGTAGTGAGGAGAAAATTGTGGAGGAAATTTTGGTGGGCACATGAAAAACCAGTTTTACAGAGTACAAAAGTTTACTCTGCAACCCAGTGAGTCTTTTGTGTTTTACTTGGAGCAACAGCCTCCAATTTATCACGCCAATGTATTTCTCCTATGTTTTATATTATAATCAAAAGTATGTTATGTTGCAATGTGGTCTTAAGCCTTCATGAGTAGATTTACCACAACCATTTTTATTTTACTCAGTTTTGTCGTCAACTCTGTGTTTGTGTTTTAATTAAAGTCCTTGTGTGGTTGCGATATCCTAGCCGCAACTAAAGATTTACTTTTCTGCAACTGAAACTGACTTTGCCTACTTTACTGCAATGATTTCCGAGCTCCTCTGCCTCCTAAATTTATTTTCTAACATCAAGCTATGGTTAAAACGCCAATAAATAAACTCCCAACAATGTCTTCATGAAACCATTTATTAATTTTGTTAAAAAACAAAAGTGACTTGCCAAAACCATGTTTCACGGAATTCCCATAGACATAATGCCAAATAAAGCATTATAGAAGGCCAAAAACACCTTTGCTTGTGAATCGCACATAGTTAACTCAAAACCATTTCAAGTGCCCATTATATGGTGAGTGTGCAACAAATCGAGGGACTGCAATCTTATTAGTCAATCTCTGTATTGCAGATATGGCACGAGGGAGATAGGCGAGATTCAACACAACTCTACCCTTCATATTCTTCGAATGCTCTTGTCATGTCTTCCATAGCACACACAGATGGCCCTTTCTTACAATTCTTACAATTCTCTCCACCATCTTCCGCCTCCATAGAGATGGCCGCCCACACATTCAAGGCCAGTTCCATGACCCTCGCATTCAAGGCAAGTTCCACAGTTTTATTATTAGTCCCTGTCATCCGGCAATGGCCAGGGACTATAGCAATTGAATTGGAAGCTATTAGCATTAGTTTCAACCGTTCATTATAGGCAATAAAACTCATAACCAATGTTTCGGCCGGCAATAACCAATGCTTTTAGGTTTAAGTGAATGTTCAACAGCGCAAATTTTTTTGGCCATCTTATTTGGCCTCTTCTCGAGGCCAGAGGTTATTACCATATAATATAATGGGCCATTTCCTTCACATTTCCTTCGCATTCTCAAATCAGGAAACTAATGCTAGCATTATCTAAAAGCATTAAATGTTATGATTTAATGACTTGCCTATTGACTATACCTCTATGCGACCAGGTTAATAATGCAACCACGTACCCATGTAATATGACATCTGCCAACAGTCACATTGCATGTAATTTGACATCTGCGCAACATTGCCCTCGTGTCTGATCCTAGTCCTTCATTGGCATCTGAATAGCATAACCTATACCATATAAGTGCAACCATCCTATAGACCATAAGACAATCTGGATGCGGTTATAGTTAGCCGAGGTCTTATCCATCAAAGGACCTTACAGACCTAGGCTGAGGAATAATACTGTGCGAACCAAACTTTAGGGCTGGATAAGCTGCTGCTGTTGGATTGACTGCTGGATCAACAGAATCTGGATATGGATCATCAATAGAAACTAGGTCTTGATCTCGACAAACAACAGGTGCACAATATGGCAATCCTACAGGCTAAGCTAGAACAGTTACAGGAGAACAATTTTAGTCCACTTTGTTTTTATTGTGTTCATATATCTGATTTACAGAACAATTTCACCTTGTGCCTTGATTGCTTCTGTGTTGCAGATCACAGGCATGCTGGCCGTGGATCCAGACGCTCCAGATATCGCCGTCTCTTGTTGTCGATGAGATGGAGAACCATTTAATTGACTCAGAATCTGAAATAATAAGAATGCATATTTATTAGAAATTAGAGAGCACAGTTTTTATTGGAAAGGAAAGGAAATTATATATTTTTATGGAAATGTAAATTTGAGGAATACAGATTGCACAATTTTAAAATGTGAAGATAGTGAAAAGGTTGATTTCATTAATATAATCAAATTACATAGTTTCAGTAAAAAAACTAGCAAAGAAACCTGCATGTAGTTGGGTTGAACCAGGTTTACTGGGCATCGTGTTATTTCCAGGCGAATGAATTGAATCAATTATTCTTGATCTCTACCTGCAGTTGGGCTGAACCAGGTTTCTTGGGCCGTCGTGGTATTTCCCGGAGAAACACGTATGCTTCGTGTATTCCAGGCGGTTGAGTGAGAATCAGGGATTCTTGATCTGTTCACAGAACAATCAAAATTAAAAAGCCACGAAGACCCACAAAAAAAAAGAACACTACCTGATTGTCAATTCCATGCCAGGCAAAAACATACAAGTCCATACTTGAATTCCGTGTCTCCCCATGTTTGATTCTTATCATAAACCTGAAAATGACACAGTAACACAACATCATTCCAAGTTCCATCAAACTAAGGTAAGGTATCAATAATGTATATCTTGAATTTGAATTTGAATCAGAATCTGGAGCTCTAAGATTAACACCCTACCTCAATGTGCTGCACCACTAAATCCTTAAAACCCTGAAGCTTATGCTTCAACTCAAATGAGTGAAAATATACGCGAAAAGTTGAACAAAAATCAAAGTTCATAGAATAATGCAGGAGCTCACCATTATTTTCCAGCGGAATTCAACCGAGTTCACTGCCTCTGTTAAATCGTCATGAAAATCCCTCAAAATTGGGCAATTCTGGCTCGAAAATCGCCAAATTATGGGCTACAACAGGATTAAAATTGCACAGAAACTAAATCCCTCTCAACAGATGGCCCTGCATTCAGTTATAGCCACAACATCATACATATTGCAGAAGCTAGGGGAGAAGGACTTTTCATTTGAGACTCGAGAGAATCATAAATAAGTTAATTCTCTTCAACTGAGACCTACGAGCAACGTGAAGGCAAAGTTGTGCCCTCAGCCTACATGATAAGCTGAGAACTGTGAGCAACCTCAAGGCAAAGTTGTGGCCCTCGGCTTCCATATTCGATGATAATGACGTTGACTGAAATCAGAGTACCACAGTTCGTAAGGAGATAAGGAGATTAGGTTGCTTACAACCACGACGATAATGGCAATGCGACCGACAACTTACAGCGAAGGCGATAATGGGAACGCGAGGACAACTCATTGGTCTTACTGAAGTCGATGGGAACGCGAGGACAACTCATTGGTCTTACTGAAGTCGATACCTGGGCATAGAAATCACTGAGTTAAAGCCAGTTTGACATGTTACACTATCTGTGCATGCACCCAATGAATTATGTGCACAAGTCTTATGCTCTAGAAAAACATGCAGCCAATAAATTATGTGCACAGGTGTTATGCTACGGAAAAACATGATAATTTGACATGCGTCAGGTATTCTGCTCAATGAACCCTTTTACGTATATATGGCCACGAGACGATTTACCCAGCTCGTTTCTTCGCCTTCTCTAAGAATTCATATTTGGCCGCAACAAGTTCGGCGAGGACAGATCCAGGTTCTTGTGATCTCGTTGGAATCAACCTTTTCCATTGGTGCTCGCTGTTAAGAACAAACTACTAAAATTATACATGTACATGTAGTGATCGACTTTCTGCTTGATCATCGAAAATAAAATGTTTTTTTAACTTTGTGGGTTCCTCCAGACACGAAGAGTTCAGGTCTTTACCTAGAGGTGGATTTGCAGATACAACATGCTCTATTTTTTCAAAAACATAGTATAGTACAGTACCCTTTTCTTAAGCGATAGGGAAACTCTCGTTGTCGTAGGCATTCCCACCAGATGAACACCTGCCTTTATAAATATGGTTATGCTTTAAAAAATATGGCTATAAAGTAGCATTTCCTGGCTTAAAATGTAAATTATCATTTCATTTTTTTCTAAATCATATGAAGAAAAATAAACATAGTATGCTTGATGACATATTCAAAATATTTTTCAGCTATTATCACGTAACATATAAACGCATGAAGTGTCCAATCGAAGTAGTTTCAATCATCTATGGAATCATCTATGGCCTAATACAGACAACATGCTTTATATAAGATATTTATATAATCTAAGTGAACGTAAATTAGTTGCCTCTATTCAAGTGTCCGGCCTTTGTTGGACAATTGCATTGCTGTAGTTTAGTTTGACAATTGCATTGCTATAGTTTAAGATAGTAACGCATTGACAATGCATGTTTTCTTTAACAATCCTATGCTAATATAATTACCAGTACAATTACACATACACAGATAACATTATCCCTGGGAATAAATCAACAGCTAGACATAAACAAACCAGACAGAGAACACATTCTGAAATTCATAAATATCACCCACTTAATCTTAGTCAATCTGGCATAATACAATGAATCTGGCAATGCGTGGCGTACTTTTCATTCCCACCAGATTGGGCTACCTCTGTTTCAATTGCAGAGGAAAGAAAATCATAAAATTCACCTACTGTTCACAAATAATACACGAATGGAATCTCAGTCAACATAATAGTAAAGGAGAACGCATTCTGAAATTCATAAATCTCACCCACTTAATCTTAGTCAATCTGGCATAATACAGTGAATCTGGCAATGCGTGGCGTACCTTTCATTCCCACCAGATCGGGCTGCCTCTGTTTCAATTGCTCGGGCTGCCTCTGTTTCAATTGCGGAGGAAAGCAAATCATAAAATTCACCTACTGTTCACAAATAATACACGAATGGAATCTTAGTCAACATAGCAGTAAAGGAGAACGCATTCTGAAATTCATAAATCTCACCCACTTAATCTTAGTCAATCTGGCATAATACAGTGGATCTGGCAATGCGTGGCGTACCTTTCATTCCCACCAGAATGGGCTGCCTCTGTTTCAATTGCTTCTGTTTTCTCTTCAGTGAGCGACAGGGACTTGCTGCTTTGCAGCCACTCTTGTCTGTGTAGATATCTTTAAAAACATATAAACTAGGTATACAAACATTTTCCATGAAACCAAATCTGAACAAAGACAAAAACAATAGACTAAACAACTATATATGAAAGCAAAGCAGCAGGCTGCATATAAAAAAGAGTAAAATAAAGAGAAGCATTTGCTGCTCTCATCTGTACATAAGAAAAACGGTAGCCCTCAAAGCCAATTAGTAGTATAAGTAGATTAAGCCCATGACAATTTATTTAACTTAATCCAATTAATAGCATAAGTAGACTATTATGACCAGTTTTCTTTTCTTTTAATTATTTTATTAAAAAAAAAATATAACTATCTTAAAAATAATCTCAATCTTTATTTTATAAAAATATTTCAAAATATTCTTAAAAAGTAAATAAATACCAACCTCTCATATTTATTAATAATTAAATTAAAAATATAAATTCCTATTAAAAAAACACGCATCTCCTATCGACACAATTCTGGCAGCGATGAAAGCATTAACAAATACATTCCGCTCAAATATCCAAGCCAAGTTTCAACCCTGGTTCAATTATGTTCAATTAAGTATTTAGTGGGTAAAGGTGGTGAAACACTTTGGCGGCGGGAGATAGTGTATCGTTTGTGTAGGCCAACAATTTCATTTATCCCGTGCTGAAAAAAACAATTTCATTTATCCACCCTCAGTCGCTTCCGTCAAATGCGATTCTTAATTAATTATAGCAGACGGTTATGATAATGCTATTTTCTGCACCTGAAATATAACAAAGAGTATTACAGCTCCATGCACTCTGAATTTATTAAACTTGTTTCATGTTTATATCATTGTTTATATTTATATAATATTCTTTCTTTCTTTTGGATATTTACGCAGATAAACAAGATTATAGCTCCGAATTTTCAATATCAACGTTTTATGAATGTTTGTATTTAGTTCCATATCCTTTAAAGGGTTGATTAATGTATTATTTATTTCGATGTTTATTTAATAATGAATATATTTTTTAAGATCGTCCATGCCAAAGTTTTTGTATTAATGTTATGCTTTTTATTTAAATTATAAATCTATTTTTTTTTTTTTTTAATTTGGTTAAAAGGTGATAGGAAGCATTATTTAATCTAGATTGTAGGACAATTAGTGATGGCAGAGAAGTCATGTTTTTATGGTGAATGTTAGCAACATTTTTTAAATGGAAGTTGTTGTAATTGTTGGGATGTTGCATGTATATTTTGAATCAAGTTACAATCCCATAGCTTAAGAGATTTATCTAGGAGGTTGTAATTAAGAGATTTATCTAGGAGGTTGTAATTGAATAGTATTATAAATACTTTGATTTCAATGAAATATTAAATAATTCAATTTTTCTGTGGAATAAATAAATAAATGCGAACTTTGAAAAAACGAAAGGCTAAAATAGAATTTGCTATATAACTAAAACAAAGTCTTTTAAAGGGATATACTTAAAAATGATTTTTAATATTACGTTAATATAGTAGAATCAAACTGTCAAAGGATCTTAGCTCAAGTGGTATGGTTCACCGTGGGTTTAAGTGTCACCAGTCATACTGGCCGTTGTGGAATTTATGAAATATTGGTTCTACCCGGTAGAATAGTGACAACCATTTTTACAAACTTATCATTGTGCCTAGTGAAATAAACTCATTATTGTTATAAAAAAAAAATAGAGTAAAATATGGTTGATATAAAAGGATTAAATTGATATAAATGGGAAAGATTTATCCATTTATTTATGTTTATATTAGTTTTTACATTCTTAATTACATTACTTCCATGTTGTAAGTAATAAATATTAGGTAGAAATTTTGATTCTTAATATTTTATGAATAAAATTATATATTTGTTTATGAAATTTTCAACATTTTTATGAATTACTTTATATTTCATTTTGCATTGAAGAGAAAGAGAGACAAATATTAATAGTCATTAGAACTAGAGCTAGAAAATAGATTTAAAAAAATCAAATAAAGGTTACTTATAAAGGAAAACATGATTAATTAATAGTTAGAAGTTGAAAATTAAATTTAGAATAAATAAAACAATGATAAAGAAAAAAAAAAAAAAAAACTATTAAAAAATAATTTAATATCTCATAATATACTATAGGGCATTTAAGATGATGAGAAATAGTAAATAATTTTTTGAAATAATTAGGTCTATTATCTGGATAAGTGTTTTATAGCCTAGTATGATGGCAATATAGTAAAGCACTAGATTAATAATTTCTTAGATTTAAAATTAAATTAAAAAATAATAATAATGCTAATTTGATTCACATTACGTACCTTACCGTAGATATGTTGTAGTGAAACATTGAATAAGATGTTGTAATCAAGTGTTAAATCAATAATAATAGTAATAATAATAATAATAGTAAAAGTAATAATAAAAATAATAAGTTTACACACTTTAATTCATTTTGTTATATTTCAATTTTTTTTACTAAAAAAAATTATAAACAATTTCTTTAGAAAAAGTAGAAAGGAATAAGGAAATCATAGTATGTATATCCCATTAAAATAATCTATATTTAACCATAATATTTGAATAAAAATATTAGGTATAGGGAAGGAAAGGACAAACATTCAAAAATTAGGATGTTGCTAAATTCTTATGTGGGGGAGGAGAGAAAATACCATCAAATGATGATAAGTTAAGGCTCAAAGGGAATTGTTATCACTGCAATTTCTTGGTTGGGAGGAATGTTTTTCTCCCAAGTGTCAAAGAAGTAAAAAGAATATTGTATTAATTATGTTATTAGGAAATTTTGGTTTTGAAACATCTATTTACTAGTTATATTAAATATCATGTGGATGTTTGCATGAAGAACAAAAAAGGGAATAGAAAATTAAGTGAACAAAGAAAGAAAAACAAATAATTAGCATGCAATAATAGATATATAGTAATTCTCATGAACTCATGTAACTTTTGACAGTAAGTAAAGCATGGATACATGTGTATTTCATAGTAAACAAGGAAAATATATGTACATGATGATATGTTGAACAAAGCAAAGATAAGCATGTACATTTTCTATATAAGAAATGATTTTGGGTGGGGAAGGATGTAATGCCCTCATCCTCAAGGACCCATCAAGCGAATGATCATGTTTTTCTTGTTGGAGATGATTGCCTCAATTTAGTTACCTACACAAATTTTGGGGTTCCCTTACCTTGGCGCAACATGGGTGACTCAGCATGTAACGACATGTCATCGTACATTAGGTGGTTGCAACACATAGACAAACTTATGATTAAGCGAGTGGTAAATTCACATGACATTGCAATGAATCACATGAGATGGCTTGGGTGCCATGCTAAAATGCAATGTGATAGGCACAAACACACAACATGGGTGTGCCAAATAAATTTGGTGGGGACCTTGTATGATATTGCATAAGGTGAGAGACACAAAACCTGGGGTTTCTACTACCATGCAAGTGTAAGTGGAGACATGTGACAAAGTTTAGTTGGCATGATGCAATGGTCATGTCATCCAAAACATTCAAGTTGACAACAAGAAATTGCATAAAATGTGAGTTGAAATATTGGGAAAATGAAAAAAATGATGAAAGTGAAAGGGTATTCCACTGAATTGACTCATTAATTGGAATGGACATGTGCACCTCACATATATATGCCATGGGAGAGTTTGGTGGAAAGGCACACATCAAAACAAACACCACACAAGTTAGAAAATAGTTGAGACAAAAATGAGCGAGGGTGAACCTAGATGCCATGAGGTAGAAGGAGACTGACATAGTGTGATTTTTGTTTAGTGAGGGTGAACCTAGATGCCATGAGGTAGAAGGAAACTGACATAGCATGAATTTTGTTTAGGTTGTTCCTTACTGAGTGGCTTGTGCTTTGGGGACATAAATGATGGTTGGTCGAATTTTGTGGATGAAATTTGGAGTTGCATCCAGAGTTGTGGTTTTTAAGTAGGATTTTGGGGTTTGGCCTAGTGGGATTGTATTTTGAATTTTGACAGAAATTTGGAGTTATATCTAGAGTTGTGGGTTTTAGTAGGATTTTGGGATTTGGCCTAATAAGATAGTATTTTGAATTTTGACAAAAATTTTGCCTTTGATGTAAGAGCTAGAAAAATGCTTATTGTAAAAATTTGTGATTCCTTGTATATAATAATTTGAGTATTACACTCATGAACTCCTCATTCTACATTTATCTTTTATACATATTTATGAAAATTATTGTAATTATATATTTAAAAGTAGTTAAATAATTTATTTTTTCATGATTAAGTAAAAATATTATGAAACTTAATCCAAATCTAAGTGAAATTATTTAAGAAACCCATTAAACATAACTTTAGTGTAACTTAATCCATAAGAGCGTCCTTGAAAAGTGACAATCATAAAATTTGAAAGATGTTCATCAAATAGTGGAGAGAACAAATCCCTTTCTTAATATTGGAAATCAATTAGGTAAGAACAAGAACCATAAAGACTTCTTAATCAGGAAAGATTCTTCAGTTTAACACTTAAACCTAAAATAATGGTTATGACCAGACGGGTCAAAGATAAACGCTAGTTTGCAGCCTATTTGATTTGGCCACCTGAAATATTATAGACGCTTCTCTTCTCGTTAACGTAAAAAGGTTTCCTACAACATAGATAAAGATAAGACGGGTAAGAAAAAGATGTGATATGTTAAATTTACCATCTATTTTATTTTTTTTATCTTAAATATTATACTGCTTTTTATTTATTTGTTTGTAATTATAATTAATAAATAATATGAAAGTAACATAGTTATATATATTAAAGATACTAATTTTTATTTGTGTGTAATTAATTATAATTATGATTAATAAATGATATGAAATTAAAATAGTTATATAAATTAAAGAGATGGTAAATATAATAATAGAAATAAAAATGTTTACTACACGATTTATTTTACATTATCACGATTAAAAAAAAAAAAAAAAAAATTAGTTAAAATGTAATTTTATTTTAATTATTATTATTTTTAATTATAAAAAGATATTGGTATGTGACATATATATATATATATATATATATATATATATATATATATATATATAAACATAAACTTGTAATAAGACTATTAACTAGGGAGATTCACCTCACTGTAGAGTAAATATTTTTAAAATAAATTTTGTTACATTATCATAAACCAATACCATAACTTACTAACACAATGCGTGTATATAGGGAGATTCACCTCACTCTAGTGTAAATATTTTTAAAATAAATTTTGTTACATTATCATAAACCAATACCATAACTTACTAACACAACGTGTGTATATATGACACAGGTTCAAAAGTTCCTATAACAATACAACGTGTGTATATATGACACAGGTTCAAAAGTTCCTATAACAATACAACGTGTGTGTATATATGACACAGGTTCAAAAGTTCCTATAAAAATACTTTTAATTTAATCAGTTTTAATCAAAAATTCAAAAATTCAAAAAAGTCATAATTGCTTTGAAAAAAATCTCTCTCTAATTTGTTCCTAAATACTACTCAAAATATTCTATGAAAAAATAAATACATATATCTCATATTTATAAATAAACTAAAAATACAATACTAAGGAGATTTTTTTCTCATCATGTGCTCTGCTAGGGTTTTGGATGAACAGTTCTAAAGTTTTATGTCGCGTTAGATCTAAAGAGTTTGGACACATTTGTCACATGTGTAGATTCTGTCAATGCCAAATGAGCACCCCTGCGTCGAGGGGAGAAGTCCCCTTCTATCGAAGTGTTGATGCAGGTGAATCAAATAGCAAAGGAGGAGCTCCCTCAACAAATAATCATGGAGCGGACCCTAATGAAGGTCTAGTCATGGGATCTCAGTGGCAAGCTCAGCTCCGAGGATAATGCCTACCGAGGGAAAACAAAAAACCAAGATTTGTGATCCCATTCAATAAATTGGAGAACTACTGCAAGTTCATGAAGGACCATGCCCTGATTTGTAAGTTCATTGGTATTTGGCCTTCAGAAAGAGATCTGATCAAGTGGATCCAGTTAAAATGGCAACCGAAAGGCCATATTGACTTAAAATTGGGAGTCAAGGGTTTTTTCACAGTCATTTTCACCAGCTTGGAGGATAAGGAGAGAATTTTTGAAAACATTCCATATTTCTACTACAATATTTGTCTTTTTATGCATTCCTGGGAGGAGTTCTATAACCTAGATCAAGAACAAATCATGGCCGCCTTGGTCTGGGTTCAAATTTTTTCCCTACCAGTTGACTTCTAGGGTCCATAAATTTTGGAAGGGATAGGTAACTCTATTGGAATATTTGTCAAAGTAGCTGATTCTACTCGTTGCAAAGGATATACATCATATGCTAGAATCCATGTCTATATGAATATCACAGAGCCCCTCCCTGAATTCGTGGATCTTGAATACTAGGACGAGGTATGACAACAACCGCTAGACTATGAACACATCCCCTTTCGTTGCTGAATATGTCATGAATATGGGCACTTGTACAAAGCATGTCCTTTGAATCAAATCGATTTTGTGGAAACATCCTCCCCTAAAGAATTGTCTCCATCGCAGGATGATAATGAAGGTTTCCAAGAAGTTTCCCACAAAAAGTGACTTGCGAAACCCTCCCAGTCAAATCCTCCTACCTCGCCATAGAGAAATCAAGAGAATAAGAACATATATGAGGTTTTGGAAGAGGGGGCAGAAATCTCAAAGGTTCTAGAACAACAAAAATATTCTGTGAATGTTAGGGTTCCACCAAAGAATACTTCAAAGGCCAAATGGATAGCTCAAGGGGAACCCTCTCATGAGGAAGATTATGAACCACCCAAGGACCAGGAAAATATGGAGATCGATGGATCAAAAGAGGAATTGAGTACAAAAGAACAAGTGTTGAAATGGCTGCTGAATGAATGATAGAATCTAAAGGAAATATTCATACCAGAAGAGACACAAATCTGCATGAGAGGGAAATTGAAGAAAATAGAGACCTCAATGATAAAAAGGATCATGAGGACCAATTCACATCATTTTTCAGTTTAGTTTTGGAGCTCTCTTCTATTATCTCATTGTCTCATACTCTTGCACACTTAGAGAATTCTTGGAGCATGCTTGGAGTACTCTAGTTTTCACTTGGATTGGAGAAAGAAGGAAATGGAAAGTAAGGAAACATAAGGAGATAATGGGATCAATATATACAACTGGATTTATTTGCAGGTAACAAGTTTCACGTATGGTCTCGTTTATTTTTGGATGCATGGTATATTTATTTGATTTTATGGTTATGTGCTATCATTGGCATGGAGATTTGTTTGGATTGAAAGTAGTTTTATCCTTGCCTTGCCATTTCCTTACTAACCATGGTGTTGTGGGTTTTTTTCCACTTGATTGTTTTATGATTGGTTATCATATTCCTTATGGATTTGGGTTGGAACAAATGCTCTAGAAGCCTTGGAATAACTTGGGTTGAGTTACTAGTCCTAGAGTGTAGGTTGGGACAAATGCTATGGAGCCCTTGGTGGGTTGAGTTACTAGTTCTTGGATCCCTAGACAACTTGGGTAGAGACACATATGGTTGGTGTTAGTGATGTACGACCATGGAGGTGGAATCCCTGTGGTTGAGGGTTAAGGTGGTTTGGCCTCTGGAAACCTTGAACGGTTTTGTTTTGGTTTATTCCATGAGATCCCACATTCATGATTGGATTATGGTGTAGGGGTGATTAGATGAAAGGGAGATTTGGTTCAGCCCAATCTATTATAGGGTGGTACGTTGAAGTCCCTGATTTGGTTGGTATTTTATTATGTTAATATGAGACATTTTCCTATTATGATCTATGGGTATTTGTAGTGATTATGTTGGTGATATCATGGATAAGTTTCCATGGTTTCTATGCTGGTTATTTTCTGGTTATATGTTGGTTATATGATGTGTACCACCTATGACTCTTGTCATGAATCGTTTAGTTATTGATTGATTGATGAATCTATGGGTTAATAAGTGTTGTTGCAGTTATGTGCAGAGGGAATAGAGCCTTCTTGGTGATTATTAGATGAATCTTAGACTTTTATGATAAGATATGCATTCATGACCTGTAGGTTACATGGTTTCCATGTGTTTAATGAAATGTCTAGTGTGTTCTAGGAATCCTAGGTCAAGTGTTTGGTTCAATACTGAATGCTTATATTTTTCATCATGTCAATAATGATTTCGAAAAGTCTCCAGGAGTTCTGGGCAGCGGTTTGCAGGGTGGCCTAAAACTGTGGCTCAAATCCCAAGACTACACACTCTAAACTGAGCAAGTTGGGTCACAACCACACGAAGACAATATTTTGCATGCATTTGGAGGCCTATAACTACATCTAGTCATTTTCATGCATGCAGTTGGAATTCTAGGTTAGTGAAAATAGCCCTAAATCAAGGTTTGGTCACTTGGGGTGGTCCTTTGGCCCTTGAATGTCCTGTAGGCCCGAGGTATGTTGTGAATTGTCAATTTGTGGTTAGTTTGTAGGCCCCACTTCCTTAACTAGAGCTTGGAGGTTGGGTCATGTCATAGTAACCATTTTTATCATGTTTACCTCAGGCAGGCTAGTGAAATTGGGTAAATGTGGGAGAAGGCATTACATGATGGTATTAGTGCTTTAACGTTCAAACGCTTGGACTAGATGGGCTAGATGAAATTTTTCATGTATGCATGCTCAATTTATTTATTTATTTATCATGAATTCATGTTGGTTATTTCTCGTGACGGCCATTATTACAATTGTGTCGTCATTTGTAGGTCAATGATGTTTGTATGTTGAGATGATTAATATGTTGATGTTATATATATATATATATATATATATATATATATATATATATATATATATATATATATATATATATATATATATATATATATATCTATATATATATATATATATATATATATATATATATATAGATATATATATATATATATATATATATATATATATCTATATCTATATCTATATCTCTCTCTCTCTCTATATATATATATATATATTATGATAATATGGACTTATTTGTGCAAACGAGATAACATCTCCTAAAACATGCTAAGGTGTTCTTGATAATGATTATATCTGGTTTATATGACATGGTATATTTGCAGGAAGAAGAAGATCAAAGATGACATGAAAAATGGTGGATTACAATTCATGTGACTCTCCTTATAGATAAAATGAGAAATAAAGAGATGAGTACTCTCCTTAAATAGTAGATACCTTGAGAAGTTTAAAGGCAGAGATCAAAAGTTGCAAAGTGGATAATGACAAGATCATTCAGTCACAGGAAAGACTTGCCAGAGCCCAGGAAAAGCAAGTAGAGGTGAATGTAGTGATCCTTCAGAGCTTTTCAAATTTGTAGAGATAGAGAGCACCATAGATCAGTTATGGACATGAAGAAAGGAAAAATGGGGCATATGCTTGTAGGTCTCATGCAGGACACATGTTAGAAAGGATGACACAGTCAAAGGTGGAAGATTGATGGATATACCTGACATGAGAGGCAGTGGTTATGGGTTCTATCCTAGTTCTGGATTAGAGAGACATCATGGTTATCACTGTTATCATCCTTACAGGAGGATTGAGAAGAAGTACTTTCCAACTGAGTTAATGAAGAAATCCAAACTTCCTACCTTTGATGGAGAGCTGAAGAAACTGAAATATGAAGAAGCATGGTTGCTTGGGATGAAGAAATTATTTGAGTTACATGATAATATAGAGAATATGAAAGTCGTGATATCCATTTTCAGTCTCAAAGGAAAAGTGGACATTTGGTGGGATTATGTGAAGCGTGTCAGAGGTAGAAGGATAGAGGAGTTGAGTTGGCATGAGTTTAGAAGACTCTTTAGGAAGAAGACTTGTCAGAGAGATACTATGATGGTAAGGTTAAGGATTTCCATGAATTGAAGATTGGATCTATGACAGCTGAAGAGTATACGACTAAGTTCTATGAGCTATTGAGGTATGTACCATATCTTAAGGATGGAAAATATTCATTATTGGATTTCCATTAGAATTTAAGGATCGGGTTGAGTATGACGAGACTTGGAATTTGGAGGAAGTCATTGGGAAGTTCAAACATTTTTATGATCATTATAAGTATAAGTAGGAGCCTAAGAAGGGTTGGAAAGGTAATGGAAAGATGAAATGGAAGTGGGATACAAAGCGAGGAAGATCATAGGATGTAGGTAATAAGGAGAATACAACACCATACAAGAAATTCAATGCAGTTGATAGAGGACAGGGATTTTAGTCTAAGGAGCAGAAGAAGGGTGATGGCAGGAAGCCTTTGTAGTGTTGGACTTGTGGCAAGGATCATTGCAGGAGATATTGTCCAAAACATCAAGGTGGAAGACCTCATATTTACAGTGCTCAGGAGGCACATACAGTTGGGATTTTACACAAAGTATTCCTCAAATTTATGTGGCATGGGATAATAGGAAGGCTAATCATGAGGCATCTATTATTGAGATGGAAGGTAGGCTTTGTGATAAATATGTTTATACTTTTATTGACCGGGGATCTAACTATAGTTATATCAGTCGTGACCTAGTGGATATTTGCTTTTTGAATAAAGAAGTGCATGCAGAATACTGATTGGTGTAATTGGCTACACGTACCAAGAAAAGAGTTCACCATTGGGTGAGATCTTGTGCATTTATGTTGAATGGTATGTCTACATTAACACACCTAAATGTAATTCTCTTGGGATTATACAATATGATGTTTGGTATGGATTGGCTGTATATTCATAGGACTAAGGTAGATTCATACTACAAGCCTATTGAGTGCTTAGATGATGATGGAAAGAGGATAATATTACAGGGTAATAAGAAGCCTACATCAATGAGGATGGTTACAACTATGGAGGAAAAACACAGTAGTAGGAAAGGGTGTGTATTGTTTGTAGTCCATATTTCCAGTGATGAAGGGAAGGATGTTGAGGGTTTTGAGGTCTTGAACATGTATATGGTTTTACAACAATTTAAGGATGTATTCCCAGTAGATATTTCATAGTCACCACCTCATAGGGAAGTGGACTTTTATATTTAGTTAATGCTAGGGGTAGCACTAACATCAAATGAACATTATAGGATGAGAACTCCAGAATTAACGGAATTGAAGTTGCAGCTTAAGGAAATGCTTTATAATGGATACATAAAGCCAAATGTGTCACCTTGGGTTGCACCAATATTGTTTGTGAAGAAGAAGGATGGTACTCTTACGTTGTGTATTGATTACAAGTACCCTTCTCCACAAATTGATGAATTATTTGATCAATTGAAGGTAGCAACAATATTCTCGAAGATTGAATTGAGATCAAGATATCATCAAGTACGCATCAAAGAAGAGGATATCTACAAAACTATATTTTGTACCAGGTATAGGGATTATGAGTTTGTAGTAGTTCCTTTTGGTGTTACTAATGCTCTAGATACTTTCATGTGTTTGATGAATAGTATGTTGCATCTGTATCTAGATAAGTTTGTGATACTATTCACTGATGAATAATCTAAGAATGAGAAAGAGCATGTAGAGCACCTAGCAACAGTGTTGAGATTTTTGAGAGAGAACTAGTTGTATGCCAAGCTTAGTAAGTGCAGTTTTTTTTAGAAAATAGTTAATTACTTGGGACATGTTGTTTCCAAGGAAGGTAGAGTAGTGGACTCGAAAAATATTAGATCTATCATGGAGTGGGTAGCTCCCAAGAATTTGGATGAGGTCATATCATTCATGGGACTAGGAGGTTATTATAGGAACTTCATCATGAAATTCTCACAGACTTCCTATCCTATTACATCTTTGTAGATGAAAGGAAATAAGTTTGAATGGACTAAGGAGTGGGAATCTAATTTTGAGAAGTTGAAGCAATTTCTTACAAATGCTTCGGTCTTGAAGACTGCATATCCTAACAAAGAGTTTATGGTAAGTACATATGCTTGCAAGAGAGGAATTGGTGGAGTCCTGATGTAGGAAGGGAGGGTGGTATGCAATGAGCCAAGGAAGATCAATGAGTACGAGAAAAAGTATGTGTCTCATGATCTTGAGTTGGAAACTATTATTCATGCATTCAAGATGTGGAGAAACTATCTTCTTGGAAGAAGGTTCATCTTGATGAGTGATCATAGCAAGCTTAGGTACATATTTGATCAACCTAACCTGAATGCCAGACAAGCTATATGGTTAGCTACTCTTAGTGAATTTTACTTTGCCATTAGGTAAATCAAGGGAAAGAGAACAATGTTGCAGATGAACTTAGTAGAAGAGTGTAGATTAATCACATTGCAATAGTGAGTTCTTATGGGACATAATTACAGGAATGGATGTTGCAGGCATAACAATATGATGATAGGTGCCAAAAATTGAGTCACATGTTACAACAATAGGGTGAAGGTAATAGGGATGAGTATCATCTCACGAAAAATGGTTTGGGCAGATTCAGGAACATGACTTATGTACCAAAGGATAGTGAACTCAAGAAACTTATCTTGAGGGAGTTTCATTTCAATCCATATTCAGGTCACTCAAGATGTCAGAAGACATTGACAACAGTTAAGAAGTTCTATAATTGGCCAAACTTGAAGAAATAGGTGACTGAGTTTGTTGCGAAATGTTTGGACTATTAGCAGGTAAAATCAGAGTGTAAGCATCTAGGTGGTTTATTACAATTTATTATGATTCTAGAGTGGAAATCGAAGGTCATTTCCATGGATTTCATTAGAGGTTTTCCCAGGACATTGAAGCATCATGATTCTATCATGGTTGTTGTTGAAAGGTTAAGTAAGGTAGCTCACTTCATTTCAGTTAAGTCTACAAATTTAGCCAGTGAGGTAGCTCAGATTTTCATCAGGGAGATAGTGAGATTACATGGTTTTCCTAAGAAGATTGTATCCAACATAGATGCTAAGTTCACTTTTAGGTTTCAGAAAGAGTTGTTTGCAAGTTTAGAGAGAAAGTTAGCTTTTAGTACAACTTATCATCTACAAAAAAATTAACAGACATAGAGGCTTAACATGATTCTTGAGGACATGTTGATTATGTATGTCATGCATCAACATAGGAAGTGGGAATAGTATCTTCCATTGGTACAATTTTCTTATAGTAATGGGTATTAGGAGACCTGGAAGATGAGATTGTTTGAGACACTTTATGGACGGAGTTGTAACTCTGCTATTAGTTGGAGTGATCCAGTGAAAAGGGTATTGATTGGATGAAATATGTTGGCAGAGATGGAACAAGAAATGCAGGTTATTAAAAGGAATTTGAAGGTAGCACAGGACATGTAGTAGATTTATTCAGATCAATGCAAGGTATTTAAGGAGTTTCATTTTGGCAAGCATGTTTTCTTGTGCATCAATTCCAAGAGGATCTCCTTGAGGATTGGATCATGTGCCAAGATGGCACCTCAATATTGCAGGCCTTTTGAGATCCTTGAGAGGATTGGATTAGTGGCTTATCGACTTGAATTATCTATGAAAGTGAAATTCCATGATGTTTTCCATGCCTCATTGCTTAAGAAGTATGTCCATGATGCTGATCATGTGATTGACTAGTTTGTATTATAGGTAGAACTAGAGGGAGAATTCCAGCTAGAACCATAATACTTAATTGCAGTGGAAACAACTCATGCTATGGAACAAAGCAATCGAGCAGGTTAAAGTGCAGCGGAAGGACTTTGGCCCTGATGAAGCTACATGGGAGATGACTTATGAGATGCAGGCTATGTATCCTTCATTAATTTATGGATCAGGCAAATGAGTTTTTCGTATATGTATATGTATATATGGATGTTGATGTAAATACCGCAATGCGTTGTGTTATAAAGCTCTAATAAAAAGTATGATTGTGATGTTTGTCATGGTTTGCAGAGGTTGTTCAGTGTGAATATTACATTGAGCTATGTTATAAATCTCCATGGGTAATATGTTTTATTTTCAGCTCTTTTCTAGTCATAAGTGTCATAGAACACTGATGATGGTGTTCCCCCAAGGGGGAGGGGTTTGGAACAACCCCTCGTTGTTTTTCCATGTAAAAAATAAATAAATAAGAATAAACTCATGGGACACATATTCCAAGTTGAATGTTGGGAAAAACATAGCGATGGGTATCACTTGTGATTAATTTATGGCTATGGAAAATGACAAAGGAAAATAGTAAATAATTGGCATTTATTTATGAAAATAAAGGAAAATATGAGAAAAGGAAGGTGAAGAGACACAAATTTTCATGAGTGGGAAAATGAAATAAAATCAAGAAAATAGAGGCTCACATATTTTTTTGGTTCAATTTTGGGGATCTCTTCTATTCTCCGATTCTCTCATACTCTTGCACAATTAGAGCATTCTTGGAGCTCTCTAGTTTTCACTTGGATTGGAGAAAGAAGACAAATGAAACCAATGGATCACAAGAAGATAGAGGGATTAATAACTACAACTAGATTACTTTGTAGGTAACAAGTTGCATGTATGATCTCCTTGTTGATTTTTAGATGCATGTTTATGCATTTGATTTTACGATTATGTGTTGTCATTGACCTGGAGATTTTCCTAGATTGATAGTGGTTTTAGCCTTGCCTTGCCATTTCCTGAATAACCATGGTGTTGTGAGTTTTTTTCCACTTGATTTGTTTATGATTGGTGGTCATGTTACTTATGGATGTGGGTTGGAACAAACACTTTGGAAGCCCTGGAAGAACTTGGGTTGAGTTACTAGTCATGGAGCGTAGGTTGGGACAAATGCTCTAGAGCCTTGGTGGGTTGAGGTACTAGTCACTGGAGTCGAGTTGGACAAATGCTCTAGAGCCCTAGAAGGTTGTGGGTTGAGTTACTAGTTCCTAGAGCCTTGGAAAACTTGGGTAGAGATCGATCTCGTTGGTGTTACTAATGGTCGACTATGGAGGTGGAATCAATGTGGTTGAGGGTTGAGGTGGTTTTTCCTATGGAAACCCTAGATGGTTTTGTTTTGGTTTATTCCATGATATCACACATTAATGTTTGTAATATGGCACATGGGTGATTGGATGAAATAGAGATTTGGTTCAACCCAACCTATGGTCAAGTGGTACGTGTAAGTCCCTAACTTGGTTGGTATTTTCATATCTTAATTTGAGACATTTTCCAATTATGATCTATGAATATTTGTAGTGATTATGTTGGTTATATCATGGCTGAGTTTCCATGGTTTCTATGTTGGTTATTTTATGGTTATATGTTGGTTATATGATATGTACCATCTATGGCTCTTGTCATGAATCATTTAGTTATTGATTTACTAATGAATGTATGGTCTAATCCGTGTTGTTGTAGTTATGTGGATAGAGCGTAAAGCCTTCTTGGTGATTCTCAGATGAATCTAAAACTTTTATGATCATATACGCACTCATGACCTGTAACTTACATGTTTTCCATGTGTTTGATGAAATCTCTAGTGTGTTCTCGGTAGCCTAGGCCAATATTTTGGTTCAAGATTGAATTTTTAGCTTTGTCATCATGTCAATAATGATTCTGGAAATTCTCAGGCAGTTCTGGGTAGTGATTTGGAGGTTGGCGTGGAATTGTAGCTCCAATCTTGGGATCACACCATCTGAATTAGTCAATTTGGGTCAAATCGCATGGAGATAGTATTGTGCATGTTGTCAAAGGCCTATAATTGCACCCAGGCCTTTTTATGCATGCAGTTGGGAGTCTAGGTCAGTGAAAAGAGACCCATCTCAGGGTTTGGTCACTCGGGGTGATCATTTGGCCCCTGAGTTTCTTGTTGCCTTGAGGGATGTTGAGAATTGTTAGTTTGTGGCCAGTTTTTAGGTCCCACTTCCTTAACTGGAGCTTGGAGGTTGGGTCATGTCATAGTAACTCTTCATCTCATGTTTATCCTGGCAAGGCCGGTGAAATTGAGTAAATGTGGGGGGAGGTGTTATAAGGGAATAAAAAATATCTCGAATCTTACATCAAGTAATGCTTATGGATGAATCATTGATGATGTGAGGGAATAAAAAATGATTTAGACCCTTAATAAGTAACGACTATCAACAAATTTTCCAACAATTAACAATTTTTGTTTTTTTTTGTTTTTAAAGTTGAGTTAGAATAATATCTAGAAAAATGCAGCACAACATTTACATTAACACCTCTAATTTTATTTAAATAAAAATTCGAGAGTAAATCTTCAAATGGGTAGATCTCATCATCTGGACCATCCTCCATTATGCCAATGACATCTTCCAATAAATTCTCAAGCTTTTCAAACCAGCCACAAACATAAGTGGACCTCAAACATGTTATTCATTCAAACAAGTTATTAAATACTCATGGGAAGCGATATGCCACAACTCCTCTTAGCTATTGTTTAACCATGCTGCGATTTTCCATGTAAAAT
Organism: Pinus tabuliformis; assembly: GCA_031772625.1. NCBI lineage: Eukaryota > Viridiplantae > Streptophyta > Pinopsida > Pinales > Pinaceae > Pinus > Pinus tabuliformis. The sequence goes on from CM062808.1 coordinate 892,966,053, forward strand.
GCACAATCCATGACTATTTAGAATGTCCACTAGTCTCTTAAGCATAATCGAACTTGACAACACCTTGGACAATTGCACTCTCACCCCTACCTTCTAATTCATAATGAACATTAAAATGACATTAATTGTAAGAAAATGTGTTAAATGATATGCTGCCAGCTGTTGTTGAACTTCCCAATAAAAGTTTCTATAATTAATATCAAGGTTCTTTTAAACATTTAACAATGTGTAGAGATAATTAATATCAAGGTTCTTTTAAACATTTAACAATGTGTAGAGAAGTTGATTTTGTGTGAGTGAGGAGAAATGTGTTTTCTTTGCACTCCTGCACAATCAAATTCTCCATACGTCATTAAAATTTTAAAAAACCCCAATATTAATTATAGAAACCTTTATTGGAAAGTTCAACAACAGTTGTCAGCATACTCCTTTCTATCTCGCCCTGCGACTGCTACACTCAAATATCCTTTAAGTCATTTTTCTATGAACGAGACACTCAAATATCCTTTAAGTCATTTTTCTATGAACGAGACTTTGGTTAATACGTCTATAGTATATTATTCTATGGATTAATATAACTTTGGACGCATGAACCTAGAGTCATTAACACTACGTCCAATGTATTAACATAATATTGGGAGTCATTAAATAGTATTCCTTAAACTATGATTAACCACTACTCATTAATAATTTTAACTCTTGACTATTAGTCTATAATTAACTTTTCCTCACAACATTGCAATTAACGTTAAACGTATTAATTATTAGTATTAACGTGTTAATATGAAACCTTGATGGAAGCTACGAAGCCCCAACTATCACCTACTATTTGTTTATGTACTCTTGTTCAGCAAAATCTGCGTATGAGGTGGCCAATTTACTCTCCTATTATAGATTTAGAGGTAGCGGTATCAACAGGTAGCGGTATTTGTTGATAGCGCTCTCACGATGCGAAGGGCATACCAAGTCATGGCCGATTCACTTTGCTAGTCGACAAAAAGTCTATGAAGATCTACTTAAATTATTCATTACTCAACCGCTGTCTTCAGTGGCTGCACATGGTCTCTTCCATAATAATGTATTAATGGATGCGTTAAAACCGCAAGAGAGAGAAAAAAGCATAGTTCTAGTACTTCAATTAACATTGACATAGTGGCGGTATTTTAAAATACTTGGAGTGAAGCAAAAATAATTATTGTTCATTTAATTTGCTTAAAATATTTGCAGGCGCACAAATCTATTTGGAATTCCTCATTTTTAATTGATTTAAACATTTTTCTATTTCGTGGTCTATGACATCATGAGTGCTATAAATTGACGTCATGTATAGAGATAGAAATTTAGATTCTAAAAAGTATGACTTTAATCAATTAAATATTTGTAGAGGTAAATAATTTGTCTTGTTTTAATGAAGTTATTTTTTTTTAGAAATGTTTAATTTTTCAATTATTTTATATTCTGCGAAGAAAGTTATGTGAAGGAAGCTATGCGAAACAAGCATGTGCAGAGATAGAAATTTAGAACCCAAGAAGCATGACTTTAGTCAATTAAATATCCGTAGACGTAAATACTTCGTCTTGTTTTAATGAAATTACTTTCTTTAGAAATGTTTAATTTTCCAATTATTTTATATTGCTTCATAATTGTATTTCTATATTTGAATTATTTTTTAAATTAAATTTTGTTATTAAATTTTATATTTTAAATGTAAAATCCATCCCCGTGAAAACAATAGAGCTATAAAAATGATTTAAAAAATACAGGGAAAGATCAACCATCTCTTCATAACTTTGATTACAAGCGATATGAGTTTAAAAAGATTTTAACGTAATTTTTTTCACTGCTAAATAAAAAAAATAATACTTACCTATCATATTTGACTTAGTATAATGAAAATAGAAATATCACTTTCTATGCCATCTAAAACCACAGGACAAGATGTAAAAAGCTCTTTCTCTCACAGAAAGTTCCGTGTCCTCGGAAAGCTGTCGCGTTGAAACATTGGAAGTACATTGAAGTAAAATGGTCGGAGCATCACCAAACATTGGGAAAGTAATAAAATGGTGAGAGCATCTCATGTTTGTGACAGCAATGAACATTGGGAAATTAATAATGTTGTTAAAAGGTACAAATGTTTGAGACAGCATTAAGCATCGGAAAAGTAATATCAAAATTATAAAAGAAGAAGACATATATTATATTATTAATTTATTTTTATATGTTATGGTATTATTTAAAAACATATTATTTAATTAATTTCTAAAGGTGATTAGAATAATAAATATTATTAAAATGATAAATTTTTTTGTTGATTAAATTAAAAGAAATAATTTTATATTTTTAATCGAGTGAAAATATTTTTGGAAAATTTAGATTTTATAAATATTTTTGGATTTAGGAAAAGAAAATTCATAGTTTTGAAGGTGAATATTTAAGAACATTAAATTGAATTATGAGATTGAAATTAGGTAAAATCTATATAAAAGTTTATGTAAAAGTTTATATTGATTGTTTTAAATATAAATAAATTTATATTAATTTTTTTATATCTAAATAGTTTTATAAATTAAAAAGTTTCTTTTTCTATTAATTAATGTTTTATAAATTAAAAAGTTTTTTTCCCTATTAATTAATCTTTTAAATTTAGATTAATTATGAAAATATAATTAACAATATTTATTTTTAAGCAATTTTCTGTTACTTAAATTAAATTAAATGTATATATTTTGGTTTGTATATATTTTGGTTTATTTTGGTTTTCTTTTAGGGATATCAAACTTTTTGTAAAATTAGAAATGTTTTAGTGTCAAACAATTAAGAATGTTCAAGGATAACAAAACATTAATCTCATACATTATGGCCTTCTAAAACATCATATAAAAACTAAAAATCCAAAACAAGAAAAAGCATTAAAACAGTGTGCTAATACCATCATCCAATCTTTGGGGATTCTTCCACTATTATTGGTTCTTTGTTGATTCTTCCATTATTATTGGATTTTTGTTTCTACTTGAGAACTTCAAGAGTTAGGTACTAACACATTATGTGTCTTAATCTCTTTGTTGATTCTTCCATTACTATTGGATCTTTGTTGCTACTTGAGAGCTTCAAGAGTTAGGTACTAATACATGATGTGTCTCAATATGCTATAGACAACAATCCATTCCCTTTGTTATGAGATGAAGGTCATCAAGCATCAATAAAATTTCATCCGTGGATGCATTCTATTCCATCAATACACATCCTAAACAACATATTAAGGTGTTAATATATGTCAATTGTGTACATATATTGGTTGAGGCTCCCTCTGGTATGACCAATTTTTGGGACCCAATCAACAATTTCATTAGCTATTTTGATGTCCAAGAGACAACCCCTCTCTTCTCCGACTTTCCTTTCACTCACTTTTATCTCCTCTTATACTCACAATGGCATTTTTCCCTGAAATAATTAACTGAGGTCTCGACCCTATGTCAAGCTTGAGAGCTCTCAATCTATCTAAAATAGGAGCACCATAATGTTGTGATGCTCTTTTTCCTCAACATTTTACTTGATGTAACAAAAATCCTATCCAAATGTAATTTCAAATGCTTTTTATTTTGCAGTGGGGTGAGTGACATAGGAGGTCACATAAAATAAAAATGCGTGAGTTTAAGAAGTGGGTTTCCAACGAGATCTAAGAAACCCCATTATACACAAACCATTCGAGAGAATTCAACTGAATGGTGTAACAAGAGTGAGAAGAATGGGCCGCCAAGGGTGTAGGGGGTTTGGCAATGGGGGAGGACAAGTAACAAACAAAAAAAAAACAAAAATAGCTAAATATGAGTAACAAAAAAAACTAAACAAAGATAACTAGAGATGAGTAACATTTAAAGAGAAAAAAAAAATTAGCATGTGCACCATGTGAAAAGACACCTGCAAATACCTTACACCAATCTACTATGTCCAATGCAGACAAGAGCTTACAACATAAATGTGTCATAAGCACCCACTTTTTTTATTCATATCCCCTAAACAAACCTCTATATTGTGCATGATACTAATCGTATGCGATATCTACCCTCCCCAACTCTTATTATAAGCATTCAACATAAAATTCCATGCTTGCATTAACTTCATATCACTCTAATGCATATCACCATGCTTCTCATTTATAATTGGCATGATAATCCAACAAAACTCCATTAAAATTAATTCACAATTGTGATTAGTGAGCCTTGTGAAGTAATGTGCCTATTATAAGGAGTATAGCCACCTATACTAATAAATGTCCTTAGTGGGTGAGGCCATGCACTCCACGCTTAATTTAGTTATATTAATAATAATAAATTTTATATACTTCTTAATAATAATAATTTTTAATACATATTATATTATATTACAAAATTATAATATAAAAATATTTTTTTAATAAAATGTAATTGAAATATTAAAAAAAAAAAAATACCGTAAAAGTTATATGAATAATAATTTTATTATTTAATTTTTTTAATATTGGTTATAAAATTATATATATATAAAAAATAGGAAAACAATATTTTTAACTAAATTTATATTTTTTTGTTATTTAAAAAAATTAAGATTTAATTTATTTTCTTTTATTAATTTAATATTATTATCTAAAAATATTAAATATTATTTTATTATCTGTGTTAAAAATAATTAAAACATAAATTATATATATATAATATTGAAAAAAATATATATAGAATATTAGATTTTAGATTTTTGTGATTCATATTGTAAATGAGAATTTCTTTCGAATTAATCACATCATTATGATTTACTCAACATTAACTAATGTTGTCTATCCTTAGGACAAAGGTGATAAAATCCATCAATCTAAAACAATAAATAGCAAGGATGCATCATGATCCAGAATTAGGCGTTAAGAATTAGCCGTTAGGACTTAGTTATTAAAATAATTAAAATAATATTTAGTTATAAACTAGCTGTTGTAAGTTATCTGTTATTAATTTAAATATAAAAGTTAATTAAACAAAAACAAAAATATAAAATTATAAAACCAACAAATCATAAGGCGTCAAAATGCATAGGATAATCATAAGTTTATTATTATTATTATTATTAATAAATTAATTTCTAATTTTATATAAAGAAATTAAGAATTTAGAATAATGAAATAAAAATGAGGATGACAATAAAATTGAATAAAGTAAAATAATTAAAGAATATATGTAAAGTTTACTCAATAATTAATTAATTAAAAGATAAAATAACAAAGGGGAGGGGGGAATCAAGAAGAGAGGGTTGGAATCTAACTTCTACTTAATTTCCAACAATCATCGCTATTGACATTGATTGCATGCTTCTCAATTTTAATAGCCTTTTTTAGCTTCCTATGGTGGAAGCGATCAACCCTTACCATGACCCTTGCATTCTCCATGCAAACATGGTCCTTATACTTCTGTACATGTTCATCTACAACTGATGAGTGGGAGCGGTTGTGCCTAATGTCCGCTGCATGTTCCTAGATTCTCTGGTTAATGGAGGGGCTACTTTCTCCAATATAGGGAATCCCATGGGAATAGGGGTTCGAGTAGACCCCTTTCATGTCTTTAGGGTCTATAAGATCCTTAACAGATCCGAGAGGATTTCTAATGGTATTAAGGGGTTTGAATGAAGCAAAAACTTTATTTTTTTAATAAAATGGGAAATCTTGTGAGTGGCCCCTTAGATAATGGAAGATGCACCTTGAAAATCCTTGAGGCCTTGAGCTCTACTATAGCCATTATTTTCAAAAACTTTTATATTATGATGTTTTTCCTCCTCTAGGTGATTTTCATTAGAAATTCTTAAAGCACAGGTGGCAAGAGTGCTCAAAACCCCGAATTTTTGTGCCATAAAGTGATGAGAACTGGAATGAAGATATTGTTCCATGTGAGTTTTTTTGCAAAAGAATTTTTGAGAAACAAAACCATCATTCATTCTAGAGAGAAGGATGTCAAGGAAAGGAAGACACCCGTTTACCTCAACCTCCATCGTGAATTTGATGGAGTCTAATTGGAAATTAAGATGGTTAAAAAACAAATCAAATTTCTCGTGACCATAATTTATCTTCATTTGTATGATTCTCTATGTATGTTGACCACAATTTTCAATGTTGTGATGAAATTCAATTACTAATTGAGCTACCCCTCTTGAGCCAGAATTAAAAATATTTAAAATCATTAATTTAATATAATTTTTTAATTTTATTATATATATATATATATATATATATATATATTTCACTTTCTGGTTCACGGATACCCGGGTCAGTGGGTAGCCGCTACGTCCAGGGTTTTAAACACTGAGTGGACGCCACCCGAAGGGCATCAACACCCCTCGGCCTATTTACTAACCTAACCCCAAGAGCTTTCGGGATTCGACCCTGTGACCTCCCATTGGCAAGGCACTTGATTTGACCGATTGAGCTCTCTCTCTCTCTCTCTCTCTCTCTCTCTCTCTCTCTCTCTCTCTCTATATATATATATATATATATATATGTATATATATATATATATATATATTTATTTATTTATGACCCAATCAAAATGTTTACATATTGGGGTAAGACAGTGTCTCTCTACGCAAAAAAATATATATTTGTTTGAAAATTTTTATGTTGATAGAAATGTATATTCTAGAATAGCGTTTCTCGAATTTTAATTTAATTATCAATAATTATTAGGTGGATGGTAGGGATTTAACCTCTAGCATATTTTTAGTAGTATACATAAATCAAAAGCTAATATTTATTTCCAAAGTAGTTATCTATTTCCTACCTTGTTAATTAAATTCATTAACTAAAAAAATGTCATGAGTTATGATTTGTTTTGATCCTAATCATGGTATTGGCATGATATTGTAACAAAGTCTATTTAAAATTTAGGAATCTCCAAGATAAAGTGGTCTATTTAAGATTGAATCTCCATGATAAAGTGGGGTTGAATCTCGATGGTTAAGAAACTTGTTACATATTTTTTTTAGAGGTGTTTCCAACCCTTAGTATCGATGGATTTTTGATGACCTTTACACTATGGAGTGCTTTAATAGAACACTCTATTAGCACTTGTCTATGTTAAGCTCCATGGGATTTAAAATGTATATATGATAACTTATATTATTATTTTAAATAAATTTATAACTTAGTTAATTCTTATGTTTTTTAATTTTAATGACTTGAGATGTATAATGAAGTAAGTGTTTTGATTCTTATTGATTGATACCTATCAGAATTTATTAGTAATTTGTTTTATATGGGTGCATTATTATTTTCTTATTATTATTTTTGTTAATTATATGTAATTATTTTAGAAAAAAATATTAATGTATAATAAGAAAGTTAAAAAAAAATTAAAAACATACATTAAATTTAGAAGCTGCTATTTAACTTTGAATTACCTTGTTATATTTAATATGATTGTAAAAAAATTGTCACAATAATAAAACTAATATCTTTTGTGTTTTCATTGAGATTAGAAAAGTGTTTGACACAATCTCCATAACTAATATTTGAAATATATTAGAATAAATAAAAGTGTCCTTCAAGTTAAGAATTGTTGCATTAAGGTTGTATGGTAATGCTATTAACAAGTTTAGTAGTACTATAAGTTGGCATGAAGAAATTAATTGTTATATAGGACTTAAGCAAGGTTGTCCATTGCCCTCTACCCTTTTTAGAATATACACACACAAGTTATAGAGTTGCTAGGAAGAAGTAGGTTGGATCCACATGAATCTAGTCGGAATAGTCATCATCCTTCCCATACTTGATTAATGGAAATGTGTCACATGATCTCTATAAACAAGAAAAAGATTCTCAATAATTTGTGCTCTAGCATGAGTATGATTATTGACACTATTAAAATAATGATTATGATAATCAAATGAAAAAATATTTCTTATAGTAATTTTCTATATGCCAAGAACAGTTTCTAGAAAGTGACTTCATACAAAATACCAAAATCAATCTTAGTCACAAATTTAATTAGATGTATGGTATTGAGAAAATAATAAACAAGAGATGGAAAGCTTTCTAAGGTTTTGAAAAAAATTATAAAATTAGGAGACCTTTTGGCTATAGGATAGGAAGAAACTCTTTGAGATTCTCATCACCGTTATTATTTTATATCTCTGTGAAATTTGAGTTGATAACATCTCTAAAGAATCATGAAAAAACACCTAGAAAATGCGAATAATATAATTTTAAATTTAAAGGAAATAAACCCTATCATATATTCCTCATAGAAATAAGACTTTCTCTTATTGATAGGTCAATATGATTGGGTACCTAATATACAAAAATAATATCGAAACATGGAAGATACGAGGTTTCCTAAGATTACTTGAAACTCTAGCTAAAACCATTTGTGACACAAGAAGGGTTGGCATCAAGATGTAAATTTTGAATAAATCACCTAAAAATTTAGAAATATATCACTTTGTGAAATAAATATAATGTTATAAATATTATCACATTTAAATTTAAGGAAAAATTTTGGTACAATAAAGAGTTAAAGCTAAAAAAAATATACTATAGTAAGGTGGTGAACCATAATGCTAAAACTAACCTATCCTTATAATTAAATGGCCTATAAACAATAAACATCAAATTATAAGATTGGAAGTCAATTATATATTGGAAGTTAAAATCCTAAAAATGAAAATTTAAGATTGGAAATCAATTATATAGTTAAAACACTTTTTAATAACACAAATAATCACATTAATAAATTTAATTACAATGCTGAGATCTTCCGGAGAAATCACATAGATAATAAAGGGTCGACACATTTCGAACCTAGATCTAGGTTCATCATCAGGACCACGATGAGGAGCAAGATCAACAGACCAAAAATATATAAATCCTAGAAATGCAATGGTAAAATCCAACGGTCAATAAAAATTAAAAGAATTATAAGAAGGGAACGCTAAAGATTAAAAGTCAAATCAACTGTTTTTTTTTTTTTTAATTATATTGAATTTTATTTTAGTTTATTTTATATTGAATTTTATTTTGATTTATTTTAGGTTGAATTTAAAATAATAATTTTATAAACATATGAATATGATTTTTATAATGATTTTATAATAATATGATATTATTAATAAATATAACTATATTATAACAAATAAAACTATATTATCAAAAATAAATAAATAAATAAATAAAATAAAAATAAATGAATAAAATAATTGAAAAAAAAATTGAATAAATAAATATATGAATAGATAAATAAAAAGAAAATAAGTGGGGTACAAACCAAGGGAAGAGACCCACGAGCTACTTAACTTCCATCCATCATCCCTATTAAGAGTTTTTCCCCTCTTTTCAATTTCAATGGCTTCTCTTAGTTTTCGGTTATGGAAATGATCAATCCTTGCGAGGACCTTAGAATCCTCTAAGAAAATATGGTGCTTTGTTAATTCAACATGTTCGGCTAGAGTAGAGGAGTGGGTTCTACAGTGCCTAAGGTCTGCTGCGTGCTCTTGAATCCTTTGCGAAATGGAACGACTAGTCTCACCGATATAGGGGGTTCCACAGGAACATGGAATTAAATAGACACCTTTCATACATTTGGGATCAATAGGGTCTTTGACAGATCTTAAAGAGATACAAATAGTTTTAAAAGGTCTGAAGGTGGAGCCAACATTATGCTTCTTAAGAATCCTAGCAATATTGTTAGTCGTCCCCTGGATAAAGGGAACCAGGGCATTAGAGGCTACCTCTATCTCCTTTTCAGATCTAGGACCTCGACTAGCTTTTAAAAAGGCTCTGATACATTGTAACTTAATATAACTGTTCTTCTTGAAGACATTAAAAAGATGGGTTTTCTCATCCATTAGATGGTCTTCATCAGAAACCCTGATAGCCCTAATAGAGAGAGTATTAAGAGCACCTAGCTTTTGTGCTGGAAAGTAATGAGATTTAGCATGAAGATATTGCTCACTATGGGTTTTCCTACGAAAATTGTGGTGGGAGAAAGAACCATCATCTTTCCTAGAGATAAGAACATCAAGAAAGGGTAAGCATCCATTAACCTCACATTCCATGGATAATTTAATGGAATCAGAATGATTATTAAGATGCTCAAAAAAAGAAGCTAACTTTTCCTGACCATGGGGCCATAAGTTCAAGGCATCATCAACGAATATTTTCCATAATTTTGGTTTAAACCGAGCAGAAACCAACGCCTTAGATTTAAAATATTCCATAAAAAGGTTGGCAACCAGAAGAGAGAGGGGAGAACCCATTGTTATTCTACATGTTTGCTCATAGAATTTGCCTTCGAAACTAAAGAAGGTTGAGGTAAGGCAAATCTCTACAAGCTTAGTAGTATCAAGATGCGTTATGCGATTGATAACTTCATTGGCCTCTCTAATCGAGATGTTAGTGTAAAGCGAAACAATATCAAAACTAACCATAAAATCATCAAGATCAAACTCTATATCCTTCAACTCATTTACAAAGGAGAAATAATCTTTAACAAAGGAACTAGACTTACCTACTACGGGTTTAAGCTTCCGAGCTAAATACTTCGC